>JAIOJX010000024.1:119344607-119944607 GCA_022376925.1 Tragulus kanchil | reverse complement strand
CCTCTCTGAATTTCTTTGAACCATTAAAGAGGGAAAAAGAGAGAGAAGAGACATTGATACTTGTCCAGTACACCAGCTTCATGCTCCCTGCACTCAGACATTTTATGTACATAATTTGCTTATTTATTTTCTGCCCCTTCTTCAAGCATGAGGCTTCACGAAGGGAGAGATTTGTCGATTTTGTTCATTGCTCTATCGCTATGGCTTGTAACTTCAGGCCCTGTGGAGGGTCCACGTTCAATAAACCTTTTTTTTGAATAAATGAATAAAATTATTTGACTGTAGAAACTGCCTTTGCCTATCTGAAATGCATACTTTCATAAATGGATGGAGGTTAATGTTTGTGAAACCAGATTACATGAATAACAATGGAGAACAATGCAGTTCAATTTCATAAATATTTATTAGGAGCCTTGAAAGACAAAGACTTGGAGTCTCTGCCAAGGTTTCTGAGAGCTCTCTGTGGGCTCCTGGCCAACGCTAAGTCCCCTACATTTAACTACTATGTTGGCTGTCTCAAATATAGATATAGGCTTTGTGCTGTGGCCTTGGAAGAAGTGCATGAACACACACACACACACACACACACACACACACACACACACACACGAACCAAAAAAAGCAAAGGAGAGAGACATAAGAGGGGAAGAAAGAAAATCAACTCTAAAGCAAAGTTGACCTTGCTTTATAACCACAGTCACATGTGTATTGCAAAAAAAAAAAAAAAAATTGCTGAAATGTGTCTGAAGTCATGAGGCTGGAGACGGCAGTGGGGTCTGCCATCAAGCAGTGAAGCCCCGGCTCTTGCCTGACTCTTCCAGGTGGCGCAGCTAAACGAAGCTTGCCCCACGCTTTTTTTTTCTATCGTAAGGATTCTATTCATTTTGAGTCTCTGGAGACATAATACAAAAATAAATGCTCTAATAAATATATATGTTTCTGATTTATGAAGCTATTGAAACAGAGTGTCGTACAAAGTATACAGCTTAAACCCTGTGGAGCGATGCACTTGGTGAATTGTCTCTTTAAAGACTACAGAACCTGTATATAAATTATTCAAAGGTTTTATTCATTGGCTTGTTTGTTTCACCTGAATGTGAACAGAAAACTCTCAAACTCAATGGAATAGTCATCTCAGGGCAGATGTAGACACACTCCTCTGAATTTCTTTGAACCATTAAAGAGGGAAAAAGAGAGAAGAGACATTGATACTTGTCCAGTACACCAGCTTCATGCTCCCTGCACTCAGACATTTTATGTACATAATTTGCTTATTTATTTTCTGCCCCTTCTTCAAGCATGAGGCTTCACGAAGGGAGAGATTTGTCGATTTTGTTCATTGCTCTATCGCTATGGCTTGTAACTTCAGGCCCTGTGGAGGGTCCACGTTCAATAAACCTTTTTTTTGAATAAATGAATAAAATTATTTGACTGTAGAAACTGCCTTTGCCTATCTGAAATGCATACTTTCATAAATGGATGGAGGTTAATGTTTGTGAAACCAGATTACATGAATAACAATGGAGAACAATGCAGTTCAATTTCATAAATATTTATTAGGAGCCTTGAAAGACAAAGACTTGGAGTCTCTGCCAAGGTTTCTGAGAGCTCTCTGTGGGCTCCTGGCCAACGCTAAGTCCCCTACATTTAACTACTATGTTGGCTGTCTCAAATATAGATATAGGCTTTGTGCTGTGGCCTTGGAAGAAGTGCATGAACACACACACACACACACACACACACACACACACACACACACGAACCAAAAAAAGCAAAGGAGAGAGACATAAGAGGGGAAGAAAGAAAATCAACTCTAAAGCAAAGTTGACCTTGCTTTATAACCACAGTCACATGTGTATTGCAAAAAAAAAAAAAAAAATTGCTGAAATGTGTCTGAAGTCATGAGGCTGGAGACGGCAGTGGGGTCTGCCATCAAGCAGTGAAGCCCCGGCTCTTGCCTGACTCTTCCAGGTGGCGCAGCTAAACGAAGCTTGCCCCACGCTTTTTTTTTCTATCGTAAGGATTCTATTCATTTTGAGTCTCTGGAGACATAATACAAAAATAAATGCTCTAATAAATATATATGTTTCTGATTTATGAAGCTATTGAAACAGAGTGTCGTACAAAGTATACAGCTTAAACCCTGTGGAGCGATGCACTTGGTGAATTGTCTCTTTAAAGACTACAGAACCTGTATATAAATTATTCAAGCTCTTCTCTATAAAAAAAAATCTCTGATTGAGCCAAAACATTAGGAGATTTATTAAGCAATTGAAGCTCTTTTTGTATCAGTAAATACTAGCCAGCCATTAAAATTGGCTATAGAAAGACAAATATCATATGATATCATTTATATGTGGAGGCTAAAAAATGATACAAATGTGGAGAGAGAGCATGAATGCATATACACTAACATAGGTAAATAGATAACCAATGGGAATTTGCTGTATGACCCAGGAAACTCTAACTGGGGCTCAGTAATAACCTAGAGAGGCGGGAATAGGCAGGAGGAGGGCAGGAGATTTAAAAACTGATACAAATGCACTTAACAGGCAGAGACATAGACATAAAAAACACTTACAGAGACTCCTCTGGGGGTCCAGGGGTTACACTTTGCCTTCCACAGCAGAGGGTGCAATTCCATCCTTGGTGGGGGAGAGAAGATCCCATGTGCCTGAGGGCATAAAACAGAAGTAGTATTGTAACAGATTTTAAAAAGAGGTTAAAAATGGTCAGACAGACATGGACAGTGGACATATGGGCATTGTGGGGAAGGAACAGAGGGTGGGAGGCGTAAAGGAAGTAGCATGAAGGCCTGTACTATCATAAGTGAAGAAAATAGCTATAGTCATTTTTCTGTGAGAAAAGGGGATCCTTCAGGGGTGCTGTGTGATGGTCGGGAGGGGTGGGAAGTGGGGGATATACATATGACTAATTTTGGAATATATCTGTAAACAACAAAACTCTGTAAAAGTTAAAAGTAAAATAAAGGTTAAAAATAAAAATGGTCCGTATCAAAACAAACAAACCAAAAATCCCCCAACATATTCCTGGTTACCAAAGGGGAAGGGGGTGAGACAGAGATATAAATTAGAAATTTAGGATTAACAGAGGTGGCGCAGCTAAACGAAGCTTGCCCCACGCTTTTTTTCTATCGTAAGGATTCTATTCATTTTGAGTCTCTGGAGACATAATACAAAAATAAATGCTCTAATAAATATATATGTTTCTGATTTATGAAGCTATTGAAACAGAGTGTCGTACAAAGTATACAGCTTAAACCCTGTGGAGCGATGCACTTGGTGAATTGTCTCTTTAAAGACTACAGAACCTGTATATAAATTATTCAAGCTCTTCTCTATAAAAAAAAATCTCTGATTGAGCCAAAACATTAGGAGATTTATTAAGCAATTGAAGCTCTTTTTGTATCAGTAAATACTAGCCAGCCATTAAAATTGGCTATAGAAAGACAAATATCATATGATATCATTTATATGTGGAGGCTAAAAAATGATACAAATGTGGAGAGAGAGCATGAATGCATATACACTAACATAGGTAAATAGATAACCAATGGGAATTTGCTGTATGACCCAGGAAACTCTAACTGGGGCTCAGTAATAACCTAGAGAGGCGGGAATAGGCAGGAGGAGGGCAGGAGATTTAAAAACTGATACAAATGCACTTAACAGGCAGAGACATAGACATAAAAAACACTTACAGAGACTCCTCTGGGGGTCCAGGGGTTACACTTTGCCTTCCACAGCAGAGGGTGCAATTCCATCCTTGGTGGGGGAGAGAAGATCCCATGTGCCTGAGGGCATAAAACAGAAGTAGTATTGTAACAGATTTTAAAAAGAGGTTAAAAATGGTCAGACAGACATGGACAGTGGACATATGGGCATTGTGGGGAAGGAACAGAGGGTGGGAGGCGTAAAGGAAGTAGCATGAAGGCCTGTACTATCATAAGTGAAGAAAATAGCTATAGTCATTTTTCTGTGAGAAAAGGGGATCCTTCAGGGGTGCTGTGTGATGGTCGGGAGGGGTGGGAAGTGGGGGATATACATATGACTAATTTTGGAATATATCTGTAAACAACAAAACTCTGTAAAAGTTAAAAGTAAAATAAAGGTTAAAAATAAAAATGGTCCGTATCAAAACAAACAAACCAAAAATCCCCCAACATATTCCTGGTTACCAAAGGGGAAGGGGGTGAGACAGAGATATAAATTAGAAATTTAGGATTAACAGATACAAATTGCTGGATATAGACTAGATAAACAACTAGGTCCAGCTGTATGGAAACTATAGTCAATACCTTTGAATACACTATGTGCTAAATTTCTTCAGTCGAGTCTGACTCTTTGCAACCCCATGGAATGTAGCCCGCCAGGCTCTTCTGTCCATGGATTTCTCCAGGCAAGAATACTGGAGTGGGTAGATATTCCCTTCTCCACGGGACCTTCCTGGACCCAGGGATCGACCCTGAGTCTCTTGCATTTTGGGTAGATACTTTACCATCTGAGCCATCAGGGACCCTCTTAGTGTCTGGCAATTCCTCCATTAGATAAGCTATTCAATGACGATGACCTTTTTTTTTTTAACTGCTTCTCTTTCAGGCTGGCTTGTGTGCATGAAGGCAAGGATTGTGTCTCTCTGATCCTTAGCTTTAGCTCCAGGCCTGGTCCATTGTCCAGCATGTAGTAGACTCAAAAGCTATTTAAGCGTTGAAATGAACAAGTGGATAATGAATGTATCGACAGATAAATGCATAAATACGTCAAATATGGAAAACACATTTATAAAATTCCTTTTCTTCCTTGGGCAAAGGCCATCTGCAGTCTTACTTTGAACTGATTCCTGAAGAATTAACAGAGGCTTTCAGATTTGCCGTGAAAGGACCACGGCCATGGTTTCCAATGTACTCAGGCTTCAATAAAGAAGCCCACTTTTTAACATAAGAAATGTACAGATTCAAACATGATACTAAAGAACTTCTAACATCTGTGGATGAAAAGCATTCATAAGACATATGGAGTCTCAAATATAATAACTCCCTAGGCCCTGAGGGATCTGTGGCCACAGGATGGATTCCAGAAGACTCAAAAATCTAACTCTCATTACCAGCTGAACCTGATTCAAAATGCAATAAATTTTTTTTTTCTAGATAATTTTCTTCCTTAATTGATGAATACAAAGTCAGGAAAACTTATGTTCTTTTGTTTTCATTCTGAATATTGGTACAAGTATTTATACAATATACGGGCTTCCCATGTGGCAGAGTGGTATCCACCTGCCACGCAGGAGACATGAGTTGGATGCCTGGGTTGGGAAGATCCCCTGGAGAAGAAAATGACACCCCACTCCAGTATTTTTGCCTGGAAAATTCCATGGACAGAGGAGCCAGGTGGACTACAGTCCATGAGGTCACAAAGGTTAAACATGACTGAGTGACTGAGCACACATTTATCTAAGGCACTAGTCCTAATAAGTCATGCCCTCCATTTCAGGGCAAAAATCATATTGATACCAGCATTTCTGCTTCTATTAAAATTATTAAAAATTATGTTATCAAAATTATGCCTACATTAATTTTTTAAAGTTCGGATAGCTTATTGATACATCATTGCCTTACCAGTTTTTATGATCTTCTTATTAACATTTTAAACTAATATGTTGACTTTGGGGCAAGACATGTTTCACAATGGTTAAACATGAAATGTCATCCAATTCTTAGCATAAAATATTTTCAGGTTATGGAGCAAAAAATTTTTGTATTTCATTATACTTCTTTGTTTTATTTGAAACATTGCAAATTCAAGTTTAGAGAATGTGAAATTTTATCTAAAATTAGCAGCATGCTAAGGCTGATGGACTCAGGCTCATGAGAGTTAATTGTGTGGATTTCGTTCCAGTGACACCAACTTGGTAGCCTGCAGTCAACCATGTTTAAGATATTTACACCAGGAACAATGGCAGATTCTAGAAATCAAGACTCTCTTTTTAGAGAGCAGTTAATGCACTTCTACAGGAATAAAGAAGCCCACTTTTTAACATAAGAAATGTACAGATTCAAACATGATACTAAAGAACTTCTAACATCTGTGGATGAAAAGCATTCATAAGACATATGGAGTCTCAAATATAATAACTCCCTAGGCCCTGAGGGATCTGTGGCCACAGGATGGATTCCAGAAGACTCAAAAATCTAACTCTCATTACCAGCTGAACCTGATTCAAAATGCAATAAATTTTTTTTTTCTAGATAATTTTCTTCCTTAATTGATGAATACAAAGTCAGGAAAACTTATGTTCTTTTGTTTTCATTCTGAATATTGGTACAAGTATTTATACAATATACGGGCTTCCCATGTGGCAGAGTGGTATCCACCTGCCACGCAGGAGACATGAGTTGGATGCCTGGGTTGGGAAGATCCCCTGGAGAAGAAAATGACACCCCACTCCAGTATTTTTGCCTGGAAAATTCCATGGACAGAGGAGCCAGGTGGACTACAGTCCATGAGGTCACAAAGGTTAAACATGACTGAGTGACTGAGCACACATTTATCTAAGGCACTAGTCCTAATAAGTCATGCCCTCCATTTCAGGGCAAAAATCATATTGATACCAGCATTTCTGCTTCTATTAAAATTATTAAAAATTATGTTATCAAAATTATGCCTACATTAATTTTTTAAAGTTCGGATAGCTTATTGATACATCATTGCCTTACCAGTTTTTATGATCTTCTTATTAACATTTTAAACTAATATGTTGACTTTGGGGGCAAGACATGTTTCACAATGGTTAAACATGAAATGTCATCCAATTCTTAGCATAAAATATTTTCAGGTTATGGAGCAAAAATTATTGTATTTCATTATAATTCTTTGTTTTATTTGAAACATTGCAAATTCAAGTTTAGAGAATGTGAAATTTTATCTAAAATTAGCAGCATGCTAAGGCTGATGGACTCAGGCTCATGAGAGTTAATTGTGTGGATTTCGTTCCAGTGACACCAACTTGGTAGCCTGCAGTCAACCATGTTTAAGATATTTACACCAGGAACAATGGCAGATTCTAGAAATCAAGACTCTCTTTTTAGAGAGCAGTTAATGCACTTCTACCAACACATCACTGAGTATAAGAGAAAGATTTGTAACTGTGGCTGAGTTTTGCAGTGTGGTATGCAATTACCACACTTTGGGTAACAAGCCTCATTTTACATGAGTCTTGTCTTCAGAAATGTATCCATTTGACGCACTATATACTACAGAATGGGCAATTAACTGAGCTCCTTGGATGAAAACAAGTCATAGCTCCTGCCTTGGGCTATGCCCATCTCACAGCTGAACAGAGAAACTGCCACATCTCATTCAACAAATGTGATTCCTCTAGTATATCTTTTAACAAGTAGATTTTTTAAAAAAGTTATCATTTATACTCATTTTGACATGAAAATGGAAAATGTAGTGATATATTTTCAAGCCTTTTGAAAAATCTTTAAACTGTGGCCAAGTAGTCATGTAGTACAACATGTGGAAGTGTTCCTTGTTGATATAACTTTGTGTCCATATCTTTCCAGAACTAAGATCACAGTTTCTTGGTTCTATGTATTAGTATAATCCCCACACCCTCTAGCCATTGAAACATTATATATCAAGCCCTGATCACTGCATATATATTAATTTTAGTAACCAAATAGCCACCTGGATTTATGAATTGTCATTTATTAATGAGTCTATGTCCAATAACTAAATATTTATATAATTACTATATAATATATACATATAATTCTGTACATATGTAATGTATAATCATGTACATACATATAGTAATAATATATATACATATACAGTAATAATAGGTACATATTATTTGCCTTTTAACTGTGGTGTTAGAGAAGATTCTTGAGAGTCCCCTGGACAGCAAGGAGATCAAGCCAGTCAGTCCTAAAGGAAATCAACCCTGAATATTCATTGGAAGGACTGATGCTGAAGCTGAAGCTCTGAAAATTTGGCCACCTGATGCAAAGAGGTGACTCCTTGGAAAAGACCCTGATGCTGGGAAAGATCGAGGGCAGGAGGAGAAGGGGGTGACAGAGGATGAGATGGTTGGACAGCATCACTGAGTCAATGGACATGGGTTTGAGCAAGCTCCGGAAGATGGTGAAAGACAGGGAATCCTGGTGTGCTGCAGTCCATGGGGTTGCAAAGAGTCAGACACGAATGAGCAACTAAAGTGAACTGAATAATAGATACATACTATTTTACCTGTATAACATACAGTAATAATATCTGTTATGGGACTTCCCAGGTGGCACCAGTGGTAAAGAATCTGCCTGCCAATGAAGGGAATGCAAGAGACATGGGTTTGATCCCTGGGCTAGGAAGATCCTGTGGAGAAGGAAATGGTAACCCACTCCAACATTCTTGCTTGGAAAATTCCATGGAAGGAGGATCCTGGCAGTCTACAGTCCATGGGATCTCAGAGTCAGGCATGACTGAGCATACACACAATAGTGTCTACTAAAATCTAGCTACTTTTAACTACTACCTATTAAAATCCAACTACTTCTAGAAAACTTTACCTCTTCAAAAAAGAACTATCTGAGAAATCCAAAATAAATAGTCATTTTATTTAGAGGAGAAGAATTGCTGACCTAGAGTTCAAAGAACATGCCTGTTCTCTTAATAATAAAATATCCTCGTTTTTCAAAAGAAGGTTTACATGGGACAAGTGGCCTCTTGCAGCCCTATATCTTTGCCATTACACCGACTAACAATCACTTATTGATGTGTTCCTAGTCCAAACAATTTATAAATTATTGGCATAAAGAGTACTTGACTGGATCATAGCATAACTTCCCACCCACTGAGACTAGAAAATAGTCCTTCTATTGCATGGCCAAGGGGAAAGTTTTAAGAGAAGGAAGAGCTTGGGTTCAGATGCACTTCTCAGTGAGAAATCCTGTATTCTGATTCTCCTGAGGACTCTGTGATGAGTAAGACCACTTTCTCCCTGAGGACGGAGGGGTCTGTGTTTGTTAGGACAGGTCTAACATGACTTCGTGGTTTCCCTCATGGCTCAGACGGTGAAGAATCCACCTGCAGTGCAGGAGACCCAGGTTAGATCCCTGGGTTGGGAAGATCCCCTGGAGAAGGAAGTAGCTACCCCCTCCGGTATTCTTGCCTAGAGAATCCCAAGGACAGACGAGCTTAGCAGGCACAGGGTTGCAGAGAATTGGACACGACTTAACCACTGAACCACCAATCTATCATCCATTTACTTCAAGCCTATAGAAGACATTACTACTGAAAAGCAACTAGCCCCCAGCAGCCTCTGGTCTGGCAGTAGCATCCATCACTTATTCATTTCTTGCTTTTGACAAGTGCTCTCAAATGGAACACGCCCTCAGGAGTCGTCCTTGATCCAGGGGAGCCTTGGTTTCATTTTAACAGTGTAACTATTGGCCTAGAGAGTCATAGTAAACTTGTTTAAGATGACAGAAAATCAGATTTGTCATCTTTATCATTTCCAGGCAGAAATTAGGCAGTGATTGAATGGTTAGGTTTTGCATTTTCATGTGGATTAATAATTATTAGTGGTAATCTGTGATTATCTTTTAAAATAAAAGTGAAAATTTTAAAACACAATAGTGTCTACTAAAATCTAGCTACTTTTAACTACTACCTATTAAAATCCAACTACTTCTAGAAAACTTTACCTCTTCAAAAAAGAACTATCTGAGAAATCCAAAATAAATAGTCATTTTATTTAGAGGAGAAGAATTGCTGACCTAGAGTTCAAAGAACATGCCTGTTCTCTTAATAATAAAATATCCTCGTTTTTCAAAAGAAGGTTTACATGGGACAAGTGGCCTCTTGCAGCCCTATATCTTTGCCATTACACCGACTAACAATCACTTATTGATGTGTTCCTAGTCCAAACAATTTATAAATTATTGGCATAAAGAGTACTTGACTGGATCATAGCATAACTTCCCACCCACTGAGACTAGAAAATAGTCCTTCTATTGCATGGCCAAGGGGAAAGTTTTAAGAGAAGGAAGAGCTTGGGTTCAGATGCACTTCTCAGTGAGAAATCCTGTATTCTGATTCTCCTGAGGACTCTGTGATGAGTAAGACCACTTTCTCCCTGAGGACGGAGGGGTCTGTGTTTGTTAGGACAGGTCTAACATGACTTCGTGGTTTCCCTCATGGCTCAGACGGTGAAGAATCCACCTGCAGTGCAGGAGACCCAGGTTAGATCCCTGGGTTGGGAAGATCCCCTGGAGAAGGAAGTAGCTACCCCCTCCGGTATTCTTGCCTAGAGAATCCCAAGGACAGACGAGCTTAGCAGGCACAGGGTTGCAGAGAATTGGACACGACTTAACCACTGAACCACCAATCTATCATCCATTTACTTCAAGCCTATAGAAGACATTACTACTGAAAAGCAACTAGCCCCCAGCAGCCTCTGGTCTGGCAGTAGCATCCATCACTTATTCATTTCTTGCTTTTGACAAGTGCTCTCAAATGGAACACGCCCTCAGGAGTCGTCCTTGATCCAGGGGAGCCTTGGTTTCATTTTAACAGTGTAACTATTGGCCTAGAGAGTCATAGTAAACTTGTTTAAGATGACAGAAAATCAGATTTGTCATCTTTATCATTTCCAGGCAGAAATTAGGCAGTGATTGAATGGTTAGGTTTTGCATTTTCATGTGGATTAATAATTATTAGTGGTAATCTGTGATTATCTTTTAAAAATAAAAGATGTAATATATTTGAAAACAGAGAAGCGTGGTGTGCTGTGGCCCATGGGGTCACAAAGAGTCGGACATAACTGAGCAACTGAACTGAACTGGAGTATTTGCAGCATTCGTTTCCCTCCCAAGAGACAAACTAGTTGATGCCTACACCTATTTGCTTCAAAAATCGCTCTTTTTCCCCTAATTGGTCTTTATCATACTAATTGCTAGTGATTTTACATCATTCAATAAAAATATCACCGGCTGGCCTAATGAAACACAATTTTAAAATATGGCTTTTCTTTTATTAAGAAGGCTGCCCATCAAAACTTTGGCGAAGATGTCAGTTTGAATTAAAATGATTCAAATTCTATCTTAAAGCTTCCATTGCATTATCATAAAAATGCCAAACAGGGAAAGTCCCACAAAAGCAACAGAAAAGGCTGGGGGTAAGAAAACTGCGTATACTAGAAGGCAGTCAGGATATGTATTTTATTCCATATAATTCTAGCTCTTGAGTCTACAAAAAGAGTGTGCGCTCCGTCACTCAGTCCTGTCTTACTCTTTACAACCCCATGGACAGTAGCCCATGCCAAGGCTCCTCTGTCCTTGGAATTTTCCAGGCAAGAATAAAGGGTGTGACTTTGTAAAAATTTCCCCTGTGATTGTCTTACTGCAGTTTGCAAGAGAGTCTATAGGGCATTCATTTTTGTTTGAGGCATTTTGAATGTCTTTGAATAGCTTCTTTGCCATGACAGGCACTTGAACTTTTACGGGTTTCCTTTCCTACCTTCTGATTTGCGTGTGTCTTTTTTAAAAAAAAAATTTTGGCCACTTTTTGTTGGTCTTTCATTTATTTATTTTCATCCATCTTTATTCTTTGGCCTGTGTGGGCCTCCCATCACAGTGGCCTCTCTCATTGCAGAGCACTGGCTCTGGGCACATGTACTCCAGAGTTCTGGCTCAGTAGTTGGACACAACAGTCCAGCCGCTCTGCGGCATGTGGGATCTTCCCAGGCCAGGGATTGAACCGGTGCCTCTTGCACTGCAAGGTGCTGTCTTCACCCACTGGACCACCAGGGAAACCCTATATCTTTTTTTTAAAGTTTTTTTTTTTTTGGTGGGAGTCTGTACTGGGTCTTTTCTGCAGATATTGGAGGTTTCTTTTTACAAAATAAAAGCTGCAAATAGATATCGCATCCTTGAAGACTGGTTTTCTAGGACTATTACTAGTGCCATATCTTTTGGGATTGAGTCATAGAAGGGCTACCTCGAATACATCTTTCAACTGACAGAATTTAATGTACGAATTGGTTACAGTTGCTGAATATCAGACAACAACAGAGGACATACTTTACAGAGCTCAAAACAAAAACATAATAAGCAGTCACACCCCTCACCTCCCCATCCCAGCCCCATGCGGGACTGGGAAAGAGAGAAAAGGGACGCCTTTAGGGTTATCAGAATACAGTATGTGCAGGGTGTTGGTGCCAGGACCCCCGTGGACACTGAAATCTGTGGATGTTGAAGTCCAGGACGTGAAATGGTGTGGTGTTTGCACAGAATTCAGGCATGCCCTCCTGCATATTTTATGCCATCTTTGTATTACTTATAATAAATAATACAATGCAACTGCTATCTAGGTAGCTCTGATACAGGCCGAAATCAAATTTTGCTTGTTGGAGTTCTCTGGAATTTTTTTTCTAATATTTCCAGTCCCAGATTGGTTGAATCCATGATGTAGAAACAATGGCTATGAAGAGCTGACTGTATAGGAATTTGGATCCGAGCCTCATGGAGCAGGAACTCAGATCTCTGTAGCTGAAAGAACTCTGAAGGTTCACAATGAAAGAAGTTTGGGGATTGCTAAAAGAAGTTGGCATCTAGAACTGTATTTTAAATATTTAATTTTAGTTAGTTTATTTGTTTGGCTATGCCAAGTCTTAGTTGCAGCGTGTGGGATCTTTAGGCAGGATACATGATCTTTAGCTGCTGTGTATGGTATCGAGCTCTCTGACCAGGGACTGAACCTGGGTGCCTTATATTGGGAGCTTGGAGTCTTAGCCACTGGGCCATCAGGGAAGTCCCTCCAGCTGATTTTTGGTGCTGCAGATGTGACCCTAGCAAGAATAGAATGCAGAGAAGAAAACAGTATGCCTTCTGAGATCCCTGTTGCCCTCCATATTGGCGGACCTACCATGAAGTCAACTGGCAAAGAAACAGATTTGATGTCCAAAAGAGTGGATTTGTGTGGAAGACAATAGGCAAGTGACTGGCACAGCCAATTTTCCTTTGAGAATCTTGAAGAATGTAATTTTCCCATTCAAGGAGGCAAAGAGAGATTTATGAATAAGCTTCCTCGTGGGTTTCTTTTTTTCCTGAATCAGGATCTAAGTGAGCCTTGTGAATTTATCATTGAATTAGTGCAATGGTAGGAAGTGACTTGAGATCACAGGTCTACTGTGAGTGTTTCACACAGAGTTAGGGAAATTTACATTTTATAAGTGACAATGCAGAATTGAATGTGAAAAAGAACCCAGAGCGGTGGCATCCATTGAAGATTAACGAACAGAAATTCACATTAAATTCAACCCAGAGTTCTAGTGTATTAATTTCATTCAACATTCTCCAATTTCCAAATTCATTTTAGAATTATGAGGCTGTCCAGTCATGTTTATACTTCTGCTATGCCATTTCTATTTCCCAGCCTCTAAAATGTAGCAATTTGGCCTGTTATGCTTAGATAAACACCTGGAGGTTCTCCTGGGAAAGATCCCAAGTCTAGACATAGTTTAAAAAAATTCCTCACATGTGTTTCTTATTATAAGGAACTATGGCTCTGCAGACAAGAGAAAATTCCCATGTCTTCAAGGAGTTGCCAATTATGTCCCATTCTGTGCTGAAGCACTTATGACTAATGTATAAATACTTGCCTCCAAAAAGCAAACTAATAAAGGGGAAGATAGAGAAGAACAATGATTTTATCTGAATTGCCAGAAGACCTATTTTTTAAATGCCATCCTTAAATGATGGGAAGGGAAGAAAACTCACAACAAACTCCCATAAATGTCATTGTGTTTCATAAGCAGGACTTAGCAATGATCTTTAGCTGCTGTGTATGGTATCGAGCTCTCTGACCAGGGACTGAACCTGGGTGCCTTATATTGGGAGCTTGGAGTCTTAGCCACTGGGCCATCAGGGAAGTCCCTCCAGCTGATTTTTGGTGCTGCAGATGTGACCCTAGCAAGAATAGAATGCAGAGAAGAAAACAGTATGCCTTCTGAGATCCCTGTTGCCCTCCATATTGGCGGACCTACCATGAAGTCAACTGGCAAAGAAACAGATTTGATGTCCAAAAGAGTGGATTTGTGTGGAAGACAATAGGCAAGTGACTGGCACAGCCAATTTTCCTTTGAGAATCTTGAAGAATGTAATTTTCCCATTCAAGGAGGCAAAGAGAGATTTATGAATAAGCTTCCTCGTGGGTTTCTTTTTTTCCTGAATCAGGATCTAAGTGAGCCTTGTGAATTTATCATTGAATTAGTGCAATGGTAGGAAGTGACTTGAGATCACAGGTCTACTGTGAGTGTTTCACACAGAGTTAGGGAAATTTACATTTTATAAGTGACAATGCAGAATTGAATGTGAAAAAGAACCCAGAGCGGTGGCATCCATTGAAGATTAACGAACAGAAATTCACATTAAATTCAACCCAGAGTTCTAGTGTATTAATTTCATTCAACATTCTCCAATTTCCAAATTCATTTTAGAATTATGAGGCTGTCCAGTCATGTTTATACTTCTGCTATGCCATTTCTATTTCCCAGCCTCTAAAATGTAGCAATTTGGCCTGTTATGCTTAGATAAACACCTGGAGGTTCTCCTGGGAAAGATCCCAAGTCTAGACATAGTTTAAAAAAATTCCTCACATGTGTTTCTTATTATAAGGAACTATGGCTCTGCAGACAAGAGAAAATTCCCATGTCTTCAAGGAGTTGCCAATTATGTCCCATTCTGTGCTGAAGCACTTATGACTAATGTATAAATACTTGCCTCCAAAAAGCAAACTAATAAAGGGGAAGATAGAGAAGAACAATGATTTTATCTGAATTGCCAGAAGACCTATTTTTTAAATGCCATCCTTAAATGATGGGAAGGGAAGAAAACTCACAACAAACTCCTAAATAAATTGTGCTATTGTGTTTCATAATTTTGGCAGTGCTACTCGTGAGACATCTGATCTGACCACACCCTTTTGAATTTTAAGACAGCAATGTCTGCAAATCCCTATAGCCACCATGGTTCAAACTGAAATATAACTTCATATTGTTGTTCTTCTCCTCATTATTATTACTTATATTCTTACTACTATTCTATAATAGGAAGCCATTCATAATATGATTCAATTCTAGGAAAAGACACAATGCCCAAATCAATAATTCTAAAAATTTCATCAAAATACAGTGCTATCAAGAACACTTCCCTGGTGGTCCAGTGGGTAAGGACTCTGCCTTGCAGTGCAAGGGGCGCCGGTTCGATTCCTGGCCTGGGAAGATCCCACATGCCACTGAGTGACTGGACTGTTGTGTCCAACTACTGAGCCAGAGCTCTGGAGTGCACGCGCCCAGAGCTGGTGCTCAGCAACGAGAGAGGCCACTGTGATGGGAGGCCCACACAGGCCAAAGAACAAAGATGGATGAAAATAGATAAATGAAAGACCAATAGAAATGCCCCTCCCACCCCCCAAAAAAAAGAAGTAACAAACTCTAAAATCACCATGGCCAGTGGAGTGGCTCAGAAAAGAAAAAAAAAAAAAAAAGAACAGACGTAAGGAGAACCAGTCAATTACATTTACAATTGCACAGGAAAAGCACTATTATAAAAGTAGTGTCTTTCAGTATTCAAAAGAAAAATTCTGGAAACTGGGTATCGTGAAAAGAACAGAAGCCAATATATATTATCCGAGTAGGAACAGAATTGTCACAGGCTGAAATGCAAAGGGGAAACTAACTGACACAAAGAAATGGCAGAGGTAAGGATGATCACAGACTGAGACTGTCTCTGCCACATGAAAGGATTTGTTGAGGCATTAGAAGAGTGAGCGAATAGAGAGAGAAGTTAAATGAGCCAACTGGAAAACAACTTTGTCACTTTGCCAGATTTCAGAGCACACCGTTAATCTCATGGGAAACCAGGAGATAAAAGATGACAAGTATGAATGACAGAAAAAAGTGTCACCAACACAATGCTAGAAGAGACACTAGAATAGGTGGATGATACATATGCAGAGATAGAATAGGAGAGCTCTTTTCCTGAATCAAAGAAAACAAAAATTCAACTTAAGAGAACAGAAGGAAGAAGAAACACTGATCCCCAAAGGAAACAGAAAAGGGAAATAACTAAGATTAAAAGTCAATTATTAAAATAGAAATGATACATTTTAAAAAGAAGAGGATAGGGCTTCCCTGGTGATTCAGTGGGTAAAAAGTCTACCTTGCAGTGCAAAGGGCACCAGCTGAATCCCTGGCCTGGGAAGATCCCACGTGGATCTGGACCAGTGTGTCCAATTACGAGCCAGTGCTCTGGAGTGCATGTGCCCAGAGCCAGTGCTCTGTGACGGGAGAGGCCACCGCAATGGAAGGTCCACACATGCCAAAGAATAAAGATGGATGAAAAATAAATGATGACTTAGAGGCAAAAAATAAAAAGAAGCAGATAAAATTGATAGCTGTTTCTACAAAAAGAGTCAAGAAGAAACAAGTTAAATTTCTGATCTGAAACAAATTTGCACAATTAGCACCTTTAGAAATAAAAGCAGAAAATAACTGAAGATACAGGAGACATTGTGAAAAGAAGAGAACAAGGCTCGCTGACTTGCAGGTAATCTGGTTAAAAGGTAGACTCTCCCGGGTGCCTCGTGGGTTATGGCCCATTGCGTCCCCAAGAGCTGGGCACAACTGAAGTGACTTAGCACACACTTTTGGGTTCAGGTGAGACAAAAAAAGTTTATTTGAAGTACTAAGATGCTCTTAAAGTACAAAGTAAAAGTCCAAAGAGCATGTAGGCAGAAATGAAACAGATTGTTGCTTGCAGTCATGTAAATCAGGTTGCTGCATACTTCTCTAATGCAATAATACTCGAAACGAAATAGAACAATTATGGATGTCCTGGCGGAGAAAGAAAAGGTTGTGACGTTTCAGTATATCCATCTAAGATCTCTCATGCTCATGTTGAATGGGAGTAGAGAGATTCCCTGCTATGTAAGAATTTGTAAAATGCATCATGTGCTTTGCTTAAAAATTTTATTTCAGGGGCTTTCCTCACAGCTCAGTGGTTAAAAGTTTGCCTGGCAATGCAGGAGACACGGGTTCTATCCCTGAGCCAGGAAGATCCCACATGCTGCGGAGCAACTAAGCCCGTGAGCCACAACTGTTGAGCCTGTGCTCTAGCGCCTCGGAGCCACAACTACAGAGCCCATGTGCAGCAACTACTGAAGCCCACGTGCCCTAGAGCCCAAGTTCCACAACAAGAGAAGTCACAAGAAGCCTGCTCAGCTCAACTAGAGAGCAGCCCCCACTCCCTGCAACTAGAGAAGAGCCTGCGGCAGCAGTGAAAACCCAGAATAGTCCAAAAATAAAAAATCAAAAAATTAAAAAAATAAACTCTCCTGGAGAGCTTTATAAAAAAAAATTTATTTTAAAAGATAATTCTTCAAAAAAGATGAGGTCAGCTTATGAGTCTAAGAATCAGATTGCCTGTGAATGCTTAGTCACTTCAGTCATGTCTGACTCTTTGTGACCCCCGTGGACTGTAGCCCATCAGGCCTCTCTGTTCATGGAATTCTCCAGGCAGGATTACTGCAGTGGGTTGCCATGCCCTTTTCTAGGAAATCTTCTTGACCTGGAGAATGAACCCATGTCTCCTGTGTCTCCTGAATTGCAGATGACTGAGCCACCTGGAAAGTCTACTATAGTATAAGAAGTCTGGTATTGGGTTTAGGAATCCATTAAATAGGAATGGATCAAGGAAATGTGTGTCAACAAGGTAGGATTGAGAACAGTTGGCTAGTATGAATGTGGCCAACATGAAAGAGTCCAGCGAGATATGGAATATTTGAGATGGACAAAATTAGCCTGAGAAATGATATGTCAGGAAAAAGAAAAATTGTCCCAAGTATCATTGAAACCATTTTTTTCTCAGCATAAATGTAAAGAGATTGATGCGGTATTTGATTTCAGATCTAAAGGGGAGTTCAAAACAGGAAACGTAGAAAAATATCTGGAAAGAAAACCATTATAAGGACTGGAAATCATTTTCCTAAAGCCTGTGTTTGCAATGAGTGATGCTGTGACATATGTTAGTTTAAGAGTTCAGGTAAACCAGGATGGTGTTAAAAGGCAAACTCCAGAACTGGGAATTGCATGCCTAGATGATAAGTTGCAGAGAAACACCTTGAAAGAAAACAGAAGAGATAGTTCACCTAGAAGATATAAATAGGTGCTTAGAGACAGGGAAGACCCTCTAAATACAGAGAAACTGACACAGATTTATGACGAAGCTGAAAGAGAAGGTGCTTTTGATTATCATCTGCTCGTGATGATAGGAAAGGTCAAAGAAACTTGATACGAAACGACATATTAAACCAGAGAGAGGGACTTCCTTGGCAGTCCAGGGATTAAGGCTCTACACTTCCAATGTTCCTGGCTGAAGAACTAAGATACCACATGACACAGGACATGGTCAAAATAAACAAACAAACAAACAAAAAACACAGAGGGAGAAATCAGTAACAATTTGAAGTTATAAACTCAATGGGCCTCAACTGTATAATAAGAATAAATCTCACTATGCTAATGCAATAGATTTGTTTTTCTTTAGACTGGTGGCTCAGGTGGTAAAGGATCTGCCTGCAATGCAGGAGACCCTGATTTGATTCCTGGGTCCAGAAGATCCCCTGAAGAAGGGAAGGGCAACCCACTCCAGTATTCTTTCCTGGAGAGTCCCACGGGCAGAGGAGCCTGGCGGGCTACAGTCCATAGGGTCACAAAGAGTCAGACATGACTGAGCGACTAGCACTAGTAATACATTTGGAAAGTAAAGGGAGAAGCAGGGGGAAAGTTCTTCACGCCTCAAGAGAAACCTGAAATAGATAGGCCACGTAAAGAATATTGTTTTGTGGAAACAAAGATTTACTTTGCAACCCTTCAAAGGTGGCATTCCAAATCTTCAGTGATTTCCTCTGTGCTGGAATAAGAGTGGATATGAAATACTGATGAATTACCTTCCTCATACTGGAGAGGAGCAGCCAGCAGCTTGTAAGATCATCCTTTACTCATTCCTTCAGGAAAACCAGGGAGAATGGCTGTTGAATTGGGTTCCAGCTGCTTCTGTCACATCCCTGTGGTCTCAGGAAGCTGGGTCCTTATTCAGTTCCAAGCCTGGAATGCGTGGCCTCCACTTACATCAGTCAGTATTCCCCATTTCCCTGGCAACGAAGTTTGCTTCCAGGTGGACTAATCTGAACCAACAAGTCTCAGTGCCGTGGTGGGTCAGAGTTATCAGGGAAGCTTGTTCATTCCCACAAGCTTTGGAATTGCGTGGTGCTGTTAAGCTTAACCTACTACTCCAAGTAACACGGAGCAAATGTAGAAACAGAGAAATAAAATATGATCCTTTTGGATCTAGTGATTGTCCTAGTTGCGGGGAGCTGCCCTGTTTCAAGGGGTTTCTTTTAAGGAAACATAGCTCTAGGAGCTGCCCTGGAAACAGGGGCTGATAACAGCATAGCTCTCTGTCCCGCCACCCCAGGTGTTGTGAAGACGTTCCTGAGCTATCATAAAGAACACCTGGAGCCTCTTTACAGGTGAAAAGGGCTTGAGGGGCATTATGACCCAGAACCATTGTAGTCTAAAGAGCTTTGAAAATGTTAATAACACACCAGGAGGTAACACCTAGTTTATGATCGACACCTGGCCTAAAGCACGTGTACACAATTGCTTGTTGTGTGAAGTATAAAAGGGATGAGCGAATTCAATAAACTTGTCAGCAACTTGTCAGCAAACTGTATTGTTGTCTGCCTTCTTGCTGTCCTTCTCAACCCCATCTTTTCTGTCCTTCTTTCTTTTCTTAGCCTATCTGCCACTCTCTTCAGGATCTGTTCGACTGCCGGCTGGCCCAGCACCTAGTGAGTGAAGTCAGAGAAAGAAGAATATGGTATAATATCGCCTATGATGTATGCATACATGCTAAGTCACTTTAGGGTCCCTCTCTGTGCAGTCCCATGGACTGTAGTCTGCCAGGCTCCTCTGTCCTTGGAATTCTCCAGGCAAGAAGACTGGAGTGGGTCACCATGTCCTTTCCAGGGGCTCTTCCAGGCCCAGGGATCAAACCCACGTCTCTAGTGTCTCCTGCACTGGCAGGTGGGTTCTTTACCACTAGTGCCACCTGGGAAGCCCAATACTGTCTATAGGTGGAATCTAAAATGAAATGGTGTGAATGAACATATTTACAAAGCAGAAACAGACTCACAGACTTAGAGAACTAACTTACGGCTCACGGTGGGATGAGGGTTGTCGGGGAGGGCCATTTAGGGAGTTTGGGATGGACAGGTACACACTGCTCTATTTAAAATGGATCGCCAACAAGGACCTACTGCATAGCACAGGGAACTCTGCTCAATACTCTGTAATAACAACATGGGAAAAGAATTTGAAAAGGAGTTTAAACACACACACACACAATGTCTCACTATTCTTGAAACAAGTGAATATTTTGGTTCATACAATATATAGTGTTTCAAGAAAAATATGATCCTTAAAAAATTAAAGTGAAGCCTGAATATTGTAGTATCCATTCCTTTCAAATAATGAACAAAATCAAAGACTTAAAAACATCTCATGTTAACCAATAAATTCCTTGTTATCTTGAATCAGGTTTGGCTGAATTGAAATTGAAAATCAGGTTTGGCTGTGCCGTGTCTTCATTGCTGCCTGTGGGTGCTCTCTGGTGTCAGTGGGCAATGGCTACTCTCTGGCTTTGACAGGCTCCTCTGTTGGTGGATGTGATAGGGACAGAATAGAATAGTTAGGTGGTTGTAAAGTCCTAGTAGGGGACTGTAGGGAGAAAGGAAATATCTGGGAAGGGTTGGGAGGCCAGTAAGTTAACGATAACTCAAGAAAGCTGCTCCTTATTCAAAACTAAAGCCTTCTCAACCCCATCTTTTCTGTCCTTCTTTCTTTTCTTAGCCTATCTGCCACTCTCTTCAGGATCTGTTCGACTGCCGGCTGGCCCAGCACCTAGTGAGTGAAGTCAGAGAAAGAAGAATATGGTATAATATCGCCTATGATGTATGCATACATGCTAAGTCACTTTAGGGTCCCTCTCTGTGCAGTCCCATGGACTGTAGTCTGCCAGGCTCCTCTGTCCTTGGAATTCTCCAGGCAAGAAGACTGGAGTGGGTCACCATGTCCTTTCCAGGGGCTCTTCCAGGCCCAGGGATCAAACCCACGTCTCTAGTGTCTCCTGCACTGGCAGGTGGGTTCTTTACCACTAGTGCCACCTGGGAAGCCCAATACTGTCTATAGGTGGAATCTAAAATGAAATGGTGTGAATGAACATATTTACAAAGCAGAAACAGACTCACAGACTTAGAGAACTAACTTACGGCTCACGGTGGGATGAGGGTTGTCGGGGAGGGCCATTTAGGGAGTTTGGGATGGACAGGTACACACTGCTCTATTTAAAATGGATCGCCAACAAGGACCTACTGCATAGCACAGGGAACTCTGCTCAATACTCTGTAATAACAACATGGGAAAAGAATTTGAAAAGGAGTTTAAACACACACACACACAATGTCTCACTATTCTTGAAACAAGTGAATATTTTGGTTCATACAATATATAGTGTTTCAAGAAAAATATGATCCTTAAAAAATTAAAGTGAAGCCTGAATATTGTAGTATCCATTCCTTTCAAATAATGAACAAAATCAAAGACTTAAAAACATCTCATGTTAACCAATAAATTCCTTGTTATCTTGAATCAGGTTTGGCTGAATTGAAATTGAAAATCAGGTTTGGCTGTGCCGTGTCTTCATTGCTGCCTGTGGGTGCTCTCTGGTGTCAGTGGGCAATGGCTACTCTCTGGCTTTGACAGGCTCCTCTGTTGGTGGATGTGATAGGGACAGAATAGAATAGTTAGGTGGTTGTAAAGTCCTAGTAGGGGACTGTAGGGAGAAAGGAAATATCTGGGAAGGGTTGGGAGGCCAGTAAGTTAACGATAACTCAAGAAAGCTGCTCCTTATTCAATAAAGCAGGCTTGATTAAGTATAAATAGCTAATGAAAGAAGAGCTAAGGAAGGAGGAGCTAATGATGGATGCCTTACATCTGCATCTACGTCTGCTTGAAGAAGGTGATCTTCTACCCTCCCATATATATGTTGGTGCCCACCATCATCAGGACAGAGCTTTCTCCCCTGCCTGTTTGCCCCTCTTACAAGCGTCCTATCCTAATAAGTCCACTTCTTGCCTATCACTCTGCCTCTTGCTGAATTCCTTCTGCGTTGAGACACAAAGAACCTGAGCCTCAGCGGGTCTGGATGTTGGGTGAGTGATTTTAATTCAAAGATTGCTTGAGAATAGGGTTTTGGTTGGAGTAAGTCCCGGCCATGTGGGTTCAAGTCCCAGACTGGGGTTTGACTGGATTGAGATCCAGCCACCTGGGTTTAAGTCCCAAGTAGGGTTTGATCAGGTCTGAGCCTCTGCCACATGGGTTCAAGCCTTAAGCAGGATTTTGGCTGGGGTTAAACCTCAACCACATGAGTTCAAGTCCCAGAGAGGGTTTTGGCTGGGGTTGAGTCCTGGCCATGTGGGTTCAAGTCCCAGACAGGGCTTTGGCTGGATTGAGTCCTAGCCATGTGGGTTTAGGTACAAAGCAGAGTTTGATCAGGTCTGAGCCCCAGCCACATGGGCTCAAGCCCTAGGCAGGGTTTAGCTGGATCGAGTACCAACCACGTGGGTTAGAGCACCCAGACAGGATTTTGACTGGATTTGCAGGTTCAGAGAGAAACTTTGGCCAGTTCCAATCCTACTTACATGGGTCCGACTCCCAAACTCTGGGTTTAAGTCTCAATTCGAGGTAGAACACTTTCAGATGGGCTTCTCATTGTGGTGGCTTCTCTTGTTGAGAAGCACAAGCTCTAGGACACGTGGACTCAGTAGTTGTGGCACACGGGCTTAGTTGCTCTGCTGCATGTGGGATCTTCCTGCACCAGGGTTCAGCCTGTGTTCCCTGCATTGAAAGGTAGGTTCTTAACCACTGGACCACCAGAGAAGTTCCTCTTTTAGTCTTTGTTTTCATTTTTCAAGGCCATATTTCACTTGTTTTCATCAACACCATGATCTGACTGTAAGCTGACACATTCATTTCTTCATCAGTTGATTCTTATAGTACAAAGAAAATACTGGAAATATACAGGTCATAAAAAACATATCATTAACATTGTAGTACGTGTATTCCTATAGCAATTATCATTATTTGTTTCATTGTACTTCCTGACATTCTTGGCTGGCTTTGGAGAATTTGATGCCACACTGAGCTCATAAGGATCTGTTTGGATTCAAGTGCCTCTAAAAAAGATGAAATTTTGTCCTCAAACTAATTCTAACAAAAATCAACAGATATATTAATGTTTAAGAACAAAGTGAAAAAATAGATTCAACCTGTGGAACTCAGATGGAGGCAAGACGACTTTAGCATGGCCTATAGAAATAAAGGGGCATGGGACCATTTCAACAGAATCTCTGATATTTTCAATATTTGTTAGTATTTTATCTACCAATTGTTCAGCATTATGGGTTCTATATCTTTACATTTCCATCCTGGAATTCCTTTATCTTTACAGTCAACAAAGGTAACAGGCTTCCTTGGTGGCTCAGAAGGTAAAGAATCTGCCTGTAACTCGGGACACACAGGTTTGATCCCTGAGGAAGGATGATACCTTGGAAAGGGAAACGGCTACCCACTTTCACAATCAGCATTATTTGGCACGTTGATCAGTCCTGTCTTTGCAACCTCATGGACTGTAGCCCACCAGGCTCCTCTGTCCATGGGATTCTCCAGGCAAGGAAACTGGAGCGGTAGCCTTGGGAGACACCCAGACAGGATTTTGACTGGATTTGCAGGTTCAGAGAGAAACTTTGGCCAGTTCCAATCCTGCTTACATGGGTCCGACTCCCAAACTCTGGGTTTAAGTCTCAATTGAGGTAGAACACTTTCAGATGGGCTTCTCATTGTGGTGGCTTCTCTTGTTGAGAAGCACAAGCTCTAGGACACGTGGACTCAGTAGTTGTGGCACACGGGCTTAGTTGCTCTGCTGCATGTGGGATCTTCCTGCACCAGGGTTCAGCCTGTGTTCCCTGCATTGAAAGGTAGGTTCTTAACCACTGGACCACCAGAGAAGTTCCTCTTTTAGTCTTTGTTTTCATTTTTCAAGGCCATATTTCACTTGTTTTCATCAACACCATGATCTGACTGTAAGCTGACACATTCATTTCTTCATCAGTTGATTCTTATAGTACAAAGAAAATACTGGAAATATACAGGTCATAAAAAACATATCATTAACATTGTAGTACGTGTATTCCTATAGCAATTATCATTATTTGTTTCATTGTACTTCCTGACATTCTTGGCTGGCTTTGGAGAATTTGATGCCACACTGAGCTCATAAGGATCTGTTTGGATTCAAGTGCCTCTAAAAAAGATGAAATTTTGTCCTCAAACTAATTCTAACAAAAATCAACAGATATATTAATGTTTAAGAACAAAGTGAAAAAATAGATTCAACCTGTGGAACTCAGATGGAGGCAAGACGACTTTAGCATGGCCTATAGAAATAAAGGGGCATGGGACCATTTCAACAGAATCTCTGATATTTTCAATATTTGTTAGTATTTTATCTACCAATTGTTCAGCATTATGGGTTCTATATCTTTACATTTCCATCCTGGAATTCCTTTATCTTTACAGTCAACAAAGGTAACAGGCTTCCTTGGTGGCTCAGAAGGTAAAGAATCTGCCTGTAACTCGGGACACACAGGTTTGATCCCTGAGGAAGGATGATACCTTGGAAAGGGAAACGGCTACCCACTTTCACAATCAGCATTATTTGGCACGTTGATCAGTCCTGTCTTTGCAACCTCATGGACTGTAGCCCACCAGGCTCCTCTGTCCATGGGATTCTCCAGGCAAGGAAACTGGAGCGGGTAGCCATTCCCTTCTCCAGGCAGATTCTTTACCCTCTGAACCACCAGGGAAGCCCAATATTGATTAACTCCCTGCAGTTAAAGATGTGACTGTTAGCATTCTCATTGGCCCACCAGTCTCCTGGTCTGTACCTTTCAGCTTCATTGTGTAGATGATTTTATCGATCTAAAGGAAAGCAATAGAAAGGTTATTTTTTCCCCTGAAACAGTCCACTCAAGAGGGTCCTGTATCTTGGGGACATTTTGAGGCTTGGTGGACAGTGTACTTCACACCCCCATGGTGCAAACATGATATGTCTGAGGGTCTGTCTCCAGCTCCTAACTTAGTTAGAGGAATCTAACTTCAATGATTTCTTATGCCTGCCGACTTCAGATAAAGATCTTCATCAATTCCTGAAAGAGTTCCTTCCACGGGAATACCAGAAAACTTAGGTGAAAGTGACAGCAGCCTCGTTACGGATCTAACTGTATTCACAGCTTACTTGAAGAGTCCATTGCAGCCTATGTGTACAACAGATGACATGTAGCATAGAATGTATGGCTCTGGTATGAACTCCCAACCCTCTCTCCCTGGGGAATGGCAAATTCCTGATCCAGATGTGGTGGAGAGAAGTGTTTTTGCTCTGGCCCCAACTGAGTCTGGTCCTTTAGAGTTTTCAATTCTGTGTTAATTATGGGATGTCCTTTGTCTCCCCCAGCGCACATTTGCCAATTGTCATTTCAAGGTCAGTTCCCAATTGTCACTCCAGGGCCAACTCCCTGTGTGACTAAACAAATAAAACAACTCAGTTTCTCTTGCGTCAGCAGCTCTGAGATTTATCCTCATCAAATGAAGTCTTAAACAAACTTGGCTTCATCTTGAAGCATCTGTCTTTTAAAAAAAATTGAAGGGACAATTGTTTTCCACTGTTGTGTTGGTTTCTGCCATCCATCAACAGAATCAGCCACAGGTATACAAATGTCCTCTCCCTCTTGAACCTTCCTCCCATCTCCCACCCCCTAGGTTGTCACAGAGCACTGGGCTGAACTCCCTCAGTCACACAGCAAATTCCCATGGGCTCTTTGTTTTACGTAGGGTGAATGGATAGGCTTCCACGCTGCTCTCTCCGTTTATCCCACCCTCTTTCTCCCACGCTGTGTCCGCAGGTCTGTCCTCTAGGTCTGTCTTCATTGCTTAAGCGTCGCTCTTCTTCCAGCCAGGAACCTGACAGATCTCTGCAGTCCCTGGGGTTGGCAGTGTGCACACATCCAGACAGACCTGTTGAATGCAGACGTGGCCTCCCTCCCTCAGCCGGGTCTCTGCTCTGGCCTGTATGTTCTTTAATTCACACTTTATCTTCCTCGGAGCTGTGCCCTGACAGACACAGGGATTTTATGTGGCTATAAAACCACTCTGGCTTTTGTGAAAAGACAACAGATTCGGGGTAGAGTTTAGTATGGAAAGTCACGCTTGGTGAGGAAGTCATTGATTTTATGAGACTCTCGGCTTCTCTCAATATTCCCCTGGTTTTAGCACGTGATGGTTTCCCTTCAGCGCGCGCGCACGTATGTGTGTGTTAACTTCAACTCCTTCCTAAATGTTTAAGGAACCTGATCCAAAGACAGGTCTGATGTGATCATATAACCTTAGACCAAAGACATTTTATAATGCATTTTATTCTGCAAGCAACTTTTGGCCCACAGATAGTGGTTTCAGGCTGTTATTTATAATCTGAAGATGATATGCCTACCACTTTCTAGTCTTACTGGATATACTGGACACACGAGTTAAATCTATGTCAGATTCTGTGTGGGAGAGGAAAGCGCTCAGGTTTATTGATTTCCCATGTGTCAGACACTAGACTTAGTTTTCTTATTTATTAATCTTTCTCTTAACAACCCTATGAAGCAGGTATGATTCCCATTTTTCTAACCGCTTACACAACATTTTTTAGGGCACTCTCATAATCAGTGGGATTGTCCAAGTCTGTCCAAGATTCTAAAACAATCCTTTCCTTGCTAAACATAATGCATTTACCAGAACTGTACATGTGAAGAGGCTTGGGGACCAATTTTTAAAAGAATTCCAAATGTTCATAACACTTTTTACTTCAGACAGCCCTAGGGTGCTCTGCAAGGTTGATGCTGCTGTTTCCTAGCTAGGGTTAGCACAGACAGATCGAGGTCTGAGCACCATCAGGAAATGCTTACTAGGATCCCAGGGGTAACTAGGAACCCACATGGTCCTTATTAGAATGATTTTTGCAAATGAATCGCTTTGAGGATTTTAGTGGAGGAAGTCGGTCCTGGAGACCCTCCTGTTGCATATGGGCTGCATTTGACTCAATGAGGCCTTTGTTCCAGCTCCGCTCTGCAAAGAGGTCAGGTGGTGGTCAGCAGAGGAAGCCACCGCTGAGAAGTCTGGGCCCCGAGCTGTCATTCCTCCGCTTTGCTTTGGACGAGGGACAAGAAATCCTTTATGGGCTGGTGCGGTGAACACTGATGGAAGCCAGTTTTGTTCTATTTTTGTAATATATTTCTGGCTGAGTTCATTCTACGGGAAAAAAAGAGTCAGTGGGTTTGTGTGTTTACACAGGCCCTTCATCTTGCTGCTCTGGGCCAAGGTTCTCGAGTCTGCAAGGAAGTGGAGCCAGACACGCTCTGCGTCCTGGGTTCTCACCCCAGTGACCTCTTAATCTTTCCAAGCTTATCCAGCACTCCCCCAGCAGTGTTTGCATGGAAATGGATCTCTCAGCTCCTGGCTTTTGGCAGGAGGACACTTCCTTCATATGGAAAAGTGTTTAATACCAATTTAATGGTCTGTCTGGCCACTGTACACCCCCAGGCCCCTCCTCCCTCAGTACCCACTGGCACCGAGGATGGAAATCTAACTTTTAATCACCCTTTTCACAATGCCCCCCGATTTTCTTTCCAGTATGTCTGCTGCTTTTCTAATGAGGTTTTGCCCCCAACTCCCTTTGAATCCTGAGAAGGGTAACTGTTCCTATAAATTAAAATGATGTTTTTAAAGCACCGAGATTATTTTTCAGCTTCTTGTATTCTCAAGCACTGAAAAATTGATCCTTTCCTTTGCTAAACATAATGCATTTACCAGAACTGTACATGTGAAGAGGCTTGGGGACCAATTTTTAAAAGAACTCCCAATGTTCATAACACTTTTTACTTCAGACAGCCCTAGGGTGCTCTGCAAGGTTGATGCTGCTGTTTCCTAGCTAGGGTTAGCACAGACAGATCGAGGTCTGAGCACCATCAGGAAATGCTTACTAGGATCCCAGGGGTAACTAGGAACCCACATGGTCCTTATTAGAATGATTTTTGCAAATGAATCGCTTTGAGGATTTTAGTGGAGGAAGTCGGTCCTGGAGACCCTCCTGTTGCATATGGGCTGCATTTGACTCAATGAGGCCTTTGTTCCAGCTCCGCTCTGCAAAGAGGTCAGGTGGTGGTCAGCAGAGGAAGCCACCGCTGAGAAGTCTGGGCCCCGAGCTGTCATTCCTCCGCTTTGCTTTGGACGAGGGACAAGAAATCCTTTATGGGCTGGTGCGGTGAACACTGATGGAAGCCAGTTTTGTTCTATTTTTGTAATATATTTCTGGCTGAGTTCATTCTACGGGAAAAAAAGAGTCAGTGGGTTTGTGTGTTTACACAGGCCCTTCATCTTGCTGCTCTGGGCCAAGGTTCTCGAGTCTGCAAGGAAGTGGAGCCAGACACGCTCTGCGTCCTGGGTTCTCACCCCAGTGACCTCTTAATCTTTCCAAGCTTATCCAGCACTCCCCCAGCAGTGTTTGCATGGAAATGGATCTCTCAGCTCCTGGCTTTTGGCAGGAGGACACTTCCTTCATATGGAAAAGTGTTTAATACCAATTTAATGGTCTGTCTGGCCACTGTACACCCCCAGGCCCCTCCTCCCTCAGTACCCACTGGCACCGAGGATGGAAATCTAACTTTTAATCACCCTTTTCACAATGCCCCCCGATTTTCTTTCCAGTATGTCTGCTGCTTTTCTAATGAGGTTTTGCCCCCAACTCCCTTTGAATCCTGAGAAGGGTAACTGTTCCTATAAATTAAAATGATGTTTTTAAAGCACCGAGATTATTTTTCAGCTTCTTGTATTCTCAAGCACTGAAAAATTGATGCTTTCACATTGTGGTGCTAGAGAAGACTCTTGAGAGTCCCTTGGACAGCAAGGAGATCAAACCAGTCAATCCTAAAGGAAATCAACCCTGAATAGTCATTGGCAGGATTGATGCTGAAACTGAAGCTCCAATACTTTGGCACCTGATCAGAGGAGCCAACTCACTGGAAAAGACCCTGATGCTGGGAGAGACTGAGGGCAGGAGGAGAAGGAGGCAACAGAGGATGAGACGGTTGGATGGTATCACTGACACAATGGACTCAAGTTTGAGCAAGCTCTGGTAGATGGTAAAGGACAGGGAAGCCTGGCGGGCTGCAGTCCATGGGGTGGCAAAGAGTCGGTCATGACTTAGTGACTGAACAACAATTCTCATTCAACATAACGGCAGACATGGAGGAGATCTTTATTTCATTCTCACTAACCAAAGCAAATGGACATGGCTTTGCTGCTGACACTGATAAGGTGTTGCCAAGTGTTCAAGTTCAAGGAATAAAACTAATGAAGGCTGACATGAGGACGAAGAGACGCAGTGTGAAAATTCTCAGAACAGATGGACAAAATAGAGGCATTTCAGCAAATCAGACTAAAATGACAACAGATAGACAAAAAGGACACACTTCAGCAAATCATAACATTTTATCTGTGTCTCCTTAAACAATCTATGTATTAATCATTAAGAATGCTAAAAATGCTGGAAGAGTCTGAATATAAATGCAATTAAAGTGTCATAAGATAAATATGACACACTTTATATGACTTAACCCCTGAAGAAGGGATAGGCTACCTGCTCCAGTATTCTTGCCTGGAGAATTCCATGGCTTGTCCATGGGTTGCAAAGACTGGGACATGACTGAGCGACTTGACTTTATATTACTTATAATACTTAGAGATGAATTCTCAATTTAATGATTTTTCGCTGGGCAAATGTTGCTTTTGTGGATAGTTGGTACTTTGTTTTTTATTGTAAGATATTGTTACTTAAACTCCAAGTTTTCAATTCACTTATTGTGTTCATCATAACTGTGTTGTAGTCCTGACTGCCAATAATCCACTAAGTCCACTAGTCTGTTCCAAATATTCTCAAGCACTGAAAAATTGATGCTTTCACATTGTGGTGCTAGAGAAGACTCTTGAGAGTCCCTTGGACAGCAAGGAGATCAAACCAGTCAATCCTAAAGGAAATCAACCCTGAATAGTCATTGGCAGGATTGATGCTGAAACTGAAGCTCCAATACTTTGGCACCTGATCAGAGGAGCCAACTCACTGGAAAAGACCCTGATGCTGGGAGAGACTGAGGGCAGGAGGAGAAGGAGGCAACAGAGGATGAGACGGTTGGATGGTATCACTGACACAATGGACTCAAGTTTGAGCAAGCTCTGGTAGATGGTAAAGGACAGGGAAGCCTGGCGGGCTGCAGTCCATGGGGTGGCAAAGAGTCGGTCATGACTTAGTGACTGAACAACAATTCTCATTCAACATAACGGCAGACATGGAGGAGATCTTTATTTCATTCTCACTAACCAAAGCAAATGGACATGGCTTTGCTGCTGACACTGATAAGGTGTTGCCAAGTGTTCAAGTTCAAGGAATAAAACTAATGAAGGCTGACATGAGGACGAAGAGACGCAGTGTGAAAATTCTCAGAACAGATGGACAAAATAGAGGCATTTCAGCAAATCAGACTAAAATGACAACAGATAGACAAAAAGGACACACTTCAGCAAATCATAACATTTTATCTGTGTCTCCTTAAACAATCTATGTATTAATCATTAAGAATGCTAAAAATGCTGGAAGAGTCTGAATATAAATGCAATTAAAGTGTCATAAGATAAATATGACACACTTTATATGACTTAACCCCTGAAGAAGGGATAGGCTACCTGCTCCAGTATTCTTGCCTGGAGAATTCCATGGCTTGTCCATGGGTTGCAAAGACTGGGACATGACTGAGCGACTTGACTTTATATTACTTATAATACTTAGAGATGAATTCTCAATTTAATGATTTTTCGCTGGGCAAATGTTGCTTTTGTGGATAGTTGGTACTTTGTTTTTTATTGTAAGATATTGTTACTTAAACTCCAAGTTTTCAATTCACTTATTGTGTTCATCATAACTGTGTTGTAGTCCTGACTGCCAATAATCCACTAAGTGACCTTGGGAGAACCACTTCAGCATTCTTTCTGGTTCTCAAAAGATATTTTTTTTCTTTAGGTCATCCTTGGTCTTGGGTGGTCTCAGCCTGCAATGGCTTGAAGCAGGCTTGGACTCCCAGCCAGAGAGCGAGGCCAAGTCTCCGTAGTGAAAGCACCTATCCACTAGACCAGTGGTCAGGGGCCAGGCCTTGGCCCTGCAACTTTGCAGGAAAGAATTTCCTCAGACACAGAAAGTAGTGATGCCAATAAAATATTTATTTGGAGGAAAAGAGGAGAGACACATAGCAGACTCGGGAGAGCCCCTGCGTTGCAGCCTCATGGCAGTTTGACTTATCGGTATGGGGTGTTGCATCCAGTTTCCTTTGGCCAGTCATTTTGATTTGGCTGATTCAGAGCCCATGTTGAGTCTGTCTCAAGACCCTCCCATGTGTGCACACACATCTCTTGGCCAAGATGGTTTCTACTGCAAAGGCCTTTGGGTAGAATATCCCTTGGCCCCACCCCCCTTTGACCCTCAAAGAGTCCTTCTACCCATGTGTGGTCAGGGAGGTCTTCTGACTTTGAAAATGAGAACTAGGTGGTCTGTTCAGGGCCCAGCGTCCTCTCTTAATCATCCTGCTGTTCTCGTCTTGGAGCTGCAGTCGACAGGGAATGACTCTCCCATTGCTTTGCCCTGGGGCAGGGGCATCTACCTCCTGCCTCATCCTCAGTGTGTGCCCATTAAATTACACATCTTGGTAGGATCTACCTTCTCCCCAGTAACCTGTGATACCCATTTTTGCTTAATATGAAAGTGTCTTAAAAAAACCCTTTTTTGAAGAAGGGATAGGCTACCTGCTCCAGTATTCTTGCCTGGAGAATTCCATGGCTTGTCCATGGGTTGCAAAGACTGGGACATGACTGAGCGACTTGACTTTATATTACTTATAATACTTAGAGATGAATTCTCAATTTAATGATTTTTCGCTGGGCAAATGTTGCTTTTGTGGATAGTTGGTACTTTGTTTTTTATTGTAAGATATTGTTACTTAAACTCCAAGTTTTCAATTCACTTATTGTGTTCATCATAACTGTGTTGTAGTCCTGACTGCCAATAATCCACTAAGTGACCTTGGGAGAACCACTTCAGCATTCTTTCTGGTTCTCAAAAGATATTTTTATTCTTTAGGTCATCCTTGGTCTTGGGTGGTCTCAGCCTGCAATGGCTTGAAGCAGGCTTGGACTCCCAGCCAGAGAGCGAGGCCAAGTCTCCGTAGTGAAAGCACCTATCCACTAGACCAGTGGTCAGGGACCAGGCCTTGGCCCTGCAACTTTGCAGGAAAGAATTTCCTCAGACACAGAAAGTAGTGATGCCAATAAAATATTTATTTGGAGGAAAAGAGGAGAGACACATAGCAGACTCGGGAGAGCCCCTGCGTTGCAGCCTCATGGCAGTTTGACTTATCGGTATGGGGTGTTGCATCCAGTTTCCTTTGGCCAGTCATTTTGATTTGGCTGATTCAGAGCCCATGTTGAGTCTGTCTCAAGACCCTCCCATGTGTGCACACACATCTCTTGGCCAAGATGGTTTCTACTGCAAAGGCCTTTGGGTAGAATATCCCTTGGCCCCACCCCCCTTTGACCCTCAAAGAGTCCTTCTACCCATGTGTGGTCAGGGAGGTCTTCTGACTTTGAAAATGAGAACTAGGTGGTCTGTTCAGGGCCCAGCGTCCTCTCTTAATCATCCTGCTGTTCTCGTCTTGGAGCTGCAGTCGACAGGGAATGACTCTCCCATTGCTTTGCCCTGGGGCAGGGGCATCTACCTCCTGCCTCATCCTCAGTGTGTGCCCATTAAATTACACATCTTGGTAGGATCTACCTTCTCCCCAGTAACCTGTGATACCCATTTTTTGCTTACCGGTTGCTTTATTCTTTTTACATCTTAATATATGATTCAAACATCATTTTAGCAGTAACAAAAGAAGGAAAAAAACTAAAGAAATTTCTCTGAAATGCCCATTATCATTGTATATCACCTTTTATCTATGTCTGGGAATTTCTTCACCATATTTTCACATGCACACACACATAATTTTAAACAGATTACCCAGAATTTTAGCTGAATTCATTTTGTTCATCACTTCATATTATATTCTAAGCATTCTCTGTGTTGCTGGGAAATGTATTCTTAACCATATCTCTTATATGAGCTTCTTGTCTTTAAATCGTGTTCGACTCTTTTTGTGACCCCATGGACTATAGCCCACCAGATTTCTCTGTCCACGGGATTTCCCAGGAAAGAATACAGGAATGGTTGCCATATCCTTCGCCAGGGGATCTTCACGACCCAGTGATCCAACCCTCGTCTCCTGCATCAGCAGATAGGTTCTTTACTGCTGAGCCACCAGAGAAGCCCCAATACAGGCTTCTATGAGTTAGTTAATATAAAAAGTTATAATTATCATTTTTAAAAGACTGCATAATGTCTGTACAATATGCCATAAAGAAACTTCATTGAAGCATAAGCTTTTATTGAATGCTTAGGTTTCTCAGTGTCCTATATTATAAGTAAAACCATCAAGTAGGTAGGTCTTCCTGCATCTGTATTTTTTCTTTCTTTCTTTGTGTCCTATATTAGTTAAGTAAACCTTTGGCCAGCATTGATGGCTGTTCAGGCCCAGGGCTCCCCCTCCATTAACCCCAATTTCCTGCAAAGGCCTTTGGGTAGAATATCCCTTGGCCCCACCCCCCTTTGACCCTCAAAGAGTCCTTCTACCCATGTGTGGTCAGGGAGGTCTTCTGACTTTGAAAATGAGAACTAGGTGGTCTGTTCAGGGCCCAGCGTCCTCTCTTAATCATCCTGCTGTTCTCGTCTTGGAGCTGCAGTCGACAGGGAATGACTCTCCCATTGCTTTGCCCTGGGGCAGGGGCATCTACCTCCTGCCTCATCCTCAGTGTGTGCCCATTAAATTACACATCTTGGTAGGATCTACCTTCTCCCCAGTAACCTGTGATACCCATTTTTTGCTTACCGGTTGCTTTATTCTTTTTACATCTTAATATATGATTCAAACATCATTTTAGCAGTAACAAAAGAAGGAAAAAAACTAAAGAAATTTCTCTGAAATGCCCATTATCATTGTATATCACCTTTTATCTATGTCTGGGAATTTCTTCACCATATTTTCACATGCACACACACATAATTTTAAACAGATTACCCAGAATTTTAGCTGAATTCATTTTGTTCATCACTTCATATTATATTCTAAGCATTCTCTGTGTTGCTGGGAAATGTATTCTTAACCATATCTCTTATATGAGCTTCTTGTCTTTAAATCGTGTTCGACTCTTTTTGTGACCCCATGGACTATAGCCCACCAGATTTCTCTGTCCACGGGATTTCCCAGGAAAGAATACAGGAATGGTTGCCATATCCTTCGCCAGGGGATCTTCACGACCCAGTGATCCAACCCTCGTCTCCTGCATCAGCAGATAGGTTCTTTACTGCTGAGCCACCAGAGAAGCCCCAATACAGGCTTCTATGAGTTAGTTAATATAAAAAGTTATAATTATCATTTTTAAAAGACTGCATAATGTCTGTACAATATGCCATAAAGAAACTTCATTGAAGCATAAGCTTTTATTGAATGCTTAGGTTTCTCAGTGTCCTATATTATAAGTAAAACCATCAAGTAGGTAGGTCTTCCTGCATCTGTATTTTTTCTTTCTTTGTAAGTTTACTTTCATTTATGTATTTTGATTTTTGCATGGCACCATGCTGCATGTGGGATCTTAGTTGCCAGGCAAAAGACTGAGCCTGTGCCCCTGCAATGGAAGCACAGATTCCAAACCACTGGGCCTCTGGGGAAGTCCTTAGTTCTTTTCTTTTCTTTTTTTTTTTATTGGGGGGGTGCAGGTTGGGGAAGAAGGGGAGCGGGCGGGCCACTTCTATTGGTCTTTCATTTCTCTATTTTCATCCATCTTTGTTCTTTGGCTCCTGTGGGCCTCCCATCACGGTGGCCTCTGTTGTCGCAGAGCACTGGCTCTGGGCGCATGCGCTCCAGAGCTCCGGCTCGGTGATTGGACACATCGGTCCAGCTGCTCCGCGGCACGTGGGATCTTCCCAGGCCAGGGATAGAACCGGCGCCCCTTGCACTGCAAGGCAGTGTCCTTACCCACTGGACCACCAGGGAAGCCCTTTAGTTCTTTTCTTATGTTGACATCTCCCTACTCCCACATCCCAATTCGGTAAATTTTGATGAGTATATTTGTGGAGGTTTCTCTGGTTAAGCAGCACCAGATGAGAATTCCACCTCCTTTGCTCACTAGTTCTAGGACACTGAACAACCATTTAAACGTTCAGGCCTGTTCTCTCACCTGTATGATGTTGTTATTGATTTCTGCTTTCCACACTTATGGTGAAGATAAAGTATGATTAATTATGAACACATACAACCTGGAAACTATAATGAAGTAGATCCCTATAGAATCTGATTGTGATTTTTTGCCAAAATACATCTCAAAAATCATAGACATCTCTACTGCTAACAGTAATGTGAGAGAGTATTCATACCACTAACATCTCACAAATATTATTTATATGTTTCATATCTTGAAAATTGATGATTTTCAAGACTAGGCACTAATGCCTAGTGCTGTGATACTTTGAGTGACTTTAAAATTAAAATATAATTTATATACAGAAATTCAAAACTCAGAAATGTGCAGTTCAATGGTCTTTCATAAAGTATACATATACATAGGTTTCCCAGTGGCTCAGATGGTAAAGAATCCATCTGCATTGCAGAAGACATGGGTTCAATCCCTGGGTCAGAAAATTCCCTGGAGAAAGAAATGGTAACCCACCCTAATATTCTTGCCTGGAGAATCCCATGGACAGAGGAGCCTGGCGGGCTACAGACTATGGGGTCACAAAGAGTCAGACACGACTGAGCAACTTTCACTTTATACATATACATAAAACAGTAGAATATTATTATCTGCATCCAATTAACCCCAACATACTTCATGACAGAAGTAACCAGCATTCTAACATCTTTTGGTATAGATGAATTTTGTTAGTTTTTATGAATGGCCTTATATAGTAGGTTATTTTGTTTTATATTAGATCACTCACTGTGTTTATGAAATCCATGTTGCAAATAGCCTTTTGCTCAGTTGTGTCCAACTGTTTGCGACCCCATGGACTATAACCCACCAGGCTCCTCTGTTCATGGGTTTCTCCAGGCAAGAATACTGGAGGGGGTTGCCATTTCTTCCTTCAGGAGATCTTCCTACCAAGGGTTTGAATCTGTGTCTCCCGTGCTTCCTGCTGTCACAGGCGGAATCTGTACCACTGATCTGCCAGGGAAGCCCAGTAGTTCATTTATTCCACAATCTATAAATCACATGTTATGTATCCATTCTAGTACTGATAAACTTGGAACAATTTCCAGTTTGGGCTCTTATAAATAATCCTGCTGTGAACATTTTGGTACCAGTCATTAGATGTATAGATAATACACATTTTAGGGGGAGGTTTTTCCTGAGACTAGAGTTTCTGGGTTATATAGACTGCAATTGTTTGGCTTGAATAGCTACTGGTAAACCGTTTTCCAAATGGCCGTGATTTACAACCCCAGCAGATGCTGAAGAACTCTAGTTGTTCCTCATCACCACCGACACTAGGCTGTTTTTGCCTTCTTCATTACATACATTCTTGTGTGTTGGCCATTCTAGCAGATGTGTGGTGGTATTTTACAGTGGTTTTAATTTGAATTTTTCTGATGTTTAACAGTGATGAACACTTTCCCCCATACTTATTGGCCATTTACACACCTCTTTATAAGAAGCAGGGGAAAAAGTATTCATCATTGTTAAACGCTCAGACTTTTTACCCACTTTTTTATTCATTTTCCTTTCTTTCTTTCTTTCTTCTTTTTTAACAAATCCATAATGCTCTAGATGCAAGTTTTCTTGTTGTTAATATGGGTACTGCAGGTCATTGGGTACTGGTTCATTGGGTAAAGAGTCTGCTGTGCAGTGCACGGGGCACTGGTTCGATCCCTGGCCCGGGAGGATCCCACGTGCCCTGGAGCAGCCGGACCAGTGTGTCCAACTGTGAGCCAGCGCTCTGGAGCGCATGCACCCAGAGCCGGTGCTCTGCAGCGAGGGAGGCCACTGCAATGGGAGGCCCACACAGGCCAAAGAATAAAGATGGATAAAAATAAACAAATAAAAAACCAATTTTAAAAAAAGAGGCTAAGATTTAAAAGAAAAAAACTCAAAAAAAAAAAAAAGAAATATGGCTACTTTCCTCTGTTCATGGGTTTCTCCAGGCAAGAATACTGGAGGGGGTTGCCATTTCTTCCTTCAGGAGATCTTCCTACCAAGGGTTTGAATCTGTGTCTCCCGTGCTTCCTGCTGTCACAGGCGGAATCTGTACCACTGATCTGCCAGGGAAGCCCAGTAGTTCATTTATTCCACAATCTATAAATCACATGTTATGTATCCATTCTAGTACTGATAAACTTGGAACAATTTCCAGTTTGGGCTCTTATAAATAATCCTGCTGTGAACATTTTGGTACCAGTCATTAGATGTATAGATAATACACATTTTAGGGGGAGGTTTTTCCTGAGACTAGAGTTTCTGGGTTATATAGACTGCAATTGTTTGGCTTGAATAGCTACTGGTAAACCGTTTTCCAAATGGCCGTGATTTACAACCCCAGCAGATGCTGAAGAACTCTAGTTGTTCCTCATCACCACCGACACTAGGCTGTTTTTGCCTTCTTCATTACATACATTCTTGTGTGTTGGCCATTCTAGCAGATGTGTGGTGGTATTTTACAGTGGTTTTAATTTGAATTTTTCTGATGTTTAACAGTGATGAACACTTTCCCCCATACTTATTGGCCATTTACACACCTCTTTATAAGAAGCAGGGGAAAAAGTATTCATCATTGTTAAACGCTCAGACTTTTTACCCACTTTTTTATTCATTTTCCTTTCTTTCTTTCTTTCTTCTTTTTTAACAAATCCATAATGCTCTAGATGCAAGTTTTCTTGTTGTTAATATGGGTACTGCAGGTCATTGGGTACTGGTTCATTGGGTAAAGAGTCTGCTGTGCAGTGCACGGGGCACTGGTTCGATCCCTGGCCCGGGAGGATCCCACGTGCCCTGGAGCAGCTGGACCAGTGTGTCCAACTGTGAGCCAGCGCTCTGGAGCGCATGCACCCAGAGCCGGTGCTCTGCAGCGAGGGAGGCCACTGCAATGGGAGGCCCACACAGGCCAAAGAATAAAGATGGATAAAAATAAACAAATAAAAAACCAATTTTAAAAAAAGAGGCTAAGATTTAAAAGAAAAAAACTCAAAAAAAAAAAAAAGAAATATGGCTACTGCAAATATTTTCTCCTAGCCTGAGGTTTCTCCTTTTCATTTGCTAATGATCTATGAGGATAATCAGAAGCTCTTAACTTTAATGCAGTCTAATTTATTATTTTTTAGTGCTTTTTGTGCTTTGTTTAAGAAAATTTTGCCTGTCCGTGCTATCTAATTAAAAGGATTGTTGATTTATCTATGATTCATGTTTAATTTTGTGAAGGCAGAATGGTGACATTTGAGTGTTTTCCCATATGGACATCTAGTCTAATAAGTACTATTTCTTGGACATTGGTTCAGTGGTATTGTGTCATCTAAATCACCTGATCACGTGTGTGTTTGGTCTGTTTCTGGACACTTTAATCTATCTAATTGGTGTATTTGTCTACATTTGTGTCAAGACCACTTCTCTTACTACTGCAATTCATAATAAGTCATGACATCTGGTAGTATTCATTTTCCAGCTTTCTTGTTCTTTAAGATTATCTTAACTTTTCTCAGTCATGTGTATTTTCATATATGCTTGAGTCTTCCATTTTCAATTTCTACATAAAATAGGGGGATTTTAACTGATAGTGTATTAAGTGACTATTAAATCACACAGAGACAGCTTGACCTGTTTATGATACTGCCTCTTCTAATTCATGGGAATGGTATATTCTCTTTATCTAATGTCAATAACATATTGTAGTTTTTGTTACTATTTAGTCACTAAGTCATGTGAAACTCTTTTACAATTCCACGGACTGTGCCCCACCAAGCTCCTCTGGTCGTGGGATTCTCCATGCGAGAATACTGGAGTGGGTAGCCATTTCCTCCTCCACGAGATCTTTCTGCCCCAGGGATCGAGTCAGCATCTCCAGCATTGGCAGGAGGATTCTTTTTTTTTTTTTTTTAAGATTTATTTATTTATTTTGGGCGGGGGTCGGGTTGGGGAGGGAAGGGAGCGGGCGGGCCACTTCTGTTGGTCTTTCTCTATTTTCATCCGTCTTTGTTCTTTGGCTCCTGTGGGCCTCCCATCGCGGTGGCGTCTGTCGTCGCAGAGCGCTGGCTCTGGGCGCATGCGCTCCAGAGCTCCGGCTCGGTGATTGGACACATCCGTCCAGCCGCTCCGCGGCACATGGGATCTTCCCAGGCCAGGGATCGAACCAGCGTCCCTTGCACTGCAAGGCGGTGTCCTTACCCACTGGACCACCAGGGGAAGCCTGGCAGGAGGATTCTTTACCTCTGAGCCATGGAACAGCCCCATTGTAGACTTTAGGTAGATGTTTTGTGTATCGCCTTTGTTAAATTAGCACATATGTTTATATTTGTCCCCAGTGAGATATTTAGTTTCATTTCAGCATTTCCATCAGTAGGCCTGTGGCCAGGTTTTTTTTTTTTAATTACTGGGAGAATTGAACATTTCCGATATGAGGTTAAAAAAAAAAAAAGTGAGGGACTTGTCTGAAGAGCACACTTGCTTCCAAGTTGAGAATTTGGATCAGAACTTTGTCATTTTCCAGAGTCCAGACCTTCAATAGGGTTTCCCAGGAGGCTCTAGTGGTAAAGAACCCGTGTGCCAATACAGGAAACGTAAGAGATGTGGGTTTGATCCCTGGGTTGGGAAGATCCTGTGGAGAAGGGCATGGCTACCTACTCCAGTATTCCTGCTTGCGGAATCCCATGGACAGAGGAGCCTGGCGGGCTACAGTCCATGGGGTTGCAGAGAGTCAGACACAGCTGAGTAACTAAGCATGTCACTCTGAGGGTTTGTGTGTAGGAAGGAGATGGAACTGACAGGCAAGCATGGGAAGATGGGATCAGGTGGCCCATTTACAGCTAACTTTCCTGGTGCATGAATAGTGAGCAGGAGTTAAGCCAAGATTTTCTGAAGGTAAGCTCATTTCTCTTATTGATGCTGCCGCCAAAATGTTCCATTTTTTCAGTGATATTTCAGTATTTTAAAGAGGCTTGTCAGAAGGAGCATCTTGGCATCCCCCCCCCCCACACCCCACTATCTTTTCCTGGATACTAATTGAAACCTTCTTCAAAGCCAAGCATTGTTCACTGTCCCAAGTGAAAAATGCATTCCCTATAAAAGATATTGGGTTATCTGAGAATAGATAATGGAGTGTCAGTGTATTATGTCATTCTTGTTCTAAACTTTGACTTGGTTTTGTGAATTTAGCCTTAAATACAACAGCCAGACACTTTTCTATTGCTGAAAAAATGTTCAAGTTGAATAAGAAGTCAGGATGCTCCCAGCCCAGAAAGCTTTCCATCTCAGGTCTCATTCGTCCAAGACAATTCTACAACCTTGGCTTGAGTATGGAGTGAACTTCTTGACTATGTCCTTTCACTGAACAGAGCTTCCAAAAGTAATGTAGGCAAAACTAACTAGTTTTATAGGTGACACAGCTTCTACCACAGGGCTAAAATGAAAGGCACTATAATATAAATGACTGGGTTCAGCATTTCCATCAGTAGGCCTGTGGCCAGGTTTTTTTAATTACTGGGAGAATTGAACATTTCCGATATGAGGTTAAAAAAAAAGTGAGGGACTTGTCTGAAGAGCACACTTGCTTCCAAGTTGAGAATTTGGATCAGAACTTTGTCATTTTCCAGAGTCCAGACCTTCAATAGGGTTTCCCAGGAGGCTCTAGTGGTAAAGAACCCGTGTGCCAATACAGGAAACGTAAGAGATGTGGGTTTGATCCCTGGGTTGGGAAGATCCTGTGGAGAAGGGCATGGCTACCTACTCCAGTATTCCTGCTTGCGGAATCCCATGGACAGAGGAGCCTGGCGGGCTACAGTCCATGGGGTTGCAGAGAGTCAGACACAGCTGAGTAACTAAGCATGTCACTCTGAGGGTTTGTGTGTAGGAAGGAGATGGAACTGACAGGCAAGCATGGGAAGATGGGATCAGGTGGCCCATTTACAGCTAACTTTCCTGGTGCATGAATAGTGAGCAGGAGTTAAGCCAAGATTTTCTGAAGGTAAGCTCATTTCTCTTATTGATGCTGCCGCCAAAATGTTCCATTTTTTCAGTGATATTTCAGTATTTTAAAGAGGCTTGTCAGAAGGAGCATCTTGGCATCCCCCCCCACACACCCCACTATCTTTTCCTGGATACTAATTGAAACCTTCTTCAAAGCCAAGCATTGTTCACTGTCCCAAGTGAAAAATGCATTCCCTATAAAAGATATTGGGTTATCTGAGAATAGATAATGGAGTGTCAGTGTATTATGTCATTCTTGTTCTAAACTTTGACTTGGTTTTGTGAATTTAGCCTTAAATACAACAGCCAGACACTTTTCTATTGCTGAAAAAATGTTCAAGTTGAATAAGAAGTCAGGATGCTCCCAGCCCAGAAAGCTTTCCATCTCAGGTCTCATTCGTCCAAGACAATTCTACAACCTTGGCTTGAGTATGGAGTGAACTTCTTGACTATGTCCTTTCACTGAACAGAGCTTCCAAAAGTAATGTAGGCAAAACTAACTAGTTTTATAGGTGACACAGCTTCTACCACAGGGCTAAAATGAAAGGCACTATAATATAAAGGACTGGGCTTCCCAAGTGGCTCAGTGGTAAAGAACTTGCCTGCCATTGCAGGAGATGCAGGTTCAATCTCTGGAGAAGGAAATGGCAACCTACAACAGTATTCTTGCCTGGAGAATCTCATGAGCAGAGGAACCTGGCAGGCTGCAGTCCATGGGGTCATGGAAGTCTGACACGACTTATGACTAAAATAACAACAATGACAACCACAACCACCACAAAAGGGACTTGCGTGTTGTTCCACTTGTTAAGACTTCAGTGATGAGGTGTGGATTCGATTCTTGGTTTGGGAGCTAAGATCCTACATGCCTTGGGGAGAAAAAACCAAAACACCAAGCAGAAGCAATATTGTAACAAATTCAATAAAGCCTTCAAATATTGTGCAGATCAAAAAAAGAACTTTTAAAAGAAGAAGGTTGGGCTTCCCCTGGTGGTCCAGTGGGTAAGGACACCGCCTTGCAGTGCAAGGGGTGCCAGTTCGATCCCTGGCCTGGGAAGATCCCACGTGCCCCGGAGCGGCTGGACGGATGTGTCCAATCACCGAGCCGGAGCTCTGGAGCGCATGCGCCCAGAGCCGGCGCTCTGCAACGACAGATTCCACCTCAATGGGAGGCCCACACGGGCCAAAGAACAAAGATGGATGAAAATAGAGAAATGAAAGACCAATGGAAGTGGCCTGCCCCCTCCCCTCCCTCCCCAACCCGACCCCCACCCAATATAAAATAAAGAAAGAAAGAAGGCCATTTATGCAAACACTATCTCTGGATTCGTATTATGAACTCCTTTGTGGACATAGGTTTGTATAATTGAAGATAAGAAGGTCTGCGCAAGTTGGAATTTTCTGTGAGCTAGATAATGGTGACCATGAAGGCAAATTTGTACGATAAGGTACAACTGTCAAGTGGATCTCAGGACTGAAGAATTAGATTGTGGCTGAAGTTGAAGGGAAGTCAGGATGCTCCCAGCCCAGGAAGATTTATCTGTAAGTGTGAAGTTTTATGAGATTATACAGGTGTATTACTAATGTAATTAGGCACGCACACACAGATACAATATGTACACATATGTGCATGTATTTACATACATGCTTCCAGGAGTGGCAGGAGGGAGACTCATTGTCACAGCAACGAGAGGAAGGACTAGGGCAGAGGATGCTCAGAAAGGCCTTCAGAGCATCTTTCATCTTCAAAACTAGGGCAGTTCCCCTTACTCTTCTCTCCAGGGGTCAGGCTCCCTGGATTTATTTTATTTTATTGTCATTTTATTTCTCTCTATAAAAATATTGTGTGCTCATCATAGAACATTTGGGAAATATAGAAACAGTATTGAGGAGACAAAAGCAACCCTCCAGTCGTGCTACAACCCAGAAGTAACTGTTGTTAAACTCCGGTTGTATCTACTTTCTGGGCTTTTAAAAGTCTGTTGTTCCCATGGTTCTAATGTGGCCAATAGCTAATTGCATTTATTGATTTTAAGTTGCTTTTGTGACCATACATGTATGATTTTAAGTCGCTTTTATGACCATCCATGTAGGATAGGTTCACTCTAATCCCTATTTGTTTAAGGTAGAAAATTGGAAGAAATAAAGATCATAAAGAAAAACTGAAGATCATCCAGGTTCCCATCTCCCACAGTGAACATATTCTTGTATTTGCTTATTTTTTTTAATAATATTATATAGTCAAAAGCAAACGTACCTAATGATTTTTAAGTGTAGTTACAAGGGAAAGGGGCTTCTCAGGTGGCGCTAGTGGTAAAGAACCTGCCTGCAACACAGGCTAGATGCAGTTCAATCCCCGGGTGGGGAAGATCCCCTGGAGGAGGGCTCAGCAACCCACTCCAGTATTGTTGCCTGAAAAATCCTATGGACAGAGGAGCCTGGCAGGCTATAGTCCATAGGATTGCAAAGAGTCAGATAGGATTGAAGCAACTTAGCACACACACACAAGGAAGAGAACTAAGTACCAGAGGCAAGATAATGGAGAATCATAATGAATATCTACCTTAATTTTTAGTAGTTTCTATTTTTTTTCACAATGACACAGATATTTAAAACTGGTTTTATACATGTGGCATATCAGGATTCCAGTTACTTATGCAGTGTTGCTTTTCATTTTAAAAAATAATTTTCCTAAAATAGCTAGATTCACTATTGTTTTATTAGGAGTAATGAAATACTTTAAAAACTTTTTAAAACTACCTAATTTTTTAAATTACTTAAAAAAATACAAAAACAAATCTAGTAATGCCACACAAGGAAATCCTGCCCGTCAGTTTAAACACCACATTCCAACTGTAGGCTTTTGCATTTTTGTCGCATTTCAGTTGATTGCCTTATGTTTTCAAGTAAAATTTGCAGAAAAGTTAGGTATACAATGCATTTTTGAAGTGTCTGTATATTTAATAATAACGTTCTCTTTCTTTGACAAAGGAGAGTTGGAATGGTAAAAAAATATTTGAGGTTTCAGGATCATTTTTTCTCTCTCAGATCTTCAGAGATTGCCTTATTCTTTTCTGGCATTTAATCCTGTAGATGTTATCTCAAATTTTCTTCCTTTTTATGTAACTTGTTTTCTGCTAAGAGGCTTACACATTTTCTCCTAATCATTAATTTTTTAAAAAATCATAATTTCAGGATCTTCTTTGTAAGAAATTATTTTTTAAACTTATTTCTCTATATATATTTTTTATTTTTGGCTATCCTGAGTCTTGATTGTGGCACGAGTTTTTCTCTAGTTGTGGTGAGTAGGGGCTACTCTCTAGTTGTGATGCGTGGGCTTCTCACTGCCATGGCTTCTCTCGTTATGCACAGGTTGCTGTAGTTGTGGCACTTGGGCTCGACAGAGGCAGCACGCAGGCTTTAGTTGCTCCTAGGCATGTGGGATCTTCCTGGAGACCAGGGACTGAACCTTTGACCGCTACATTGGCAGGTGGATTCTTATCCACTGTACCAGCACGAAAATTCCAAGAATTTCTTTTTAAACAAATTTTTCTCAACCATAGATCCTGTCATCTCCACCAGTGAAGTTCCAAGAAATTCTTTTTAAACAGTTTTTTCTGAGCCATAGGAAAAAATTCCTGTTCTCTCCACTTTTTGAAGCTAAGATTCCTTTCTCACCTGGAGAATCCTCATGGACAGAGGAGCCTGGAGGGCTGCAGTCCATGGGGTCACAGTCAGACAGGACTGACGAGACTTAGCACATGCGCATAGAGGGAGACGGAATGAGACAGACAGACTTTAGCAGCTGGCTCACAGAATTATGTAAACTGGCTGAGAAATCCCAGGGTGTTCTGTCCACAAGCAGCAGAAGGAGGAAAACCAATGGTATACAGCTCAGTCTGAATCCAAAAGTCTGACAACCCAGGGAGCCGATGGATGAAAATCACGGTCAAAGTCTGAAGGAACTCGGAGCCCCATCGTCCAAGGGAAAGAAAAGATAGATGTCTCAGTTGCAAGCAAAGAGAGCGGACCTTCCCTTCCTCTGCTTTTGGAAGGCTCTCAAAAGATGAGATGATGCCCTCCAGTTCTGGTGAGGATGAGCCACTTTACTCCTAAAGCTACTGATTCAAAAGCTAATCTCTGGTGGAAACGCTTCCCAGGGACACCCAGAAAGAATGTGTTACTGGCTCTCTAGGCATCCCTCGCTCTGACAAGCTGACCCGTAAAATTATCCATTGCTGTTGTTCAGTTGCTCAGTCGTGTCCAACTCTTTGCGACCCCCTGACCTGCAGCACACCAGTCTTCCCTGTTCTTCACCATCTCCTGGAGTGTGCTCAAACTCATGTCCATTGAGTTGATGATGCTATCTAACCATCTCATCCTTTGTTGCTCCCATCTCATCCTGCCCTCAATCTTTCCCAGCATCAGGGTCTTTTCCAACAAGCTAGCTCTTCGCATTAGGTGGCCAAAGTATTGGAGCTTCAGCTTCAGCATCAGTCCTTCCAAGGAGCAGTCAGGGTTGATTTCCTTTAGGATAGACTGGCTTGATCTCCTTACTTTCCAAGGGACTCTCAAGAGTCTTCTCCATTAATCATTACTCAGTGTTAAATTTGAAGGGCTCATCGAGGACACATAGTTCTGAGAGTGGAATTGTTGGATCATGGGGTGTTTCAGTCACCTACACTGGATAACACCAAGCTGCTTTTCAAACTTTGGTTGCCTCCACCAGTATCTGAACCTGATGCTAACATCTAACCTTAAGATTTTGGCCAGTTTACTTAGTATGAAATAGTGTCTTGTTCTTTTGATTTACATTTCTTTGATGACTAATCAAGTGGAGCATCTTTTCATAGGTTTATTAGACATTCATTCCTGTGACCGCTTTTGTGAAATGTCTGATTACATGACTTGCTCAGTTTAAAAAAAGTTTTAGCTTTTTCTTATTAATTATTATTTTCTTCCAAAACAAACTCTCTCTGTTCCATGTTTTATGAATATCTCTTCATTTGTCACATAAAATAATTTATCGTATGATGTCTTGGCTCAATCAAAGTTTTAAATTTTAATGTTACTGCATCTGTCAATGTTTTTAAAAACTGAGATATAATCTAAAAAGTCTCAAAGGGCTTTGTATGAGACAACCATACCATTTATGAATAATGATGATTTATTTTCTTTCTTTCTAAGCCTTATCTATCCTCTTATGTACTATTTGGCCAGCACATTTTTTGAGTGATCGGTGTTCCATTTTTCCCTGATTCTAAAGAAAATGTTATTGTTTTTACATCAATGGTGATATTCACTATAGGGTTTAGGGGTTTTTTGTATATACTCACCCTCTAGGTAAACAATTTCTCCTTATTTCTAAGCTGCTAAGTGTGTGTGTGTGTGTGTGTTATCTTTACATGAGGAGTTGATGTTTAATTTTATTGAATGATTTTTTTTCTGCATCAATTGAAATGATTTGGCAGCTATGTGGTTCCTTGTGAATGAGTTCTGCCAATGGTATATAAGTGGAAATGAGATTCATGACTTTGGGAAATGTTCTTAAATGGTGGGTGTGTATTATCCTTCGTATTTCTCCTTATCTGCTGGACTACAGGTGTGACGGCAGAAGTCATGGCAGGCACTTGAGACCCCAGGGAGACCCTGGGCACAGAGACCCACCCAGAGGAGAGAAGGCTAGTATTCTGCACCAACAAGCACTGTGTCCATTCAGACAGTCTCTTTCCACTTCTTGAAAAAGAAGTCAAATTTTTACCTTAAGATAATTTTATTTTTTTTCCTGTCACAGGCAGATTTAGTCCTAAGACTAAAACCTTACAAAAAAGAAACATTGGAAGTAGTTATTCCAAACCCTTTTTTACATTTTTCTAGTGGGAAAAAATAAATATTTGCTAACACTAGAGCTATTTCTTCATTGTGATGTCTCTTTGGGAGTGGAGAGGTTGGAGCAAGGCCTGGAAATGATGTCTTGGAGTTGTTAACATTCCCATATGGTTTATGCAATAAAAGTCAGGGCTTCTGGATAACTTTTTAGAAATTCAAGATGAATGAACTACCAACCCAAAATGTGATGTAATGCCCAAAGTATAGAAAGCCTTCACTCTCTCCCTTATCTCAGTGTAAAGGGTACAACATTTACTTTGTATTTTTTTTCAACAGCCACTTACTAGCTAAAGGTTCACAGATGGCCCCGTGGCAGTCAAAATGACTGGTAACACTGTGCATGGAAGACAGAAAAGGGTTTCAAACATGAAGTTTACCTTTTCTCCCAGTGACTTCAAAGCTTGTCAGGTGAATCCATCTGAGCAAGTCCATTGCCTTTAGCAGTCATTCTCAAACTTGACCCCAAATCTCTTGTCATGGTTGTTCAGTCGCTAAGTCATGTCTGATGCTTTGAGACCCCATGGACTGCCTCACGCCAGGTTTCCCTGTCCTTTACTGTCTCCAAGAGTTTACTCAAAATCACGACCATTGAAATGTCGGCGATGCCATCCAACCATCTCATCCTCTGACACCCCCCTCGCCTCCTGCCTTCAATCTTTCCCAGCATCTGGTGAAATCCATTTGCAGAGTACAGGACACGTCAGAACATGTGTTTCAGATTTTCGAAACCCTGGGTCATTTCTCAGTTCCTGTCAGTGGCTTTCAAATCAGCTCCCAAGAGATATTGCCATGGGCTTCCCGAGAAAATTATTTTCTGCATTTTCCAATGGTTTTATAAAGGGATATGCCATTTCTTTCACCATTAAGAATAAACCATAAATCAACACAGAATGGATCTTCATAAACTTTGGACCTTTGGTGGAAACCAGTTGTAGGACAGGCTATTTCAGTTTGGACTTCAAATCCAGCTGTAAAGGGTTGTTTATTTCCTGTTGCCTCTGGGAAATTTGTCTGTACTTAAAATATACTGCCATTACTTAGGTAGTCATTTGAAACCAAACTGCAGCGGTACGCTGGGACTGCCTTGTGACAGTTTGCAAGGGTTGAGTGTCATATTTTTAAGAATTTTGCTAGTCATTTGTGAAACCCTCAGTAGCTTGAAGTCAGCTCTAGTGGCAGTTTCACACCATGGAAATTGGCAAATTCTATGAAGCAGGACATTCCTCCTCCCTGGAGAGCTGACTGTTACACATTTTACCAGTATACCACTGAAGCAGGCTGGAATCAGGGCTTCTGGATAACTTTTAGAAATTCAAGATGAATGAACTACCAACCCAAAATGTGATGTAATGCCCAAAGTATAGAAAGCCTTCACTCTCTCCCTTATCTCAGTGTAAAGGGTACAACATTTACTTTGTATTTTTTTTCAACAGCCACTTACTAGCTAAAGGTTCACAGATGGCCCCGTGGCAGTCAAAATGACTGGTAACACTGTGCATGGAAGACAGAAAAGGGTTTCAAACATGAAGTTTACCTTTTCTCCCAGTGACTTCAAAGCTTGTCAGGTGAATCCATCTGAGCAAGTCCATTGCCTTTAGCAGTCATTCTCAAACTTGACCCCAAATCTCTTGTCATGGTTGTTCAGTCGCTAAGTCATGTCTGATGCTTTGAGACCCCATGGACTGCCTCACGCCAGGTTTCCCTGTCCTTTACTGTCTCCAAGAGTTTACTCAAAATCACGACCATTGAAATGTCGGCGATGCCATCCAACCATCTCATCCTCTGACACCCCCCTCGCCTCCTGCCTTCAATCTTTCCCAGCATCTGGTGAAATCCATTTGCAGAGTACAGGACACGTCAGAACATGTGTTTCAGATTTTCGAAACCCTGGGTCATTTCTCAGTTCCTGTCAGTGGCTTTCAAATCAGCTCCCAAGAGATATTGCCATGGGCTTCCCGAGAAAATTATTTTCTGCATTTTCCAATGGTTTTATAAAGGGATATGCCATTTCTTTCACCATTAAGAATAAACCATAAATCAACACAGAATGGATCTTCATAAACTTTGGACCTTTGGTGGAAACCAGTTGTAGGACAGGCTATTTCAGTTTGGACTTCAAATCCAGCTGTAAAGGGTTGTTTATTTCCTGTTGCCTCTGGGAAATTTGTCTGTACTTAAAATATACTGCCATTACTTAGGTAGTCATTTGAAACCAAACTGCAGCGGTACGCTGGGACTGCCTTGTGACAGTTTGCAAGGGTTGAGTGTCATATTTTTAAGAATTTTGCTAGTCATTTGTGAAACCCTCAGTAGCTTGAAGTCAGCTCTAGTGGCAGTTTCACACCATGGAAATTGGCAAATTCTATGAAGCAGGACATTCCTCCTCCCTGGAGAGCTGACTGTTACACATTTTACCAGTATACCACTGAAGCAGGCTGGAATCACGGGCTATTCTCATGTGCAGTTTAAAGGCATGGTCTTTAGCTCTGAGTAGCATAATCCTTCATGGGTTTGGTGAACCAAGAGAGTAGTTGGAATGTTGCCCTGCTCTATGAATAATTTAGTGCATTAGGTGCTCGACAAAATGAGAGGGGACTTCATTTTATGGGCTAGCCATCTTTGAATATTTTAATGAGCAACGAGAAAAGATTTCAAGCTGCCAAGAAGCTTAGGGACCAGTCAAATGGTTATGCCACTGCTCATTTATTTCACACACACACGCACACCTTATAGAGTGTTTAAGAATAGTCAGATACTCTGCCTGAGTGAGTACTCAACCTTCTAGGTTTGAGATTCATTCCTATTTCTTAGATCTAAGTGGAGCTAAAATGTTTTCTTTTTATGTGTAGGACAGATACTGAGGACTTGGGTCATTTAAATTCAAAGAGGAGTGGAGCCCTTCTCTTCCTGATACCCTTCTGAAGGCAAACATAATACATAGTGATGCTATCCGATAAGAACACGACAGTTGGAGACGGACAGTGATACTGTCCAGTCAGTACATGATCCCCTAGTTGAAGTGAGCTTAATGGGCAGGCCCCTTATTAGAGGCAGTAAGAGCAAGCTGGTGCCTATTTTGAATGAGAGTTTCCTTCCAGAAACTCTCAGCTGTTTCATGTGCCTTCGTTCCTAAAATGTACCACTGATCTTTCCGAGAACTATGCACACAGATCATTATGGTCTTAAGTTGAGAATAATGGTTAACAGTCATAATTTGTTGTCTTTTTTTCCCAAGAAGAAAACAGATGCACATTTTTGTTGTTGTTGCTGTTCAGTTGATACGTCGTGCTCTGCTCTTTGAGACCCCATGAACTGCAGCATGCCAGGCTCTCTGGTCCTTCACTATCTCCCAGAGTTTGCTCAAACTACACGCACATGGAGTATCCAGTGAATGTCAGTGCGGCTCTAAGTCCATATGAAGGAATTTAACTACGGGTCTTCTGGACCATTTGCACAGCATAAACATTGGTTCAGTTTGCTAATAATTTTGTATTAGTCACAAGAGAAACCGGGTGCACTGTGTAGCCAGGCTGTTAACTCTGCTTTCATCTACACTGCCATTCAGTTCTCATCTGAGATGTCATTGCATAGTCTTCAGAGCCTCTTCAACTGTTTTAATGTCCCAAATCTCACTCCTTCCCTCCTATTTTGTTTCTAAATAGAGGAGCTATCTAAAGTGGAAGGCAGAAAAAAGGGGCACAAAGATATAGGCAGTTAGTTGCCTTCCTTCAGAAAAGATAGAAACCTAGCTGCATCCAGAGCCTTCAATATCAAGATCATCACTTCCTCTTCTTTTTGGTTCTCTCACATGGTGTTCATATTTCACATTTTTATATTTTGGAAAAATATTTACTTAATTTGTAAATGGTGATCTTTGGAAGAATTGTCTAAAAGCATTAATTACCCTTCCTGGTGGTTCAGATGGTTAAAAAAAAAAAAAAAATCTGCCTGCAATGCAGGAGACCAAGGTCCAATCCCCGGGTCGGGAAGATCCCCTGAAGGAGGGCACCACAGCCCACTCCAGTTTTCTTTCCTGGAGAATCCTATGAAGAGAGAAGTCTGGAGGCCTACAGTCTGTGGGGTCACAGAGTCAGACATGACTGAGTGATTAACACTTTCACCTTCAATCATATAACTTCCTTTGCTTGGTTGAAATTAAGGCCTGGTGTGAACACTGTTTCAAGACTCTCTGTTTTCAAATCCTCATGTTTTGGCCCTGTGGTTTCTATATATGGAGCTTTCATCTGTTTATAGCACGATATGTGTGTCTGGAGCAATCTGTCCCTGAACAGAGGCTGTGTCATTGTTCTTCTCTGGACTCCAGTCTAAAGCACTTGCACTGGCTCCCGCCAAAGCACAGCATCTCCAAGGAAACCTGGGGCTGGTTGCCATGGACACTCCCTTCACTGATAAGTCACATCACACCTCTCCACTTCTCAGCACACCCACGAAGCCAGTCCTTTGGGCAATCAGGCAATTCTATGCATTGACATTTCCAAACCTCACAAGCTCACTTTCATTGTATGTGCGAGGAATAGATACACCGAAGAGTGTCTCAAATATTTGTACCTGTCCAGAAAGTGAAGCCATCTTTCTGTAGTTTGGTTTAGTGCCACGGAGAATAAGTAAGCTTCAGCAAATATCAGGCCTGAATTGGAATGATTCCACTGAAATGATCAGAGCTGCAGAGGATGGACTGCTTGTGAAATTGGGTCCTTGTAACCAGATTATACTCCATTCACTTCTTAACTGGGGCTCCCATCCCTCTCTATGTCCCGTGGGGTGTTTACAATGAGACTGGGGTCACCTGCAGAGGTCGTCCATGCTGGCATGGTCAGTGTTTTAAATGTTTTACATGACACAACCATTAGTTGCCTTCCTTCAGAAAAGATAGAAACCTAGCTGCATCCAGAGCCTTCAATATCAAGATCATCACTTCCTCTTCTTTTTGGTTCTCTCACATGGTGTTCATATTTCACATTTTTATATTTTGGAAAAATATTTACTTAATTTGTAAATGGTGATCTTTGGAAGAATTGTCTAAAAGCATTAATTACCCTTCCTGGTGGTTCAGATGGTTAAAAAAAAAATCTGCCTGCAATGCAGGAGACCAAGGTCCAATCCCCGGGTCGGGAAGATCCCCTGAAGGAGGGCACCACAGCCCACTCCAGTTTTCTTTCCTGGAGAATCCTATGAAGAGAGAAGTCTGGAGGCCTACAGTCTGTGGGGTCACAGAGTCAGACATGACTGAGTGATTAACACTTTCACCTTCAATCATATAACTTCCTTTGCTTGGTTGAAATTAAGGCCTGGTGTGAACACTGTTTCAAGACTCTCTGTTTTCAAATCCTCATGTTTTGGCCCTGTGGTTTCTATATATGGAGCTTTCATCTGTTTATAGCACGATATGTGTGTCTGGAGCAATCTGTCCCTGAACAGAGGCTGTGTCATTGTTCTTCTCTGGACTCCAGTCTAAAGCACTTGCACTGGCTCCCCGCCAAAGCACAGCATCTCCAAGGAAACCTGGGGCTGGTTGCCATGGACACTCCCTTCACTGATAAGTCACATCACACCTCTCCACTTCTCAGCACACCCACGAAGCCAGTCCTTTGGGCAATCAGGCAATTCTATGCATTGACATTTCCAAACCTCACAAGCTCACTTTCATTGTATGTGCGAGGAATAGATACACCGAAGAGTGTCTCAAATATTTGTACCTGTCCAGAAAGTGAAGCCATCTTTCTGTAGTTTGGTTTAGTGCCACGGAGAATAAGTAAGCTTCAGCAAATATCAGGCCTGAATTGGAATGATTCCACTGAAATGATCAGAGCTGCAGAGGATGGACTGCTTGTGAAATTGGGTCCTTGTAACCAGATTATACTCCATTCACTTCTTAACTGGGGCTCCCATCCCTCTCTATGTCCCGTGGGGTGTTTACAATGAGACTGGGGTCACCTGCAGAGGTCGTCCATGCTGGCAGTGTAAATGTTCAACAAGTGACACAACTTTCTTAATAATGCTTTTCATATGGACCATTTTTTAAAGTCTTTATGGAATTTGTAACCATATTTCTTCTGTTTTATGTTTTAGTTTTCTGGCCTCAAGGTAAGTGGGCCTCTTAGGTTCCCAACCGGGGATTGAACCTACATCCCATGCAGAGGAAATGTTAGTCACTGAGTCATGTCTGACTCTTCGTAAACCCATGGACTAGCTGCCAGGCTCCTCTGCCCAAAGGATTCTCCAGGCAGGAATACTAGAGTGGGTTGCCATTGTCTTCTCCAGCAGATCTTCCCCTCCCAGGGATCGAACCTGGGTCTCCTAAATTGCAGGCAGATTCTTTACCATCTGAGCCTTGCAATGGGAGGTGAAGTCTTAACCACTGGACTGCCTGCCAATTCCCATAATTTTTTTTTCTTAATTTTGGCCTCTTTTATTGGTTTCTTATTTATTTATTTTCATCCATCTTTATTCTTTGGCCTGGATGGGCCTTCCATTGCTGTGGCCTCTCTTGTTGCAGAGCCCTGTTTCTGGGAATATACACTCCAGAGCGCTGGCTCATAATTAGACACCAGTCCAGACACTCTGTAGCACATGGATCTTCCCGGACCAGGGATAGGGATCAAACTGGTGCTCCTTGCACTGCAAGGCTGATTCTTTACCCACTGGACCACCAGGGAAGGCCCATAAGTGACAATTTTTTTTTTTTAAAGATTTATTTATTTATTTACTTTGGGTGGGGGTCGGGTTGGGGAGGGAGGGGAGTGGGCGGGCCACTTCTATTGGTCTTTCATTTCTCTATTTTCATTCGTCTTCGTTCTTTGGCTCCTGTGGGCCTCCCATCGCGGTGGCATCTGTCGTTGCAGAGCACCGGCTCTGGGCGCATGCGCTCCAGAGCTCCGGCTTGCTAGTTGGACACATCAGTCCAGCCGCTCCACGGCAGGTGGGATCTTCCCAGGCCAGGGCTCGAACCGGCGCCCCTTGCACTGCAAGGCGGTGTCCTTACCCACTGGACCACCAGGGGAAGCCCAAGTGACAATTTTTTAACAGTGAATATTTTGCTTACGATTTTAACAGTGATTAGACACCAAGTAGCTGTCACTTTCTTTGCATCTTCTGAAAAACTTTTCCCTTGAATCTGGTGAGCTGTTGGTAGTGGAAAAGTTGGTTTTACTCAGAATCTTCTGACCTGTTCTATTCTCTAGTGAAAAATGTTTTGAGACACCAGTCTAGCTAATTCAACTCTCTCACTGGAAATTCTCTATTAAAACCAAAGAGAGTGATCTCCTTGGCACATGGTCTTGTGGTTCAGTCGGTTACTTGACCACACATTCTTTCGGGTCTTTATTCACTACTTGATCAATAAAATTAACCATGAAACAAAGGGATACCAGACAAAAACAGTGGTTTTTGTCTTCTCCAGCAGATCTCCCTAGGGACCCTCCTAAATTGCAGGCAGATTCTTTACCATCTGAGCCTTGCAATGGGAGGTGAAGTCTTAACCACTGGACTGCCTGCCAATTCCCATAATTTTTTTTTCTTAATTTTGGCCTCTTTTATTGGTTTCTTATTTATTTATTTTCATCCATCTTTATTCTTTGGCCTGGATGGGCCTTCCATTGCTGTGGCCTCTCTTGTTGCAGAGCCCTGTTTCTGGGAATATACACTCCAGAGCGCTGGCTCATAATTAGACACCAGTCCAGACACTCTGTAGCACATGGATCTTCCCGGACCAGGGATAGGGATCAAACTGGTGCTCCTTGCACTGCAAGGCTGATTCTTTACCCACTGGACCACCAGGGAAGGCCCATAAGTGACAATTTTTTTTTTTTAAAGATTTATTTATTTATTTACTTTGGGTGGGGGTCGGGTTGGGGAGGGAGGGGAGTGGGCGGGCCACTTCTATTGGTCTTTCATTTCTCTATTTTCATTCGTCTTCGTTCTTTGGCTCCTGTGGGCCTCCCATCGCGGTGGCATCTGTCGTTGCAGAGCACCGGCTCTGGGCGCATGCGCTCCAGAGCTCCGGCTTGCTAGTTGGACACATCAGTCCAGCCGCTCCACGGCAGGTGGGATCTTCCCAGGCCAGGGCTCGAACCGGCGCCCCTTGCACTGCAAGGCGGTGTCCTTACCCACTGGACCACCAGGGGAAGCCCAAGTGACAATTTTTTAACAGTGAATATTTTGCTTACGATTTTAACAGTGATTAGACACCAAGTAGCTGTCACTTTCTTTGCATCTTCTGAAAAACTTTTCCCTTGAATCTGGTGAGCTGTTGGTAGTGGAAAAGTTGGTTTTACTCAGAATCTTCTGACCTGTTCTATTCTCTAGTGAAAAATGTTTTGAGACACCAGTCTAGCTAATTCAACTCTCTCACTGGAAATTCTCTATTAAAACCAAAGAGAGTGATCTCCTTGGCACATGGTCTTGTGGTTCAGTCGGTTACTTGACCACACATTCTTTCGGGTCTTTATTCACTACTTGATCAATAAAATTAACCATGAAACAAAGGGATACCAGACAAAAACAGTGGTTTTCCATGAGTCCACAGAGATGACGCCATGGACCTTTAAATGTTTAATATAAACCAACTGTATATGTAAACAGAGAGGAAACTATGAAAACATATACTTCACATTTGTTATCTCAGAGTAGGGGAGAGTAGGTGAAATTGGAGAGTAGATGGAGGAAGATTACTCTTTCCTCTAAATGTCTCTTTAGTGTTGGCTTTTAAAAATGAGGACGGGTTATTTTTCAGTTCAATAGGCAAGTAATTATTTTTTAAAGGAAACTGATAGCATTTTTTCTTTTGGAACTAATAGTTATATGCTGGGAATATAAATAATTGTAGGAGGGTAAGCTGTAGGAAGAGGTGTGTTTTATATTTCCAGGGAGTGTAAGCTAAAGATTGCTTTGTGGAGTGTTCGGAGGACCTAAGAGGAAGAAGGTGACTAAGGCTTCCCTGGCGACTCACTGGTTCAGAATCCACCTGCCGATGCAGGAGACAGAGTCTGCATTGTTATTTAAGCTTTTCGTTCTTTTGGAGTTGATTTTGGGGTTTTGATGTAAAGTAAGGATACAGCTTAATTTTTCCTCTATATAAATAAATATATTTTCCAGTTTAATTTATTGAATAGTTACTCTTTCCCCTGTGATCTGTTGTGCTACCTTTATCATTTATAAAAGTTCTATGGTGTGGGGGTTGGTTTCTGAGCTCTCTAGTCTATTCCATCTGGTAATTTGTTCATCCTTGGGTTACAGCACAGTGTTCCAGATAATAGAGCTGCACGATTAAGCCCTGATTTCTAATCAACCACACATCATCTCCTTCTTCTTTCTTCTTTTCAGGCAACTTTGACTTTTTAGTAGCATTTTGCAGGTTCCATTCAGAATCTGACCTGATTCTCTAGTGAAAAATGTTTTGAGACACCAGTCTAGCTAATTCAACTCTCTCACTGGAAATTCTCTATTAAAACCAAAGAGAGTGATCTCCTTGGCACATGGTCTTGTGGTTCAGTCGGTTACTTGACCACACATTCTTTCGGGTCTTTATTCACTACTTGATCAATAAAATTAACCATGAAACAAAGGGATACCAGACAAAAACAGTGGTTTTCCATGAGTCCACAGAGATGACGCCATGGACCTTTAAATGTTTAATATAAACCAACTGTATATGTAAACAGAGAGGAAACTATGAAAACATATACTTCACATTTGTTATCTCAGAGTAGGGGAGAGTAGGTGAAATTGGAGAGTAGATGGAGGAAGATTACTCTTTCCTCTAAATGTCTCTTTAGTGTTGGCTTTTAAAAATGAGGACGGGTTATTTTTCAGTTCAATAGGCAAGTAATTATTTTTTAAAGGAAACTGATAGCATTTTTTCTTTTGGAACTAATAGTTATATGCTGGGAATATAAATAATTGTAGGAGGGTAAGCTGTAGGAAGAGGTGTGTTTTATATTTCCAGGGAGTGTAAGCTAAAGATTGCTTTGTGGAGTGTTCGGAGGACCTAAGAGGAAGAAGGTGACTAAGGCTTCCCTGGCGACTCACTGGTTCAGAATCCACCTGCCGATGCAGGAGACAGAGTCTGCATTGTTATTTAAGCTTTTCGTTCTTTTGGAGTTGATTTTGGGGTTTTGATGTAAAGTAAGGATACAGCTTAATTTTTCCTCTATATAAATAAATATATTTTCCAGTTTAATTTATTGAATAGTTACTCTTTCCCCTGTGATCTGTTGTGCTACCTTTATCATTTATAAAAGTTCTATGGTGTGGGGGTTGGTTTCTGAGCTCTCTAGTCTATTCCATCTGGTAATTTGTTCATCCTTGGGTTACAGCACAGTGTTCCAGATAATAGAGCTGCACGATTAAGCCCTGATTTCTAATCAACCACACATCATCTCCTTCTTCTTTTTCTTCTTTTTCAGGCAACTTTGACTTTTTTAGTAGCATTTTGGCAGGTTCCATGAAAAAACTGGGTTAATTGGAGTCAGGTTAAGTCTAGATTAATTTTTGGAAAATTGCCATCTTTTTTACATAAAATCTTCCTAACCATGGGATGAGAAGGAAATGGCAACCCACTCAAGTACTCTCGCCTGGAAAATCCCATGAACAGAGGGGACTGGAGGGCTATATAGTTCACGGGGTCAGAAAAGAGTCAGAAACAATTGGGCAACTAACCAGCCATGAGATGGGGGTGTATCTTCTTCATGTCTTTAGGGAATTTTTATTGTTGATATGTGCGAATCCTCTACATGATTTATTACTAAGGATTTTATTGTTTTGTTGCTGTCGTAAATATGTTCTATAGACATTGAATTTTCCTTTTGTCATTGTCATGGTACTTAATCAGCTACCTTAACTTTTCCCTTGTTGTTTTCTTTCGCTCTGCTTTTCTAATGCCTTTGAAACAGTGTCTTAGACTGTTCTTCTGCTTATTAACAGTCATGCCTGTTTTGTTATTCAGTTCATGCACTGTGCTCTCCCCATTCTTGTACTTTTCATACCCAGTATCTGTAATTGGTTTTATCATACAACAGCTTGTTTCTATTTCATGTTAACAAATTTTCTGTTACTTAAAAACTAATTTCTATATTTATTTGACATTCCTGCTTTTTCCCTCACCATGAAAACTCATCGGTGAATGTTCTTTCTTATAGGTCGGTTGTCTTAGATATTCTGACACTTTTCTCCCTGAGTTCCTACTTTATTAAGGACAGCAGCTATTTTGGCAAGTCATGTGTACCCAGGGGCAAAACTCTCAGGGAGAAAAGTCTGGATGGTGCGCCTCAGATAAGACAGTCTTGGGATTTCACTGGTGGTCCAGTGGTTAAGACTCTGTGCTTCCCGTGTGGAAAAGATAGCTATGGTCATTGTGCTAAGGGAATAGGAGTACCTACCATCACTTGGGGTGATGGTCTGAGAGGTGGGAGGGGATCTGGGTTGGTGGGGACCAGGGATATGCATATGACTGATCTGGGAACATACATGTTGGTGAACAACAAAACTCTGTAAAATCTTTAAAATAAAGAATTAAAAAAAAAAAGACTCTGTGCTTCCAATGAAGGGGTCACAGGTTCAATCCCTGGTCGGGCAACTAAGAGCCCACATGTTGCAATGCATGCTCCTCAAATTAAAACATAAATAATAGGAATCTCTAAAATAGAGAATGGGATAGATGGAGAAGACATAAACCCCTCAAGTACTCTCGCCTGGAAAATCCCATGAACAGAGGGGACTGGAGGGCTATATAGTTCACGGGGTCAGAAAAGAGTCAGAAACAATTGGGCAACTAACCAGCCATGAGATGGGGGTGTATCTTCTTCATGTCTTTAGGGAATTTTTATTGTTGATATGTGCGAATCCTCTACATGATTTATTACTAAGGATTTTATTGTTTTGTTGCTGTCGTAAATATGTTCTATAGACATTGAATTTTCCTTTTGTCATTGTCATGGTACTTAATCAGCTACCTTAACTTTTCCCTTGTTGTTTTCTTTCGCTCTGCTTTTCTAATGCCTTTGAAACAGTGTCTTAGACTGTTCTTCTGCTTATTAACAGTCATGCCTGTTTTGTTATTCAGTTCATGCACTGTGCTCTCCCCATTCTTGTACTTTTCATACCCAGTATCTGTAATTGGTTTTATCATACAACAGCTTGTTTCTATTTCATGTTAACAAATTTTCTGTTACTTAAAAACTAATTTCTATATTTATTTGACATTCCTGCTTTTTCCCTCACCATGAAAACTCATCGGTGAATGTTCTTTCTTATAGGTCGGTTGTCTTAGATATTCTGACACTTTTCTCCCTGAGTTCCTACTTTATTAAGGACAGCAGCTATTTTGGCAAGTCATGTGTACCCAGGGGCAAAACTCTCAGGGAGAAAAGTCTGGATGGTGCGCCTCAGATAAGACAGTCTTGGGATTTCACTGGTGGTCCAGTGGTTAAGACTCTGTGCTTCCCGTGTGGAAAAGATAGCTATGGTCATTGTGCTAAGGGAATAGGAGTACCTACCATCACTTGGGGTGATGGTCTGGAGGGGTGGGAGGGGGGGGATCTGGGTTGGTGGGGGACCAGGGATATGCATATGACTGATCTGGGAACATACATGTTGGTGAACAACAAAACTCTGTAAAATCTTTAAAATAAAGAATTAAAAAAAAAAAAAAAGACTCTGTGCTTCCAATGAAGGGGTCACAGGTTCAATCCCTGGTCGGGCAACTAAGAGCCCACATGTTGCAATGCATGCTCCCTCAAATTAAAACATAAATAATAGGAATCTCTAAAATAGAGAATGGGATAGATGGAGAAGACATGATTAAGAAAGTCATAGAAGAACATTCTTCTAAAATTTAGAAAATTTTCTCATGTAAGCGGCTATTGGCATTGGAGAGATACTAGGGTGTGTGTGAAGGCACACTTAGGTCATCTTGTAGCCTGCAAGGACTCAGGTGTTATCTCCCTCCCTGTATTTATTCTTCACAAACCAAATTCTCAAGGAAGTGCCACAACCTCATGTGTGTATGTACGTTCAGTCATGTCTGACTCTTGGCAACCCCATGGACCATACCTGCCAGGCTCCTTGGTCATGGGATTCTCCAGGCAAGACTACTGGAGTTGGTTGCCCTTTCTTCCTCCAGAGCATCTTTCCAACCCTTCAAGGCATCAAAGCTGCATCTCTTGTGTCTTCTGTATTGGCAGGCAGATTCTCTGCCAACTGCAAAGTTAAGGACTCAGATATGGGAAAGATGTGGTATGAGACCAATGGTAGTAAATGATAGAACAGAAAAATATTTTTGTTTAACTATTTATGTATTGCTGATGTAGTCTGGGATGTAATGCAATTATTCAGATGTTAGAAGTAATAGGTTCTCCAGAAGAAACAGAACCAATAAAGGATGTAGGTGTGTATGTGTGAGGTATGTGTGAGTGAGTCTGTGTTCAATGGAACATTGATTGTAGGAACACTACAGACATGTCCATCCACAGAAACTAAGCCATGCTGCGTGTTGAAATCATGTTTCTGAAGATTAGTTTAACAACATAGGAAAGTCTTATATAGCTTAAAGAAAATAAAAATCTACACAACTGTATCTGTAGTACACATGTATTTTGTGAAAACCATGTGCAATAAATAGATAGATAGAGCTTCCCAGGTGACTCAGTGGTAAAGAACCTGCCTGTCAATGCAGGAGACATAGGAGATGTGAGTTCAAACCCCTGGGTCAGAAAAATCCCCTGAAGGAGGAAATGGCAACCCACTTCAGTGTTCTTGCCTAGAGAATTCCATGGATAGAGAATCCTGGTGGGCTACAGTCCATGGGGCTACAAAGAATCAGACACAACTGAAGCGTCTTAGCACACACACACACTCATATATATACAAAGAGTCAGACACAACTTAGCCATTGAACAACAACAAAAAAAATCACAAATCAGGGTGGAGAATGGTCATGAAAGGGAAAGAATAGCTCTCAGCTGATGTATGTGAGTGTGCGTGCTCAGTCGTTTCTCTTTTCAATCTCATGGACTGTAGCCTGCCAGGCTCCTTTGACTATGGGATTTCCCAGGCAAGAATACTGGAGCAAGTTGCCATGTCCTCTTTCAGGGGATCTTCCCAACCCGAGAATCGACCCCACATCTTCTTTGTCTCCTGCATTGGCAGGTGGGTTCTTTACCACTGAGCCACCTGGGAAGCCCATGTACAGGTCGGGAAGAGGACAAATAGCAACTAACCAGCACAGTGTGTCCTTTGCCGAGATGTACAGACAAGGTAAAATGTTCCTCTAGGGCTTCACTTGACTTTTGTTAGAAAATAATGGATTTCTGATGGGTCACTCCCAAGCAAAATCTAATTGGAGCACCCATGGAGAGCCCCACTGCCTCCGTTGTGTGAAGGGCAGCAAGGGTTTAATGGTGAGCTTGGTCATCATCCTATCCCACTGAGACACCTTCCAATCCCACTGAGACACCTTCCAGACAGGCTTCTGTAGAGGTGATGTTGCATTAGAGAGCCCGGTACTTAACACCCATCTGAAGGAGGGAGGGGACACTCAGAGAAAACCGGCTGCCTCTCACCCAGATGGAGAGGAGCAAAGATCTCTGGGCAGTGTTTCATGAGTCAGTGTTTACAACAGGCCACATTTTCCACTAAGCCATGCTGCGTGTTGAAATCATGTTTCTGAAGATTAGTTTAACAACATAGGAAAGTCTTATATAGCTTAAAGAAAATAAAAATCTACACAACTGTATCTGTAGTACACATGTATTTTGTGAAAACCATGTGCAATAAATAGATAGATAGAGCTTCCCAGGTGACTCAGTGGTAAAGAACCTGCCTGTCAATGCAGGAGACATAGGAGATGTGAGTTCAAACCCCTGGGTCAGAAAAATCCCCTGAAGGAGGAAATGGCAACCCACTTCAGTGTTCTTGCCTAGAGAATTCCATGGATAGAGAATCCTGGTGGGCTACAGTCCATGGGGCTACAAAGAATCAGACACAACTGAAGCGTCTTAGCACACACACACACTCATATATATACAAAGAGTCAGACACAACTTAGCCATTGAACAACAACAAAAAAAATCACAAATCAGGGTGGAGAATGGTCATGAAAGGGAAAGAATAGCTCTCAGCTGATGTATGTGAGTGTGCGTGCTCAGTCGTTTCTCTTTTCAATCTCATGGACTGTAGCCTGCCAGGCTCCTTTGACTATGGGATTTCCCAGGCAAGAATACTGGAGCAAGTTGCCATGTCCTCTTTCAGGGGATCTTCCCAACCCGAGAATCGACCCCACATCTTCTTTGTCTCCTGCATTGGCAGGTGGGTTCTTTACCACTGAGCCACCTGGGAAGCCCATGTACAGGTCGGGAAGAGGACAAATAGCAACTAACCAGCACAGTGTGTCCTTTGCCGAGATGTACAGACAAGGTAAAATGTTCCTCTAGGGCTTCACTTGACTTTTGTTAGAAAATAATGGATTTCTGATGGGTCACTCCCAAGCAAAATCTAATTGGAGCACCCATGGAGAGCCCCACTGCCTCCGTTGTGTGAAGGGCAGCAAGGGTTTAATGGTGAGCTTGGTCATCATCCTATCCCACTGAGACACCTTCCAATCCCACTGAGACACCTTCCAGACAGGCTTCTGTAGAGGTGATGTTGCATTAGAGAGCCCGGTACTTAACACCCATCTGAAGGAGGGAGGGGACACTCAGAGAAAACCGGCTGCCTCTCACCCAGATGGAGAGGAGCAAAGATCTCTGGGCAGTGTTTCATGAGTCAGTGTTTACAACAGGCCACATTTTCCACAAGGGTAAAGTCCTCCAAGCTTTTCTTATGCCTGTGTGCTTGTGTCTCACCTATCAGCACAGCTTTCATATTTCCAGCCTTGGCCACCTTAAGGAGAAAAAGGAGAAACAGTTATTCTTTGGTCAAGCATGGGGTTTCCCAGCAGACATTAGTGGTAAAGAGCCCTCCTGCCATGCAGGAGATATGAGAGACATGGGTTTGATCCCTGGATTAGGATGATCTCCTCGAGAAGGAAATGGAAACCCACCCCATTAATTCTTGCCTGGAGAATCCCATGAACAGAGGAGCCCAGTGGGCTACCGTCCATGGGGTTGCAAAGAGTCAGACACGACTAAAGTGACTCAGCCCCCACACACTCAAGTTTGAGAAATCACAGCTGAGTCACATTCAGCTTTCCTAGCTTAGGGAGGGTGCTGTTTCTGTCTGGACTGTGTGCAGTACCAAAGATGACCCAGACCCTGATATTTCACAGAATCTCCTCCTCTCTTTGGTGTCTTTAGGTATTTTAGTGATAACAGTGGTCTGGTTCAGGTCATGCTCTAAACCATATTATAGGAGACAGGATCTTAGATTTGTAGATAAGATCATCTATACCTTTTTTTCTAGATTTCACATATATGCACTAATACGCTGATTTCTGTTTTTAAGAAAAGTTTCAGAATTTTCAGTCTGATTGTGTTTTAAGTCTCCACTGCCTCTCTTTGAGTCTCTTCCTTCTAATCTCCCTTAAATTTTACTCAGCTCTCTCCTATGGATATGTAATCTTCCTTGTGAATAAATGTGTCACATATGCCAGATTATGACATCACTCTGTCAGACTGCCTTCATGAGAATGTCAGCCTACCACCCCCTCCAGTTCCAGCCAACACTCCAGGCCTGTCTTAGCATGAGAAGATTTCTTTGTCCATTGCTAACACTTCCTGACTTAGAGGGCATGTACCATATAGTAACAGTAAAATTCTAGATAAAGGAGACTTCTTTAGCCAAGAGCACAACCTTGCATTCAAAACTGCCTCTAGGGCTTCCCCTGGTGGTCCAGTGGATAAGGACACCGGCTTGCAGTGCAAGGGGCGCCGATTCAATCCCTGGCCTGGGAAGATCCCACATGCCGCAGAGCGGCTGGACTGATGTGTCCAATTACCGAGCAGGAGCTCTGGAGCTCATGCGCCCAGAGCCGGTGCTCTGCGACAACAGACGCCATCGTGATGGGAGGCCCACAGGAGCCAAAGAACAAAGACGGATGAAAACAGAGAAATGAAAAACCAATAGAAGTGGCCCGCCGCTCCCCTCCCTCCCCAACCCGACCCCCACCCAAAAATAAAATAAATAAATAAATCTTTAAAAAAAAAAACTGCCTCTACACAGTTATAGCTCCAAGACTCTGGCCCTGCTCTCTGCGCTGTGGCCAATTTGGATAAGTTTTCCTTGGAGAGAGAAGATTCAGGAAGAGAGAACCCTTGGAAGCTGCAAACAATTTTTCATCCCCTCAAAAATACTTTCCTGAGCCTTTTTTTTTTTTTTTTTTACCACCCTCTGTGAGTTTTCCTAATTCTTCTTTCCCTTTTCCAGTCTGCCAATATTAAAGCAAATTTCCTGATATATTTAAAATGCTGGCTCTTGAAACAATAGCCCAGGTTCCTGCTTTTCAAAGATTTAAGCCCACCTGACCGCCCTGGCTCCTTTAGATCTAATCCAAAGAACCTTTTTTTGTTGCCTAGAGATCCAAATCCTGAAGCTGTCTTTTTGGAGCATTTTGGATGAACATAGACAGGAAGGAAGACTGTGGCCTAGGTATATGAGCATCCTGTCTCTGGATTGTGTTTTTAATTTTTTCTCCACTGCCTCTCTTTGAGTCTCTTCCTTCTAATCTCCCTTAAATTTTACTCAGCTCTCTCCTATGGATATGTAATCTTCCTTGTGAATAAATGTGTCACATATGCCAGATTATGACATCACTCTGTCAGACTGCCTTCATGAGAATGTCAGCCTACCACCCCCTCCAGTTCCAGCCAACACTCCAGGCCTGTCTTAGCATGAGAAGATTTCTTTGTCCATTGCTAACACTTCCTGACTTAGAGGGCATGTACCATATAGTAACAGTAAAATTCTAGATAAAGGAGACTTCTTTAGCCAAGAGCACAACCTTGCATTCAAAACTGCCTCTAGGGCTTCCCCTGGTGGTCCAGTGGATAAGGACACCGGCTTGCAGTGCAAGGGGCGCCGATTCAATCCCTGGCCTGGGAAGATCCCACATGCCGCAGAGCGGCTGGACTGATGTGTCCAATTACCGAGCAGGAGCTCTGGAGCTCATGCGCCCAGAGCCGGTGCTCTGCGACAACAGACGCCATCGTGATGGGAGGCCCACAGGAGCCAAAGAACAAAGACGGATGAAAACAGAGAAATGAAAAACCAATAGAAGTGGCCCGCCGCTCCCCTCCCTCCCCAACCCGACCCCCACCCAAAAATAAAATAAATAAATAAATCTTTAAAAAAAAAAACTGCCTCTACACAGTTATAGCTCCAAGACTCTGGCCCTGCTCTCTGCGCTGTGGCCAATTTGGATAAGTTTTCCTTGGAGAGAGAAGATTCAGGAAGAGAGAACCCTTGGAAGCTGCAAACAATTTTTCATCCCCTAAAAAATACTTTCCTGAGCCTTTTTTTTTTTTTTTTTTACCACCCTCTGTGAGTTTTCCTAATTCTTCTTTCCCTTTTCCAGTCTGCCAATATTAAAGCAAATTTCCTGATATATTTAAAATGCTGGCTCTTGAAACAATAGCCCAGGTTCCTGCTTTTCAAAGATTTAAGCCCACCTGACCGCCCTGGCTCCTTTAGATCTAATCCAAAGAACCTTTTTTTGTTGCCTAGAGATCCAAATCCTGAAGCTGTCTTTTTGGAGCATTTTGGATGAACATAGACAGGAAGGAAGACTGTGGCCTAGGTATATGAGCATCCTGTCTCTGGGGACATGCAGAAGGAAAGAGGCTTCTACTCATTGATCTCCAGACTTCCATGTGCTTTCTCTCTGCCTGAACTCGCCAAGCAGCAAGGCTGACTGTATCTGGTTCCCTGCTCTGTGTTTTTCTATCTCTGGGCTGACTGGTGATGAGATGCCCATGTCTCTAGATGCCAAGCCTCATGTGGTGTTTGGGTTCCGGTAGCCTTCCCAGTGAGGATGGTGTGCGCATGGTATGTGAGTATGTCAGCTTCGATGGCAAAAGGGTGACTTCACCCTGAGCAGCACAGAAGATTCTATCAGAAAGGTGTGTGGGTGAAACTCCCCTGCCAGATGCCAGTGGCTAAGTGGTATTTGCTGGCGGGAAGATGTCCTGTGCATTTTTGTTTTGAGAACTCCTTTCTTAAGATCACGCTTTTCCATGCCATTGATGAAAGCACAAGGAATAGGTTTGACTATGCAGAGAAACTTAACCCAGAGTGTGGGCTCTTCTTTATTTTGTTTTGTCATGGACCTCGATCCACTTATCTGGGGGCTTAAGCCTTCAATATTCCTAGTACCAGCAAAGGTGATCTCGCCAACTTGAGATAAACTCAGCCACCCCCTCATTGGAAAGTCAGTTTGCTGGGCAAACCATTTGGTCATTCGAAAGATCTCAGAATTCAGATGCTAGCTGCTCTAATAGGCGTGAAGTGGTATCTTACTGTTGTTATCTTTGGTGAGGTGCCTATTCAAGTCTTTTGTCCACTTTTCAACTGGACGGTTTCTTAAGTTGAGTTTTTAGAGTTTTGTACATATTTGAGATAAGAAGTCTTTGTCTTTAAATAAGATATATCTATTTTCATGGACTGCACTTTTGGTGTTGTGTCTAAAAAAACCCATAGATATACTTAAGGTCAATTAGATTTGTCCTATATTATCTTACAGGATTTTCATAGTTCTGCCTTTGACCCTGAGTCTATGATCCAGTTTGAGTTAATTTATGTAAGAGATAATAAGATCTGTGTCTTCTTTGTCGTCTTCTTTTTTTTTTCTGCATGTAGATGTCCAGTTGTTCCAGCAACATTTGCTGAAAAGACGACTTTTTCTTCCTTGTATTGCCTTTGCTCCTTTGTCAAAATCAGTTGATGATATTTATGTGGTCTATTTCTGGGCTCTGTGTCCTGTTTTATTGTCTTTTGGCTTAGAGCATCCAATTTTGATGTGTACCTTCAGCCATGACCTCCAGTGAATGGTCAAATGGCATTGCCTCCTTGACCTAATTCTGACTTCCATGGATTGTTTTGATTCAGTCCTGGGTGTCTAGAACTCTGGAGGTGTCTCTGCCTGTGTTCCCTGAGCACCTTCCCCAGTCATTACTAATTCACCCCTCCAGTTTTTTATGAGGCACGCACAGATGTCACCTCAGGAAACGGGACATAAATCACTTCTGCTCTCAGATTCTTCCTGCAATCCTCTAAATTCCTTGCCAGACCCATCTGGGAGGCAGCATGTCCTTCTTCTGCCAAAAGGTTGGATTTTTATTTTCTTTTGGGCAGGAACTAGATCTTATAACAGTATGCATTCCCTTTCCAAATTATTTATTTTATTTTGGAAATCTTATGCCTTCCTCCTTTAGAGCTCTCAGTCTTTTTAGTTTCAAAAGACCTCCTTTCTCTCTCAAAAACAAATAATTTAACAAAAGACTTCTATTTTTCCCAAAAAATACCCTTTCCCCAGTTTTGTCATGGACCTCGATCCACTTATCTGGGGCTTAAGCCTTCAATTCGAAAGGATCCCCAGAATTCAGATTTGGCTTTAAAGCTGCTCTAATGGGCCCCGGTGAAGTGGTATCTTACTGTTGTTATCTTTGGTGAGGTGCCTATTCAAGTCTTTTGTCCACTTTTCAACTGGACGGTTTCTTAAGTTGAGTTTTTAGAGTTTTGTACATATTTGAGATAAGAAGTCTTTGTCTTTAAATAAGATATATCTATTTTCATGGACTGCACTTTTGGTGTTGTGTCTAAAAAAACCCATAGATATACTTAAGGTCAATTAGATTTGTCCTATATTATCTTACAGGATTTTCATAGTTCTGCCTTTGACCCTGAGTCTATGATCCAGTTTGAGTTAATTTATGTAAGAGATAATAAGATCTGTGTCTTCTTTGTCGTCTTCTTTTTTTTTTCTGCATGTAGATGTCCAGTTGTTCCAGCAACATTTGCTGAAAAGACGACTTTTTCTTCCTTGTATTGCCTTTGCTCCTTTGTCAAAATCAGTTGATGATATTTATGTGGTCTATTTCTGGGCTCTGTGTCCTGTTTTATTGTCTTTTGGCTTAGAGCATCCAATTTTGATGTGTACCTTCAGCCATGACCTCCAGTGAATGGTCAAATGGCATTGCCTCCTTGACCTAATTCTGACTTCCATGGATTGTTTTGATTCAGTCCTGGGTGTCTAGAACTCTGGAGGTGTCTCTGCCTGTGTTCCCTGAGCACCTTCCCAGTCATTACTAATTCACCCCTCCAGTTTTTTATGAGGCACGCACAGATGTCACCTCAGGAAACGGGACATAAATCACTTCTGCTCTCAGATTCTTCCTGCAATCCTCTAAATTCCTTGCCAGACCCATCTGGGAGGCAGCATGTCCTTCTTCTGCCAAAAGGTTGGATTTTTATTTTCTTTTGGGCAGGAACTAGATCTTATAACAGTATGCATTCCCTTTCCAAATTATTTATTTTATTTTGGAAATCTTATGCCTTCCTCCTTTAGAGCTCTCAGTCTTTTTAGTTTCAAAAGACCTCCTTTCTCTCTCAAAAACAAATAATCCAACAAAAGACTTCTATTCTGCAACTGAAAACGTTGGCTTTAAAGATGATTATTTATGAGTTTAACAAATCCATTCAGCAACTTCATTGATGTCTGTTGTTATTGTAATTCCAGGGCCTGACCTCTAGCCTTTTGCTCTGAGACCAGTCTCTGTAACAAGTTATCATGACCTCCTGACTAGTGGAGAAAAGACAACAGTATTAAAAACCATAAGAAGAAAAAAAAAAAGGTCTAGTTAGTATCATCGAATATCCTGGGTATGCACATAAACACACACATGGTTTTCAAACAGGAAAATAACCTTGCAGCTCAGAAGAAATGGAAGCCTATATATGTGTTGGTATATTTCTCACTAATCTTTCATGCGGAAGCGGTTTTGCAGAGAGAGCAGAACCACAGTGTATAGGTTCAACGAGTTAGGTTCTATATCTGCTTATACCACTAACTAATTGCACAGCTTTAAGCGAGCTCTTAGTTCTTTTATCAGTTAAATACAATATTTAACAAAAGATTTATCTAAATATTTAATAGCACTTATTAATAATGGCACTTTAGTGATTTAACTTTTCAGTCATTTGCATTTTCCAAAAATTTTTAAGGGACAAGAAATATTTAACTAGATGTCTTTCCCTAATTTAAAAAAAACAAAAAAACGCACTGTAAAATGCAGGGCTTGCTATGAGATCTCATTGTCTTCACCTCTCATGTTGGTAATGCCCCTCTTCAGTGCCCCAAACACTTCCTAAAAGCAACTAAAAGTCCTTCTGAAAGTGTTCAACCTCAATTTGAGACTTAAACCCAGGGCCCAGACTTAATCAAACCTGTTTGGGACTTGAACCCACGCGGCTGGGACTAGAACCCAGCCAAAACCCCGGTAATTAAAATCACTCACCCAATGTCTGGACCCACTGAGGTTCAGATTCTTCATGTCTCTTTGCAGAGAAGAATTCAGCAAGAGACAAAATGATAGGTAAGAAATAGATTTATTCCTTTCCAACATTATTTATTTTATTTTGGAAATCTTATGCCTTCCTCCTTTAGAGCTCTCAGTCTTTTTAGTTTCAAAAGACCTCCTTTCTCTCTCAAAAACAAATAATCCAACAAAAGACTTCTATTCTGCAACTGAAAACGTTGGCTTTAAAGATGATTATTTATGAGTTTAACAAATCCATTCAGCAACTTCATTGATGTCTGTTGTTATTGTAATTCCAGGGCCTGACCTCTAGCCTTTTGCTCTGAGACCAGTCTCTGTAACAAGTTATCATGACCTCCTGACTAGTGGAGAAAAGACAACAGTATTAAAAACCATAAGAAGAAAAAAAAAAAGGTCTAGTTAGTATCATCGAATATCCTGGGTATGCACATAAACACACACATGGTTTTCAAACAGGAAAATAACCTTGCAGCTCAGAAGAAATGGAAGCCTATATATGTGTTGGTATATTTCTCACTAATCTTTCATGCGGAAGCGGTTTTGCAGAGAGAGCAGAACCACAGTGTATAGGTTCAACGAGTTAGGTTCTATATCTGCTTATACCACTAACTAATTGCACAGCTTTAAGCGAGCTCTTAGTTCTTTTATCAGTTAAATACAATATTTAACAAAAGATTTATCTAAATATTTAATAGCACTTATTAATAATGGCACTTTAGTGATTTAACTTTTCAGTCATTTGCATTTTCCAAAAATTTTTAAGGGACAAGAAATATTTAACTAGATGTCTTTCCCTAATTTAAAAAAAACAAAAAAACGCACTGTAAAATGCAGGGCTTGCTATGAGATCTCATTGTCTTCACCTCTCATGTTGGTAATGCCCCCTCTTCAAGTGCCCCAAACACTTCCTAAAAGCAACTAAAAGTCCTTCTGAAAGTGTTCAACCTCAATTTGAGACTTAAACCCAGGGCCCAGACTTAATCAAACCTGTTTGGGACTTGAACCCACGCGGCTGGGACTAGAACCCAGCCAAAACCCCGGTAATTAAAATCACTCACCCAATGTCTGGACCCACTGAGGTTCAGATTCTTCATGTCTCTTTGCAGAGAAGAATTCAGCAAGAGACAAAATGATAGGTAAGAAATAGATTTATTCAGATTCAGAGAAAGCACACTCCACAGACAGAGTGTGGGCCATGGCAGAGCAAATCCACTGGCCCGGAAAAACATGGTGTTCTTAGCTTTTATGGGTTGGGTAATTCCATATGCTAATGAGTGAGAGGATTATTCCAGCTCTTTTAGGGAAAGGGCGAAACTGTCATGGCACCTCTGGGTGTGTCATTCTTTTCAAAAATTGTGCCCTGGCCTTTCCCTATCCCGTACATTTCCTGCCTGCTAGACCTTCTTATAGGGATGTTCAGCTTCTCCTTCAAATAGTCCTGAAAACGGAACTCCTCACCAGTCATCCAGCTGACATTCATGTGGTTGAACATCTACAACCTATCTGCATAATACAAAAATAAAGTGGTTCAGTCCCTGTCCCCCAGAAACTCACTGTCTAGAGGGAAAGGGAGATGTGAACTGAAGCTGGACTGGGCCTTAGGTGTTCCAAATACTGGATTGGCCAAAAGGTTTGTTTGGGTTTTTCCGTAAGATGTTATGGAAGCTTTGTGCTATGCTTAGTCACACAGTTGTGTCTGACTTTTGGCGACCCCATAGACTGTGGCCCACCAGGCTCCTCTGTCCATGGAGTTCTCCAGGTAAGAATACTGGAGTGCGTTGCCATGCTCTCCACCAGGGGATTTTCCCAGCTCAGAGACTGAATTGGGGTATCCTGCATTGCAGGTGGATTCTTTATGAGCTGAGCTATCAGGGAAGTCCATGGAAGCTTTGATCAGCCCATCAATGCACAACTGTCCTTGGTTTCAGGTGCCTTCCTCCTCCCAGCCACTTTGGCATCTTTTAGCTTTGGTTTCTCCTTTGCCTCTTCCCTCATATCAAGGTAAACCAAGGTTTATCAACTGCAGTTTCCCAGCTCTCTTTCCAGTCTCTATTGCCTTGGAAATTCCAAGGACAGGGACTGTCAGACTACAGTCCTTGGGGTCACAAAGAGTCCTTGGACTGAACAGAGAGAGGGGGAGGGCTGAAATTCCTAGATAATAGTATTTGATGCAAATTACCTGAGTTGTTTTGCAGATGTGAAAACCCCCTACCAAGTGGAAGAGGTTAACTACTTAAAGACTGCGAGCACACAGCCCCAGGTCTCCTGGAGCCTACACTCTGTGCTGGGCTTCCCAGGTGTCACTCATGGTAAAATCTACCTGCCAATGCAGGGGATGCAGGAGACATGGGTTTGAACCCTGGATCTGGAAGATCCCCTGGAGAAGGAAACAGCAGCCTACTCTGGTATTCTTGCCTGGAGAATCCCTTGGAAAGAGGAGCCTGGCATGCTACAGTCCACGAGGTCACAAAGACTGAAGCAACTTGGCACACAGCACACCAAACTACTTAATCACCATGAGCACACAGCCCCAGGCCTCCTGGAACCTAAGGACGGATCAAGCTCATCCCTGTGACACGACTCTGCTCCCTCACCATCCACCAACCACAGACTTGTGCACCTCTGATCACAAGCCCTGTGACCTTCCCCCAACCCTTTAATGGCTTTTCTAAGTGCTTTGCTGAAACCCTTAGGGGAGCTTGGAACTCTTTGGGTCACAAGCTACATCTCCTTGGATGACTCTGCAGTAAACCTTTCTCTGCACCAAACTCAGACATTCCTGCTTGTTTGGTCTCACAATGCACCAGGCACAGGAACTTGCACCAACCCTTCTTCCCTTCTTTCCTTCCTTCTGTCTCCTTTCTTAATTTCTTTCTTCCTTCCTCTATTTCTTTTGTATAGAAGCAGAAAAACATGGCTGAGTCTCTGGGTGGATTGAAGAGGCATGAAGAGATGAGGCAGCGTATAATTCATCTGTGAAAGGATAAATAAAGCTAGTAAGGCTAGCAACCAAGAGGAAAATGAAGCCTGCCGTGGGAGGGTCTGTTTGTTAAAGTGGAGGAAGAGTTGGACCCATGGTTGCATTGAGGTGTTGATGGGAAGACCAACCTCTACTGGGGAGCTGGGGCAGGGTGTGGATTAGAGCACAGGTGTAGGAGCAGAATTTCCTCAAAAGACATCTTAGTGGAGAGAGAAGGTAAACATCCTCTCCCTGGGGGAGTGTTCACTGATAAGTATTTTGAAATGTCATTTAAAGGCATCTGTGCTTATATTTCAGTTTCCAAGAGAACTGCCTCTCCAAGGTGGCTTACCGGAATAGTTGTGAGCTGCTGTCAGGAACACCGAACTTCTCCACCCAAATACTGAAGTATCTTCCACAGATGGTCAGTAGATGGGATAAGAGGTGAGCTGTGTGTTTTAATGGAAACACGGGGACTTGGGGAGAAATGGGTTTAGGTTCTGTCTCTATTATTCACCAGCCACGTAACTTTAGGCCAATGTTCTCAATCGGCCAGAGCCTCAGTTTTCTCCTTACAAAATGAGAACAAAAATAACTCCTGTTTATGAGGTTCTCTGAGGATTAGATAGATGAAATGTCTTGTACCTCCCATGTAATGTTGTTGTTGTGGTTCAGTTGCTAAGTTGTGTCTGACTCTTTGGGACCCCAGGGACTGCAGTGCACAGACTCCTACGTCCTTCACTGTCTCCCAGAGTGTGCTCAAATTCAAATTCATTGAGTCAATTGATGCCATTTAATTATCTTGTCTTCTGTTACCTCCTTCTCCTTCTGCTATCAGCCAGCATCAGGCTCTTTTCCAGCGACTCAGCTCTTCACATCAGGTAGCCAAAGGATTGAGCTTCAACTTCAACATCAGTCCTTCCAATACGTATTCAAGGTTGATTTCCTTTAGGATGGACTGATTTGATCTCTTTGCAGTCCAAGGCACTCTCAAGAGTCTTCTACAACACCAACAATTCCCCTAACACAAAAGCAGGTTTTGTTTGGTCTCACAATGCACCAGGCACAGGAACTTGCACCAACCCTTCTTCCTTCTTTCCTTCCTTCTGTCTCCTTTCTTAATTTCTTTCTTCCTTCCTCTATTTCTTTTGTATAGAAGCAGAAAAACATGGCTGAGTCTCTGGGTGGATTGAAGAGGCATGAAGAGATGAGGCAGCGTATAATTCATCTGTGAAAGGATAAATAAAGCTAGTAAGGCTAGCAACCAAGAGGAAAATGAAGCCTGCCGTGGGAGGGTCTGTTTGTTAAAGTGGAGGAAGAGTTGGACCCATGGTTGCATTGAGGTGTTGATGGGAAGACCAACCTCTACTGGGGAGCTGGGGCAGGGTGTGGATTAGAGCACAGGTGTAGGAGCAGAATTTCCTCAAAAGACATCTTAGTGGAGAGAGAAGGTAAACATCCTCTCCCTGGGGGAGTGTTCACTGATAAGTATTTTGAAATGTCATTTAAAGGCATCTGTGCTTATATTTCAGTTTCCAAGAGAACTGCCTCTCCAAGGTGGCTTACCGGAATAGTTGTGAGCTGCTGTCAGGAACACCGAACTTCTCCACCCAAATACTGAAGTATCTTCCACAGATGGTCAGTAGATGGGATAAGAGGTGAGCTGTGTGTTTTAATGGAAACACGGGGACTTGGGGAGAAATGGGTTTAGGTTCTGTCTCTATTATTCACCAGCCACGTAACTTTAGGCCAATGTTCTCAATCGGCCAGAGCCTCAGTTTTCTCCTTACAAAATGAGAACAAAAATAACTCCTGTTTATGAGGTTCTCTGAGGATTAGATAGATGAAATGTCTTGTACCTCCCATGTAATGTTGTTGTTGTGGTTCAGTTGCTAAGTTGTGTCTGACTCTTTGGGACCCCAGGGACTGCAGTGCACAGACTCCTACGTCCTTCACTGTCTCCCAGAGTGTGCTCAAATTCAAATTCATTGAGTCAATTGATGCCATTTAATTATCTTGTCTTCTGTTACCTCCTTCTCCTTCTGCTATCAGCCAGCATCAGGCTCTTTTCCAGCGACTCAGCTCTTCACATCAGGTAGCCAAAGGATTGGAGCTTCAACTTCAACATCAGTCCTTCCAATACGTATTCAAGGTTGATTTCCTTTAGGATGGACTGATTTGATCTCTTTGCAGTCCAAGGCACTCTCAAGAGTCTTCTACAACACCACAATTCAAAAGCATCCATTTGAAAGCCCATGGAATGGGTCTTTCACAAATGTCAGGTTTTACTTTGGGAAAGTGTCTGTCATGGCAACAGTATTTGACATTGAGCATGAAAAATCAGGACAAACCCAGAGCTGATGGCCTGGCAAGGCTGCCTGGGTGTTGCTGTCATGTGACCGTGAATTCCTGCATTAAATATTCTTCTAGGGTTTCCCTGGTGGTCCAGTGGGTAAGGACACTGCCTTGCAGTGTAGGGGGCGCCGGTTCGATCCCTGGCCTGGGAAGATCCTACGTGTTGCAGAGTGGCTGGACCGATGTGTCCAACTACCAAGCCGGAGCTCTGGAGCACGTGCACCCAGAGCCAGTGCTCTGTGATGAGAGAGGTCACTGCGATGGGAGGCCCACACAGGTCAAAGAACAAAGATGGATGGAAATAAATAAATGAAAGACCAATAGAAGTGGCCCAAAAAAACACCTAAAATAAACAAGTAAGTATTCTCCTAGTGGCCCTAAGTTTCCATTAAAGCTCTTCTCAGCCCACTATGTCTCGCTCACTGTGTAAAGTGGGTGTTTGTCGAAACCGAGGCTGTTGACTCTCACTGAGAAATCTCTTAGAAAAACCATTAAACTAAATGGGTTGAACAAAGACTGATACCCCTGCTGAGAGTAAACAGTGGTTCCTGGGGTTCAGAGGAATAATTATATTCCTTTTTCTCCTTCTCTGTATTTTGGTTACTGTTGAGAAGTATGGTAGAGGAGTCAGAAAGGTAGAGATTAAAAAAGGAGCAGTATTATGGCTGCAGTGCCAATCAAAGAACTGATTGCCTTCACTGTCTCCCAGAGTGTGCTCAAATTCAAATTCATTGAGTCAATTGATGCCATTTAATTATCTTGTCTTCTGTTACCTCCTTCTCCTTCTGCTATCAGCCAGCATCAGGCTCTTTTCCAGCGACTCAGCTCTTCACATCAGGTAGCCAAAGGATTGGAGCTTCAACTTCAACATCAGTCCTTCCAATACGTATTCAAGGTTGATTTCCTTTAGGATGGACTGATTTGATCTCTTTGCAGTCCAAGGCACTCTCAAGAGTCTTCTACAACACCACAATTCAAAAGCATCCATTTGAAAGCCCATGGAATGGGTCTTTCACAAATGTCAGGTTTTACTTTGGGAAAGTGTCTGTCATGGCAACAGTATTTGACATTGAGCATGAAAAATCAGGACAAACCCAGAGCTGATGGCCTGGCAAGGCTGCCTGGGTGTTGCTGTCATGTGACCGTGAATTCCTGCATTAAATATTCTTCTGGGGTTTTCCCCTGGTGGTCCAGTGGGTAAGGACACTGCCTTGCAGTGTAGGGGGCGCCGGTTCGATCCCTGGCCTGGGAAGATCCTACGTGTTGCAGAGTGGCTGGACCGATGTGTCCAACTACCAAGCCGGAGCTCTGGAGCACGTGCACCCAGAGCCAGTGCTCTGTGATGAGAGAGGTCACTGCGATGGGAGGCCCACACAGGTCAAAGAACAAAGATGGATGGAAATAAATAAATGAAAGACCAATAGAAGTGGCCCAAAAAAACACCTAAAATAAACAAGTAAGTATTCTCCTAGTGGCCCTAAGTTTCCATTAAAGCTCTTCTCAGCCCACTATGTCTCGCTCACTGTGTAAAGTGGGTGTTTGTCGAAACCGAGGCTGTTGACTCTCACTGAGAAATCTCTTAGAAAAACCATTAAACTAAATGGGTTGAACAAAGACTGATACCCCTGCTGAGAGTAAACAGTGGTTCCTGGGGTTCAGAGGAATAATTATATTCCTTTTTCTCCTTCTCTGTATTTTGGTTACTGTTGAGAAGTATGGTAGAGGAGTCAGAAAGGTAGAGATTAAAAAAGGAGCAGTATTATGGCTGCAGTGCCAATCAAAGAACTGGGTCTTGCATCTGCTGTGCAGTGGAGCCTGAAGACCTCCTCCCCTTGTCTCCCCTTCTCAGGGACAACACCTGCCTTGCTTAGTCAACATCACAGAAAGGCATCATGGAAACTTTTGCTTATTTTGCAATGGAGGAAATTCAAGAAGGACCAGAGAGCTGAAGAGTCTCCTAATACTCAGGTCAGAGTCTTCAGAAAGAGCAGTGATTTGAGTGAGGAAAGTGAATGTGTGGAGACCTGACCATTACATCCCAGCATTAGGAAGTTTCCCAAAGTGTCCACCTAAGGAAGCCCCTCTCCCACAGGCCCAGAGGCACAAGCACAGCTGTCAATCAATTGAAGGGCGGGGTTGGAAGATCAGCCCCCTGGAGAGAGATGAGCATAGTAATGATGTGATTTGCATATGCTTAACAAGGCAGCCTTGGAGAAACCATAGAGGAGTAGCGTGTTACTCAGAGATAGGTTACTCTAAAAGGCAGAAGGCTCTTCATAAAGAGGACAAAAGTTCACCAGCATGGACCACAAACATCTCCCACTGGTGGTCTGAGGGCTTCCACTGGCCTGCAGCTCCCGGGGGTCCTCCAGGGCCAGTGGCCTCAGTGGCAGCAGCATCCTTTTCTGCTCTGAATTCCTCTTACCTTGAGAACGCCCTTAAATCTGGTCCCACGGGCTCTCTCTCTAAAGTTTCCTTCTAGTAACCAGCCCATGCAGAAGGCAGCTTTTTGTTCCAGGGCAATGAGGATTGAATGTAGGTCGGCTAGGTCTTGCCCCAAGTGCTTTGCCCTCTGTAGGCCGTCTCGGCAGTTGGTTCTTTCATGGTTTTCAAAAGAAGTCTCTAGGAGGACTTCCCTGGTGGTCCAGTGGTTATGACTTCACATTCCAATACAGGGGATATGGGTTTGATCCCACAAGACAGAAGCAATATTCTAACAAATTCAATAAAGACTTTAAAATGGTCCCCACCAAAAATATCTTTTAAATAAAGTCGGGCTTCCCTGGTGGCTCAGTGGTAAAGAATCCACTTGCCAGTGCAGGTGATGTGGGCTTGATCCTCGGTCAGGGAAGATCCCACAGGCTGGGGGGCAACTAAGCCCATGGGCCACAACTACTGATCCTGTGCTCTGGAGCCATGGCAATTCAACTACTGAGCCCATGAGCCGCACCTACTGAAGCCCACCTGCCCTGGAGTCCACGCTCCACAACAGGAGATGCATGGGGACAACCCCCCCCACCCTGCCTTGCTTAGTCAACATCACAGAAAGGCATCATGGAAACTTTTGCTTATTTTGCAATGGAGGAAATTCAAGAAGGACCAGAGAGCTGAAGAGTCTCCTAATACTCAGGTCAGAGTCTTCAGAAAGAGCAGTGATTTGAGTGAGGAAAGTGAATGTGTGGAGACCTGACCATTACATCCCAGCATTAGGAAGTTTCCCAAAGTGTCCACCTAAGGAAGCCCCTCTCCCACAGGCCCAGAGGCACAAGCACAGCTGTCAATCAATTGAAGGGCGGGGTTGGAAGATCAGCCCCCTGGAGAGAGATGAGCATAGTAATGATGTGATTTGCATATGCTTAACAAGGCAGCCTTGGAGAAACCATAGAGGAGTAGCGTGTTACTCAGAGATAGGTTACTCTAAAAGGCAGAAGGCTCTTCATAAAGAGGACAAAAGTTCACCAGCATGGACCACAAACATCTCCCACTGGTGGTCTGAGGGCTTCCACTGGCCTGCAGCTCCCGGGGGTCCTCCAGGGCCAGTGGCCTCAGTGGCAGCAGCATCCTTTTCTGCTCTGAATTCCTCTTACCTTGAGAACGCCCTTAAATCTGGTCCCACGGGCTCTCTCTCTTAAAGTTTCCTTCTAGTAACCAGCCCATGCAGAAGGCAGCTTTTTGTTCCAGGGCAATGAGGATTGAATGTAGGTCGGCTAGGTCTTGCCCCAAGTGCTTTGCCCTCTGTAGGCCGTCTCGGCAGTTGGTTCTTTCATGGTTTTCAAAAGAAGTCTCTAGGAGGACTTCCCTGGTGGTCCAGTGGTTATGACTTCACATTCCAATACAGGGGATATGGGTTTGATCCCACAAGACAGAAGCAATATTCTAACAAATTCAATAAAGACTTTAAAATGGTCCCCACCAAAAATATCTTTTAAATAAAGTCGGGCTTCCCTGGTGGCTCAGTGGTAAAGAATCCACTTGCCAGTGCAGGTGATGTGGGCTTGATCCTCGGTCAGGGAAGATCCCACAGGCTGGGGGGCAACTAAGCCCATGGGCCACAACTACTGATCCTGTGCTCTGGAGCCATGGCAATTCAACTACTGAGCCCATGAGCCGCACCTACTGAAGCCCACCTGCCCTGGAGTCCACGCTCCACAACAGGAGATGCATGGGAGCTGCAACCAAGAATAACCCTTGCTCACTGCAAGTAGAGAAAAGCCTGCATAGCAGTGAAGACCCAGGACAGTCAACAATTTTTTTTTAAAGTATTAATTAATTAACTAAATTTTAAAAAATCTCTAGTGCAAAACACACACACACGAGAAAAATGAATTCACATACAAACTCCTTTGAAAGATAATATTGAGTTGGGTGTCTATCACAGAGCTTCTGAGAATTTACTGAGAGGTCCCTTGACAAAGGAGTTGCCTGAGATCTCGGGGTTGCCAAATGTGACAGCGCAGACTCCAAAGTGGAGGACACTGAGCGTTAGCCCAGGTAGAAGGTGCTGTCTTCTTTCTGGCTGACCCTGTTACTCAGTCAGCGATATAAAGCCCCATGCTGTTTGCAGAGCTGCCTCGCAGTGGGACAAGCCTCACAGCCGCTGAGGAGAGAGCCTCTGGGAGCAGCCTCGCTCTCAGCCATGGCTCCCTGCTCATAAATCCTGTTGTCACAGAATCCATTAGACCGTCACCGGTGGACTCCCTCATGAAGTCTTAGCTATTTTCCTCTTGAATTATAATCCCCTGAGGGCTGAGGCCAGATTATACTCAGCTGAATATTAATCCTAGAAATGGCCATGCCTTAAATATGCTGAAGAGATGGGTTTGGGTGTTTGAGTCTCTAAAGTTGTGTCCAACTCTTTGCAACCCCGTGGTCTGTAGCCCATCAGGCTCCTATGTCCATGGGAGTTCCCAGGCACGAATACTGGGGATGGAGGGGTGCCATTTCCTTCTCCATCTGTATATATGAGCTGTTGCTGTTTCCTGAAATTAAAATGATCCTTGAATTGTTTTTCAAAGAACAAGATAAAGATGAGAGTCAAATAGGATTGACCAGACCTTGTTGGATTCAATAAATGGTCTGCACTCAGTAGGTTGATTGTAAGCCAAGAGGAATTTTAATCTTTGGTTGTTGGAGTTTTTAAGTATTTGTTTTCCCTTTCTATGAAAAACTGACAGGAACTTCCCTGGCAGCTCTAGCAGTTAGGACTTTACCTTCCAAGGCAGGGGATGCAGGTTTGATCCCTGATCGGTGAGCTAAGATCCCACATGCCTTCTGGCCAAAAAACCAGAACAAAACATAAGACAGAAGCAATACTGTAACAAATTCAATAAAGACATTAAGACAGAGACACACACTAGGAATGAGGTATTACCCTGGTGCACAGTGTGGCATAACTAGTACTATCACTGTCACGATGATGATTATTATTAATCAGTTTTGTTTTATTCTACTTTCTTTTCTCCTGACTTTTTCCTTTTAACTATTTTATATTGGAGTGTAGCTGATTAACAATGCGGGGCTAGTTTCAGGGGCACAGCTGCAGGACTCAACCTACATACTTACATGTATCCATTCTTCCCCAAACTCCCTTCCCATCCAGGCTGCCACATAACATAGAACACAGTGCCCTGTGCTTCCAGTGGGTCTTTGGTGGTTGTCCATTTTAAATACCCAATATGTCCATCCCAAACTTCCTAACTATCCCTTCCTTCCAGGTAACATTCTCTAAGTCTACAAGGCTGTTTCTCTTCTGGAAACAAGTTTCCTTTGTATAATTTCTTTTTAGATTCCACATATAAGGGATGGCATACAATATTTCTCTTTCTCTGTCTGACTTACTTCACTCAGGGTGAGACTCTCTAGGTCCATCCATGTTGATGCAAAGGTATTATTTCATTTCTTTTAATGGCCCAGTAATATTCCATTGTATTTTAATAGTTATTCATCCTATCTTCTTTTTTAGGGATGACTTTCTTAAAAAATAGATAGTTTGATATAATGAAGTCTAAAGTTACAAATTAATCCATGTATTTTTTTCCAGTGAGACAATACAAAGGGAAGCTTTAACTACAATTTCCCTCTATTACTTCCATGTTATTTCTATTTAGCACTTAATTTTATATTTGTAGAATAGATTACACAAATTAGAAAACTCTGTAACATTTGATAGGACATTTAAAAGAAAATATTAACCAATTTCTTGACTAGGTCCTTTCTTCTCATTCAGTTCTTTCCCATGGAATTCCATTTCTTTTTTGCTGAAGAACATTCTTTAGAGTTTCTTTAAAGTAATGGTCATTGAAAAGCAACAGTCTCTCAGTCTTAGGAAATTGAAATGACTTCCGATTTACTTTTTAAAAAATTACAGATTAATCTTCCTTGTGTTTGTGAAATGGATATATCAGGATACATGCCAATGATCAATGAGATTATAATACAGATACTAGGGCTTCCCCTGGTGGTCCAGTGGGTAAGGACACCGCCTTGCAGTGCAAGGGGCACCGGTTGGAACCCTGGCCTGGGAAGATCCCACGTGCCGTGGAGCGGCTGGACCGATGTGTCCAATGACCGAGCCGGAGCTCTGGAGCGCATGCGCCCAGAGCCAGTGCTCTGCAACGACAGACGCCACCGTGATGGGAGGCACACAGGAGTCAAAGAACAAAGATGGATGAAAATAGAGAAATGAAAGACCAATAGAAGTGGCCCGCCTGCTCCCCTCCCTCCCCAACCCGGCCCCCGCCCAAAATAAATAAATAAATAAATCTTAAAAATAATAATAATAATACAGATACTAAATTAAATTGGCTGCATGCTTGACCCTTGTTAACTCGCTTTTAAAAAAGAAACTTTATCTTTTAGGATAGTTCTACAACTAGAGAAAAATTTTGAACATAGTACAGAGAATTTACTTAGAGCTCCCTCTTTCAATTATATTTATTCTTGGAGGCAATCTGTTTGTATACATTGCCCATGTTTTAATTGAAATTTTGGTTTATTTGTTATGAATTTTTAGGCCGTAGGCATGCATGGGGAAAATGGGTATGTGTGTGTGTGTGTGATATAGTTTGCAGTAATTAACCCTCTGATTTTACCTAACTTTCAATTTTGCTTCTAGTTTTTTTTCATTATGCAGAAATTTTATATTTTTATGTAAGTACATACATTCTGGTTTCTATGTTATATATCATAGCTGAAATTTTTAATTCTTAATCTATAAAGTAGCTCATATTTTCTTCCTTATTTAACAGGCCATCTTTTCCCCTCATGGTTTCAGATCCCCCTATAGGGAATATTAAAGTATGTTCCATTTTGGGGTCAATTTATGGAACTTCTATTCTGTTTTACTAACCTGTTTCTTCCTGTGTCAGTATTACGTTATTTTGTTAATGGGTGGATATTACATTTTTGTATTTGGTACTAATTAAGGATGACACATAATGTGTAGCTTATGTTGTTCCAAAAGATAAACGTGACAACAGCTGGTATTGCTGATACTGATTTCACATTGCTACGTGTCCATGACCGGTGCTTTACTATGGAATCTTAGAGATGAATTAAAAAAAAATACAGGGCTTCCCTGGTAGTCCAGTAGGTAAGGAGGTCACCGCCTTGCAGTGCAAGGGGCGCCAGTTCGATCCCTGGCCTGGGAAGATTCCACATGCCGTGGAGCGGCTGGACTGATGTGTCCAATTACTGAGCCGGAGCTCTGGAGCGCATGTGCCCAGAGCCGGTGCTCTGCAACAACAGAGGCCACTGCGATGGGAGGCCCACAAGGGCCAAAGAACAAAGATGGATGAAAATAGATAAATAAAAGAACAATTGAAGTGGCCCACCCAGCCCCCTCCCTCCCCAACCCACCCCCCAGGAAGAAAAAAAAATACAGCTAAGTCCAAAAAAAGAAGTCTCATCCTTTGATTTGGTAATAGCATTCCTATAACTTATCAAGAGAAATAATTACAATAAATGAACATTAAATATATATATATATATGTATATATATAGAGAGAGAGACAGAGAAAGAGAGAGAGAGACCATCTCTGTTGCATTACTTATTACTTAGAGGAAAAACTGGTGAGAAGCTAAATGTAATAAGGAAATCAGTAATTAATTTTGGGAAATGATCTGAATGAAATAAAATTTACTCATTAAAATAGTAATTATGAGAACCATGTAGCATACCAAAAAAGTATGGATTAACTTTAAAAAGCAGACTAAAACTGTATAACATGTATGTAGGAAGCATATACATTTAGGGGTACTCAGCAATGATTAATTTTTGTGCCTTTTTAAGAGATTATTTTAAAGGTCATTTTTTCCTTATTTAACAGGCCATCTTTTCCCCTCATGGTTTCAGATCCCCCTATAGGGAATATTAAAGTATGTTCCATTTTGGGGTCAATTTATGGAACTTCTATTCTGTTTTACTAACCTGTTTCTTCCTGTGTCAGTATTACGTTATTTTGTTAATGGGTGGATATTACATTTTTGTATTTGGTACTAATTAAGGATGACACATAATGTGTAGCTTATGTTGTTCCAAAAGATAAACGTGACAACAGCTGGTATTGCTGATACTGATTTCACATTGCTACGTGTCCATGACCGGTGCTTTACTATGGAATCTTAGAGATGAATTAAAAAAAAATACAGGGCTTCCCTGGTAGTCCAGTAGGTAAGGAGGTCACCGCCTTGCAGTGCAAGGGGCGCCAGTTCGATCCCTGGCCTGGGAAGATTCCACATGCCGTGGAGCGGCTGGACTGATGTGTCCAATTACTGAGCCGGAGCTCTGGAGCGCATGTGCCCAGAGCCGGTGCTCTGCAACAACAGAGGCCACTGCGATGGGAGGCCCACAAGGGCCAAAGAACAAAGATGGATGAAAATAGATAAATAAAAGAACAATTGAAGTGGCCCACCCAGCCCCCTCCCTCCCCAACCCACCCCCCAGGAAGAAAAAAAAATACAGCTAAGTCCAAAAAAAGAAGTCTCATCCTTTGATTTGGTAATAGCATTCCTATAACTTATCAAGAGAAATAATTACAATAAATGAACATTAAATATATATATATATATGTATATATATAAAAGAGAGACAGAGAAAGAGAGAGAGACCATCTCTGTTGCATTACTTATTACTTAGAGGAAAAACTGGTGAGAAGCTAAATGTAATAAGGAAATCAGTAATTAATTTTGGGAAATGATCTGAATGAAATAAAATTTACTCATTAAAATAGTAATTATGAGAACCATGTAGCATACCAAAAAAGTATGGATTAACTTTAAAAAGCAGACTAAAACTGTATAACATGTATGTAGGAAGCATATACATTTAGGGGTACTCAGCAATGATTAATTTTTGTGCCTTTTTAAGAGATTATTTTAACAAAAGATTTTTCAGCATTTTAAACTGTGTAGATAAAATATGGTCATGATCCTAAATGCTTTTTATTTGTAAGTTCTCTAGAGGGTATTAATTTGTCCCATATTTACCCATTATGTTTTATTGTGTTTTTATCCTTTGAGCCAGCCAGTGTTCCCTTAACAGGAACACTGTAATAGTGTACTAGCTATTTTGCTAGGAAATGGCTAACTCAGAGATTGCCATCCCAGAATGACATTCAAATAGGAGTCACCAAAAAATCAGCCCTTTATAGAGCTGTTGCGTTGTTCAACAATGGCTCTATGGAACCGGCACCGTGGTTACATGTGTATGAGCAGGATGAGGAAGAACGGAAGGAGAAGAGAGAAGAAAAGGAGGAAAGAGGAGCTGCTATATTTCTGGATTTTGGGATTGCTTTTTCCCCATGTCAGGTGTAAATACTGACACTTGCCCACTTCACAGGATGGTTCTAAAGCGCAAGTGAAAGGAAACATGAATGTCGGTGAAAAGTTATTGTTGTAATTTTAAAGGACTTACTAATGTGCAATGTTCCACCTGCCTGGAAGGAATAATGCCACCTTGTCCCACCAGTGCATGCAGAGGTTGCTAATGTCTTACAGAGACTTGGTTGAAAGGGAGGCCAATTATGTCTAGCTCCACAATTCGCAATGAGCAGACTTTCTCTTTCTTTTTTTTTCCTTTGGGGACAGCATCACTTCACAAGTCTTGATCTCATTGGAGACTGAATGAGAAAATGCACAGGCTGACACTGACTTTGAAATATCTGACAGGACACAGGGCTGAAAGCATCTATCAATAATTCATTTCAGGTTATGGGGTAGCACAGGATCCCCACTGGTTTTAAAGCCATTAATTGGCTGTTAGACTCCATTAAGTCACTATGGCTGTGAAAAGCAGGTCTGAAGTTTTAAAAGACACAGATAATAAAGGCAGGTCATTTTTTCTATCTCTCTCTCTCTCTTTTTTTGCACAACTGATGTGACTTCTTTGCCAGTGGGGGAAAAGAAGAGCCTAGGTCAAAAAGGGCTGGAAATTGAAAATTGACAGCTATATGTCTTTGGGCTTTTTATCTGGGGCCCAATAAGAATGGCAAGTCTTTCTCAAACCATTACCTTTTCGCTTTAAAACATTTTTTTTTCTTGAATGTTACTTTCTTGATGATTGCTTTCTAATTTTATCATGAATACTGTTGGCAGATAAGAGACAAAACTCAGAGGCTCAAAGATTATCTGGCAGGAAAAAAATTTGCTAAAAATCACCTATTCACCGATTCCTGAAACAAAGTCTAGGATGGTTTGCTGTAATCATTTGGCCACTAAAAGCCAGAGGTAGAGACTGAGAGGGATGGGTAGGAATCAGTGCAAAATGACAAGGGACAAAGGAGATGCAGAGGTGGGGTTGAATCATTTGGTAAAATAATGATGAAGTGAATTGGTCATTCTGGAAACTTATTTTGGATCAAATGACTTTTTTTTTTATGCTGAGGATTTTTTTTGGCCTCTTTTATTGCTTTTTCCCCATGTCAGGTGTAATACTGATGAATGTCGGTGAAAAGTTAATTGTTGTAATTTTAAAGGACTTACTAATGTGCAATGTTCCACCTGCCTGGAAGGAATAATGCCACCTTGTCCCACCAGTGCATGCAGAGGTTGCTAATGTCTTACAGAGACTTGGTTGAAAGGGAGGCCAATTATGTCTAGCTCCACAATTCGCAATGAGCAGACTTTCTCTTTCTTTTTTTTTCCTTTGGGGACAGCATCACTTCACAAGTCTTGATCTCATTGGAGACTGAATGAGAAAATGCACAGGCTGACACTGACTTTGAAATATCTGACAGGACACAGGGCTGAAAGCATCTATCAATAATTCATTTCAGGTTATGGGGTAGCACAGGATCCCCACTGGTTTTAAAGCCATTAATTGGCTGTTAGACTCCATTAAGTCACTATGGCTGTGAAAAGCAGGTCTGAAGTTTTAAAAGACACAGATAATAAAGGCAGGTCATTTTTTCTATCTCTCTCTCCTTTTTGCGCAACTGATGTGACTTCTTTGCCAGTGGGGGAAAAGAAGAGCCTAGGTCAAAAAGGGCTGGAAATTGAAAATTGACAGCTATATGTCTTTGGGCTTTTTATCTGGGGCCCAATAAGAATGGCAAGTCTTTCTCAAACCATTACCTTTTCGCTTTAAAACATTTTTTTTTCTTGAATGTTACTTTCTTGATGATTGCTTTCTAATTTTATCATGAATACTGTTGGCAGATAAGAGACAAAACTCAGAGGCTCAAAGATTATCTGGCAGGAAAAAAATTTGCTAAAAATCACCTATTCACCGATTCCTGAAACAAAGTCTAGGATGGTTTGCTGTAATCATTTGGCCACTAAAAGCCAGAGGTAGAGACTGAGAGGGATGGGTAGGAATCAGTGCAAAATGACAAGGGACAAAGGAGATGCAGAGGTGGGGTTGAATCATTTGGTAAAATAATGATGAAGTGAATTGGTCATTCTGGAAACTTATTTTGGATCAAATGACTTTTTTTTTTATGCTGAGGATTTTTTTTGGCCTCTTTTATTGATTTTTTATTTATTTACTCCCATCCATCTTTATTCTTTGGCCTGTGTGGGCCTCCCATTGAAGCATCCTCTCTTGCTGCAGAGCACCAGCTCTGGGCACACGTGCTCCAGAGCGCTGGCCTGTAATTGAGCACACCAGTCCAGCTGCTCTGCAGCACAGGGGATCTTCCTGGGCCAGGGATTGAATCGGTGCTCCTTGCACTGCAAGGTGGACTCTCTACCCACTGGATCACCAGGGAAGCCCGATCAAATGACTTTTAAGAGAACTGATGTTTGGTGCTTTGGCCTATGTCTGAGTATCGGTCATCAGCAGGTGGCATCGTCCCTCTGGACCACAGTGTCCTGACATTGCCATGGAGGGATTATTAGGGGAAATCTTGAAAGCCCTCCTTAGTTTATAATGTTCTCATTCTATCGCTGGTCTTCCTCAGTGACCCCAAGGGCACCAAGAAAACCACAATTTCACTTCTGGTTGTGCAACCGTATGGAGAGCAGTGATGTTTATCTGTCAAGAAGAGCGTTGTTTCTCCCCCTTTGTGCACTTCACAGTTTACATGTTGTTTGAAACATACTGCCTTTCTCCAAGCATACTGCTCTCATGAAAACCCAGACAGGAAGATGGAACACTTACTTGTATCGCAAGTTGTTCAGATGAGGAAAATCAGACCTGGAAAGTTGAAGTGAATCTAAAGACAAAACAGAAACTGACATATATATTTAGAGAGACTTTAAATCTCAGGAGCCTTCAGGGCACTATTCTTTAAACCATTACCTTTTCGCTTTAAAACATTTTTTTTTCTTGAATGTTACTTTCTTGATGATTGCTTTCTAATTTTATCATGAATACTGTTGGCAGATAAGAGACAAAACTCAGAGGCTCAAAGATTATCTGGCAGGAAAAAATTTGCTAAAATCACCTATTCACCGATTCCTGAAACAAAGTCTAGGATGGTTTGCTGTAATCATTTGGCCACTAAAAGCCAGAGGTAGAGACTGAGAGGGATGGGTAGGAATCAGTGCAAAATGACAAGGGACAAAGGAGATGCAGAGGTGGGGTTGAATCATTTGGTAAAATAATGATGAAGTGAATTGGTCATTCTGGAAACTTATTTTGGATCAAATGACTTTTTTTTTTATGCTGAGGATTTTTTTTGGCCTCTTTTATTGATTTTTTATTTATTTACTCCCATCCATCTTTATTCTTTGGCCTGTGTGGGCCTCCCATTGAAGCATCCTCTCTTGCTGCAGAGCACCAGCTCTGGGCACACGTGCTCCAGAGCGCTGGCCTGTAATTGAGCACACCAGTCCAGCTGCTCTGCAGCACAGGGGATCTTCCTGGGCCAGGGATTGAATCGGTGCTCCTTGCACTGCAAGGTGGACTCTCTACCCACTGGATCACCAGGGAAGCCCGATCAAATGACTTTTAAGAGAACTGATGTTTGGTGCTTTGGCCTATGTCTGAGTATCGGTCATCAGCAGGTGGCATCGTCCCTCTGGACCACAGTGTCCTGACATTGCCATGGAGGGATTATTAGGGGAAATCTTGAAAGCCCTCCTTAGTTTATAATGTTCTCATTCTATCGCTGGTCTTCCTCAGTGACCCCAAGGGCACCAAGAAAACCACAATTTCACTTCTGGTTGTGCAACCGTATGGAGAGCAGTGATGTTTATCTGTCAAGAAGAGCGTTGTTTCTCCCCCTTTGTGCACTTCACAGTTTACATGTTGTTTGAAACATACTGCCTTTCTCCAAGCATACTGCTCTCATGAAAACCCAGACAGGAAGATGGAACACTTACTTGTATCTCAAGTTTTTCAGATGAGAAAAATCAGACCTGGAAAGTTGAAGTGAATCTAAAGACAAAACAGAAACTGACATATATATTTAGAGAGACTTTAAATCTCAGGAGCCTTCAGGGCACTATTCTGTGAAGTCCTTACCTGATTCTTATGATGAGCGGTCTGGGGGGATGATGGAAAAGTGTCTGTTAAGCCCATGAAAAATGCTTTCTTAGGTCAAACTATTAACTAAAAAATTAGATGATGACTCCCTCTTCCTTTTTGTTTGTTTTGGCTGCTAGGCATGTGGGATCTTATTTCTCTCACCAGAGACTGAACCCTGGTCCCCTACAGTGGAAGCACAGAGTCTTAACCTCTGGACCACCAGGGGAAATAGATGACCCTCTTTTCTGGAGAGACAGTGAAATAACCTTTTCTCTGGATCTCTTTCTCTTTTTCAGGTAAATATTCCATGCCTTTTTCCTTCACTTCCCAGCTTTACTGAAGTATGAATGTCAAAAAATGTGTAGATTGAAGATATACAACGTGATATCTTGATATGTAGTCACAGTGTGAAATGATTACTGTTCCCAGGCTAATTTACCTATCCACCACCTCATATAGTCTACCTTTATTGTGTGTGGGGGGGAGGGTGATGATAACACACAAGATCTATTTTCCTAGCAAAATCTCAGTTATATAATAGAACATGAACCACCCTGGTCACGGTGCTGTGCATTAGAACCCCGGGACTTGCTCACGCTATAGCTGGAAGTTGTGCCCTTTGACCAATATCTCTCTATTTCTCCCACTCCCCCACTCAACCTGCCCTGGGAACGATTGTTCTATGCTCTGCTTCTATGGGTTGGAAAAAAAAAAAACCAAAACACTACCTGACAATATAGGAGATGCAAGAGATCCCTGAGTTGGGAAGATCCCCTGAAGAAGAAAATGGCAACCCACTCCAGTCTTCTTGCCCAGAGAGTGCCATGGACAGAGGAGCCTGGAGGGCTATAGTCCAATCTCACAGCATAAATCCTGTGGGCTGAATGGCATACTGCCTTTCTCCAAGCATACTGCTCTCATGAAAACCCAGACAGGAAGATGGAACACTTACTTGTATCTCAAGTTTTTCAGATGAGAAAAATCAGACCTGGAAAGTTGAAGTGAATCTAAAGACAAAACAGAAACTGACATATATATTTAGAGAGACTTTAAATCTCAGGAGCCTTCAGGGCACTATTCTGTGAAGTCCTTACCTGATTCTTATGATGAGCGGTCTGGGGGGATGATGGAAAAGTGTCTGTTAAGCCCATGAAAAATGCTTTCTTAGGTCAAACTATTAACTAAAAAATTAGATGATGACTCCCTCTTCCTTTTTGTTTGTTTTGGCTGCTAGGCATGTGGGATCTTATTTCTCTCACCAGAGACTGAACCCTGGTCCCCTACAGTGGAAGCACAGAGTCTTAACCTCTGGACCACCAGGGAAGTAGATGACCCTCTTTTCTGGAGAGACAGTGAAATAACCTTTTCTCTGGATCTCTTTCTCTTTTTCAGGTAAATATTCCATGCCTTTTTCCTTCACTTCCCAGCTTTACTGAAGTATGAATGTCAAAAAATGTGTAGATTGAAGATATACAACGTGATATCTTGATATGTAGTCACAGTGTGAAATGATTACTGTTCCCAGGCTAATTTACCTATCCACCACCTCATATAGTCTACCTTTATTGTGTGTGGGGGGGAGGGTGATGATAACACACAAGATCTATTTTCCTAGCAAAATCTCAGTTATATAATAGAACATGAACCACCCTGGTCACGGTGCTGTGCATTAGAACCCCGGGACTTGCTCACGCTATAGCTGGAAGTTGTGCCCTTTGACCAATATCTCTCTATTTCTCCCACTCCCCCACTCAACCTGCCCTGGGAACGATTGTTCTATGCTCTGCTTCTATGGGTTGGAAAAAAAAAAAACCAAAACACTACCTGACAATATAGGAGATGCAAGAGATCCCTGAGTTGGGAAGATCCCCTGAAGAAGAAAATGGCAACCCACTCCAGTCTTCTTGCCCAGAGAGTGCCATGGACAGAGGAGCCTGGAGGGCTATAGTCCAATCTCACAGCATAAATCCTGTGGGCTGAATGGTAGCCTCCTACAAGATATGTCCATTTCCTAATCCCTGGTATTCGTGCATTGATAGGGTAAATGTCACCCTACAAGGTAAAAGCTCAGATTAAATTGAAGATCTCTGAGAGAAGCTGATCCTGGATTATCCCCATAGGTCATAAATCCAATGACAAGCATCCTTATAGGGGTACAGAGGGAGACAGGAGAGACAGAATAAGGGCAGAGAATGGAGTGATACGACCACAGTCCAGAAACACTAGGGCAGCTCCCGGGCACTGGAAGAGGCAAGCAGTGACTTCTCCCATAGCGCCTCCACCCTCAGTCTTGAGGGAACACAGCCCTGGTGGATTTCAGACTTCTAGCCTCCAAAACTATGAGAGAATAAATATCTGCCATTCTGAATCAGGACATTTGTAGTGATTTGTTACAGGAGCCCTAATAAACTGATACAGGGCAGTGAGCAGTGATCCCTGGATGTGAGAGCATCCATTCATTCTTTACTCTTCATATTTTTTTCCAGTCCAGAGCCATTTTATACTTGTTTTTGTCCAAGTGCAATGAAAAAGAAAATTCTATTCTGATGTGAATTAGATCATGTTAAATGTGTAAAGTAAATTGGTCACATGTACCCTTCCATTGAGCAACATGGTGTGGTTTTTCAGATAGTCTTCTTTGATGCCCCTTAATAAAGCTCTGAGTTTTTCTTTACACGGGCTTTGTCATCGAGCCTCAGTATTTTGATAACTACACTCCACATCACACTACTAGTGTAGCTGTGATTTTAGTTTTGCTATGGTGTGCTGTCAGCCAGTGTGGTCTAATAAGACTTTCTGTGACAATGGAAATCTTCTGTATTTGTCCTGATCAATAAGGCTTCCATCGACCATGTGGCTATTGAACATTTAAAATGGGGTTGTGTCATTTGAGGAACTGAGTTTTTACAGGGTATTTCATTTTAATTAATGTAAATTTAAATAGTAACACCTGGCTCACGGCTTCAATATGGGGAAAACATCGTCCTAAGGGATTATTGATGCTTTGTAACAAGATTATTTACGGCAGTGTCGTGAACAGTTAAAAGCTAGGGCTCTGGAGTTAGATGTTGTGCATTTACATCTTAGTAACACCATTCTTGGCTTCCATGGTGACTCAGAGGGTAAATAATCTCCCTCCCCACCCCCCATCCCCGCCACCCCACAATGCAGGAGACTTGAATTCAGTCCCTAGGTTGGGAGGATCCCCTGGAGAAGGGAATGGCAATCCACTTCACAGTATTCTTGTCTGGAGAATTCCATAGACAGTGGAGCCTGATGGGCTATAGTCCATGTGGTCACAAAGAGTGGAACATGACTAACACACACACACACACACACAGACACCACCACCACCACCATCCTTAGCTCAATGGGCTCATGCTGGACAACAACCCTAAGCACTGGTCTGCAGGTCTGAGGAGGAGATGAAGAACTCCTGAGGAAGGTAAGCACAGTCATATGGGGACCTGCATCATCTGAGACTTTATCAGGATCTCCTTATGGATCACATTTTCCCATTTCTTTGTATGTCAAATAATTTTCAGTAGCATATTGAACCTTTGAAAGATGTATTTCAGTTCAGTTCAGTCTCAGTCGTGTCCAACTCTTTGCGACCTCATGGATGGCAGTACGTAGACTTCCCTGCCCTTCACCGTCTCCCTGAGCTTGCCCAAACTCATGTCCATTGACTCAGTGATGCAATCTAACCATCTGGTCCTCTGTTGTACTTAGGAGACTATATACTCTGTCCTATTCCTCTAAAGAGCTTTTTTTTCGTTTTGTTTTAGCAGGCATTTTATTTGTCTGGGCTCAAACCCCAAACTGTTTCTCCCCTGGGCAAGAGGCAGTTAAAATCTCTCTTTTGTAATTTTATTCTTGGCTGCGCTACTTAGAGTCAGCCTGTATATTTGTAGTTCAAAGGTTTACATAGAAAAACATTGTGCCTCCTCTTCTCTGGCTCTTGGTTAGGCTATTTCTTGATCTGCTGTGATGATATTCAGGTTCTTCCAGGGGGTAAGACTGAGAGTTTCTAGTGTGAGCTTGTGGGTTTCTGTTTTAGCAGCTTCACGTGGTGCTGACTGGAGTCTTCCCACAGCAAAGGGCAATACAAAGAGCAAACACTCGGTCTGATTCCCTTCTTCCAAGTGTCCACTCGCCTGCAGCTTCTCCCCAATTGAAATATCTTTCTAGTCTCTCCATGAAGTTGTTTTACAAATTTTGTCCAAAGTTGTCAGTTTTCTACAGATTCTGTCTAGCAGAAGTCATTCAGCCATTACTGAAAATGTAGTATTTCTCAAATGTTAAAAATAATTTGTGTAGAAAAATGCCTACTCCTGAAACCTAGGTTGGGAGTGAGGTCGTTGGGGAAGGAAAAGGAGAAGATGGAGAGAAGACTTGAATTTCGGATTAAACATCTGTACCTTTGTCTTTTTTGGGAAAAGGGATATATGCATATGTAGAACTGATTCATTCTGCTGTTCAGTAGAAACTAAGACAGCACTGTAAGGTAACTATACGCCCATAGAAATTTTAAAAGGGGTGGGGGACTCAGGACTCCCAACTAATATATTTAATTTTTTCAGCCCTAAGGCCAAATCTCTCTTGCCTGTGTTTGATCCCCTAAGTGCTTGTTAAGTGCTTGTTATTCAGTTGTATACTAATTAATCCTTTCAGTGTGCTTTTATTAATGACCTGTTATGTGTTAGAAATGTGGGGAAAACCCCAATAATAAAGATGAAACAATTTTTAAAAAAAAATAGAGACTCTTGTACTTCCATTTTTGATCATTTTTATGTTTTCAGGCTTGGATTTCTATGTAGATTCATGAGCCTGGCACATGTTTCTTTGGGCAAGTGATTTAACACCTCTGAGCTCCTCCTTCATTCTTGTTAACAGGGAAGATCTTGTCCCTGAAAAATATCAGACTCTCCCTACGTATCCATTGTTCTGTACTGAGTCATTATCATGTGACTTGTTCAAGGGGGAGGACTGTATTTTATTCATCTTGGAAGTCACCAACTGATCATTTTGGTTGCCCCATAAATATTTGTATGGCAAATAAATAAAGAATACTGGAATGGGTTGCCATTTCCTTTTCCAGTGGGATTGTCCTGACCCAGGGATCAAACCCTCTTCTGCATTGCAGGTGGAATCTTTACCACGGAGCTGCCAAGGAATCAGCCATAATTTTATGCATATTTATTTATATGTATTTATCTTTATAAATACTAGTTACATTAAAAAGTTCTACAGAAATACCTTGGTCTAAAATCTGGTTTATTTTTTGGGTAATAAAATTATTTCCCTGGAGTATTTCTGGGGCCTATACAATTGGGTCTTCCCACAGCAAAGGGCAATGTTACCCAAATTAATTTTTTTTGTTTTAAAGTCCAAAGTTGTCAGTTTTCTACAGATTCTGTCTAGCAGAAGTCATTCAGCCATTACTGAAAATGTAGTATTTCTCAAATGTTAAAAATAATTTGTGTAGAAAAATGCCTACTCCTGAAACCTAGGTTGGGAGTGAGGTCGTTGGGGAAGGAAAAGGAGAAGATGGAGAGAAGACTTGAATTTCGGATTAAACATCTGTACCTTTGTCTTTTTGGAAGAGGGGATATATGCATATGTAGAACTGATTCATTCTGCTGTTCAGTAGAAACTAAGACAGCACTGTAAGGTAACTATACGCCCATAGAAATTTTAAAAGGGGTGGGGGACTCAGGACTCCCAACTAATATATTTAATTTTTTCAGCCCTAAGGCCAAATCTCTCTTGCCTGTGTTTGATCCCCTAAGTGCTTGTTAAGTGCTTGTTATTCAGTTGTATACTAATTAATCCTTTCAGTGTGCTTTTATTAATGACCTGTTATGTGTTAGAAATGTGGGGAAAACCCCAATAATAAAGATGAAACAATTTTTTAAAAAAAGAATAGAGACTCTTGTACTTCCATTTTTGATCATTTTTATGTTTTCAGGCTTGGATTTCTATGTAGATTCATGAGCCTGGCACATGTTTCTTTGGGCAAGTGATTTAACACCTCTGAGCTCCTCCTTCATTCTTGTTAACAGGGAAGATCTTGTCCCTGAAAAATATCAGACTCTCCCTACGTATCCATTGTTCTGTACTGAGTCATTATCATGTGACTTGTTCAAGGGGGAGGACTGTATTTTATTCATCTTGGAAGTCACCAACTGATCATTTTGGTTGCCCCATAAATATTTGTATGGCAAATAAATAAAGAATACTGGAATGGGTTGCCATTTCCTTTTCCAGTGGGATTGTCCTGACCCAGGGATCAAACCCTCTTCTGCATTGCAGGTGGAATCTTTACCACGGAGCTGCCAAGGAATCAGCCATAATTTTATGCATATTTATTTATATGTATTTATCTTTATAAATACTAGTTACATTAAAAAGTTCTACAGAAATACCTTGGTCTAAAATCTGGTTTATTTTTTGGGTAATAAAATTATTTCCCTGGAGTATTTCTGGGGCAGTATTTACAACAGTCTAAAATCTGGCCATTGCCTAGTACAATAGCGTAACTAATAAACAACTCTGTAATTGCAGGTTCCCGTGAGTTAAGTGCATTATATTAAGTTCTGTGGGGAGCATTTTCCTTATGTGAAGAAAGAAGCTCTTTATGCCACTAAGTTCTCAACTTTGAGAAGGCTGTGAGATCTCAGCTTATACCAGCAGCTGATGGCAGACACTGCATCCTTAGCTGTTGGAGGGGAGAACCTGTAAAACATTTTGTTGTGGTTGTTTATTTAAATACTTTAAATCTGGTTCTGAGTCCTCACCAACCTGAAGGACAGAATGTTTAGTTACTCGTCAAAACTGGGCTTTGTTCCAGTTCCATTTCTGTGTGACAGAAATTCAGGTCTCATCTGTCTTGGCAAATCCTGTCCCAACCCAGCCATTTTCACAACCATCCCTTTTGGCATTCTGATCCAGGAAGATATTCAGTAGTGCTGAGAATAAAGTGCCTATTATGTGCTGTGGCAAGAGCTGGGCATTGGGGGAAATTAAAAAAAAAAAAAAAACAAGATATGATCTTTACTCCCAGTAAAGTCTAGGAAGAATTCCAGGATCAAAAACGTACACCTGAGGGCTTCCCTGGTGGTCCAGTGGGTAAAGAGTCCACCTTGCAGTGCAAGGGGCACCTGTTCAATCCCTGGCCCCGGAAACTTGTTAACAGGGAAGATCTTGTCCCTGAAAATATCAGATTTCCCGTATTTGTTCTGTACTGAGTCATTATCATGTGACTTGTTCAAGGGGAGGACTGTATTTTATTCATCTTGGAAGTCACCAACTGATCATTTTGGTTGCCCCATAAATATTTGTATGGCAAATAAATAAAGAATACTGGAATGGGTTGCCATTTCCTTTTCCAGTGGGATTGTCCTGACCCAGGGATCAAACCCTCTTCTGCATTGCAGGTGGAATCTTTACCACGGAGCTGCCAAGGAATCAGCCATAATTTTATGCATATTTATTTATATGTATTTATCTTTATAAATACTAGTTACTTTAAAAAAGTTCTACAGAAATACCTTGGTCTAAAATCTGGTTTATTTTTTGGGTAATAAAATTATTTCCCTGGAGTATTTCTGGGGCAGTATTTACAACAGTCTAAAATCTGGCCATTGCCTAGTACAATAGCGTAACTAATAAACAACTCTGTAATTGCAGGTTCCCGTGAGTTAAGTGCATTATATTAAGTTCTGTGGGGAGCATTTTCCTTATGTGAAGAAAGAAGCTCTTTATGCCACTAAGTTCTCAACTTTGAGAAGGCTGTGAGATCTCAGCTTATACCAGCAGCTGATGGCAGACACTGCATCCTTAGCTGTTGGAGGGGAGAACCTGTAAAACATTTTGTTGTGGTTGTTTATTTAAATACTTTAAATCTGGTTCTGAGTCCTCACCAACCTGAAGGACAGAATGTTTAGTTACTCGTCAAAACTGGGCTTTGTTCCAGTTCCATTTCTGTGTGACAGAAATTCAGGTCTCATCTGTCTTGGCAAATCCTGTCCCAACCCAGCCATTTTCACAACCATCCCTTTTGGCATTCTGATCCAGGAAGATATTCAGTAGTGCTGAGAATAAAGTGCCTATTATGTGCTGTGGCAAGAGCTGGGCATTGGGGGAAATTAAAAAAAAAAAAAAAAAAAAAACAAGATATGATCTTTACTCCCAGTAAAGTCTAGGAAGAATTCCAGGATCAAAAACGTACACCTGAGGGCTTCCCTGGTGGTCCAGTGGGTAAAGAGTCCACCTTGCAGTGCAAGGGGCACCTGTTCAATCCCTGGCCCCGGAAACTCCCATATGTTGCAGGAAGTTGGACTGGTGTGTCCAATTATGAGCCAGAGCTCTGGAGCGTGTGTGCCCAGAGCCAGTGCTCTGCAATGAGAGAGGCCACTGCAATGGGAGGCCCACACAGGCCAAAGAACAAAGATGGATGAAAATAAATAAATTTAAAAAAACAACAATAAAATAGGCAAAAAATTTTTTAAAAGAAATATATATATATATATATATATATATATATATATATATATACTTGACAGGCTTTTGGACGTAAATGTTAACTTTCAGTGTAGCTGCAACCAGTGTCAATTGGGAAGCTATAAAAAGCAGGACCGTGGAAGCTTTAGAGAAAAAAATGTAGTGAAAATGGCAGAAAATTCATTTCTCGGCGGAATCCTGTCGACAGGAGAAAGGCAACTTACACAAATTCCTGAGTGGAGGAAGGCGTTCAGAGAGCCTCCGGGGCCATCTATAAAATATGAAACCAAGAGCAGAGCCGATGAAGAAAAGTTTCTATTTTCTTTCTGACTTAGCCTTAACTTGTGGTTTATGTAAAAAAACAAAAATGGACTAAGCTCTTTTTGGAGCCATTACAGGACTATGTGGCTCTGTGCTCGCGCTGACATTGTTTATTTCAGAACATCTGCACCATAATCTTTGGTCATGCCTGTGGAATATATGAGGTCATCTCTTTGAATGTTTATGTAGCTGAGAAATAATCAAAACCAACGCACCAGAGATGGATCCCCTTTCCCAGATTTTTCAGCACGTTTGTCCTTTTGGTATCACTGCTCAAGCTTGCTCCACCCAGCAGCAAGTGGTTGCTGTGTTAACTAATGAGATCATCTCTCTCCAGACTTTGCCAGGGTTGCCCCTGCTCTCTCAGTACACACACACACACACACACACACACACACACACACACAGAGTGCAAAGCCTAACAGGAAGATAAGCAATATGGAATTACAATGAGCTGAGTTCTGTCACCAGTTACGTCTGGAAACTTCAGCAAGTCTAGTCTGTCCACCAAGGTCAACTCTCTTTGCTCCTCTTCCTAAAATCCTTCTTTGACTTCCCATTGTGTACAAGGCAACGTCTACAAGATCCTTCACCTGGTGGTGCCTGTCTACCTTTCCAGAATCATCTTTCACAGTTCCACCAAAATGGGCCCTGTTAGTAACCACTCCTCTTTACTTACAACCTTCCACTTAGATGAGCTTTCTCTCTTCCCTCCATGTCTGTTTTTTTTTTTTTTTTTTTTGGATGACTTGACTGCAGGTTCTCACCTTCTCTGTCCATCCTTCTTCTCCTTTATCACCTCAGGGACTGAACCCAGGCCTCCTGTATTGCAGGCAGATTCTTTACTGTCTGAGCCACCAGGGCAGCCCTCAGCACCGAAGCCACGTCCTCATCTCCACTGAGGGGTAGCTACAGTTGGTCCAAAGAGAGCTCAGGGTCTAGAATGGGTACAATGCTACAGGTAAGTGACTGTGGTTTCCTTTAAACTGAGAAGACCTGTGTTCTCAGATGGCAGGGTCAGTGTGTCCATCTGGCATGAGGAATTAGAAGGCTTCTTCTATGAACCTGCTACTTTCAGACATCTTCAAGCTCTTTATCGACTTCCAGGTTCCTTTTTTCCCCTTTTTTTCTCTTCCTTTCTTTCCTTCTTCCCTCGCTTACTTCCCCATTCTTTCCTTTCTTGCTTGCTTTGCTTTTTGTTGTTCTTGCCACATACACTGAATAAACTGCATTCTCTTTCCAGTTTTTGAAATAACAAAATCAGTACATTCTTATTTGGGGGAGATGGGGAGGGAGAGGGGCAGGTGGACCAGTTCTATTGGTCTTTCAATTTATCTATTTTCATCAATCTTTGTTCTCTGGCTCATGTGAGCCACCCATCGCGGTGGCCTCTGTTGTCACAGAGCGCTGGCTCTGGGCGCATGCACTCCAGAGCTCCGGCTCCGTAATTGGACACATGGGTCCAGCCGCTCCACGGCACGTGGGATCTTCCCAGACCAGGGATCGAACCAGCGCCTCTTGCACGGCAAGGCAGTGTCCTTACCCACTGGACCACCAGGGAAGCCTCCAAATCAGTATATTCTTCATTGCTATATATATTTAGAATTGTTTCTGGGATTTCTGTTTCGTTCTTTTGGTTTGCTAATACAGTTTCGTTGTATCTTTACTGTTGTAAATAACAATTGTGTCCAAAAGTGAAAGAAAAGGTTAAAGAAAAATCATGGTGAGATTTGATTAGGAAGATAATTTCTATGTTAATTTAGGGAGAATTGATGTTTTTGTAATTAGTCTTTTCATTCAGAAACATTAGATACTTCTCCATTTATTCTCTTATGTCACTTAGTATGGACGAGGGCATGGCAACCAACTCCAGTATTCTTGCCTGGAGAATCCCATGAACAGAGGAGCCTAGTGGACTGCCCTTCATGGGGTCTCAAAGAGTTAGACACTGCTGAGCAACTGATCACAGCACATGGTTTAGGCAAAACCAACTTTTTTGTAGCCCTTTTTTTAAAAATTTTGCAGGCAGATTCTTTACTGTCTGAGCCACCAGGGCAGCCCTCAGCACGAAGCCACGTCCTCATCTCCACTGAGGGGTAGCTACAGTTGGTCCAAAGAGAGCTCAGGGTCTAGAATGGGTACAATGCTACAGGTAAGTGACTGTGGTTTCCTTTAAACTGAGAAGACCTGTGTTCTCAGATGGCAGGGTCAGTGTGTCCATCTGGCATGAGGAATTAGAAGGCTTCTTCTATGAACCTGCTACTTTCAGACATCTTCAAGCTCTTTATCGACTTCCAGGTTCCTTTTTTCCCCTTTTTTTCTCTTCCTTTCTTTCCTTCTTCCCTCGCTTACTTCCCCATTCTTTCCTTTCTTGCTTGCTTTGCTTTTTGTTGTTCTTGCCACATACACTGAATAAACTGCATTCTCTTTCCAGTTTTTGAAATAACAAAATCAGTACATTCTTATTTGGGGGAGATGGGGAGGGAGAGGGGCAGGTGGACCAGTTCTATTGGTCTTTCAATTTATCTATTTTCATCAATCTTTGTTCTCTGGCTCATGTGAGCCACCCATCGCGGTGGCCTCTGTTGTCACAGAGCGCTGGCTCTGGGCGCATGCACTCCAGAGCTCCGGCTCCGTATTTGGACACATGGGTCCAGCCGCTCCACGGCACGTGGGATCTTCCCAGACCAGGGATCGAACCAGCGCCTCTTGCACGGCAAGGCAGTGTCCTTACCCACTGGACCACCAGGGAAGCCTCCAAATCAGTATATTCTTCATTGCTATATATATTTAGAATTGTTTCTGGGATTTCTGTTTCGTTCTTTTGGTTTGCTAATACAGTTTCGTTGTATCTTTACTGTTGTAAATAACAATTGTGTCCAAAAGTGAAAGAAAAGGTTAAAGAAAAATCATGGTGAGATTTGATTAGGAAGATAATTTCTATGTTAATTTAGGGAGAATTGATGTTTTTGTAATTAGTCTTTTCATTCAGAAACATTAGATACTTCTCCATTTATTCTCTTATGTCACTTAGTATGGACGAGGGCATGGCAACCAACTCCAGTATTCTTGCCTGGAGAATCCCATGAACAGAGGAGCCTAGTGGACTGCCCTTCATGGGGTCTCAAAGAGTTAGACACTGCTGAGCAACTAATCACAGCACATGGTTTAGTAGCTTTTTTTAAAAAAAATGCATTCTATATATTTCCTTTAAATTTATTGGTAGCCATTTTATATTTTGATGTTATGAAAATATTTTGCTGGTATGAAAATATTTTCCTCTTATATTTTAATAACTTATGCTTTATTAGAAAGCTATTGTTTTTGCAACTTTTTCTTGTAACTGATTTTCTTAGTTGTCACTATTTGCAGTTCTTTAATTAATTGCCTATTTTCCAGGAATCATGTCAAATCACCATCCTTGGCCCTTTTTCTTTCTTTTTACTACTCTGGGGACCACCACCCCATTTCCACCTACCTTTCATTATTAGCCAATGTTTTCAAACAATTGTTTCCTAAAAAAGTGTTTTGTCCAGAGGTTATCTGTTGGAAGGACTATTCATCCAGAAAACCTTTTCTACCATTAGAGGAGCCCCAAATCTGCCTTTCATACTGCTTCTGACAAAGTCTTATTAACAGTACAACTAAACTATTCTCCCATTAAAGTGCAGTTAATATTCCTTCTCTCCATCATCAGCACAGCATATACCATACGACAAACAGCAGGGGCATTAGCAAGTGAACTCAAGGAAAGATGCCCCCAATTCAGAGAGATCTGAACACCAAGAGCACTTTTTTTTTTTTTTAAAGATTTATTTATCTATTTTGGGCTGGGGTCAGGTTGGGGAGGGAGGGGAGCGGGCGGGCCACTTTTATTGGTCTTTCTCTATTTTCATCCGTCTTTGTTCTTTGGCTCCTGTGGGCCTCCCATCGCGGTGGCGTCTGTCGTCGCAAAGCGCTGGCTCTGGGCGCTGCGCGCCAGAGCTCCGGTTGGGTAATTGGACACATCGGTCCAGCCGCTCCGCGGCACGTTGGATCTTCCCAGGCCAGGGATCGAACCGGTGGCCCTTGCACTGAGAGGCGGTGTCCTTACCCACTGGACCACCAGGGAAGCCCCCAAGAGCACTTTTAATGTTTCCTTCTTCCTTTAGGATCTCAGGGCTTGGTGTCGATAGCATTATAAATAAAATCTTCCTGTGGAGTCTAGTATCTCTCAGCATCTTAACATCATTGTTACTTCTAGATTAATGTGAAATCATAGTAATTCTAATGGATAGCTTCTGTTGAGTATATTTCATAATTTAGGATCCTCTTTTAAACCTAGTTGGTCATCAAAATAAATTTGGTCATCATGCAGAGTCTTTTAATTTAGTATTTGAGTCCAAATAATATATTTCTGTGGTTCATGTATGAGACAACTCATTGGAAAAAAGCCTGACGTTGGGAAAAAATGGAAGGCAGAAGGAGAAGGGGGCAACAGAGGACGAGATGGTTGGATGGATTCACTGAGTCAATGGACATGAGTTTGAGCACGCTCCAGAAGATGATGAAGGACAGGGAAGCCTGGCATGCTGCAATCCATGGGGTCTCAAAGAGCCAGACATGACTGAACGACTGAACTATTTATGTGTTTCCAAACATAAACTGACCTGTGCTTTTCTTCACAGAGTTATCTTTGTCAAATTTCTCTGTGAGGATAGCATTAGCTTCAGAAAATGGTGATTGTAACTTCTTTTCATGTTTTCTGCAGGAGTTCAGATAGCAGTGAATTTATTTTTTTAGGATTTGAAACACAGCATCTGTAAAACTACCTGTGCTTGGCGTTTTGAAATAGTTATTTACCTGATGAGTTTTTCAAGTTCAAGGTTATTGGCCCATTCACATTTTTCCTCTTCCTCATAAATAAATTTTACTCCATGGTCATTTCCTTAAAAATCATGTGCTTTACTAAAATTGTCAAATTTATTAGCATATATTTCTATATGGTAGTCTCTTATCATTTTGTAATTCCATCTTCAGCTATGGTGATAGCCACTTTAGCAATGTTGTATATTTATTATATATAAATATAAACATTTATTTTTAATTTTTATCAGAACAAAATTTTAGAATAGTGGTATTCCAATTTTTCAATTAGGGGTGGCCAAATGATTCTTTTTTGTTCCACAAGAATCCAGCTCTTGTGTGTTAACGCTCTAAATTAGTCTCCAATTCATGATCTTAGAACTAAACAATAGCAACAGCAGTCTCCAATGTCTATTTAATGACACATCCTCTGACATGTTCTGGTGTGAATAAGTATTCCTTTCTCTTTCATTTGGTGTCGATAGCATTATAAATAAAATCTTCCTGTGGAGTCTAGTATCTCTCAGCATCTTAACATCATTGTTACTTCTAGATTAATGTGAAATCATAGTAATTCTAATGGATAGCTTCTGTTGAGTATATTTCATAATTTAGGATCCTCTTTTAAACCTAGTTGGTCATCAAAATAAATTTGGTCATCATGCAGAGTCTTTTAATTTAGTATTTGAGTCCAAATAATATATTTCTGTGGTTCATGTATGAGACAACTCATTGGAAAAAAGCCTGACGTTGGGAAAAAATGGAAGGCAGAAGGAGAAGGGGGCAACAGAGGACGAGATGGTTGGATGGATTCACTGAGTCAATGGACATGAGTTTGAGCACGCTCCAGAAGATGATGAAGGACAGGGAAGCCTGGCATGCTGCAATCCATGGGGTCTCAAAGAGCCAGACATGACTGAACGACTGAACTATTTATGTGTTTCCAAACATAAACTGACCTGTGCTTTTCTTCACAGAGTTATCTTTGTCAAATTTCTCTGTGAGGATAGCATTAGCTTCAGAAAATGGTGATTGTAACTTCTTTTCATGTTTTCTGCAGGAGTTCAGATAGCAGTGAATTTATTTTTTTAGGATTTGAAACACAGCATCTGTAAAACTACCTGTGCTTGGCGTTTTGAAATAGTTATTTACCTGATGAGTTTTTCAAGTTCAAGGTTATTGGCCCATTCACATTTTTCCTCTTCCTCATAAATAAATTTTACTCCATGGTCATTTCCTTAAAAATCATGTGCTTTACTAAAATTGTCAAATTTATTAGCATATATTTCTATATGGTAGTCTCTTATCATTTTGTAATTCCATCTTCAGCTATGGTGATAGCCACTTTAGCAATGTTGTATATTTATTATATATAAATATAAACATTTATTTTTAATTTTTATCAGAACAAAATTTTAGAATAGTGGTATTCCAATTTTTCAATTAGGGGTGGCCAAATGATTCTTTTTTGTTCCACAAGAATCCAGCTCTTGTGTGTTAACGCTCTAAATTAGTCTCCAATTCATGATCTTAGCAACTAAACAATAGCAACAGCATTGCTATTAATTCCTTGCTTCTTTTTCCATATGTCTATTTAATGACACATCCTCTGACATGTTCTGGTGTGAATAAGTATTCCTTTCTCTTTCATTATTATGTACGAGTGTGATTGTTGGATCATATTTGATATATGTATCCCCTGAAGGAGGGCATGGCAACCCACTCCAGTATTTTTGCCCAAGGACAGAGGAGCTTGGTTTTAAAGCATTGTAGGGATATGGTGAAATTAAGCATACGAGTTTTTACCTTTGTGTTACATAATGAAACTTAAATTCCACACTTCCAGTCAGGGAGTGACGGCTTTACCATAAAGGGTTCACCAGGTAGGAGGTGGTCTCTTGGGTTGAGAGACCACGTTCTCATGGAAAATTAAAAACAAGTGCTTATTTTTAGTTACAAAAAGGCAATCATTCTTGTGCTCAAATATGCTTTACATTACCTCGAAGAGAGTTTATTGGCCCTGGGTCTGTTGTGTAACTGAGGAAACCATGCTATAAAAACATGCTAATGTGAAAACCAGTCCTGAGAGCCACAGGCTGATGGGAGAAACAGCGGAGTGGAGGAAAACTCTTTCCGGAGGGCGTAGCAGAAACTGGAGGAGAAAAGCTGCTTAGGGCTGCAAGGTTAACATAAAGGCATCATGTATCGTTTCAACACTTGACTAAAGGAATTCAAAGTCAGAGGAATCAGGAGTGAGTGGAATTATCTGTCCCGTTTGGATGCAAATTTTCTCAAATGTCTTGGAGATCTCACATTTTGTTCTCTTCAGTACCTTTCTGGAGGGAAATTTTCAAACTCCTAAACTGCAAGTGTGGAGAAATGCTCCCAGTGAGTCTTGGAAGGTGGGTAGATAGAGGCATTTTTAATGAAAGTAGTCTCTTATCATTTTGTAATTCCATCTTCAGCTATGGTGATAGCCACTTTAGCAATGTTGTATATTTATTATATATAAATATAAACATTTATTTTTAATTTTTATCAGAACAAAATTTTAGAATAGTGGTATTCCAATTTTTCAATTAGGGGTGGCCAAATGATTCTTTTTTGTTCCACAAGAATCCAGCTCTTGTGTGTTAACGCTCTAAATTAGTCTCCAATTCATGATCTTAGCAACTAAACAATAGCAACAGCATTGCTATTAATTTCTTGCTTCTTTTCCATATGTCTATTTAATGACACATCCTCTGACATGTTCTGGTGTGAATAAGTATTCCTTTCTCTTTCATTATTATGTACGAGTGTGATTGTTGGATCATATTTGATATATGTATCCCCTGAAGGAGGGCATGGCAACCCACTCCAGTATTTTTGCCCAAGGACAGAGGAGCTTGGTTTTAAAGCATTGTAGGGATATGGTGAAATTAAGCATACGAGTTTTTACCTTTGTGTTACATAATGAAACTTAAATTCCACACTTCCAGTCAGGGAGTGACGGCTTTACCATAAAGGGTTCACCAGGTAGGAGGTGGTCTCTTGGGTTGAGAGACCACGTTCTCATGGAAAATTAAAAACAAGTGCTTATTTTTAGTTACAAAAAGGCAATCATTCTTGTGCTCAAATATGCTTTACATTACCTCGAAGAGAGTTTATTGGCCCTGGGTCTGTTGTGTAACTGAGGAAACCATGCTATAAAAACATGCTAATGTGAAAACCAGTCCTGAGAGCCACAGGCTGATGGGAGAAACAGCGGAGTGGAGGAAAACTCTTTCCGGAGGGCGTAGCAGAAACTGGAGGAGAAAAGCTGCTTAGGGCTGCAAGGTTAACATAAAGGCATCATGTATCGTTTCAACACTTGACTAAAGGAATTCAAAGTCAGAGGAATCAGGAGTGAGTGGAATTATCTGTCCCGTTTGGATGCAAATTTTTCTCAAATGTCTTGGAGATCTCACATTTTTGTTCTCTTCAGTACCTTTCTGGAGGGGAAATTTTCAAACTCCTAAACTGCAAGTGTGGAGAAATGCTCCCAGTGAGTCTTGGAAGGTGGGTAGATAGAGGCATTTTAAAAGTAGGCTAAGCCTACCCAGATAGCTCAGGGGTGAAGAATCCCCCTGTCAATGCAGGAGATGCTCATTCAATACATGGGCCTGGAAGATCCCCTGGAGAAGGAAATGGCAACCCATTTCAGAATTCTTGCCTGGAAAATCCCATGGACAGAGGAACTTGGTGGGCTACCGTGCATGGTTGCAAAAGAATCTGACGTGACTTGACGATTAAACAACAACCACCTTTGATTAAGGCTAAGCTTTCATCAAAGACTCAAAGGAAGACAAGTTAGACTTGACTGAGGAGAGAATTATTGCTCTTCAGAATTACTAACTTGGTCTCCTGTGCCTCTGGGTCTCCAGTCTGGAGCTCTTGGGAATTTTAATTTACTCTTAATACAAGGGTATTCTCTGTAAATGTTAATAGTTAAAATAATCAATACTAAGATTTCTCTGGATAGTTTGGGGGCTGGAAAGTCTCAGCAGATTAGCCACAGACATTTTCCTCCACCTGGCTGACCGCATGATCTAACTAAATTCCCTTGTGAACCTTGTTCCTCTAATCAGATCTCCTGACAAGCTCTGCCCCTCATTCAGAGGCTCCCTCCAAGACTAGAATAGTTGCCAGGGTCTCTTGGACCTCCTCCTTGTTTCAGTGAAAAGTCTGCCTCCACATTTCCAGGGACCCGGTCTTTTTTCCATTCTTCATCATTATTTTTTGTACTAACCATGTGCCCTGCCACCTCTGGGCAACACCCCACTGGCAATGCAGTGAAGAGGCAATCCAAACATCTCATTAGTGGGTAAGAAAATGCAGGAAAAGAAATCAGAAAGAAGGAAATAACTGAGATAAAAGCTGAAGTTCATGAGAAAGATTTCTCCTTATCCAGAAATGATTTGATCAGCAAAACCAAAAGCTTTGAAATGACACATAAAATAGACAAACCTTAGACAAATAGGATCAAGAAACATGAGGTGCAAATAACAATGAACCATGGACACAGAGATACAGAAAAGGTTTGAAAATTTAAAAGGATACTGTGGGAAAATTCTATGACAAATTTGAAAACACGGTTGATATAGACAATACTTCCGCAACGTAGAAAATCAGACTTGGCCCAGATTCTCACACATGCAGGGTCCTGAGTTACTAGATTTAACCCTTGCATTTCTGATTCCAATTCTCTTGCTTTGAATCTCATGTTGTCTGCAGCCCCAATCCTGCCAAACACCTGTCCAGGTGTTATTGCTGATTGCTCTGATTATAAGCGTGTCTTGTAATTTCATTCTCATCAGTGGCATTGATGGAGTGAACAGAGGGTGCACACACACTTTAGGGGTACCAATCCTCTGCACCATTCCCTCAGACTCTACGAGTCCCAGCCCTAACCACTCTCCAAATTCTTGGTACTGGGAACATTTTACAATTGTGTTCCTATTGTTTCCTGTTTCTCCACAAGGTGTCACTGATCCATACATATTCCCCTGAACGCTCAGGGTTCATGCAGTTTCCTCTACCTCTGCTCACTAACATTAATGTATTTTCTCCTCCAAGATGGATGCCCCAGCAGATTGACACTTCCAGTTCAACCTATACACCTCCTTAGAAAACTGACTGAAAGAATATACTGCAAAATGCTCAGTGTGGTGTTCTCTGTGGAAAAAGATTAGAGTTTTTTCTGTGTTTTTCAGTTTTTTTTTATCTTGAGGCTAGATTACACTATGAAAACTATGTTTTGGGCTTCCCTTGTGCTCCAGTGGGTGGGGAGTCCACCTTGCAGTGCAAGGGACACTGGTTTGATCCCTGGCCTGGGAAGATCCCACGTGACCATGGAGTGGCTGGACCAGTGTGTCCAATGACGAGCCAGCAGTCTGGAGCACATTTGCCCAGAGCCAGTGCTCTGCAATGAGAGAGGCCACTGCAATGGGAGGCCCACACAGGCTGAAAAATAAACATGGATGAAAATAAATTTAAAAAACCAATAAAAGAGGCCAAAATTTAAAAATATATATATTAAAAAGAAATCTATTTTTAAAAATTATTATTGAAGTAGAGTTGAATGACAATGTTGTGTTAGTTTCCGCTGTATAGCAAAGAGAATCAGCTACACATAGGCCTATATTCCCCCTTTTTTGGATTTCCTTCCTATTCAGGTCACCACAGAGCATGGTGTACTTCCCTGTGCTATGCTGTAGGTTCTCATTAGTTGTCTGTTTTATGCATAGTAGGGCATACATGTCAACTCCAAGCATCCAATTCATCCACCGCCCTCTTTCCCCGCTTGGTCTCTACACACTTGTTCTCCACATCTGTATCTCTATTTCTGTTTTGCAAATAAGAGTATCGATGCCATTTTTCTAGATAATTTATTCTTTACTGAAGTATAGGGGAATTATAATACTGTGTTAATTAGTGCTACACATCAAATTGATTTAGTTATATATGTATATACATTCTTTATTCATATTCTTTGAAAGAACACAAGATATTGAATATAGTCCCCTGTGCTCCACAGGAGGACCTTATTGTTTATCCATTCTATAGTTTGCATCAGCGAATCTCAAACTCTCAATTCTAACCTCCCCCCTCCTCGCCCTTGGCCACCACAAGTCCTTCTCTAGGTCGGTGCATCTGTTTCTGTTTCACAGATGGATTCTTCTGTGTCATATTTTAGATTCCACTTATAGGTGATATCATGCGGCATTTGTCTTTCTGACTTGTGCCACTTAAAAACTCTTTCTTGTTAAATTTACAATAAATGCTGGAGAGGGTGTGGAGAAAAAGGAACCCTCTTGCACCATTGGTGGGAATGTCAACTGATACGGCCACTATGGAAGAGAGTGTGGAGATTCCTCAGAAAACTAGGAATAGAACCACCATATGACCCAGCAATCCCACTACTGGGCATACACCTTGAAGAAATCAAAATTGAAAGAGACACATGTACCCCACTGTTCACTGCAACACTGTTTACAATAGCTAGAACATGGAAGCAACCTAAATGTCCATCGACAGACAAATGGATAAAGAAGCTTTGGTACATATATACAATTACTCAGCCATAAAAAGGAATGTACTGTATCTGTAAACAACAAAACTCTGTAAAAGTTAAAAGTAAAATAGAAGTTTAAAAAAAAAAGGAATGTATTTGAATAAATTCTAATGAGGTGGATGAATCTAGTACCTATTATACAGAGTGAGGTATGTGAGAGAAAGAAAGATAAATATTGTATACTGACACGTGTATGGAATCTAGACAGACGGTGCTGATAAATGAATACACAGAGCAGCAATGGAGAGGCAGACATGGAGAACAGTCTTTTGGACATTGGGGTGAGGGAGGGGAATATGCTGTGGGACTAGGGGATCTCAGACAGGGGCTTTGTGGTGACCTGGAGTGGTGGGATGTGGAGGGAAATGGGGGGAGATTCAGGTAGGGAGGGGACGTGTGTGTACCTGTGGAGGAATCGGGTCAATGTGTGGCAGTAAACAACAAAACTCTGTAAAATCAAATCAAAGATCTTCTATGATCTCCAAAAAACACGTCTTTCTCGTTAAACTTAAATCAAGACCCTCTCACCCATCTCCACTCCCCGCTACTCCTATCTCTCTTGCTCAGTCTTTGCTTCTATCTGTATTTCTCTTTATGTTTTGTATAAATGAGAGGTTGACTTTATACCTCAATCTTGTTATGCTATACTTCTCTCTCCTGGAATTGGATTTTCCTCACTTAATAATATGTTTAAAGACCTTCTCACCTTCGTGCACACAGATCTGCCACCATTTCCTTGTAGGCACTGCAGAGTCAGGAGGTACCGTGGTGCATTTATGTCAGTGTTTACATTTGTTTCTGGTCTTGTCTGTGCCAACACTGCTGCAATGAACATGCTTGAACTTTCACACTGGGCACCTGCAAATGTATCTCTAAGGCTGATACTGACACAGGGATTTTCTGACTTACAGAGATTATTCACTGTTTCGTTCTAATACGACATTGCCAACAGTGTACTGTGGAGACGCTATGAAAATTTACATTCACAAGAGCGATGAATGAGTATTCATTGCTTTGCAATATCATCCATATTTGACATGTGTGCTACTCTAATGAGGAAAAAATTACATTTCTTGGTTCTCATTGGCATTCCCTCCTTACTAGGGAAGCTGGGCATCTTGCCAGGTATTCATTGGTCATTTGTATTTCAGTTTTAGAAATAGGACTGCCAGTTCATGATTTCTGCCCATGGTTCCATAGAGATGTTTAATTTCTTTTTGAAACAAATATCTTTATAGGTTCTAAATAATAATTTTGCTTTGTTGAAAGATGCTCTTTTATAATGCATTCAGAGGGGGATCTACAGATGGCTTACTTTCTACATCCAAATAAATTGGTCTTTATGTGGATCTTGTATGAGTGGGATGTCCTCCCAGGCAGCATGCCTTTGGGAAGGGGAGCTCGCCAGTCCTCCTAAGGCTGCCAGTGGGGCAATATATTGCCTGTCTCTTAGATGCTGGACCCCTGTCATGTGATGCTTGACCAGAGGCAGTGAAATGGAGGGACCAACACATTCTGCTCTTGTTTTCCCAGATGAGCAGCCCGATGATTGCCTTGGGCCCCCTGCCTGTCTGCCCCTCTGCTGTCTGTCCCATGGCCCGGCAGGACCTCCAGAGCAGCTCCAGCTTCTCCACCACCCTCCTCGCGTGCACTTGAGTCTGATTCCATCTCCTATCACATCCCATATTCCTCTCCCCTTTCAAGAATCTTTACAGTCTCTCTCTCTTTTTATTTTATTTCATTTCAGTTTTTATTTGCGGGTATTTAAACAGGGAGGGTTTCCTCAGTGGCTCGGTGATGAAGAATCCACCTGCAATTCAGGAGCCACAGCAGACTTGACATTGATCCCTGGGTTGGGAAGTTTCGCTGGAGGAGGGCATGGCAACCTGCTCCAGTATTCCTGCCTGGAGAGTCCCCCGGACAGAGGAGCCTGGCAGGCCACAGTCCATGGGGTCACAGAGAGTTGAACGTGACTGAAGCACCTGAGCATGCACACGTGTAAACAGGGAACCATACAAACAGATTCAAGAGACAGAACAGCAAGCTCCAAGGCCTTGAGGTGGTGTCAGATAGGACTTTGTTTCGCTTTCTGAGGTCTGACTGACAGCCTCGTCCTGTTTTCCAGTGTGCGCGTAGACGGTGTGTTTGTTTGTTACTAGGTATATTGGGTACTGCTTGTGTGTCTGTTCTGACAGTTATCTTGAATCAGAAGTCGTTTGTGGTTTAAAAATGTCACTAAAAGAAAGAAAACTCCAGCAAACACGCACATGTAAAATCTTCCTATCGTGTCTTACAAACTAAAATTTCCTCAAAAAATATTTTTTCCCACAGCTACAGTGCAGTTCTTGGCCCTTTACTGGGTGTAGAGGTCAGAAGCATGACTAGGACCCCGCTCTCCACCGAAGCAAGTGCAGAGCCAAAGGAGGAAGAAGAAACACGGATCAGCTCTACACGCTTCAAATATATTACCTCAGGGGTACCACCCAGGGAAAGGTTCCGCCTAAAGTTCTTGCCTAATTAGTCATTATAATCAAGCCTCTCCCACAATAACAACTAGACTATACATGATAATGAGCAAATTCATATTCATCAGCCCATTTATTCTGCAAAACAACCCTGTAAGGTAAGAGCTATTTTTGGCCCACTCTGCACACGGGAACTATTTTAAGACCCTGAACAGACAGTATTTACCCTTCCTGTGCACTACATGCTGCAAGAAAAGAACAGGTGGCTGACACTTTGCTGTGGCTTCCACAGGGAAGGTAGGGGCCCCGAACAACTGGGAAAACCAATCAGGCTCAGACCCTCCTTCCAGCCTCCTGATAAGAGCTTGGGCCCATACTTCCTCTACTGCACCTTTGCTCTCCTAAATAGTTCCTGTGCATTAAACCCCCACCATATCCTAGGCGGGAAGTGCTATTATGACTTCCCATTTTCCAGGGTCACAAAATAGTTTCCCAACTCCCCGAGGGTAACATGGTTAGAAGTGGATGTGTCAGGTGATTTTTAAAAGGAATTTTATTGATGTCTAGTTGATTTACAACTCTGTGTTAATTTCTGTGATACAGTCGTGATAGTGTTGTACATTATGTTTCATTATCTTTTCCATTATGTTTTTTCAATTTTATTTTAAAATTATTTTTAGCTTTTTATTTTATGTTGAAGGAGAGTTGATCAACAATAATGTCATGTTAGCTTCAGGTGTACAGCAAAGTGATTCAGTTATACATATACATGTATTTATTCTTTTTCAAATTCTTTTCCCAATTAGGTTGTTCCATAACATTTAACAGAGTTCCCTGTGATATATAGTAGGTGCTTGTTAGTTATCCATTTTAAACATAGCAGTGTGCACATGTTTGTCACAGGATATTGAATAGAGTTGCCACTGCTCTACAGGACGATCTTGTTGTTTATCCATCCTAGATATAACAGTTTGCATATGCTCATCCCAAACTCCCAGTCCTTCCTTCCCCAACTCCCCTCTCCCTTGGCAACCACAGGTTCTACTCTCTACATCTGTGAGTCTGTTTCCTAGATAAGTTCATTTATGTCATGGTTTAGATTCCACTTTCAAATGATATTCTGTGGTGTTTGTCTTTCTCTTTCTGATTTAGGAAATGTCAGGTTTTAGACTCAGGCTGTCTTTTAGAGTTTACACTCCAAACCACAGCTAGGCAAACTATAGCCATTTTTGTTCACTTTTCAAGCTAAGGGTGGCTTGTGTCATTTTCAAGGTGTGAAAACAAACAAAAGATGGAGAACAGCATGTGAAAGAGCCTGTATATGGCCCACAAAGCCTAAAGTATTTACTCTCTGGCCCTTAATAGGAAAAAATTATGGATCTCTGCTGTGATCCATAGAGTGTTGAATTAGCGCTGAGCCAGATTCCTTTTGTTATTAATTTTTTTTTAAAAAGATTTATTTATTTATTTATTTAGGTGGGGGTGGGGTGGGGAGGGAGGGGATCAGACGGGCCACTTCTATTGATCTTTCATTTGTCCATTTTCATCCATCTTTGTTCTTTGACTCCTGTGGGCCTCCCATCGCGGTGGCCTCTGTTGTCGCAGAGCACCGGCTCTGGGCGCATGCGCTCCAGAGCTCCGGCTCAGTAATTGGACACATCGGTCCAGCCGCTCCGCGGCATGTGGGATCTTCCCAGGCCAGGGATCGAACCGGTGGCCCTTGCACTGTAAGGTGGTGTCCTTGCCCACTGGACCACCAGGGAAGCCCTTTTTTGTTATTAAATTTTGATTGGAGTATGATTGCTTTACACCGTTGTTAGTTTCTGCTGTGCGGCAAAGTGAATCAGCTCTGTGTCTACATATATCCATTCCCTTTCGGATTTCCTTCCCATTTAGGTCACTTTCCCTGATAGGCCTCTATCCAAAGTTCATTCCAGAAACATGTTTGATTGTGATCAGTCTTCCCTGGTGGCTCAGATGGTAGAATCCACCTGCAATGCAACAGATTTGGGTTCGATTCCTGGGACAGAAGATCAGTACTTTTGCTTGGGAAATCCCATGGACAGAGGAGCTCGGTGGGCTACAGTCCATGGGGTGGCAAAGGGCTGGATGTGACTGAGCGACTAACACTTTCACTTTCATAGCAGCAGAGGATGATGAACACTGTTGCATTAAAATACCAGGAAGAGAAAAGACTTGAATACAGTCACTGGTCTGGTTTTGATTTTCTGCCTCTCTTTTTCGATTGGGTTGTTGTTTTGTTTTGTTGATATAGCACAGGGAGCTATACTCAGTGTTTTGTAATAACCCATAAGGGAAATGAATCTGAAAAAGATATATAACTGAGTCACTGTGCTGTATATCGAAACTAATACAACATTGTAAATCAATTATATTTCAGTTTTTTAAAAAGTATCCTTTATACTGATTTTTTTAAATAAAAGGAGTCATCCCATTTCAGAGTGGTCTTGGCAGTCTGACTCACAATGAAGAGACCACACTCTCCATAAAGTTTAATTAAGGCTTGTATTCAAAAATTTCTGTGTGATGTGATATATATATAATTCCGGTGCATGTGTGCTTAGTTGTGTCCTACTCTTTGCAACCCCATGGACTATAGACTGCCAGGCTCCTCTGTCAATGATATTCTCCAGACAAGAACGGTGGAGTGGATTGCTGTGCCTTTCTCCAGGGCATCTTCCCAGCCCAGGAATCGAACCCATGTCTCCTGAATTGGCAGGCAGATGCTTTACCACTGTGCCACCTGGGAAGCCATAATTCCAGTGAAAGAATTATAAATATTTAATGAGGCATGTTTATTGTGTGAATATATATAATTTTGAAAGTATGAGTGTATGTAGGATGCACATTAAATATATTGGTCCAGGCACTTCCCATCAGCCCAGTGGTAAGGACTCTGCAATCCCACCATAAGGGGCACAGTTTCGATCTCCGGTGGGGGAATTAAGATCCCACATGCTGCGCAGGGTGGCCAAAGATTTTTTTTTTAATGTGTCCACATAACGTCTGTTACATGTGCATATGCATGCATATGTACTATGTTGCATGTGCACACATTTCTCAAAGTTGGACTCTGGAGCCCTGTCAGAAAAGTAAATTATAAATGCTGGAGTTGTGCATAGAAAACTCGGAGTATGTAAACAATGAATCCTCTAGCAAAGGTACCTCATGTCCAGTGCCTCCTGCAATTAGGGTTTCTAGCACATTTTATTTTCCTGGTTTCTCTCATCATATGCAGTTCTTCTATAATGAACCGCATTTGGTTTTTGAATGAGCAGAGAACCTGTGTGCTGAGGGCAAAGACTCAGTAATATTCAGAAGTGTGTGATTTTCTGGCAATGTGCTGATCTTCAAATCCGCTCTACTTCTGTGTACATCCCATAGAGCAAGCCTCTGCAGGGACAGAGACCGCCTCCTCACTGTCTGTGGCTTTCCCTGTAGGACATGTATTATTAATGGCAGCCATTGCGCTCTGACCTCCTTGCCATGATCCATTTCCATCCATTAAGGCATTACATTATCCACTTTAGCAAAACATGAATCATAAATGAAATATTGATTTTTAAAAATCACAAACTGCTTTACATTAAAAAGAACACACAATTCCTACAAAGCAAAACTTCTGCTCAAGTGAAATAAGAATGCAGACCATTTAAAAACACAACGTGGTTCAAGGACTTCATCATGACCCGAAAATATGTTCATGTGCTGTTTCTTTTTATGATAACTTTATATTTAAGATCTTAACATTATTTGTTCTTCAAAGTTGTCTTTACTGTAGCTCATACATTTGGAGAGATTTGTGTCTTTTATTAAAGCAAATAAGCATGTATTTTACAAATCACATTTCTATTTTTTAGATATGCTGTGGGAGAAATCAGGTCTAAGTTTCAGAAGCCACTGTGAAGACAATTCATCAGGAGGGTGATTCTAGGGTAAGGTGTTATTATCAAATATGATGTAGTGTCTTTCAACATTGTTAATGTTCTTTACAAGAGAATGAGAGAAATCTGATTTTCTGTGACAAGTGAGACACTGGATATTTATGGAACTATAAATGTGTCTTTCTAATTGGGATAATGTGAGACTAGTGGTTAAATCCGTCATGAAAAGTGATCTGGTCTTTTGAATAAGACTTCACCCTCGTCACTGGAGAAGAATCATAGTTTATGCAGGAGGAGTTGGTTCTGTCTTCATAAATATAACATGTAATGCAGAGAAGCGGAGTCTCTGAATTGAACAGTAAACAGAAAGGCTGCTGGTGACAAAGAGAGGTTGATGAATTCTGCCACGTTCTGACTTCACTTTTAAAGCACGGTGCTTAATCGCTCAGTCGTGTCTGACTCTTTGTGACCCCATGGACTGTAGCCCACCAGGCTCCTCTGTCCATGGGGATTCTCCAGGCAAGAATACTGGAGTGGATAGCCATTCCCTCCTCCAGGGGATCTTCCCAACCCAGGGATTGAACACAGGTCTCCTCCATTGCAGGCAGATTCTTTACTGTCTAAGCCACCAGGGAAGCCCTTTAAAGGGAAGAAATCCTCAAATACATAAGGTAAAGGTGGTTCCCTCTGGCTCAGACTCTCTTATGGGAGATCTATAGCAGCATCTCTATCTATGTCTGTTCTACAGACGACTGCCCAGAAAAGATTCACATCAGACAGCACACAATCCTTACAAAAGCAAATACCTTGCAATGTCTAAATTTTTCACAAACTGCTTTACATTAAAAAGAACACACAATTCCTACAAAGCAAAACTTCTGCTCAAGTGAAATAAGAATGCAGACCATTTAAAAACACAACGTGGTTCAAGGACTTCATCATGACCCGAAAATATGTTCATGTGCTGTTTCTTTTTATGATAACTTTATATTTAAGATCTTAACATTATTTGTTCTTCAAAGTTGTCTTTACTGTAGCTCATACATTTGGAGAGATTTGTGTCTTTTATTAAAGCAAATAAGCATGTATTTTACAAATCACATTTCTATTTTTTAGATATGCTGTGGGAGAAATCAGGTCTAAGTTTCAGAAGCCACTGTGAAGACAATTCATCAGGAGGGTGATTCTAGGGTAAGGTGTTATTATCAAATATGATGTAGTGTCTTTCAACATTGTTAATGTTCTTTACAAGAGAATGAGAGAAATCTGATTTTCTGTGACAAGTGAGACACTGGATATTTATGGAACTATAAATGTGTCTTTCTAATTGGGATAATGTGAGACTAGTGGTTAAATCCGTCATGAAAAGTGATCTGGTCTTTTGAATAAGACTTCACCCTCGTCACTGGAGAAGAATCATAGTTTATGCAGGAGGAGTTGGTTCTGTCTTCATAAATATAACATGTAATGCAGAGAAGCGGAGTCTCTGAATTGAACAGTAAACAGAAAGGCTGCTGGTGACAAAGAGAGGTTGATGAATTCTGCCACGTTCTGACTTCACTTTTAAAGCACGGTGCTTAATCGCTCAGTCGTGTCTGACTCTTTGTGACCCCATGGACTGTAGCCCACCAGGCTCCTCTGTCCATGGGGATTCTCCAGGCAAGAATACTGGAGTGGATAGCCATTCCCTCCTCCAGGGGATCTTCCCAACCCAGGGATTGAACACAGGTCTCCTCCATTGCAGGCAGATTCTTTACTGTCTAAGCCACCAGGGAAGCCCTTTAAAGGGAAGAAATCCTCAAATACATAAGGTAAAGGTGGTTCCCTCTGGCTCAGACTCTCTTATGGGAGATCTATAGCAGCATCTCTATCTATGTCTGTATCTACAGACGACTGCCCAGAAAAGATTCACATCAGACAGCACACAAGCTCACTCACCTGCTGAGATATCCAGGTGAGTGGACCCTGAGCACAGATGCTCACACATATACTACCCAGGTCTCAGGAAATGAGAAATAAATGAATATTCTGATACATGGGTCACAGCCCAGTGAGGACTTCTGCATCATGGTCCATTGCTGGCATTCACTTCCTAAGCAGCTACTTCCCAGAACAGAGGCACGCCTGAGCTCTGGATATCCAGCACCACATGGGGAATGCTCTGGGTCAGTTGGGCAAGCACACCAACTGGAAAAGGCAAGAGGTAGGGCTTCCCCTGGTGGTCCAGTGGGTAAGGACACCGCCTTGCTGTGCAAGAGACGCCAGTTCGATCCCTGGCCTGGGAAGATCCTGCGTGCCGTGGAGCAGCTGGACCGATGTGTCTAATTGCCGAGCCGGAGCTCTGGAGTGCACGCGCCCAGAGCCGGTGCCCTGCGACAACAGAGGCCACCGCGATGGGAGGCCCACGGGAGCCAAAGAACAATGATGGATGAAAATAGAGAAATGAAAGACCAAAAGAAGTGGCCTGCCTGCTCCCCTCCCTCACCAACCCGAACCCCGCCCAAAAATAAATAAATAAATAAATCTTTAAAAAAAAAAAAAAAAGGCAAGAGGTAATTAATACTGGATATTTTAAGATCTCCGCTGCCTTAAAATTCAGCACTCATCTTTCCTCGGTCAAGTGTATTCCATTAGGAAATATCATTGTGGGCAGATAATGAGAAGGAAATGACATCATAATAAAGATAGAGTAAGAGACAAAAGGGTGGGAAGAAACTGGAGGAGAGAGAAGAGGAAGAGGGGGAGGGGGCAGGGATTTACTCGGAGTGGATAGCTTCCCTCCTCCAGGGATCTTCCCAACCCAGGGATTGAACACAGGTCTCCTCCATTGCCAGATTCTTTACTGTCTAAGCCACCAGGGAAGCCCTTTAAAGGGAAGAAATCCTCAAATACATAAGGTAAAGGTGGTTCCCTCTGGCTCAGACTCTCTTATGGGAGATCTATAGCAGCATCTCTATCTATGTCTGTATCTACAGACGACTGCCCAGAAAAGATTCACATCAGACAGCACACAAGCTCACTCACCTGCTGAGATATCCAGGTGAGTGGACCCTGAGCACAGATGCTCACACATATACTACCCAGGTCTCAGGAAATGAGAAATAAATGAATATTCTGATACATGGGTCACAGCCCAGTGAGGACTTCTGCATCATGGTCCATTGCTGGCATTCACTTCCTAAGCAGCTACTTCCCAGAAAAGAGGCACGCCTGAGCTCTGGATATCCAGAACCACATGGGGAATGCTCTGGGTCGGTTGGGCAAGCACACCAACTGGAAAAAGGCAAGAGGTAGGGCTTCCCCTGGTGGTCCAGTGGGTAAGGACACCGCCTTGCTGTGCAAGAGACGCCAGTTCGATCCCTGGCCTGGGAAGATCCTGCGTGCCGTGGAGCAGCTGGACCGATGTGTCTAATTGCCGAGCCGGAGCTCTGGAGTGCACGCGCCCAGAGCCGGTGCCCTGCGACAACAGAGGCCACCGCGATGGGAGGCCCACGGGAGCCAAAGAACAATGATGGATGAAAATAGAGAAATGAAAGACCAAAAGAAGTGGCCTGCCTGCTCCCCTCCCTCACCAACCCGAACCCCGCCCAAAAATAAATAAATAAATAAATCTTTAAAAAAAAAAAAAAAAGGCAAGAGGTAATTAATACTGGATATTTTAAGATCTCCGCTGCCTTAAAATTCAGCACTCATCTTTCCTCGGTCAAGTGTATTCCATTAGGAAATATCATTGTGGGCAGATAATGAGAAGGAAATGACATCATAATAAAGATAGAGTAAGAGACAAAAGGGTGGGAAGAAACTGGAAGAAGGGAGGAGGGAGGGAGGGGGGGAGAGAGAGAGGGAAGAGGGAGGGAATGAAAGAGGGAAGAGGGGAGAGCCGCGGGGAAAAGTGCAGACAGTTCAAAGGGAGGATGTGAGCAGCACCACGCCTGTGCAGAGCTGACTGCTGGAGTGAGACGCCAGGAAATCTGGGCTTGAGGTTCGGTGGACTGGGAGTGGGCTCCTGGGTAGTATATGTGGGCTAGTCCTTGACTACATGCAAAGGCGAGTGTAAGATAGAGGATAATATGCCACTTTTATCACCTAGAATCTTCCCTCTGCGGAAGGACCAAGGGCTGGACCAAGGATTGAAATGTTCCTGAGGGTTGAAACTCAGTGGGAGAGTCTGAGGCAATGGCAGGCTTTTTGCAGAAGCCTGGGGGCAGGGCTGGGGTTAGATATGGCTAGTATTTTCCTGTTAAAGGAGCTTCTCATTGCCTTTAGAAGCTCTTCTGGCCATTGAGTTACACATTATATTACTTATCCAATGATAAATTCACACAAGCAACACAATCACGTATTTTACATAAGTTTAAACAATAGAGGCCAATTCCAGAATAAAGTATATCCCCTTTCATTACCCTGCAGCCCACTCCTTCCTTAAGAAAGAAACACTTGTTTAACAGTTTGATGTAAATCTTTCCAGCTTTTTTTGCCATCCATTTACATTCTATCTGTGTGTACATACAGAATGTTACGGTTTATACTTGTTTTTATTTAATGGAATTATATTACAGGTTATATAGGTTTCCATTGATTTATATACTTTCACTGAACACTAGTTGTAGAGATGATGTTACAGCAGAACTCACAAGCATATCTCATTCTATTTAATGGCTGCAAAAGTATCCCATAGTATGTGTGCATCATAATTTATTGAAAACTCCGTTATAGCTAGCCCTTTAAGTGCTTTTCAGTTTTTCATTGTTGCAACCAATGCTGAAAGAAATATCTTTGTCCATACATTCAGATATTTCAGATACTTTCCTAGCAGTAGAATTGCTTATTAGAATGGTAGAGAAACAACTTTTTATAGAATCTATCTTGGCGTCTTCCTATTATTTCCACAGTTTTGGTGCTAATTTGAAAACCTATAAAGAGCAGAAACAATCATCCATTTTCACATGACCACACCTTCATTTAAAATGACTGATACAGAGCTTCCCTGGTGGTCCAGTGGGCAGAGTCCACCTTGCAGTGCAAGAGGTACTGGTTCGATCCCTGGCCTGGAAAGAACCCACGTACTGCGGAGCAACTGGATCAGTGTGTCCAATTACCAGTCGGCACTCTGGAGCGCATGCGCCCAGAGCCAGTACTCTGCAGTGAGAGAGGCCACTGCAATGGGAGGCCCACATAGGCCAAAGAATAAAGATGGATGAAAATAAATAAGTAAAAATCCAATAAAAGAGGTCAAATTAAAAAAAAATTATTAAAATGACTGACACAGTCAATTAATAGGGATAGGAAGAACTATGAGTCCAGAAGAACATAGGCTCTATGGCACTGGCTTCAGGGTCAGACGGTGGTGAGTCCTATGTTGAGCCTGAAGAGAGGGTAATCTACATTATGCAGTGTTGAAACTATTTCCCTGACAACTTGGAAAGCAGACAATATATCACACGATGTGAGGGCTTTAGGCAAGGATATTGGAGACAGAATGCTAATAGCATGCCTTGGTAGTTATTGAGACCATTTGACGAAGTGCTAGCAAAAAGAGATGAATTCAGAAAAAGACACCCAACTTGAAGAGATTAAAGGGACTAGAGTCTAGAAATTCCAGGATTGCAAACTGAAAGACACAACTCTTCTTCATCTTCAGTCCTTTGAATAATGAAGACCATTAGGATGTAGTCTCGTTCCAAAAGCAAGGTACACATTTAGCACCCTGAGGCAAAGCATTAAGAGGAGCCCAGTCTGCTAGGTGCAACATTCCTATAAAAATGCACAAATGGAATGCACTGTGACTAAACAGAAAAACCCAAACAGATGCAGATTCAACAAAACAACTGTCTCTTCAAGAATGATAATGGCATTAAAAACAAAGAAAGGACACAAAAGACACACGACAATTAAAAGCTGTCTGTGATCCTGGATTAGAAAAATAAATAACATCATTGGAATAATTAGATAAACTTGAACATGTATTACATCAAGGTTAAATTATCTGAATTTGATTATTGTACTGTGATTATGTAAAAAATATGTCCTTATTACAGGCTGAAATACTTGAGCACAATATCATCACTGTAGTTTACTTTCAAATGGTTCAGCAATAATGATGTGTGTGTGTCTAAAGCTAGCAAGCAAGAAACAGCTCAAGAGAGAGAATGTAAATGTGATAAAATGTTAATAATTTGTGAATGGGGAAAAGATATATGGGAATTTCTTATACTATTCTTACTACCTTTGTATAAATTTTAAGTTTTTGGAAAGAAATGCTTAAAATATATTAAACCTTAGAACAAGGTCCCAAAATCTTAGACCTGCTACTTTTGGTTAAAAATCTCTGAATAACGTAGCACTGGATAAATCATTCAGTTGGACATGACTTCATGAAGTGAGAATAAGGGTGTGGTCCTTCCACAAAAACTCAATGCCCTTAAGATATTCACATATAAAAACAATTTGGGTTGTCTATTGGCAAATGGAGCTTACTGAAATCAAATAGATAAAAGCTGACTAAGTTCTTTTTCCATCAGTTTCTTTTTTGTGTTGTTTTTTGGCCACTTGTATTGGTCTTTTTTGTCCATTTTCATCCATCTTTGCTATTTGGCCAGTGTGGGCCTCCCATTGCAGTGGCCTCTCTCGCTGAAGAGCACCAGCTCTGGGCACAGGAGCTCCAGAGCTCCGGCTCAGTAGTTGGACACATCGGTCCAGCTGCTCCATGGCACGTGGGATCTTCCCAGGCCAGGGATTGAACCGGCACCCCTTGCACTGCAAGGTGGTGTCCTTATCCACTGGACCACCAGGGAAGCCTTGAGTAAGTTCTTGATAAGCCGTACTCTCACAGTAATGCCAACCTTGACCGAGAGAATCTGATGGATCAAAACTTAGAATCATCCTTGCTCCCTACCCTCCACAATGGAGGAACAGGCAGAGAGAGATGCTCAGCCTCCCAAGAAGGCTTATTCCTCAATGATCTCTTCAGATGTGGTCAGGGAGAATAATGGAGCATGGACTTCCTGGAGCACGGAATTTAAAGGCTTAGCAAACAGTGAACCTAGACCCAAACAAGGAATGTCCACCATCCCTATTGTAGGGAGCCCTTATGATATATATACAATGAGACTTCAGAATGGCTATGGAAAACTAGTGGCTATGAGCCTCCTTCTTTTTGAACATGGATGTTCGTGATGGTTATTCAGTTCTGGTCTCACTATGACTTGCTGAGTCTGGAAATGTATAATGTATCCTTTGGCATCACAGAACTCAGCCAAGAGAAAGCACAAGACAGAAAAATAGAAGATGTGATAAAATGTTAATAATTTGTGAATGGGGAAAAGATATATGGGAATTTCTTATACTATTCTTACTACCTTTGTATAAATTTTAAGTTTTTGGAAAGAAATGCTTAAAATATATTAAACCTTAGAACAAGGTCCCAAAATCTTAGACCTGCTACTTTTGGTTAAAAATCTCTGAATAACGTAGCACTGGATAAATCATTCAGTTGGACATGACTTCATGAAGTGAGAATAAGGGTGTGGTCCTTCCACAAAAACTCAATGCCCTTAAGATATTCACATATAAAAACAATTTGGGTTGTCTATTGGCAAATGGAGCTTACTGAAATCAAATAGATAAAAGCTGACTAAGTTCTTTTTCCATCAGTTTCTTTTTTGTGTTGTTTTTTGGCCACTTGTATTGGTCTTTTTTGTCCATTTTCATCCATCTTTGCTATTTGGCCAGTGTGGGCCTCCCATTGCAGTGGCCTCTCTCGCTGAAGAGCACCAGCTCTGGGCACAGGAGCTCCAGAGCTCCGGCTCAGTAGTTGGACACATCGGTCCAGCTGCTCCATGGCACGTGGGATCTTCCCAGGCCAGGGATTGAACCGGCACCCCTTGCACTGCAAGGTGGTGTCCTTATCCACTGGACCACCAGGGAAGCCTTGAGTAAGTTCTTGATAAGCCGTACTCTCACAGTAATGCCAACCTTGACCGAGAGAATCTGATGGATCAAAACTTAGAATCATCCTTGCTCCCTACCCTCCACAATGGAGGAACAGGCAGAGAGAGATGCTCAGCCTCCCAAGAAGGCTTATTCCTCAATGATCTCTTCAGATGTGGTCAGGGAGAATAATGGAGCATGGACTTCCTGGAGCACGGAATTTAAAGGCTTAGCAAACAGTGAACCTAGACCCAAACAAGGAATGTCCACCATCCCTATTGTAGGGAGCCCTTATGATATATATACAATGAGACTTCAGAATGGCTATGGAAAACTAGTGGCTATGAGCCTCCTTCTTTTTGAACATGGATGTTCGTGATGGTTATTCAGTTCTGGTCTCACTATGACTTGCTGAGTCTGGAAATGTATAATGTATCCTTTGGCATCACAGAACTCAGCCAAGAGAAAGCACAAGACAGAAAAAATAGAAAGATATTATGAACTGTGAGTCTAATGTAGTGATTTCCTGGAAGTTGGGGGTTGTTTCTCTTGGGAAAGGGATGATAAGTAGATCCTGTGTAAGGAGGAGAGGGTTGATGAGTTTGTTAGACTATGTCATTTAAAAAATATTTGCAGAGTCTTCCTGTAATAAAACTAGATATCTTGCCTATTGATGCCAGGCTTGGCCATTTGCTTTCCTTTGGTAAGTGAAATATGAGCAAAAGTGCTGTGTGCTGTTTCTGAATGGAAAGACAGTCATATCCACTTTTGTCAACCTCTCTTTTACCTCCTCCTGGAGACTAAAATTTTCCAGGTTGCTCTGTCATTCTGAGATATGGGAAACTTCCCTGGTGGCTCAGCGGCTAGGTTTCCATACTCCCAATGCAGGGGTCCTGGGTTCCATCCCTGGTCAGGGAACTAGATCCTGCATGCCACAGCTAAGACCTGGTGCGGCCAAATAAATAAACAAAAATGTTTTTAAGAGAAGTCATGCCTTTAGTCATGACAGACATGTAATTTGAGAAAGAGAAAGAACTTTGAAGACTAGAAAAGAAAATAATTTAGGTTGACTGATACAGGACTGACAACAGTGGAAGTGTTTGAATATCCTCAAATTATGAATTTTACATATAAATCTTAGATTTCATTGTTCACAGTATATTCTTAAGGATAAGCATTAAAATAGAAGTAAAATATATAACATCTAGTCAGAAGTATAAAATCCATATAGTCAAGGCCACGGTTTTCCTAGTAGTCATGCATGGATGTGAGAGTTGGACCATAAAGAGTGCTGAAGAATTGATGCCTTTGAACTGTGGTATTGGAGACGACTCCTGAGAGTCCCTTGGACGGCAAGGAGATCAAACCAGTCAATCCTCAAGGAAATCAACCCTGAATATTTATTGAAAGGACCGATGCTGAAGCTGAAGCTCCAGTACTTTGGCCACCTGATGTGAAGAGATGACTCATTGGAAAAGAGCCTGATGTTGGGAAAATAGAAGGCAAAAGAAAAAGGGGATGACAGAGGACAAAATGGTTGGATGGCATCACTGACTCAATGGACATGAGTTTGAGCAAGCTCCAGGAGATGGTAAAGGACAGGGAAGTCTGGTTTGCTGCAGTCCATGGGGTCACAAAGAATCGGACATGACTGAGTGACTGAACTGAACTAAACTGATAATAAATAAAATTTCAATCAAACTTTTTTTAAAGTCAGGAAAAAGAAAAATCATAAAAACAAGAGAAATAGGGCTTCCCTGGTGGTTCAGTGGGTAAGGACACCACCTTGCAGTGCAATGGGCACTGATTTGATCCCTGGCCTGGGAAGATCCCATGTGCCACGGAGTGGCTGGACCAATGTGTCTAACTACAGAGCCCAAGCTCTGGAGCGCATGCACCCTGAATCAGTGCTCTTCAGCGAGAGAGGCCACTGCGATGGGAGGCCCACACAGGCCAAAGAACAAAGATGGAAATAAATGAAAGACCAATAGAAGTGGCCAATAATAATAAGAAGAAGAATAAGAATAATTATGAGAAATAAAAGGGATAACATGGTAGAAAATGTACAAATATATCAATAATAACAAATATAATGTGAAAAATAGAATAAAATCACCATTTAAAAGATAAGGACTTAAAAAAAGACAAAGACTGTCATATAGTATCAAATTAAATAAAATTCAGCTAAAATCTGTTTACAGAGAGCACACCTTAGATTTCATTGTTCACAGTATATTCTTAAGGATAAGCATTAAAATAGAAGTAAAATATATAACATCTAGTCAGAAGTATAAAATCCATATAGTCAAGGCCACGGTTTTCCTAGTAGTCATGCATGGATGTGAGAGTTGGACCATAAAGAGTGCTGAAGAATTGATGCCTTTGAACTGTGGTATTGGAGACGACTCCTGAGAGTCCCTTGGACGGCAAGGAGATCAAACCAGTCAATCCTCAAGGAAATCAACCCTGAATATTTATTGAAAGGACCGATGCTGAAGCTGAAGCTCCAGTACTTTGGCCACCTGATGTGAAGAGATGACTCATTGGAAAAGAGCCTGATGTTGGGAAAATAGAAGGCAAAAGAAAAAGGGGATGACAGAGGACAAAATGGTTGGATGGCATCACTGACTCAATGGACATGAGTTTGAGCAAGCTCCAGGAGATGGTAAAGGACAGGGAAGTCTGGTTTGCTGCAGTCCATGGGGTCACAAAGAATCGGACATGACTGAGTGACTGAACTGAACTAAACTGATAATAAATAAAATTTCAATCAAACTTTTTTTAAAGTCAGGAAAAAGAAAAATCATAAAAACAAGAGAAATAGGGCTTCCCTGGTGGTTCAGTGGGTAAGGACACCACCTTGCAGTGCAATGGGCACTGATTTGATCCCTGGCCTGGGAAGATCCCATGTGCCACGGAGTGGCTGGACCAATGTGTCTAACTACAGAGCCCAAGCTCTGGAGCGCATGCACCCTGAATCAGTGCTCTTCAGCGAGAGAGGCCACTGCGATGGGAGGCCCACACAGGCCAAAGAACAAAGATGGAAATAAATGAAAGACCAATAGAAGTGGCCAATAATAATAAGAAGAAGAAGAATAAGAATAATTATGAGAAATAAAAGGGATAACATGGTAGAAAATGTACAAATATATCAATAATAACAAATATAATGTGAAAAATAGAATAAAATCACCATTTAAAAGATAAGGACTTAAAAAAAGACAAAGACTGTCATATAGTATCAAATTAAATAAAATTCAGCTAAAATCTGTTTACAGAGAGCACACCTAAAAGATACAGAAAATCTGAAAGTCAAAGGACACACTGTAGTAGAACCAGACAACAATAAACCAAAAGAAAGTTGTGGTAATTGAGTATTAAAGCAGACAAAAGGAAGACTTTAAAACAAAAAGCATTACTAGGGAGAGAGAGTTTACCCACATGGTGATAAAAGTTTTAATTCACAAGAGGACACAGCAGTCCTCAGCAGGTATGTATCTTATAATGTAGCCTCAAAAACAGAAAGCAAAGATTCATAAAATGTCTGGAAGTATTTGACAAACTCTCCTTATTAATGAGCTACTTAAACATACTTCCTTGGGGATTTTTGAGTGGTCCAGTGGTTAATACTTCACTTTCCATTGCAGAGGGTGCAGGTTTGATCCTTGGTTGGGGAGCTAAGAATCCACATACCTCATGCCCAGTAAAACAAAACATAAGCAATATTGTAATAAATTCAATAAAGACTTTAGAGCTTCCCTGGTAGTTCAGTGGTAAAAAGTTCACCTACCAATGCAGGAGACATGAGTTCGATCCCTGATCCGGGAAGATCCCACATGCTGCGGAGCAAGTAAGCCTGTGAGCCATAACTATTGAACCTGTGCTCTAGAGCCTTGGAGCCACAACTATGGAGCCCATGGGCCACAACTACTGAAGCCTGTGTGCCTTAGAGCCTGAGTTCCACAAGAGAAGTCTCCACAACAAGAAGCCTGCTCTCCTCAACTAGAGAGAAGTCCCCACTCCCTGCAACTAGAGAAGAGCCTGTGGCAGCAGTGAAAACTCAGAACAGCCATTAATAAATAAATATTTTAAAAAGGACTTTAAAATGGGTCATACAAAAATCTTAAAAAAATAAACACCCATTTTCAATTACTTACAGAATTAGAAGAGAAATAAACTTATTTTAAAATGTAAAATATACATTTTGTCCAACAACAAGAATGCTTACAAAAATTGATCACGTGCTAGATGTAATGCATGTCTCAACATAATACAAAGGACAGTCTTATACAGATAATGCTCTCTCTCTGTGTTTTTTCCTTAAAATCCACACTTTTTATTTATTCACTTTTCAATACGTGTAAGTCTTTGAGGGGTACAGCAGCACACGGATTCTCTGTCCAATGGCCTTAGCAAGAAAATTGCTTCAGAATTTGGCAAGAACCATGCCACTATTTGCGTAAGTGTGAGTTATTAATATTTACAGAGCACACCTAAAAGATACAGAAAATCTGAAAGTCAAAGGACACACTGTAGTAGAACCAGACAACAATAAACCAAAAGAAAGTTGTGGTAATTGAGTATTAAAGCAGACAAAAGGAAGACATTAAAACAAAAAGCATTACTAGGAGAGAGAGTTTACCCACATGGTGATAAAAGTTTTAATTCACAAGAGGACACAGCAGTCCTCAGCAGGTATGTATCTTATAATGTAGCTTCTAAATCAGAAAGCAAAGATTCATAAAATGTCTGGAAGTATTTGACAAACTCTCCTTATTAATGAGCTACTTAAACATACTTCCTTGGGGATTTTTGAGTGGTCCAGTGGTTAATACTTCACTTTCCATTGCAGAGGGTGCAGGTTTGATCCTTGGTTGGGGAGCTAAGAATCCACATACCTCATGCCCAGTAAAACAAAACATAAGCAATATTGTAATAAATTCAATAAAGACTTTAGAGCTTCCCTGGTAGTTCAGTGGTAAAAAGTTCACCTACCAATGCAGGAGACATGAGTTCGATCCCTGATCCGGGAAGATCCCACATGCTGCGGAGCAAGTAAGCCTGTGAGCCATAACTATTGAACCTGTGCTCTAGAGCCTTGGAGCCACAACTATGGAGCCCATGGGCCACAACTACTGAAGCCTGTGTGCCTTAGAGCCTGAGTTCCACAAGAGAAGTCTCCACAACAAGAAGCCTGCTCTCCTCAACTAGAGAGAAGTCCCCACTCCCTGCAACTAGAGAAGAGCCTGTGGCAGCAGTGAAAACTCAGAACAGCCATTAATAAATAAATATTTTAAAAAGGACTTTAAAATGGGTCATACAAAAATCTTAAAAAAAATAAACACCCATTTTCAATTACTTACAGAATTAGAAGAGAAATAAACTTATTTTAAAATGTAAAATATACATTTTGTCCAACAACAAGAATGCTTACAAAAATTGATCACGTGCTAGATGTAATGCATGTCTCAACATAATACAAAGGACAGTCTTATACAGATAATGCTCTCTCTCTGTGTTTTTTCCTTAAAATCCACACTTTTTATTTATTCACTTTTCAATACGTGTAAGTCTTTGAGGGGTACAGCAGCACACGGATTCTCTGTCCAATGGCCTTAGCAAGAAAATTGCTTCAGAATTTGGCAAGAACCATGCCACTATTTGCGTAAGTGTGAGTTATTAATATTTTTCCTCAGATTGCTCTGGGTTGTTCTATTTTTCACCAGAATTTATTGTGTTGCTCTTTGTATACATAAGTATGTCTTGTCTAGATAGATTTCAGTTTCATCTTGAGCATGAACACCTTCAACTAAAAAAAATGAAAAGCTGTGTGTCCTCTGGTTCCAGAGGTCCTGTGGAAAGCCAGCAAAAATGGCCTTGAGCCACAGCCTTCCAGACATCCTTCTCATTCTAGAAGTCCTATCCCCAGCAGGTGTCCACAGGCATCAAGATACCTGCAAGATCACCCATCAGGGATGCACCTCTTGTTCCTCAGGTGCTAGTATGTGAACTAATATCACGGAACACCATAGCAAACCAGACATAGAGCCTACACCCCTTGACCAATCATCAAACCAAGGATCCTCGGAGTGGAAGCCCTGATTCCCAGACCCCATGCTATCAAAGAACATACAACACTAGAGATTATTCACCTGTAAACAAGACCTAACAACACCCAAGACACAAACCACTGAACCCTTCTAGAAGGACAGAAACCCAAAGGAAGGGAGAATTCAACCAAGAAGTCTGGTGGGAATAAGAACTCCATACACATAGACACATACAAAGAAACAAAAATTAACCTAGGGGCTTCCCTGGTGGTCCAGTGGGTAAGGACACCGCCTTGCAGTGCAAGGGGCGCTGGCTCGATCCCTGGCCTGGGAGGATCCCGCGTGCCACGGAGCGGCTGGACCCGTGTGTCCAATTACTGAGCTGGAGCTCTGGAGCGCGTGTGCCCAGAGCCAGTGCTCTTTGACAACAGAGGCCGCCGCGATGGGAGGTCCGCATGGGCCAAAGAACAGAGACGGATGAAAATGGATAAATGAAAGACCAAAGGAAGTGGCCTGCCCACCCCCCTCCGTCCGTAAACCCACCCCCTCAAAAAAATTAAAAAAAAAAAATAACCTAATAATGAAATGTCAGAGAAACACTGTACAAATGAAGGACCAAGCTAGAGAAACACTGCTTCAAATGACAGAGGAGGAGATAGACAAACTATCTGAAAGAGAATTCAGAAAAGCTATACTAATGAGGATGCAAAACACCGAAAACAGAATGTTAGAGGAAATTAGTGCATTGAGAAGAAATGAAAAGAAATGCAAGAAATGAAAAATAAGCAAATGGAGACAACTAACTCAATTGATGAACTCATAAACACTACAGAAGGTCTCAACAGTAGAGTATCAGAGGCTGAAGAACGGATAAGTGAGCTGGAAGACAGAATGGTGGAAATAAGTGCTGAAGAACAGAACAAAGCCCAAAGAATTAAAAGAACTGAGGATAGCATCAAAGACCTATGGGACAATATCAAATGCACCAACATTAGAATTATAGGAGTTCCAGAAGAAGAAGAGGAGAAGAAAGACTATGAAAGAATTCTTGAAGAGGTTATAGTTGAAAACTTCCCCAGCATGGGAAAGGAAATAGTCAACCAAGTCCAAGAAGCACAAAGAGTTCCATACAGGAGAAACCCCAGAAGAAACACACCAAGGCACATACTAATCAAACTAACGCAGACCAAATATAAAGACAGATTACTAAAAGCAGCTAGGAGCAAACAACAAATAACATATAAAGGAAACCCCATACGTTTAACTGCGGATCTCTCAACAGAAACCCTACAGGCCAGAAGAGAATGGCAGGACACATTTAAACGACTAAAAGAGAATAACCTCCAACCAAGAATTGTCTACCCAGCAAGAATCTCATTCAGAATCGATGGTGAAGTCAAAAGCTTCACAGACAAGCAAAAACTAAAAGAATTCTGTACCACAAAACCAGCCCTACAACAAATATTAAAGGGCCTGATATAGCCAATAAATAGAGCAGGAGAAGTCTTCCAAATCAAACCCCAAATTTCTAAGAAGATGACAATAGGAACATTCGTATCAATAATTACTTTGAATGTAAATGGACTAAATGCTCCAACCAAACGACACAGGCTGGCTGAATGGATCCAGAAGCAAGACCCATATATATGCTGTTTACAAGAGACCCACTTCAGACCTAGAGACACTCATAGACTGAAAGTGAAAGGCTGGAAAAAGATATTCCATGCAAATGGAAATCAAAAGAAAACTGGAGTAGCAATCCTTATATCAGACAAAATAGACTTTAAAGTAAAGAAGATTCTAAGAGACAAGGCAGGTCACTACATCATGATTAAGGGATCTATCCAAGAGGAAGACATAACAGTCATGAATATCTACACACCCAACACAGGGGCACCTCAATACATAAGACAGGTACTTTCAGACATAAAAGAAGAAATCAACAATAACACAATAATAGTAGGAGACTTTAACACTCCTCTCACACCAATGGACAGATCATCCAAACAGAAAATTAATAAAGAAACACAAGCCTTAAATGCCACACTGGAAAAGATGGACCTCATCGATATCTTTAGGACGTCGCACCCAAAAGCAGAAGAATACACTTTCTTCTCAAGTGCTCATGGAACATTCTCCAGGATAGACCACATCTTGGGCCACAAATATAACCTCAGTCAGTTCAAGAAAACTGAAATTATATCAACCATCTTCTCGGACCACAATGCAATGAGACTAGAGATCAACTACAGGAAAAAAAAAACCCTACAAACACAAACGCATGGAGTTTAAACAATACATACCTAAAAAACCAACTGATCATTGAGGAAATCAAAGGAGAAATTAAACAATTCCTAGAAGAAAATGACAATGAACACACGACAGTGCAAAACCTATGGGATACTGCAAAAGCAGTTCTAAGAGGGAAATTTATAGCAATACAATCCTCACAGAATCGGCCAGAAGAGAATGGCAGGACACGTTTAAACGGCTAAAAGAGAATAACCTCCAACCAAGAATTGTCTACCCAGCAAGAATCTCATTCAGAATCGATGGTGAAGTCAAAAGCTTCACAGACAAGCAAAAACTAAAAGAATTCTGTACCACAAAACCAGCCCTACAACAAATATTAAAGGGCCTGATATAGCCAATAAATAGAGCAGGAGAAGTCTTCCAAATCAAACCCCAAATTTCTAAGAAGATGACAATAGGAACATTCGTATCAATAATTACTTTGAATGTAAATGGACTAAATGCTCCAACCAAACGACACAGGCTGGCTGAATGGATCCAGAAGCAAGACCCATATATATGCTGTTTACAAGAGACCCACTTCAGACCTAGAGACACTCATAGACTGAAAGTGAAAGGCTGGAAAAAGATATTCCATGCAAATGGAAATCAAAAGAAAACTGGAGTAGCAATCCTTATATCAGACAAAATAGACTTTAAAGTAAAGAAGATTCTAAGAGACAAGGCAGGTCACTACATCATGATTAAGGGATCTATCCAAGAGGAAGACATAACAGTCATGAATATCTACACACCCAACACAGGGGCACCTCAATACATAAGACAGGTACTTTCAGACATAAAAGAAGAAATCAACAATAACACAATAATAGTAGGAGACTTTAACACTCCTCTCACACCAATGGACAGATCATCCAAACAGAAAATTAATAAAGAAACACAAGCCTTAAATGCCACACTGGAAAAGATGGACCTCATCGATATCTTTAGGACGTCGCACCCAAAAGCAGAAGAATACACTTTCTTCTCAAGTGCTCATGGAACATTCTCCAGGATAGACCACATCTTGGGCCACAAATATAACCTCAGTCAGTTCAAGAAAACTGAAATTATATCAACCATCTTCTCGGACCACAATGCAATGAGACTAGAGATCAACTACAGGAAAAAAAAACCCTACAAACACAAACGCATGGAGTTTAAACAATACATACCTAAAAAACCAACTGATCATTGAGGAAATCAAAGGAGAAATTAAACAATTCCTAGAAGAAAATGACAATGAACACACGACAGTGCAAAACCTATGGGATACTGCAAAAGCAGTTCTAAGAGGGAAATTTATAGCAATACAATCCCACCTCAAGAAACTAGAAAAATACAAAGCAGATGACCTAACCCTCCGCTTAAAACAATTGGAGAAAGAAGAACAAAAACACCCCAAAGCTAGCAGAAGAGAAATCATAAAGATCAGAGCAGAGATAAATGAGAAAGAAACAAAAGGAACAATAGTAAAGATAAATAAAACAAAAAGCTGGTTCTTTGAAAAGGTAAACAAAATTGACAAGCCACTGGCCAGACTCATTAAGAAAAAGAGAGAGAAGAACCAGATCAATAAAATCAAAAACGAAAAAGGAGAGATTACAACAGATCATGCAGAAATCCAAAGGATTCTAAGAGACTATTATGAGCAACTCTATGGCAACAAACTGGACAACCTGGAAGAAATGGACAGTTTCTTGGAGAGGATTAATCTCCCAAGACTGAGCCAGGAAAAAACAGAAACTATGAACAACTCAATCACAAGCTCAGAAATCGAATTTGTGATTAAAAATCTACCCCAAAACAAAAGCCCAGGACCAGATGGCTTCACAGCCAAATTCTACCAAACATTTAAAGAAGACCTAATGCCTGTCCTTCTAAAACTCTTCCAAAAATTGCACAGGAAGAAAACTTCCAAACACATTCTACGAGGCCACCATCACCCTGATACCCAAACCAGGCAAAGACAACACAAAAAATGAAAACTATAGGCCAATTTCACTGGAAAAGATGGACCTCATCGATATCTTTAGGACGTCGCACCCAAAAGCAGAAGAATACACTTTCTTCTCAAGTGCTCATGGAACATTCTCCAGGATAGACCACATCTTGGGCCACAAATATAACCTCAGTCAGTTCAAGAAAACTGAAATTATATCAACCATCTTCTCGGACCACAATGCAATGAGACTAGAGATCAACTACAGGAAAAAAAAAACCCTACAAACACAAACGCATGGAGTTTAAACAATACATACCTAAAAAACCAACTGATCATTGAGGAAATCAAAGGAGAAATTAAACAATTCCTAGAAGAAAATGACAATGAACACACGACAGTGCAAAACCTATGGGATACTGCAAAAGCAGTTCTAAGAGGGAAATTTATAGCAATACAATCCCACCTCAAGAAACTAGAAAAATACAAAGCAGATGACCTAACCCTCCGCTTAAAACAATTGGAGAAAGAAGAACAAAAACACCCCAAAGCTAGCAGAAGAGAAATCATAAAGATCAGAGCAGAGATAAATGAGAAAGAAACAAAAGGAACAATAGTAAAGATAAATAAAACAAAAAGCTGGTTCTTTGAAAAGGTAAACAAAATTGACAAGCCACTGGCCAGACTCATTAAGAAAAAGAGAGAGAAGAACCAGATCAATAAAATCAAAAACGAAAAAGGAGAGATTACAACAGATCATGCAGAAATCCAAAGGATTCTAAGAGACTATTATGAGCAACTCTATGGCAACAAACTGGACAACCTGGAAGAAATGGACAGTTTCTTGGAGAGGATTAATCTCCCAAGACTGAGCCAGGAAAAAACAGAAACTATGAACAACTCAATCACAAGCTCAGAAATCGAATTTGTGATTAAAAATCTACCCCAAAACAAAAGCCCAGGACCAGATGGCTTCACAGCCAAATTCTACCAAACATTTAAAGAAGACCTAATGCCTGTCCTTCTAAAACTCTTCCAAAAATTGCACAGGAAGAAAACTTCCAAACACATTCTACGAGGCCACCATCACCCTGATACCCAAACCAGGCAAAGACAACACAAAAAATGAAAACTATAGGCCAATTTCACTGATGAACTTAGATGCCAAGATCCTCAACAAAATCCTAGCAAGCAGAATTCAACGACACGTCAAAAAACTCATACATTACGATCAAGTCAGGTTCATCCCAGGCATGCAAGGATTCTTCAACATCCACAAATCAATCAATGTGATACACCATATCAACAAACTGAGAGAAAAAATCACATGATCATCTCAATAGATGCAGAAAAGTCTTCGACAAAGTACAACATCCATTTATGATAAAAACTCTTCAGAAAATGGGCATAGAAGGAACCTATCTCAGCATAATAAAAGCCATCTATGAGAAGCCTGCAGCGAACATTATCCTCAATGGTGAAAAACTGAAAGCATTCCCTCTAAGATCAGGAACAAGACAGGAGTGCCCACTTTCACCACTACTATTCAACATAGTCCTGGAAGTCCTAGCAACAGCAATAAGAGAAGAGAAAGAAATCAAAGGAATCCAGATTGGAAAGGAAGAAGTCAAGCTCTCTCTTTTTGCAGACGACATGATATTATACATAGAAAATCCCAAAAACATGGTTACAAAGCCACTAGAGCTAATTAATGAATTCAGCAAAGTCGCAGGATACAAAGTCAACACACAGAAGTCACTGGCATTCCTATACACAAACAATGAAAAATCAGATAACGAAATCAAAGAGGCAATCCCCTTCACCATTGCAACCAAAAGAATCAAATATCTAGGAATAAACCTACCCAAAGAAACAAAAGAACTGTACACAGAAAATTACAAGACACTCATGAGAGACATTAAAGAAGACTTAAACAGATGGAGAGATATTCCATGTTCCTGGATCGGAAGAATCAATATTGTGAAAATGACCATACTACCAAATATCATCTACAGATTCAATGCAATACCTATTCAACTTCCATTGACATTTTTCACAGAACTAGACCAAAGAATAACACAGTTCATATGGAAACACAAAAGACCTCGAATAGCCAAAGAAATCCTGAGGAAGAAGAATGGAGTTGGAGGGATCAGCCTCCCTAACTTCAGACTCTACTACAAAGCAACAGTCATCAAGACAGTATGGTACTGGCACAAAAACAGAACTATCGACCAATGGAACAAGATTGAGAACCCAGAGATCAACCCACGCACCTATGGGTACCTTATTTTTGACAAAGGAGAAACTATAAAATGGAAGAAAGACAGCCTCTTCAACAAATGGTGCTGGGAAAATTGGACAGCTACATGCAAAAAAATGAAGTTGGAACATTCCCTGACCCCATACACAAAGATCAACTCAAAATGGATTAAAGACCTAAATGTAAGTACAGAAACCATCAAACTCTTAGAGGAAAAAAATATAAGCAAAACTCTTCAGAAAATGGGCATAGAAGGAACCTATCTCAGCATAATAAAAGCCATCTATGAGAAGCCTGCAGCGAACATTATCCTCAATGGTGAAAAACTGAAAGCATTCCCTCTAAGATCAGGAACAAGACAGGAGTGCCCACTTTCACCACTACTATTCAACATAGTCCTGGAAGTCCTAGCAACAGCAATAAGAGAAGAGAAAGAAATCAAAGGAATCCAGATTGGAAAGGAAGAAGTCAAGCTCTCTCTTTTTGCAGACGACATGATATTATACATAGAAAATCCCAAAAACATGGTTACAAAGCCACTAGAGCTAATTAATGAATTCAGCAAAGTCGCAGGATACAAAGTCAACACACAGAAGTCACTGGCATTCCTATACACAAACAATGAAAAATCAGATAACGAAATCAAAGAGGCAATCCCCTTCACCATTGCAACCAAAAGAATCAAATATCTAGGAATAAACCTACCCAAAGAAACAAAAGAACTGTACACAGAAAATTACAAGACACTCATGAGAGACATTAAAGAAGACTTAAACAGATGGAGAGATATTCCATGTTCCTGGATCGGAAGAATCAATATTGTGAAAATGACCATACTACCAAATATCATCTACAGATTCAATGCAATACCTATTCAACTTCCATTGACATTTTTCACAGAACTAGACCAAAGAATAACACAGTTCATATGGAAACACAAAAGACCTCGAATAGCCAAAGAAATCCTGAGGAAGAAGAATGGAGTTGGAGGGATCAGCCTCCCTAACTTCAGACTCTACTACAAAGCAACAGTCATCAAGACAGTATGGTACTGGCACAAAAACAGAACTATCGACCAATGGAACAAGATTGAGAACCCAGAGATCAACCCACGCACCTATGGGTACCTTATTTTTGACAAAGGAGAAACTATAAAATGGAAGAAAGACAGCCTCTTCAACAAATGGTGCTGGGAAAATTGGACAGCTACATGCAAAAAAATGAAGTTGGAACATTCCCTGACCCCATACACAAAGATCAACTCAAAATGGATTAAAGACCTAAATGTAAGTACAGAAACCATCAAACTCTTAGAGGAGAATATAAGCAAAACCCTCAAGGACATCAATCAAAGCAAGATCTTCTCTGACCCACCTACTAAAATAGTGTAACTGAAAAAGAAAAGTGAACACGTGGGACCTCATGAAACTTAAAAGCTTTTGTACAGCAAAACAAATCACCAAAAAGTTGAACAGACACCCCACAGAGTGGGAGAAAATCATAGCAAATGAAACAACAGACAAAGAATTAATCTCCAAAATCTACAAGCAACTCAGACAACTCAGCACAGGGAAAAAGAGCAGCCCAATCAAAAAATGGGAAAAAGATCTAAAGAGACGCCTCTCCAAAGAGGACATACAGATGGCCCCAAAACACATGAAACAATGCTCAACCTCGCTTATTATTAGAGAAATGCAAATTAAAACCACAATGAGATACCACCTCACACCTGTCAGAATGGCCATCATCAACAAATCGACAGACAACAAATGCTGGAGAGGGTGCGGAGAAAAGGGAACCCTCTTGCATTGCTGGTGGGAATGTAAACTGATACAACCTCTATGGAAGACAATATGGAGATTCCTTAAAAAACTAAAAATAGAAGCACCTTATGACCCAGCAGTCCCACTATTAGGCCTATATCCTGATGAAATCAAAAATGAAAGAGGCACCTGTACCCCAATGTTCATTGCAGCTCTCTATGCAATAGCCAGAACATGGAAGCAACCTAGATGTCCATTGATGAATGAATGGATCCAGAAACTCTGGTACATATATACAATGGAATACTACTCAGCTGTTAAAAGAAATGCAGAAGACCTCGAATAGCCAAAGCAATCCTGAGGAAGAAGAATGGAGTTGGAGGGATCAGCCTCCCTAACTTCAGACTCTACTACAAAGCAACAGTCATCAAGACAGTATGGTACTGGCACAAAAACAGAACTATCGACCAATGGAACAAGATTGAGAACCCAGAGATCAACCCACGCACCTATGGGTACCTTATTTTTGACAAAGGAGAAACTATAAAATGGAAGAAAGACAGCCTCTTCAACAAATGGTGCTGGGAAAATTGGACAGCTACATGCAAAAAAATGAAGTTGGAACATTCCCTGACCCCATACACAAAGATCAACTCAAAATGGATTAAAGACCTAAATGTAAGTACAGAAACCATCAAACTCTTAGAGGAGAATATAAGCAAAACCCTCAAGGACATCAATCAAAGCAAGATCTTCTCTGACCCACCTACTAAAATAGTGTAACTGAAAAAGAAAAGTGAACACGTGGGACCTCATGAAACTTAAAAGCTTTTGTACAGCAAAACAAATCACCAAAAAGTTGAACAGACACCCCACAGAGTGGGAGAAAATCATAGCAAATGAAACAACAGACAAAGAATTAATCTCCAAAATCTACAAGCAACTCAGACAACTCAGCACAGGGAAAACGAGCAGCCCAATCAAAAAATGGGAAAAAGATCTAAAGAGACGCCTCTCCAAAGAGGACATACAGATGGCCCCAAAACACATGAAACAATGCTCAACCTCGCTTATTATTAGAGAAATGCAAATTAAAACCACAATGAGATACCACCTCACACCTGTCAGAATGGCCATCATCAACAAATCGACAGACAACAAATGCTGGAGAGGGTGCGGAGAAAAGGGAACCCTCTTGCATTGCTGGTGGGAATGTAAACTGATACAACCTCTATGGAAGACAATATGGAGATTCCTTAAAAAACTAAAAATAGAAGCACCTTATGACCCAGCAGTCCCACTATTAGGCCTATATCCTGATGAAATCAAAAATGAAAGAGGCACCTGTACCCCAATGTTCATTGCAGCTCTCTATGCAATAGCCAGAACATGGAAGCAACCTAGATGTCCATTGATGAATGAATGGATCCAGAAACTCTGGTACATATATACAATGGAATACTACTCAGCTGTTAAAAGAAATGCAGAAGACTCAGTCCTAATGAGGTGGCTGGCTCTAGAACCTATCATCAAAAGTGAAATAAGTCAAAAAGAGAAAGACAAGTATAGTATACTAACCATATATATGGGATCTAGTAAGATGGTCATGATAACACACACAGTGAACTCATGAAAAAACAGAGAATAGACATAAAGACATTGTGGAGACCAAACAGTGAGAGGGAGGCATGGAGGGAGTAACATGGAGACCTATACTGTCATGTGTGGAAAAGATAGCTATTGTCATTGTGCTAGGGGAATAGGAGTACCTACAACCACTTGGGGTGATGGTCTGGAGGGATGGGAGGGGGAGAACTGGGTGGGGGGAGGGTCTAGGGATATACATATGAATGATCTAGGAACATACATGTTGGTGAACAACAAAACTCTGTAAAATCTTTAAAATAAAGGAAAAAAAATTTAAAAAATAAATAAATAAAAAATTTTAAAAAGGATGTGCTAGGGGAAAAGTGTTATGAGACAAATATAACATACGTATTTGTAACCTATTGAACAATAAGTGACTAATAAAATAATTACAGGAAAAAAAAAAAGATACCTGCAAGAGCCAGGTAATGCCCTTTTGGTACATTTGAGAAATCAATACTAAAGAAAGAAATTCTCATATATTTAGAAATTTAAAACAGACTTTTGAAGCATGTTGAAGTCACAGAAGAAATAAAAATGGAAATTAGAAAAAGCCTAGAACTGAATGACAATTAAAGTACTGTGTATCAAACAGAAGTAATGGGCATGTTTGAGGCGAACAGATAAGCTAAAATGCTAAGCTTTGAAAAGAAGAGATAATAAAAATGAGCAAAATATAAGCTTACAAAATTAGAGAAAAACAACTGAATAAATGGAAAGAAAGTCAATTAACCAAAGAGGATCATCAAAGCCAAAAGTTGTTTCATTGAGACATATAATAAAATTGACATAATATCTAGTGGTAATGACCAAGAAAAGAGAGGGAAGATACTAAGGAACAATATTGGGAATAAAAAAGGTATGTTCAAAAGATAAAACAAAATGAAGTTAATGTCGATAGGTTTGAAATTTGGATAAAATGTGCATATTCTTTAAAAATTAACTTACAAAAACTGTAACCAGGAAGAAAGAGAAAGACTGGCAACTCCTAATGTGCTGCAGACACAGAAATGGGCATCATCTAACCACAGAGAATGTTGTCCCAGCAAGTATGAAGTTCTCAAGGAAAGCAGCTCATTCAACTTTACAGAAAATATTCTAGAGAACTTACAAAGGGGAACTATTCCCAATTCATTCTATGAGGCCAGTGGAATATTGACACTGTAGTATTGCAAAAAAAGACTGATGTTGGAAAGAAGCACGGTCTGCCCTCCATAATCACAGGTTCTGCCATCTCTGGATTGTTTTTGTCGCTCGGTCATGTCTGACTCTTTGTGACTCTGGACCATAGTCCACGAGGCTCCTCTGTCCATGGGATTTCCCAGGCAAGAAGTCCACTTGCGGAGGGGTTGCCATTTCCTACTCCAGGGAAGTTTCTGACCCAGGGATCAAATCCATGTCTCCTGCATTGGCAGGTAGATTCTTAGCCACTGAGCCACCAAGGAAGCCCTGTATCTCTGGAGCCAGGGGGCTGGACTGGACTGCATCATTTTATGTAAACAGCTTGAACATCCGCAGATGTTAGTATCAGTATCTGGGGGATATTGGTTCCAGGACCCCCACGATACAAAAATATAGATGCAAAAATCCTAAACAAAATACCCACAAATTGAATTCACCAACATTAGAAAAGGATCTAATGAGGGAGTTGAGGTTATTCCAGTATTTAAGTGGTTTCACATGGGAAAATCCATACACAGGGAATGTGCAGGAGGAATGACAGTTAGAAAATCACCATTGTGTAACTCCTGATAAGGTATGGATCTCAGCAAGGATTATCAACAGATATGAAAACCATTAGGTGAAGGAACAACGGGAAGCGGTTAATGGAAGGAAAAAGGTTGTTTCATTGAGACATATAATAAAATTGACATAATATCTAGTGGTAATGACCAAGAAAAGAGAGGGAAGATACTAAGGAACAATATTGGGAATAAAAAAGGTATGTTCAAAAGATAAAACAAAATGAAGTTAATGTCGATAGGTTTGAAATTTGGATAAAATGTGCATATTCTTTAAAAATTAACTTACAAAAACTGTAACCAGGAAGAAAGAGAAAGACTGGCAACTCCTAATGTGCTGCAGACACAGAAATGGGCATCATCTAACCACAGAGAATGTTGTCCCAGCAAGTATGAAGTTCTCAAGGAAAGCAGCTCATTCAACTTTACAGAAAATATTCTAGAGAACTTACAAAGGGGAACTATTCCCAATTCATTCTATGAGGCCAGTGGAATATTGACACTGTAGTATTGCAAAAAAAGACTGATGTTGGAAAGAAGCACGGTCTGCCCTCCATAATCACAGGTTCTGCCATCTCTGGATTGTTTTTGTCGCTCGGTCATGTCTGACTCTTTGTGACTCTGGACCATAGTCCACGAGGCTCCTCTGTCCATGGGATTTCCCAGGCAAGAAGTCCACTTGCGGAGGGGTTGCCATTTCCTACTCCAGGGAAGTTTCTGACCCAGGGATCAAATCCATGTCTCCTGCATTGGCAGGTAGATTCTTAGCCACTGAGCCACCAAGGAAGCCCTGTATCTCTGGAGCCAGGGGGCTGGACTGGACTGCATCATTTTATGTAAACAGCTTGAACATCCGCAGATGTTAGTATCAGTATCTGGGGGATATTGGTTCCAGGACCCCCACGATACAAAAATATAGATGCAAAAATCCTAAACAAAATACCCACAAATTGAATTCACCAACATTAGAAAAGGATCTAATGAGGGAGTTGAGGTTATTCCAGTATTTAAGTGGTTTCACATGGGAAAATCCATACACAGGGAATGTGCAGGAGGAATGACAGTTAGAAAATCACCATTGTGTAACTCCTGATAAGGTATGGATCTCAGCAAGGATTATCAACAGATATGAAAACCATTAGGTGAAGGAACAACGGGAAGCGGTTAATGGAAGGACCATCCTAACCTCACTCACCCATCCTGGATGCATATGGTGGTGGTGGTGGTTTAGTTATTAAGTTGTGTCTGACTCTGGCTCCTTGGTCTACAGAATTTCCCAGGCAATACTACTAGAGTGGGTTGCTATTTCCTTCTCCAGAGAATCTTCCTGACCCAGAGATCAAACCCACGTATACTGCATTGGTAGATTCTTTACTGTATGAGCCACCTGGGAAGCCCCAGTGTCTGACTCTGTCATCCCATGAACTGCATTGCACCAGGCTTTCCTGTTTTTTACTATCTCCTACAGTTTGCTCCAACTTGTGTCTATTGAGTCTGTGCTGTCATCCAACTATCTCATCCTCTGTCACCCTCTCTTCCTGCCCTCAATCTTTGCCGTATCATTGGGTTTCTCTGGGCTTTTTGGTCTATGCAATCTTCACCCCCACAACCAGGGATTGAACCCACAGCCATTTGCATTGGGAGGCAGAAACTCAGTCATGTCCTATTGTGACCCCATGGACTGTAGCCCACCAGGCTCCTCTGTCCATGGGATTCTCCAGGCAAGAATATTGGAGAGGGTTGCCATGCCCTTCTCCAGGGGATCTTCCCAACCCAGGGATCCAACCTGGGTCTCCTGTATTGGAGGTGGGTTCTTTACCATCTGAGCCAGCAGGGAAGATCCACATATTAGTGATGGCAGGGTATATACAACTCATTGAAGACACTCACTAGTGACCAAAGCTACCAAATGCAGTTTCTTGCGATGGTCATTCTCATGTATTTCATTGTACGCCAGACCCAGGATCACTTCATCTCATTCTAGGCCAACCCAAAGAGAAGTGAAATGTCCTTTGAATCACTATTAATGTGTATCCAATGTTCACCAAAATCCTAAACAAAATACCCACAAATTGAATTCACCAACATTAGAAAAGGATCTAATGAGGGAGTTGAGGTTATTCCAGTATTTAAGTGGTTTCACATGGGAAAATCCATACACAGGGAATGTGCAGGAGGAATGACAGTTAGAAAATCACCATTGTGTAACTCCTGATAAGGTATGGATCTCAGCAAGGATTATCAACAGATATGAAAACCATTAGGTGAAGGAACAACGGGAAGCGGTTAATGGAAGGACCATCCTAACCTCACTCACCCATCCTGGATGCATATGGTGGTGGTGGTGGTTTAGTTATTAAGTTGTGTCTGACTCTGGCTCCTTGGTCTACAGAATTTCCCAGGCAATACTACTAGAGTGGGTTGCTATTTCCTTCTCCAGAGAATCTTCCTGACCCAGAGATCAAACCCACGTATACTGCATTGGTAGATTCTTTACTGTATGAGCCACCTGGGAAGCCCCAGTGTCTGACTCTGTCATCCCATGAACTGCATTGCACCAGGCTTTCCTGTTTTTTACTATCTCCTACAGTTTGCTCCAACTTGTGTCTATTGAGTCTGTGCTGTCATCCAACTATCTCATCCTCTGTCACCCTCTCTTCCTGCCCTCAATCTTTGCCGTATCATTGGGTTTCTCTGGGCTTTTTGGTCTATGCAATCTTCACCCCCACAACCAGGGATTGAACCCACAGCCATTTGCATTGGGAGGCAGAAACTCAGTCATGTCCTATTGTGACCCCATGGACTGTAGCCCACCAGGCTCCTCTGTCCATGGGATTCTCCAGGCAAGAATATTGGAGAGGGTTGCCATGCCCTTCTCCAGGGGATCTTCCCAACCCAGGGATCCAACCTGGGTCTCCTGTATTGGAGGTGGGTTCTTTACCATCTGAGCCAGCAGGGAAGATCCACATATTAGTGATGGCAGGGTATATACAACTCATTGAAGACACTCACTAGTGACCAAAGCTACCAAATGCAGTTTCTTGCGATGGTCATTCTCATGTATTTCATTGTACGCCAGACCCAGGATCACTTCATCTCATTCTAGGCCAACCCAAAGAGAAGTGAAATGTCCTTTGAATCACTATTAATGTGTATCCAATGTTCACCATTTGTTTAACAACATGTTACACCATATGGTTCCATTTTCTCTTTAGACTTGTGTTACAATATAGCTGTTTTGTCCCTGGGTTTTATGACAGAACAAAGAAGTCTCAAAGAGTACATGAAATGGCTCCACAACTGCAATCCTTTAAAAGCAGGGTACAGGCTGTGGTTCATGAGCTCTGTCAGCATTCATCAAACCCTTCCAGACTTGTTTTGCAGTATTTCTTGCCAAGAAACTACTCTATCCCTACATACCTGATGCTTGTGATTAGCAAAAATAAGCTCTTTTAAGAGCTGGGATGTGTGTGTGTGTGTGCATTTTCAGTTGGAGTTGCTTTTTTTTCAGTTTTAAGATATTTACAAAACATTATTCATGTTATTGGTAAAAATGCAAACTAAAGTTTCCCTCTTGACACTCAGTACAAGCTTGTAATAAAGAAGATGTCGAAGCCACACCAAAAACTTGCAACTCCATTCTGCAATTATGTTTTGCAATAAATCACAGGCCAAGAACAGCTTCCCAGGTGGTGCTAATGGTAAAGAACTGACCTACCAGTGTAGGAGACTTAAGAGACTCGGGTTCAATCCCCAGGTCAGGAAGATTCCCCTGGAGGAGGGCACTAAAACCCACTCTAGTATTCTTCCTGGAGAATCCCATGGACAGAGGATCCTGGTGGGCTACAGTCCTTGGGGTCACAAAGAGTTGGACACAATCGAAGTCACTTAACATGCATGCATAAGGGGCCAAGAAAGGATCATGAGCCGGTCTCCAGTACTCTGATATTTCCCCAGGGAGCCAGCAGGGAAGATTTCCCCCCCACTCCCCATTGGGTCTCCTGTATTGGAGGTGGGTTCTTTACCATCTGAGCCAGCAGGGAAGATCCACATATTAGTGATGGCAGGGTATATACAACTCATTGAAGACACTCACTAGTGACCAAAGCTACCAAATGCAGTTTCTTGCGATGGTCATTCTCATGTATTTCATTGTACGCCAGACCCAGGATCACTTCATCTCATTCTAGGCCAACCCAAAGAGAAGTGAAATGTCCTTTGAATCACTATTAATGTGTATCCAATGTTCACCATTTTTTTAACAACATGTTCCACAATATGCTTCCATTTTCTCTTTAGACTTGTGTTACAATATAGCTGTTTTGTCCCTGGGTTTTATGACAGAACAAAGAAGTCTCAAAGAGTACATGAAATGGCTCCACAACTGCAATCCTTTAAAAGCAGGGTACAGGCTGTGGTTCATGAGCTCTGTCAGCATTCATCAAACCCTTCCAGACTTGTTTTGCAGTATTTCTTGCCAAGAAACTACTCTATCCCTACATACCTGATGCTTGTGATTAGCAAAAATAAGCTCTTTTAAGAGCTGGGATGTGTGTGTGTGTGCATTTTCAGTTGGAGTTGCTTTTTTTTCAGTTTTAAGATATTTACAAAACATTATTCATGTTATTGGTAAAAATGCAAACTAAAGTTTCCCTCTTGACACTCAGTACAAGCTTGTAATAAAGAAGATGTCGAAGCCACACCAAAAACTTGCAACTCCATTCTGCAATTATGTTTTGCAATAAATCACAGGCCAAGAACAGCTTCCCAGGTGGTGCTAATGGTAAAGAACTGACCTACCAGTGTAGGAGACTTAAGAGACTCGGGTTCAATCCCCAGGTCAGGAAGATTCCCCTGGAGGAGGGCACTAAAACCCACTCTAGTATTCTTCCTGGAGAATCCCATGGACAGAGGATCCTGGTGGGCTACAGTCCTTGGGGTCACAAAGAGTTGGACACAATCGAAGTCACTTAACATGCATGCATGCATAAGGGGCCAAGAAAGGATCATGAGCCGGTCTCCAGTACTCTGATATTTCAGCAAGGAAAGGCAGGTGCTCAAGTGCCAATTTGCAGACTCCCAACACAGCTCAAGCCAGACTATGAGCACTCTGAAAGGAAAACAGATTTCAGTGACCATATGTGCAATTATTATTCATCCTGGTGATGACTGAATAAAGAAGTGTGTTGGCCTGTCTTGGCCCCCCTGTGCTGAAGCTGAGACAGCCTGATTTCACTCAACCCCCATGCAGGTTCCACCTGCCCCAGAATCCAGATCCATAACTACCCCCATGGAGGTGGGGGGTGGGCAATCTTAAGAGACCTTAGGTCAGGATATCACAAAGTAAAGATTCTGTCACCAAAACACATGCCACCCAGATGCAAACATGTGGCTGTTCCTTGTAATACATGGTTTCAGTTCACTTCATGGCCAATGCCACATGAAACCCTTGCCTTTTATCTGGCTTAGATTAATCTTGTCTCCCTAAATGCATGCCCCCATTCCTCTATGAAGGGGTTACCTGCTACCTTTATCTCCTAGTTTGTTTTTTTGCGGGGCGGGCACTTCTATTGGTCTTTCATTTCTCTATTTTCATCCATCTTTGTTCTCTGGCCCATGTGGGCCTCCCATTGCAGTGGCCTCTCTCGCTGCAGAGCACTGCCTCTGGGTGCACATGCCTGAGAGCTCTGGCTCGGTAATTGGACACATCGGTCCAGTCACTCCACGGCACGCATGATCTTCCCAGGCCAGGGATCGAACTGGCGCCCCTTGCACTGCAAGATGGTGTCCTTACCCACTGGACCACCAGGGAAGCCCCAAAACTTGCAACTCCATTCTGCAATTATGTTTTGCAATAAATCACAGGCCAAGAACAGCTTCCCAGGTGGTGCTAATGGTAAAGAACTGACCTACCAGTGTAGGAGACTTAAGAGACTCGGGTTCAATCCCCAGGTCAGGAAGATTCCCCTGGAGGAGGGCACTAAAACCCACTCTAGTATTCTTCCTGGAGAATCCCATGGACAGAGGATCCTGGTGGGCTACAGTCCTTGGGGTCACAAAGAGTTGGACACAATCGAAGTCACTTAACATGCATGCATGCATAAGGGGCCAAGAAAGGATCATGAGCCGGTCTCCAGTACTCTGATATTTCAGCAAGGAAAGGCAGGTGCTCAAGTGCCAATTTGCAGACTCCCAACACAGCTCAAGCCAGACTATGAGCACTCTGAAAGGAAAACAGATTTCAGTGACCATATGTGCAATTATTATTCATCCTGGTGATGACTGAATAAAGAAGTGTGTTGGCCTGTCTTGGCCCCCATGTGCTGAAGCTGAGACAGCCTGATTTCACTCAACCCCCATGCAGGTTCCACCTGCCCCAGAATCCAGATCCATAACTACCCCCATGGAGGTGGGGGGTGGGCAATCTTAAGAGACCTTAGGTCAGGATATCACAAAGTAAAGATTCTGTCACCAAAACACATGCCACCCAGATGCAAACATGTGGCTGTTCCTTGTAATACATGGTTTCAGTTCACTTCATGGCCAATGCCACATGAAACCCTTGCCTTTTATCTGGCTTAGATTAATCTTGTCTCCCTAAATGCATGCCCCCATTCCTCTATGAAGGGGTTACCTGCTACCTTTATCTCCTAGTTTGTTTTTTTGCGGGGCGGGCACTTCTATTGGTCTTTCATTTCTCTATTTTCATCCATCTTTGTTCTCTGGCCCATGTGGGCCTCCCATTGCAGTGGCCTCTCTCGCTGCAGAGCACTGCCTCTGGGTGCACATGCCTGAGAGCTCTGGCTCGGTAATTGGACACATCGGTCCAGTCACTCCACGGCACGCATGATCTTCCCAGGCCAGGGATCGAACTGGCGCCCCTTGCACTGCAAGATGGTGTCCTTACCCACTGGACCACCAGGGAAGCCCCATAGTTTTTTGGTTTTTTTTTTTGTTTTTTTAAGGCAAGAACCAAATATAAAAGTCTCAATAATTCACATCAGCTATTTATAATCACAACACAAACCAATCAACCAAACTAAGGGAGTTTTGGTTCCCCCTGCTTACCAAATCTATTGAAAAGTCAGACCTCTTCTGCTTTTCTCTTTGTCAAATCCTGGGTTAACCCTAACCCTGGAAAAGGAAATGGCAACCCACTCCAGAATTCTTGCCTGGGAAATCCCATGGACAAAGGAGCCTGAAAGGCTAGAGCTCATGGGGGTCTCAAAAGAGTTAGACGCTGGGCTTTCCCTGGTGGTCCAGTGGGTAAGGACACCGCCTTGCAGTGCAAGGGGCGCCGGTTCCATCCCTGGCCTGGGAAGATCCCAACTGCTGTGGAGCGGCTGGACCGATGTGTCCAACTACCGAGCTGGAGCTCTGGAGCGCATATGCCCAGAGCCGGCGCTCTGCGACAACAGAGGCCACCGCGATGGGAGGCCCACAGGAGCCAAAGAACAAAGACGGATGAAAATAGAGAAATGAAAGACCAATAGAAGCGGCCCGCCCATCCATCCCCCTCCCTCCCCACCCCACCTCCCCCCGAAGATAAATAAATAAATTAAATTTAAAAAAATCCTATTAAAAAAAAAGAGACGCAACTGAGCAATTAAACAACAACATCAACGCTATTTCTATTATCATTATATCAGCTCTACCTAGATCAGTAGTCAGTAGATCCTGGAGGTGGGGACCCTCGGTTCACTAAATCCCTACTATTAGTATTTCCCATGCCGTGTTGTACGGAAATGCAGATACTAAGATAGAAAAGAGACTGAAGTTGTCTCAACCCGGCGTCTGGCTTCAAGGCGGCTCCCAAATTAGTTAATCGGCAATTGAAATCATTTTCAATCAAACTCAATTATCTCAGTGCCTCGTCTGAATAAGAAGTGTAAATTCCCATGGAGAGAAATTGTAAAAGATATTCTTGAAGTGTGGCAAGGGCAGACCGCTGCCGGGAATCCTACAATTTAGCACAGGCTGGCTCCAAAGCAAAGAATCAATATTCCAAATAAAGTCATTCTCCTCGGAGACCTAACGTCCCTTAATGAAAGTGTGGATTTCAGAGATAATATCCTAAAACTCCACAAAAACCCTTCTAAGAAGTGATGCTAATAGAAAGCAATCCAGGGAGTGTCGGGATCTCTAGGAAAGGCATCAACTGAGAGAGTAATTTTCCAGATGCAGAAAAACTAAGAGAGTAAGGAACAACGCAAAAAAATGCATGTGTTTTCTTTCAATTTTTTCAATAGGAACCTTTTTTAAAAAATATAACAGCAACCTTTTACTGAAGTATAACTGGCTTACAATATGTGGTAGTTTCAGGTGTACACTAGTAATTTATTTTGTATATGTTTTTATTTTTTAAATTATGAAAATAGGAGAACACATTTCCAGGAGACTTGGAGAACACAAAACAAGATTACATATAGTTCTGCTATATATTATCATTATTTTTAAGAAGATGAATTAAGATTTTTTAGTTGGCATTTCAATATCAAACTCTCAAAAATTAATAGAATGAATACACAGAGAAGTAGATGGATATAGTAAGACCTGAAAACATTATGAACCAATTCAAAATAATTAAAATTTAGGGCATCCCTGGTGGACCAGTGATTAGGAATCTGCCTGCCAATGCCAGGGACACAGGTTTGACCCCTGATCCGGGAAGATCCCACATGCCATGAGGTAACTAAGCCTGCCCTCTAGAGCCTATGAGCTGCAACTACTGAGCCTGCACGCCTAGACTCCTGCTCCACCAGAGAAGTCACTGCAGTGAGAAGCCTGTGTACCGCAACAAAAGACTCAGCCTAGCCAAAAATCAATCAATAAAATAAATCAATAAAATTTTAAAAATAATTTATACAATTTTCACACAGCAGTAGGTACAAATTCTATTCAAGTTCCTATAGACTATAAACTAGGAGACACTGGAACATATCCAGGGACATAAACCCAAGTGCAAAAAGTTCATGGTCTTAAGGTATTAAAATCATACAGAGCCTGTTCTCTTACCACTGTAGAATTATAGTAGATATCAATTTCAAAAGATATTTGAGAATAACCCATATGTTTTCAAGTGCAATGTGACATTTACCAAGAGAGATCTTTGACTTAGCCATTGAAAACCTCAGTAAAGTTAGAAGACTGAAAAATCACAGAGGGATTGCAGAGAAGAAAATATCTAAATGAGAAATTAATATCAAAATAAGAAATAGATGGGATTGCTATTAAATGATACTTTAAAAAGGCATCAACTTTTCCAGATGCAGAAACTGAGAGAAAACAACGAAAAAAAATGCATGTGTTTTCTTTCAATTTTGTCAATAGGCACCTTTTTTAAAAAATATAACAGCAACCTTTTACTGAAGTATAACTGGCTTACAATATGTGGTAGTTTCAGGTGTACACTAGTAATTTATTTTGTATATGTTTTTATTTTTTAAATTATGAAAATAGGAGAACACATTTCCAGGAGACTTGGAGAACACAAAACAAGATTACATATAGTTCTGCTATATATTATCATTATTTTTAAGAAGATGAATTAAGATTTTTTAGTTGGCATTTCAATATCAAACTCTCAAAAATTAATAGAATGAATACACAGAGAAGTAGATGGATATAGTAAGACCTGAAAACATTATGAACCAATTCAAAATAATTAAAATTTAGGGCATCCCTGGTGGACCAGTGATTAGGAATCTGCCTGCCAATGCCAGGGACACAGGTTTGACCCCTGATCCGGGAAGATCCCACATGCCATGAGGTAACTAAGCCTGCCCTCTAGAGCCTATGAGCTGCAACTACTGAGCCTGCACGCCTAGACTCCTGCTCCACCAGAGAAGTCACTGCAGTGAGAAGCCTGTGTACCGCAACAAAAGACTCAGCCTAGCCAAAAATCAATCAATAAAATAAATCAATAAAATTTTAAAAATAATTTATACAATTTTCACACAGCAGTAGGTACAAATTCTATTCAAGTTCCTATAGACTATAAACTAGGAGACACTGGAACATATCCAGGGACATAAACCCAAGTGCAAAAAGTTCATGGTCTTAAGGTATTAAAATCATACAGAGCCTGTTCTCTTACCACTGTAGAATTATAGTAGATATCAATTTCAAAAGATATTTGAGAATAACCCATATGTTTTCAAGTGCAATGTGACATTTACCAAGAGAGATCTTTGACTTAGCCATTGAAAACCTCAGTAAAGTTAGAAGACTGAAAAATCACAGAGGGATTGCAGAGAAGAAAATATCTAAATGAGAAATTAATATCAAAATAAGAAATAGATATCAAAAATACTTTAAAAATTTCATGTATTTGGAAATTAAATGTCTTCTTTTAAGTGATAAATGTATTTAAGAAGCCATAATAAGGAAAATTAGAACACATTTTAATAGAAAAAAGTGAAAAGAGAATTTACCAGAATTTGTTGCATCCAGATGACTGCTCAATGCAGTTAAATACAATGTAGAGGCTTGAATAGGTGCAAAAACAAATAATGGACACTAGCATAGAATTTTGTGAAATTAGGACAAAATCTGTACTTTAGTCAAGAATACTGTATCACATGTTAATTTCCTGTTTTTTTAAATTTTACAGTATAGTATTTCTATATATTTTCAGAATCAGATTCGAAGTTTTAAGACTCATTCAAATTTTTTTTTAAAATCACCAAGATAATAAACTTTCTAGACTTTCAGCATCAACACTAGATGCCAAAATACATAGAACTATATCTATATATGAATCATTTCTAAAGCCTTTATTGAATTTGTTACCATAGCTTCTTTTTGTGTTTTGGGCTTTTGGCCCCAAGGCATGGCTCCTCAACCTAGGGACTGAACCTACACATCCAGCATTGGAAGGCAAAGTCTTAACACCTGAACTGCCAGGGAAGTTTCATGCATTTTTGTTTAGGGGAATTCCTTCTTTTCAAATAGAAATAAAATATTTTGATGTTACTCTATGCTTATAAGATTCATACTTCTGTTCAAGGATAAAAGTGTTATGAATATTCCAGACACTAAGGTGAATTGCTACCTGAATTGGATGTCCTTACCCAACACATTCCTTCTGTCTTTTCCACCATCCCCCAGCCCCTTCACCAACCCCTCCGCCCGGCCCCTGTCCCTCCTTGAAGTCTTAACGTGATTGGTAAAACATGCCCCCGCCCACTACCTGGTTTGTCACAGCCTGTGAGCCAAGAAGAGTTTTTACACTTTAAATGGTTGGTCATATGGGATTATGTGAAATTTAAATTGGAGTGCCATAGACAATAATCAACAAGTGAGGGGAGCTGTATTCTAATAAAACTTTATTGGCTGTTTTCGCACCAAAATGGCTGAGTTGAGTGTGGTAATAGAGACCTCGTGGGCTCACAACAGCCAAGATTTGGACTGCCAAGTCCTTGACAAAAAATGCTAGACAACCCATGCTTTACTCAAACCTTGTTATTTAAAGAAAAAAAAAAATGGAATATAATTGCTTTATGTGGGCTCACAAAGAATCAGACATGACAGAAACCAAACAACATTGGTTTACAATGTTGTTACTTTCTGCTATACAATGAAGTGAATCTACCATATGTATCCATATACCCCTTAGCTTTTGAGCCTACCTCCCACTCACCAGCATGACCCCACCCCTCTAGGTCCTCACAGAGCACCAAGCTGAGTTCTCTGTGCTCATAGCAGCTTCACACTAACTACGATTTTCCCACTATTTTCCAAGCCAGGAATAGAGATGTAGATGAAGAGAATGGACATATGGCTATTGTTCAGTTGCTCTGTCGTGTCCAATTCTTTGTGACCCCATGGACTGCAGGACACCAGGCTTCCCTGTCCTTCACCATCTCCCAGAGCTTGCTCAAACTCATGTCCATTGATTCAGTGATGCCATTCAACTGTCTCATCCTGTATTGCACCTTCTCCTGCCTTTTCCCAGAACCTGGTTCTTTTCAAATAAGTCAACTGTTTCCATCAGGTGGCCAAAGTACTGAAACTCCAGCTTCAGTATCAGTCCTTTCAGTGAATATTTATGGTTGGTTTCCATTAGGATTGACTGGCTTGATCTCCTTGCAGTCCAAGGGACTCTCAAGAGTCTTCTCCAACACTACAGTTTGAAACCATCAGTTCTTCTGTGCTCAGCCTTCCTTATGGTTCAGCACTCGCATTCACACACAATAGGGGAAAAGGAGAGAGTAGGGGATTGGAATTGGCCTATATACACTATGATGTGTAACCTTATGCTTTTACTCGTATGTGATCTCACATGGTGGCGCTATTTGTGTTTCTAGCATGTCTATTCCATTTTTCTGGCCTCAAAATGTATGCCTTTAGCACACTGTCTGCCTCTTTGAGCACTGAACTTGCATACTCACTTACATTCTCCCAAAGATTCAGTGGCCAGTTGACTGAGACTCAGCACTGCTGGCCTAGCCTTCCCTGCTGCCTCCACCTACCTGACCTGTAGGTTTTTTAAAAATCTATTGATTTTTAATTTATTCATTTGACTATGCTGGGTTATAGCTACAACATGCAGGATCTTAGTTCCCTGACCTGGGGTTGAACTGGTCCCCTACTGGCCTGGGGAGCTCTGGAGTCTTAGCTCCTGGACCACCAAGGAAGTCCTCCAACCTCTGCTTTTTCTTCCCTTGGCGACTCTCACAGAGGCCCCCATTTTCCTAGCTGAGTTCTCTGTGCTCATAGCAGCTTCACACTAACTACGATTTTCCCACTATTTTCCAAGCCAGGAATAGAGATGTAGATGAAGAGAATGGACATATGGCTATTGTTCAGTTGCTCTGTCGTGTCCAATTCTTTGTGACCCCATGGACTGCAGGACACCAGGCTTCCCTGTCCTTCACCATCTCCCAGAGCTTGCTCAAACTCATGTCCATTGATTCAGTGATGCCATTCAACTGTCTCATCCTGTATTGCACCTTCTCCTGCCTTTTCCCAGAACCTGGTTCTTTTCAAATAAGTCAACTGTTTCCATCAGGTGGCCAAAGTACTGAAACTCCAGCTTCAGTATCAGTCCTTTCAGTGAATATTTATGGTTGGTTTCCATTAGGATTGACTGGCTTGATCTCCTTGCAGTCCAAGGGACTCTCAAGAGTCTTCTCCAACACTACAGTTTGAAACCATCAGTTCTTCTGTGCTCAGCCTTCCTTATGGTTCAGCACTCGCATTCACACACAATAGGGGAAAAGGAGAGTAGGGGATTGGAATTGGCCTATATACACTATGATGTGTAACCTTATGCTTTTACTCGTATGTGATCTCACATGGTGGCGCTATTTGTGTTTCTAGCATGTCTATTCCATTTTTCTGGCCTCAAAATGTATGCCTTTAGCACACTGTCTGCCTCTTTGAGCACTGAACTTGCATACTCACTTACATTCTCCCAAAGATTCAGTGGCCAGTTGACTGAGACTCAGCACTGCTGGCCTAGCCTTCCCTGCTGCCTCCACCTACCTGACCTGTAGGTTTTTTAAAAATCTATTGATTTTTAATTTATTCATTTGACTATGCTGGGTTATAGCTACAACATGCAGGATCTTAGTTCCCTGACCTGGGGTTGAACTGGTCCCCTACTGGCCTGGGGAGCTCTGGAGTCTTAGCTCCTGGACCACCAAGGAAGTCCTCCAACCTCTGCTTTTTCTTCCCTTGGCGACTCTCACAGAGGCCATTTTCCATCATTTTATCTCTGAAACATTTTTCTCCCCTTGAGAGCTCTGCTGTGTAGTCTTTCTCTAACCTTCTCTGCAAAAAGTTTAGCAGTCTTGATCCCAGGTGTCCTGGGCTCCCGTGTCTCTTTCCTCTTCTTCCAAGGCTCACTCAACTGGAGACACATGGCTATTTCCCATGTGACCTTGACTCATTTCCTCCTTGGCCTTCCGCCTGCAACGCTTGGCTTCAGTTAAAAATTCTATGAGCTCCAAACATCTTTGACTTTCTCAAATATTTTAACACAACCAATCAAAACAAAACTATTTTCGGTGGGTGCAGGTTTTTTCTCTGGTAAACTATCTGTAAGTACTTGTCACTGTCATTCTATTAAAGCTGTACGATTAAGAAGCATCTATGACTCATGATGTCAACTTTCCTCTTGCCCTCAAAGTTGTCTTCTTAAATAATTTTTAATTTTCCATGGAAATGGATGAGCTGGGATTGTGCAGAGAGTCAGGAATCAGGGTTATCAGCTGATAGTGCTTTCTACAATTCCTTACCCAACCCCAGGCTTGAGTGATTGGACTTCACAGGCTACTTCCTTTCTTCTTTGTCCCTATCGACTCTGTGACAAATGAGGAAGGACCCAATTGCACAAGTACAAAGTACAAGAGTGAGAGACTCTGATGCTGAAGCTCCAATACTGTGGCCACCTGATGCCAAAAAGCCACCTCACTGGAAAAGACCCTAGTGCCAGGAAAGATCCCGGAAAGGGGCCCCCAAAGAAGAAGCAAAAAAAGGCAGCAGAGGATAAGAGCTATGTTAGCAACTGACAAAGATTCAGTGGCCAGTTGACTGAGACTCAGCACTGCTGGCCTAGCCTTCCTGTTGCCTCCACCTACCTGACCTGTAGGTTTTTAAAAATCTATTGATTTTATTTTATTCATTTGACTATGCTGGGTTATAGCTACAACATGCAGGATCTTAGTTCCCTGACCTGGGGTTGAACTGGTCCCCTACTGGCCTGGGGAGCTCTGGAGTCTTAGCTCCTGGACCACCAAGGAAGTCCTCCAACCTCTGCTTTTTCTTCCCTTGGCGACTCTCACAGAGGCCATTTTCCATCATTTTATCTCTGAAACATTTTTCTCCCCTTGAGAGCTCTGCTGTGTAGTCTTTCTCTAACCTTCTCTGCAAAAAGTTTAGCAGTCTTGATCCCAGGTGTCCTGGGCTCCCGTGTCTCTTTCCTCTTCTTCCAAGGCTCACTCAACTGGAGACACATGGCTATTTCCCATGTGACCTTGACTCATTTCCTCCTTGGCCTTCCGCCTGCAACGCTTGGCTTCAGTTAAAAATTCTATGAGCTCCAAACATCTTTGACTTTCTCAAATATTTTAACACAACCAATCAAAACAAAACTATTTTCGGTGGGTGCAGGTTTTTTCTCTGGTAAACTATCTGTAAGTACTTGTCACTGTCATTCTATTAAAGCTGTACGATTAAGAAGCATCTATGACTCATGATGTCAACTTTCCTCTTGCCCTCAAAGTTGTCTTCTTAAATAATTTTTAATTTTCCATGGAAATGGATGAGCTGGGATTGTGCAGAGAGTCAGGAATCAGGGTTATCAGCTGATAGTGCTTTCTACAATTCCTTACCCAACCCCAGGCTTGAGTGATTGGACTTCACAGGCTACTTCCTTTCTTCTTTGTCCCTATCGACTCTGTGACAAATGAGGAAGGACCCAATTGCACAAGTACAAAGTACAAGAGTGAGAGACTCTGATGCTGAAGCTCCAATACTGTGGCCACCTGATGCCAAAAAGCCACCTCACTGGAAAAGACCCTAGTGCCAGGAAAGATCGAAGGCAAAGAAGAAGCAGGCAGCAGAGGATAAGATGGTTGGTTAGCACCACCAACTCAATGGACATGAATTTGAGCAAACTCCAAGAGATAGTGAAGGATAGGGAAGCCTGATGTGCTGCAGTCCGAGGGCATCGCAAAGAGCTCATATGACTTAGCAACTGAACAACAGGAGGGAAGAGAAACAGAAACAAAATGGAAAGAGAAAGGGAGAAAAAAACATTTATCTTACATAGATGCTTGGTTGACTTCTATTTGTATCTCATTATTCATAATTCTATCCCATAGCCATTTCTATGCTTTGACAAAAATGGTAAAACTAAGTATTTTATCTGGGTATATCTCAAAATTGGCATTCTGTTAGTGAGAAAATAAAAGAGAGAGTGAAAATAGACAGCAAGAGGTGTCTGTCACATATTATAATTTCTAATGGAAAGTCCACAGACAACATGTGTATCTGTAGCTACCTCTAGCTTTAGGCAGGGATTCTGATCAAAGTGTTTCCATTTGATATCAAATGTCTAGCTATATTAAAACCATCTGGAATATGCTCACATTCAACAGATGTTTGGCACATTGGAATGCCAGCCTCTGGGTGCTGATGTGAGCCTGTGTGCATGCATGTGAAATTGCTTGTGTAGTGTCCCACTCCTTGAAAGCCCATGAACTGTAGCTTGCCAGGCCTCTTTGTCCATGGGATTTTCCAGGCAAGAATAGTGGAGTGGGTTGCCATGCCCTGTTCGAGGGGATCTTCCTGACCTAGGGATTGAACCTGTGTCTCTTACTTTTGCATTGGTAGATAGGTTACCAGCAGCGCCGCCTGAGAAACCCCATGTTAACCTAGCCATCCAGGGAAGTACAAAGGGAAGTACAAGGGAAGTACAAAGCTCTCCCTGTATTAGAGCCAGTGAATTGTGTCCAAACATGGAAAGAATCTATGGAATGACCTATAAAAAAATAAATAATTTTGTTTTATGTGTCATATAGTGAGAAGTGTTCTGAATTAGAGACCAAACCTGACATATTTGCAAGAGGAAGATGGATTCATTAACTATTTTTGAAACCCCAGGGTTAGTCATTCTTGCCCAGCTCTACACATCTTGGATTCTAAACTGCCAGATATCAAGGTCTGGAAGTTTCAGATCCATATGGAAGCTGACTGAAAAGCCAGCCTTCTCCAAGGATGAGGTTTGGCTGACTGGAGGTTTTTTTTTTTTTCAAGATCCATGGATGAAACATAGACAAATGGAAAGCAGAAAAAGGAGGAAGAGAAACAGAAACAAAATGGAAAGAGAAAGGGAGAAAAAAACATTTATCTTACATAGATGCTTGGTTGACTTCTATTTGTATCTCATTATTCATAATTCTATCCCATAGCCATTTCTATGCTTTGACAAAATGGTAAAACTAAGTATTTTATCTGGGTATATCTCAAAATTGGCATTCTGTTAGTGAGAAAATAAAAGAGGGGTGACAATAGACTGCAAGAAGTGTCTGTCACATATTATAATTTCTAATGGAAAGTCCACAGACAACATGTGTATCTGTAGCTACCTCTAGCTTTAGGCAGGGATTCTGATCAAAGTGTTTCCATTTGATATCAAATGTCTAGCTATATTAAAACCATCTGGAATATGCTCACATTCAACAGATGTTTGGCACATTGGAATGCCAGCCTCTGGGTGCTGATGTGAGCCTGTGTGCATGCATGTGAAATTGCTTGTGTAGTGTCCCACTCCTTGAAAGCCCATGAACTGTAGCTTGCCAGGCCTCTTTGTCCATGGGATTTTCCAGGCAAGAATAGTGGAGTGGGTTGCCATGCCCTGTTCGAGGGGATCTTCCTGACCTAGGGATTGAACCTGTGTCTCTTACTTTTGCATTGGTAGATAGGTTACCAGCAGCGCCTGAGAAACCCCATGTTAACCTAGCCATCCAGGGAAGTACAAAGGGAAGTACAAGGGAAGTACAAAGCTCTCCCTGTATTAGAGCCAGTGAATTGTGTCCAAACATGGAAAGAATCTATGGAATGACCTATAAAAAAATAAATAATTTTGTTTTATGTGTCATATAGTGAGAAGTGTTCTGAATTAGAGACCAAACCTGACATATTTGCAAGAGGAAGATGGATTCATTAACTATTTTTGAAACCCCAGGGTTAGTCATTCTTGCCCAGCTCTACACATCTTGGATTCTAAACTGCCAGATATCAAGGTCTGGAAGTTTCAGATCCATATGGAAGCTGACTGAAAAGCCAGCCTTCTCCAAGGATGAGGTTTGGCTGACTGGATTTGCTGTACTTTTACAAAATTATTTTATTTTTTTTATGTCCAGAGTTAGTTGGGACTCCACAATTCTGATTGCCTCTGAAGTTCACACAGCTGGCATTCATTTCAAGCTACTAAATTAATAACACCCCTACTGGCTACCTTTTTCCTTATGAGAACAGAAGTGAATACATTTAGATGAAATGAGATTTTTTACGGGTCTGGGAGAAGCAAACACACTTTTACTGAATACCTACCATGAACCAGATCCTGTCCTAAACTCTCTGCATATTGGCAAAGGAAAATGACACCTTAACGTGCAAGTCCTCTGGGAAGTGAGTTTTGTATGACAAGGTCAGTCATGTGAAATGGTCTCAGTTAATCTGAGAAGTTGAGTTGTATCCACCTGAACAGAAGTTCTGTTATCTTTGTGATTAAAAGAGATCAATGCTGTCCAGAAAGCTTTGTGGTGAGCCCAGTTCAGGTCTTCCTGGATTTTTTCCCCTCATGGTGAATTTTATGAGGTTTATTCTCCACTTTCTTCTAACTGATCCCTATTGGAAAGATATGATATATTGTTTTCTTGACAAATTATGGTTCCATGTGTGAAGGTGGGTACTAATTCAGTTGCTCTTTCTATTTTATTTTTTTAATTGGAGTGTAATTGCTTTACAGTGTTGTATTAGTTTTATCTGCACAACATGAACCATTCATAAATATAGATATATATCCTCCCTCTTTAGTCTCCCTTCCACTCACCTCATTCCACTGCTCTAGGTCATCCTGGGCTCCCTGTGCTATACAGCAGATTCCCACTAGCTATCTGTTCTATACATGGTGGCGTATTTATGTCAAACCTAATCTCCTAATCCATTCCATTTCTCCATCCCCTCTTCATGTCCACATATCCATTGCCTATTTGACATTTCTAAATGTTTTTAACCCATACTTGTGGAATACGGGAGTGGATTGCCATTTAAACACATATGTATAAAGATTAATGGGGCTTCCTTGGTGGCTCAGATGGTAAAGAATATGCCTGCAATGCGGGAGACCTGGGTTCGATCCCTGGGTCAGGAGGATTCCCTGGAGAAAGGAAAGGCAACCCACTCCAGTATTCTTGCCCAGAGAATACCATAGACAGAGGAGCCTGGCGGGCTACCGTCCATGGGGTCACAAAGAGTGGGACACAACTGAGCAACTCATATAAATACACACTCATGTAAAGATTATTTAAGGTTCTTATTTCTGTATTGAGGGCAAATAGGAAAAAAACCCCAAATGTCTATCCATAAAGAATCATGATATAAACATTGATGCATTTTTTTTAAAAAAAATTTTGTTGGAACATAGTTGCTTTACAATGTTGTGTTAGTTTCTGCTGTACAGCAAAGTGAGTCAGCCATACATATATCTGCTATTTTGTGGTTTTCCTTCCCATTTAGGTCACCACAGAGCACTGAGTAGAGCTCCCATTGTTTAGATTCTCAGTAGTTATCTATTTTATACATAGTATCAATAGTATAAATTAATGTATATCAATCCCAATTGCCCTTTTATCCCACCTTCCTTTCCCCCTAGGTGATCATATGTTTGTTCTCTACATCTGTGTCTCTATTTCTGCTTTGTAAATAGGTTCATCTGTACCATTTTTCTAGATTCCACATATGTGCCTTAGTACTCAGTATTGGATGCATTCTCTTTTTTTAATTTTGGCCTCTTTTATTGTTTTTTATTTATTTTGTTTTCATTCATCTTTATTCTTTGGCCTGTGTGGACCTCCCATCACAGTGGCCTCTCATTGCAGATCACCGGCTCTGGGCACATGTGCTCCAGAGTGCTGACTCATAATTAGACACACCAGTCCAGCTACTCCGTGGCACATGGGATCTTCCCATGCCAGGGATCGAACCAGCACTCCTTGCACTGCTAGATAGACTCTTTACCCACTGGACCATCAGGAAGCCCAGATGCATTCTTAAATAGAATAATCCACAGATATTACATAGAATGAAGAGGATTTTACAAACTGGCAATGGTACATGTGATTGGTTGAGTGATTAAGAATTTGCAGACCGTTAACTATAAATAAGTCCCGTTTATGCATAAAACATCTTCCATGTGGAACCTTTTTCGGTGGCTCAGATGGTAAAGAATATGCCTGCAATGCGGAGACCTGGGTTCGATCCCTGGGTCAGGAGGATTCCCTGGAGAAAGGAAAGGCAACCCACTCCAGTATTCTTGCCCAGAGAATACCATAGACAGAGGAGCCTGGCGGGCTACCGTCCATGGGGTCACAAAGAGTGGGACACAACTGAGCAACTCATATAAATACACACTCATGTAAAGATTATTTAAGGTTCTTATTTCTGTATTGAGGGCAAATAGGAAAAAAACCCCAAATGTCTATCCATAAAGAATCATGATATAAACATTGATGCATTTTTTTTAAAAAATTTTGTTGGAACATAGTTGCTTTACAATGTTGTGTTAGTTTCTGCTGTACAGCAAAGTGAGTCAGCCATACATATATCTGCTATTTTGTGGTTTTCCTTCCCATTTAGGTCACCACAGAGCACTGAGTAGAGCTCCCATTGTTTAGATTCTCAGTAGTTATCTATTTTATACATAGTATCAATAGTATAAATTAATGTATATCAATCCCAATTGCCCTTTTATCCCACCTTCCTTTCCCCCTAGGTGATCATATGTTTGTTCTCTACATCTGTGTCTCTATTTCTGCTTTGTAAATAGGTTCATCTGTACCATTTTTCTAGATTCCACATATGTGCCTTAGTACTCAGTATTGGATGCATTCTCTTTTTTTAATTTTGGCCTCTTTTATTGTTTTTTATTTATTTTGTTTTCATTCATCTTTATTCTTTGGCCTGTGTGGACCTCCCATCACAGTGGCCTCTCATTGCAGATCACCGGCTCTGGGCACATGTGCTCCAGAGTGCTGACTCATAATTAGACACACCAGTCCAGCTACTCCGTGGCACATGGGATCTTCCCATGCCAGGGATCGAACCAGCACTCCTTGCACTGCTAGATAGACTCTTTACCCACTGGACCATCAGGGAAGCCCAGATGCATTCTTAAATAGAATAATCCACAGATATTACATAGAATGAAGAGGATTTTTACAAACTGGCAATGGTACATGTGATTGGTTGAGTGATTAAGAATTTGCAGACCGTTAACTATAAATAATGGTCCCAGTTTTATGCATAAAACATCTTCCATGTGGACATGAAGAGGTTCATTAGGAGTAAAGGGTATAAGCGAAAGCTTTCACAATTATATCTATATTGATTGAATTGTATTGCTCTACACATGCATTACTGTTGCATTGGAAAAGAAAACAATACATGTGAATGTAACAAGAATTTCAGGTCAGGCAGAGGGAATTGTGGTGCGGAAACTGCTCAAGAGTCTCCACGTCACTCTGGACAGGCTAAGAGAAGGGATCATTGGAAGTAAATGATTCAGTGCTGCTTGGGAAAAGAGACATTGTGCCTTCAAGAAAACCAATCAGTTTTCATATATCTCATTTTCTGTAAGCAACGACAGTAGTTTAACTCCTAATCAGATGCATGTGTGAGTTATTAGAGGCTCAGTTGTGTCTAGCTCTTTGTGACTCCATAGACTACAGCCTGCCAGGCTCCTCTGTCCATGAGATTCTCCAGGCAAGACTACTAGAGTGGGTAGCCATTTTCTTCTCCAGGCACTCTTCTTAAACAGACACTTAGTAGAATGAGTTAGTATACCATAGGGAAAGCCCCCTCCTTGAGAAACAGCACAGGATAAGAGATTCCCCAAAGCACTAATCTTGGAGTAGACTGGGATTCTGTTCTTTAGAGACAGAAGCTTTCCTCCACTCACTCCAACCTACTGGAAAATGGGACCTCAACAATGGGTGAGCTCTCCTGAGTCCTTGGTGGCCAAGCTCAGGCATGTCTTTGAGAGCACCTTGTGACCTTAGTGATACCTGTGAAGTCAGACCAACACAGGTGAATGCCCCAAGGAAAGTAATCCTTGTCACTTTTCAGAAATAATGTTCTTTAAATATTCGTTTTGCATCCATTATTCACTGGTTTTTCCAGTAGTCCTATATGGATGTGAGAATTGAACCATAAAGAAGGCTGAGCAGTGAAGAAGTGATGCTTTTGAATTGTGGTGTTGGAGAAGAGTCTTGAGAGTCCCTTGGACGGCAAGGAGATCAAACTAATCAATCCTAAAGGAAATCAGCCCTGAATATTCATTGAAAGGACTGATGCTGAAGCTGAAGGTCCAGTACTTTGACCACCTGATGTGAAAAGTCTACTCATTGTAAAAGATCCTGATGCTGGGCAAAATGGAAGGCAAAAGGAGAAGGGCATGGCACAGGATGAAATGGTTGGACGGCATCACCAACTCAGTGGACATGAATCTGAGCAACTCCAGCAGACAATGAAGGACAGAGAAGCCTGGTGTGCCATAGTCCATAGGCTCACAACGAGTCGGACCAACTTAGCAACACAGCCACAGTGATTTACAGTCTGAGTGCTGCAGGGGAAGTGGAGAGAGTTCTGTGGACAATGGGCAACCAGCAGCGTCTTCTCCACTGTGACGAGTCATTTAGTTCTGACTTTGAAATTGCACAGACTACTCAGCAAATCAAATCCCCTTCAGTAACTTCTGATAGGATGATCAACACACTCGCTTCTGAAGATTCTCACCCTGAACCTCTATAGCTCATTATATTAATCATTCTAACCACACTTGCTACGCCCCTAAGTGAACTCTGGTAATGCAATTTTCTCCAGCTTTGTCACCTGTTCTATGGTTGCATTCGTTTTCTATGACTGCCGCACAAACAACCATACACTCAGAAACCTGAACAGCAGCTTGTACTACTCATAGCTTTCTCTAGACTGGAATCCAGGCACAGCTGAATAGAATTCTCAACTTCAGGGTCTCTTCAAGGACAATGACTAAGACTTGAACATAAAGCCTTCAGCAGCGAGAGCCACCAGAAGGTCTGTCGGGCACAGTGGTGTGTTTTTTGTATGCTTCATGCATCAGTGCCCTATGAACAGGCTGACTGGTCTACTCCTTCATTTAGTTCTGGAGGAATGATGAAAGTCAGGACTAAATGACTCCCTGTCTCTAAATTCAGGACAGCTTTCTCTTTCACTTCTTAGAAGATTACTGTGTTCTCTGAAAAATGAGAATGGATTTTCAGTTTTACATAATTTAAGTGTTTTAGTAAAGACAAGTATTTGAGCTTTATTCCTTGACCGTTGTCTCTGAGCAGTCACTAATAATATGTGCCTGTAAGTTGATTCAGCTAGGCTTTATGCAGTTTCCACCAAAGGGCGAACTTCATTTATCTCATGGCATTTGATACACACACACACAAAATCTCTCGAAATGCAGCGTGATGTGGTAAACCATCCATTAGGCCTCCGTTTTACTTAAAATCACAGGCTGTGAAGTATCAGGCTTCATTTTAAAGAAATAATGGCCACAAGTAACAGTCCTGAGAGCAATCCTTAGAGAAATGAATGAGGGGGCACCGTAATATTGGCACCTTCTCAAGAGAAGAACGTTTTTAAATGAGGAGGCAGGATGACTAATGTTTCCACAGGTAAAAGATCATTTCTTTCCAAGGAAAGAAAAAGCCACTTGGCTCTCAATGGAGATCGGGAGATTGAAAGTGAAGAAAACGAAATGAATAAACATGCAAAGGATATATGGGGTCAGAAAGGATAGATCTGTTCCCCAAGTCATAAGAATCCTCCAAGATAGAAACAGGACACCACCACCCTAAGGAACACAATTTTGAACCTCTATAGCTCATTATATTAATCATTCTAACCACACTTGCTACGCCCCTAAGTGAACTCTGGTAATGCAATTTTCTCCAGCTTTGTCACCTGTTCTATGGTTGCATTCGTTTTCTATGACTGCCGCACAAACAACCATACACTCAGAAACCTGAACAGCAGCTTGTACTACTCATAGCTTTCTCTAGACTGGAATCCAGGCACAGCTGAATAGAATTCTCAACTTCAGGGTCTCTTCAAGGACAATGACTAAGACTTGAACATAAAGCCTTCAGCAGCGAGAGCCACCAGAAGGTCTGTCGGGCACAGTGGTGTGTTTTTTGTATGCTTCATGCATCAGTGCCCTATGAACAGGCTGACTGGTCTACTCCTTCATTTAGTTCTGGAGGAATGATGAAAGTCAGGACTAAATGACTCCCTGTCTCTAAATTCAGGACAGCTTTCTCTTTCACTTCTTAGAAGATTACTGTGTTCTCTGAAAAATGAGAATGGATTTTCAGTTTTACATAATTTAAGTGTTTTAGTAAAGACAAGTATTTGAGCTTTATTCCTTGACCGTTGTCTCTGAGCAGTCACTAATAATATGTGCCTGTAAGTTGATTCAGCTAGGCTTTATGCAGTTTCCACCAAAGGGCGAACTTCATTTATCTCATGGCATTTGATACACACACACACAAAATCTCTCGAAATGCAGCGTGATGTGGTAAACCATCCATTAGGCCTCCGTTTTACTTAAAATCACAGGCTGTGAAGTATCAGGCTTCATTTTAAAGAAATAATGGCCACAAGTAACAGTCCTGAGAGCAATCCTTAGAGAAATGAATGAGGGGGCACCGTAATATTGGCACCTTCTCAAGAGAAGAACGTTTTTAAATGAGGAGGCAGGATGACTAATGTTTCCACAGGTAAAAGATCATTTCTTTCCAAGGAAAGAAAAAGCCACTTGGCTCTCAATGGAGATCGGGAGATTGAAAGTGAAGAAAACGAAATGAATAAACATGCAAAGGATATATGGGGTCAGAAAGGATAGATCTGTTCCCCAAGTCATAAGAATCCTCCAAGATAGAAACAGGACACCACCACCCTAAGGAACACATCTTATTTATCCAAGGAGACAAAGACCTGTAAGGAAAGCTAGCGAGGGATTTAATAAGCATAACATAGAGAAACCTCATGGCCATGCCCTCTTATTATTTTGGGGGTGGCTGTCTCTAGGAGTGGTGCCGTTGTCAGCTTGCTTCACAGCGGCCTTTCTCTCTCCTTTAGTTTTCACTTATTGATAGCTGTGCTGGGTGTTTGTTGCTGCATGAACTTTTTCTAGTTGTGGCAAGCAGGGTCTACTCTCTAGTTGTGGTGGGCAGGCCTCTAATTTTGGTGGCTTCTCTTGTTGCTGAGCACAGGCTCTCAAGCATGGGCTTAGTTGTTCCATGACATGTGGAGTCTTCCCAGACCAGGGATTGAAGCGGTATCTTTTGCACTGGCAGGCAGATTCTTAACCACTGGACCATCAGGGAAGTCCATCACTTCCTTTTTTTGTTTTGTTTTGTTTTTTAAAGATTTATTTATTTATTTTGGGTGGGGGTCGGGTTGGGGAGGGAGGGGAGCGGTGGGTCACTTCTATTGGTCTTTCGTTTCTCTATGTTCATCTGTCTTTGTTCTCTGGCTCCTGTGGGCCTCCCATCATGGTGGCGTCTGTCGTTGTAGAGCGCCGGCTCTGGGCGCGTGCGCTCCAGAGCTCTGGCTCGGTGATTGGACACATCAGTCCAGCTGCTCCGCGGCACGTGGGATCTTCCCAGGCCAGGGCTCGAACCGGTGCCCCCTGCACTGCAAGGCGGTGTCCTTACCCACCGGACCACCAGGGAAGCCCCCATCACTTCCTTTTATATTATACACCATACCTACCCCTTGGATTCCAGGAGGGAGAGCCATGGCCACAGCTCAGTTTGTCCACATCCATCTACTCCTAAAGTTGCTCAAGACATTGACTCTGTCGTTATTGGCTGCCAGATAGCCACCCCCTCAAGTCCTTGCCTCTCCTAGTTACAAAGAGATTTTGGAGGTAGTTCTGATGGGGACACTGGCCACTTCACATTGGTTGAAACCATAATCTGGTTGGAATTTCTCAAAAGATTGGAAACAGTGCCAGTCAGGAAGGTCTGTAGTGTATCTCTGCAGTTGTGGTACTCTTTCTTATTTTCCAACTTTTAAACGGATTTTTCACTCCTTTATACTTTGATCCAGTTTTCCTGGTGGTTCAGTAGAAAAGAATCTGCCTGCCAGGGCTTCCCTGCTGGTCCAGTGGGTGGAGACACTGCCTTGCAGGGCAAGGGGCGCCGGTTCAATCCCTGGCCTGGGAAGATTCCATGTGCCGCGGAGTGGCTGGACTGATGTGGCCAACTACTGAGCTGGAGCTCTGAAGCACATGCGCCCAGAGCTGGTGCCCTGCAGCGACAGAGGCCACTGCGAGGGGAGGCACACACAGGCCAAAGAACAAAAGATGCATGAAAATAGATAAATGAAAGACCAATACAAATGCCCCCCCACCCCCACCCAAAGTATCTAAAAGAATCTGTCTACCAAATCAGGAAAAGCAGGTTCAATCCCTAAATTGGGAAGTTCTGCTGGAGAAGGAAATGGCAGTCCAGTATTCTTGCCGGGAGAGTCCATGGACAGAAGAGCTACAGTTCATGGGGTTGCAAAGAGTCAGATACAACTGAGAAACTAAACAACAACAACATTGTCTATTCAAATGGGAAGATGAGAGAATAGGAAATTAAAGATTAGTTCAGATTGAATCATTTATTGCCTTTCCTCAGAGCTCTTTCTTTATTCTTTTGCTTTTCCAGAGTTTATTTTCTTTGCGTTATGGTAAACAATGAAAGCATCTCAGGTTATTTTTTTTCTGATTATAGATTCAGCTCTCTTCCTTGGGTTTTCATACATAATGTTCTTGTTTTCATAATTGGTTATTAATGTGTGTGTGATTTCCTCTTTACATACCATATCTTTTTGATTTTAAAAGGGCTGTTTTCTCATAGTCTAATGTTTTCAAAATTGGATTGTGACTTGAATACAAAAAGACTGAGAGTAAATACAAATAAATAAATAAACATCTTTTCAATGTAACTGGTGAGTACATAAGAACTGTTAAATCATTCTTTATGCTTATTTATATATTCAGAATGTCTTAGAATTAAAATAATTTGCATGCTTAATAAAAGAATAGGCTAAAAAGTGAGGTATGGAAACAGAGTAGGAAGATTAAAAATGAACAAACATCTAATCCAATCTTTTGCTTCCACTGATGATAAAGCAGGTCATTTTAGAGGAAATTACTGGTCCCAAAGTTTTAGGGCGAAATTTTAAGGCAAGCTTTCCTTGTGGCTCAGTAGTGAAGAATCCACCTGCCAATGCAGGATACACAAGTTGATCCCTGGTTGAGGAAGATACCACATGCCCCAGCGCAATTAAGCCCTTGCATCACAACTATTGAGCCCTGGAGCTTCAACTACTGAGCCCTGGAGCTTCAATTACTGTGCAGCAGCAACTACTGAAGCCTGTGTGCCCTAGAGCCCATGCTCCACCATGAGACAGGTCACAGCCCTGAGAAGCCCGAACAGCAAGGCTGCAGGACAGGCCCCACTCACCATAAATAGAGGGGGGCCCCTTTCAGGGCGAAGACTCAGCACAGCCAATAAATGGATTTTAGGGGCAAGCTGTCTGCAGAGTGCGTCCTCTGAAATGAATGGCCTTCCAGACAATCCACCAGGACCAGTGCTCCTCACTGGATGTCTTTAAACTGGTGCAAAAATCTAAAAATCACTCCTTAGCAGACTTCCCAGGGTGTCTGGAACATTCACCATTATTCATTTCTTTACACTAAAAATCCTGGACAATCCTAAGAGACTAGCCACCTGAGAAAGTCACCATCCTAACCTGACATCCACTTTAAATCCTGGGCCTCAGTGGTGTTTTTTCCCCCCCGCTGTGCTATGTCTTCCTTGCTGTGTGTGGGCTTCCTCTAATTGCAGCGAGTAGGGGCTACTCCTCAGTTTCAGCGCTTGGGCTTCTCATTGAGGTGGCTTCTCTTATTGCAGAGCACAGGCTCTAGGGCGCATGCACTTCAGCAGTTGTGGCTCCTGAGCTCTAGAGCACAAGCTCAATAGTTGTGGCCCATGAGCTTAGTTGCTCCTCAGCATGTGGGATCTCCTGGGACCAGGAGTTAAACTGGTGTCCTTGCATTGCAAGGGGGATTCTTAACCACTAGACCAGAAGGAAGCCCTGTGTATTTACTCAATGTGAGTACATAAGAACTGTTAAATCATTCTTTATGCTTATTTATATATTCAGAATGTCTTAGAATTAAAATAATTTGCATGCTTAATAAAAGAATAGGCTAAAAAGTGAGGTATGGAAACAGAGTAGGAAGATTAAAAATGAACAAACATCTAATCCAATCTTTTGCTTCCACTGATGATAAAGCAGGTCATTTTAGAGGAAATTACTGGTCCCAAAGTTTTAGGGCGAAATTTTAAGGCAAGCTTTCCTTGTGGCTCAGTAGTGAAGAATCCACCTGCCAATGCAGGATACACAAGTTGATCCCTGGTTGAGGAAGATACCACATGCCCCAGCGCAATTAAGCCCTTGCATCACAACTATTGAGCCCTGGAGCTTCAACTACTGAGCCCTGGAGCTTCAATTACTGTGCAGCAGCAACTACTGAAGCCTGTGTGCCCTAGAGCCCATGCTCCACCATGAGACAGGTCACAGCCCTGAGAAGCCCGAACAGCAAGGCTGCAGGACAGGCCCCACTCACCATAAATAGAGGGGGGCCCTTGCAGGGGCGAAGACTCAGCACAGCCAATAAATGGATTTTAGGGGCAAGCTGTCTGCAGAGTGCGTCCTCTGAAATGAATGGCCTTCCAGACAATCCACCAGGACCAGTGCTCCTCACTGGATGTCTTTAAACTGGTGCAAAAATCTAAAAATCACTCCTTAGCAGACTTCCCAGGGTGTCTGGAACATTCACCATTATTCATTTCTTTACACTAAAAATCCTGGACAATCCTAAGAGACTAGCCACCTGAGAAAGTCACCATCCTAACCTGACATCCACTTTAAATCCTGGGCCTCAGTGGTGTTTTTTCCCCCCCGCTGTGCTATGTCTTCCTTGCTGTGTGTGGGCTTCCTCTAATTGCAGCGAGTAGGGGCTACTCCTCAGTTTCAGCGCTTGGGCTTCTCATTGAGGTGGCTTCTCTTATTGCAGAGCACAGGCTCTAGGGCGCATGCACTTCAGCAGTTGTGGCTCCTGAGCTCTAGAGCACAAGCTCAATAGTTGTGGCCCATGAGCTTAGTTGCTCCTCAGCATGTGGGATCTCCTGGGACCAGGAGTTAAACTGGTGTCCTTGCATTGCAAGGGGGATTCTTAACCACTAGACCAGAAGGAAGCCCCTGTGTATTTACTCAATGTGATTGCAGGTTATCGTTTTGGACCCAGATTCTATAGGACACAGAAAGATTAGCTTCTGAACGAGGGCAGTGATGGGTAGAAGTCCACCCATGGGAGTGCACCCACGCGCAGAGTCTGTGGAGGGGACTGACAGGGAGCGTGGGAGGCAGACGAACAGGTGCAGGTGCCAGGGTTGAACCAGTCACATAGTTGCTGAGGTTGGGGCCAGGGCAGAGCTGAGGGCTCGCCCCCTTCAGGGTCAGATTCCACTGTACACTGCATGTGAACAGCCTGGAGATGTCTCTAGCCCCTTGTTCTGTTTCCAAATATATATATATATATATATATATATATATATATATATAAACCTTCTTGACCAAATGACAATTTGTTGACCTTTGAAATGATCAGAACTGAGAGTATTGAAAAGGAAAATCTATCATGAATTACCTAGCTGGAATGATAGATAAATTTTTTTGCAAATTTTATGTCTGGAAATTAATAACAAAAATAAGAACATAAATATGAGAGATTTACTTAAAGGTATAAACTTTTAACTTGATCAGTTCTTGATTTTATGACTTATTTTGCATCAGGGCATTTAAAAATAAACATTAGAAATGTATATTTTTTAAATGACAAAATATTAAAATCACGTGTTGAACACGTTTTGAAAAGTTATCAAATGCAGCTGGTGTCCTGTGCATTTAGTACTAAAATTATTTTATTCAAATGAAGCCTCATGAGGAAGAAAGCTGGTATGTAAAACAGTAGTGTAAGAGCTTTACCAGTTGCAGGTAGAGCTGGGGCCCAAGAGGCAAGTTGGGGAATTCGTTTAGAATTTTGCTCCATATGTATTCTCATTAGAGGACAAAACTGAAGGACTATCTCCTGTATTACACTCAGTACTCTCATGGAAGAGAACAGGGATGCAAGAGGCTAAAACAGAAACACAAGACACCACTTAGCATCTCTGCTCAGAACTGGCACATAACTACATACACACAAATTCCTCTGGACAAACCATGTATGTCCATAACCAACATCAATAGAGCGGGAAAATGGACCGAGGAGAGGAACACTTGCTAAAGTAAACTATTATCCACTTGTGATGGCCTGGCCTGGCCTGGCCCGCTGAAATTCACATGTTTAAACCTATTCTCCAAAGTGATGCTCTTAGGAGGTGGGGCATTTGGGAGGTGATTAGGTCATGAGAGTGGAACCCCATGAATGAGATTAGTGTCCTTTTAAAAGAGGGGAAAAGAGAATAATAATAGCGTTTTTACATGAACAATAAAAAGATCCATGGATTTAAAATCTCTGTTGTTAATAATTCATTGATATTTTAAAACTACTACTTGACTGCAAATTAATAATGACAGTGAATTAAAAAATGCCTACGGCACCTGTACCTCAATGTTCATTGCAGCTCTCTATACAATAGCCAGAACATGGAAGCAACCTAGATGTCCATCGACAAATGAATGGATCCAGAAGCTCTGGTACATATATACAATGGAATACTACTCAGCTGTTAAAAGAAATGCAGAAGACTCAGTCCTAATGAGGTGGCTGGCTCTAGAACCTGTCATAAAAAGTGAAGTAAGTCAAAAAGAGAAAGACAAGTATAGTATACTAACTCATATATATGGGATCTAGTAAGATGGTCATGATAACATACGCAGTGAACTCATGAAAAAACAGAGAATAGACATAAAGACATTGTGGAGACCAAACAGTGGGAGGGAGGCATGGAGGGAGTAACATGGAAGCCTATACTGTCATGTGTGGAAAAGATAGCTATTGTCATTGTGCTAGGGGAATAGGAGTACCTACAACCACTTGGGGCGATGGTCTGGAGGGATGAGAGGTGGGGAACTGTGTGGGGGGAGGGTCCAGGGATATGCATATGAATGATCTGGGAACATACATGTAAAAAAATTAGTTAATTAATTAATTAATTAATTAAAAAAAAAGCCTACGGGCTTCTTTGGTGGTCCAGTGGGTGGAGACACTGCCTTGCAGTACAAGGGGTGCTGGTTCGATCCCTGGACTGGGAAGATCCCATGTGCCGCAGAGTGGCTGGACCAATGTGTCCAACTACTGAGCCAGAGCTCTGGAGCGCATGCGCCCAGAGCCAGTGCTCTGCAGCGAGAGAGGCCATTGTGATGGAAGGCCCACACGGGCCAAAGAACAAAGATGGATGAAAATAGATAAATGAAAGACCAATAGAAGTGGCCCCCCCTCAAAATGCCTAGAACACTTTTTTGATATCTGCTCTAAATAGATGGATATGATTAGGGTAAATGGGAGAGAAGCTAGAGAGAATCTTGATATAAACTGTCAATTTTTTAGAAAATATGAATGCTCAAATAGTGGGATCTAGCTCAACTGGTTAGTCACAATAATCTAATAATTCTGGCTTCTCAACGATGAACATCCTTTTAGTAAAGTTTTCTGATGGGAAAAAAATGTTAAATACATGTTGTCGTTGTTGCTCAGTCACTAATAAATTAGGCCTGACTCTGCAGCTCCGTGACTGCAGAACCCCATCTTCCCTGTCTTCACCATCTCCCAGAGTTTACTCAAACTCGTGACCACTAAGTTGCTGAAGCCATCCAACCATCTCACCCCTCGTCACCCCCTTCTCTTTCTGCCTTCAGTCTTTTCCAGCATCAACTGCTACTAGTTACTATTTTAGGGATAATGCTAACGATGTCTCACTTGTAATAAACTGTCATGTTATTCAAAGAAAAAGAGAAAAACTCCAGAGAGCTCCCTTGCCCTTTCCAAGCTGTGAGGACATAAGGAGAAGCCTGTGACCCAGAAGAGGGCGCCCATCCAACCCAACCACAGTGCACCCTGGTCTCAGACTCTCCCAGCCTCCAGAACTGTGAGAAACAAGTTCCTATTGTTTATAAGTCACCCAGTCTGTAGTGTTTTGTCATAACGACCCAAATGGACTACGAAATCATCATCCCTGGAGTCCGTCAATCATCTCCACATAACCCTAAGACACCAAGAAGTGAAGATTGAAAATCAATGATCCAATTCAAATGCCTCCCCTTTTGCTGTTGGTGTTGTTAAGTAACTCAGTCCTGTCCAAATCTTTGTGACCCCATGGACTGTAACCCTCCAGGCTCCTCTGTCCATGGGATTCCCTAGAAAAGAATACTGGAGTGGGTTTCCATTCCCTTTTCTAGGGTATCTTCCTTACCCAGGGGTCAAACCCATGCCTCCTGCATCTCCTACATTGGCAGGCAGGTTCTTTACCACTAAATCACCAAGGAAGCTTCTCCCTCCCCTTTACAGATGTGGAAATGAGGTCAGGAACCTGCAGCAAGTCTGTGGTGGACCTAGAAGCAGAACACGATTTTGCCATGTCACTGTTCAGTGCTCCCTCAGTTGGAAGACAATTCCCCTCTGCTAAATGGTAATGCTCCGAACTGCTTAACTATATCCTCTAAATATTTAAAAATCTCAGACTTGAGGCAAAACTTTTAATTATAGAGGATGCAGTGAGACTATTAATTAACTTATACCTGGAGTGGATCAGCCCACTAATTCATATCTTCTGATTTTGTAGATGTCAGTAAGCATCTTGGCAACTATTTGCTGCCAACCACAATCACTGGACTTGGTCCTAAGGTCCCTTAGAATGAAAGATGGAATGAGGTTTGGGAGCAAACAGAATGTTTTACTTTTGTACTTGTCATTGATTTTTGTTTCATGCTTCCAAATATATTTATTTATATATTTATTTTTTAACTTTTCATTTTAGGGATAATGCTAACGATGTCTCACTTGTAATAAACTGTCATGTTATTCAAAGAAAAAGAGAAAAACTCCAGAGAGCTCCCTTGCCCTTTCCAAGCTGTGAGGACATAAGGAGAAGCCTGTGACCCAGAAGAGGGCGCCCATCCAACCCAACCACAGTGCACCCTGGTCTCAGACTCTCCCAGCCTCCAGAACTGTGAGAAACAAGTTCCTATTGTTTATAAGTCACCCAGTCTGTAGTGTTTTGTCATAACGACCCAAATGGACTACGAAATCATCATCCCTGGAGTCCGTCAATCATCTCCACATAACCCTAAGACACCAAGAAGTGAAGATTGAAAATCAATGATCCAATTCAAATGCCTCCCCTTTTGCTGTTGGTGTTGTTAAGTAACTCAGTCCTGTCCAAATCTTTGTGACCCCATGGACTGTAACCCTCCAGGCTCCTCTGTCCATGGGATTCCCTAGAAAAGAATACTGGAGTGGGTTTCCATTCCCTTTTCTAGGGTATCTTCCTTACCCAGGGGTCAAACCCATGCCTCCTGCATCTCCTACATTGGCAGGCAGGTTCTTTACCACTAAATCACCAAGGAAGCTTCTCCCTCCCCTTTACAGATGTGGAAATGAGGTCAGGAACCTGCAGCAAGTCTGTGGTGGACCTAGAAGCAGAACACGATTTTGCCATGTCACTGTTCAGTGCTCCCTCAGTTGGAAGACAATTCCCCTCTGCTAAATGGTAATGCTCCGAACTGCTTAACTATATCCTCTAAATATTTAAAAATCTCAGACTTGAGGCAAAACTTTTAATTATAGAGGATGCAGTGAGACTATTAATTAACTTATACCTGGAGTGGATCAGCCCACTAATTCATATCTTCTGATTTTGTAGATGTCAGTAAGCATCTTGGCAACTATTTGCTGCCAACCACAATCACTGGACTTGGTCCTAAGGTCCCTTAGAATGAAAGATGGAATGAGGTTTGGGAGCAAACAGAATGTTTTACTTTTGTACTTGTCATTGATTTTTGTTTCATGCTTCCAAATATATTTATTTATATATTTATTTTTTAACTTTTCATTTTATATTGGAGGACAGCTGATCAACAATGCTGTGATAGTTTCAGGTGAACAGCAAAGGGACTTAGCCATACACATGCATGTATCCATTCTCCTCCAAACTCCCCTCCTACCCTGGCTGCCACACAACACTGAGCAGAGTTCCCTGAGCTATACAGTTGGTCCTTGTTGATTATCCATTTTAAATATAGCACTGTGTATGTGTTGATACAAGTGATACACCATATGATACTTGTTTCTGACTTGCTTCACTCAGTATAACAGTCTCTAGATCCAGTCATGTTGCTGCAAATGGCATTATTTCTTTCTTTTTAACGGCTGAGTAGTATTCCATTGTGTGTGTGAACCACTTGTTCTTTTTCATAGCAATTGTCAGACTTCAATATTAAAAATAGGGAACTCTTTACGAACTTGCATGTCATCCTCATGCAGGGGCCATGCTAATCTTCTCTGTATCATTCCAATTTTAGTATATGTGCTGCCGAAGTGAATATCACTTGTTCTTTTAATCTGGGGCATTCTCCTAATCAAGAGCCCATCAACGGGCTTTCCTGGTGGTCCAGCGGGTAAGGACACCGCCTTGCAGTGCAAGGGGCACCGGTTTGATCCCTGGCCTGGGAGGATGCCACGTGCCATGTAACGGCTGGACCAATGTGTCTGACTACTGAGCCGGAGCTCTGGAGCGCATGTACCCAGAGCCCGTGCTCTGCAACGAGAGAAGCCACTGCGATGGGAGGCCCACACAGGCCAAAGAACAAAAATGGATGAAAATAAATAAATGAAAGACCGATAGAAGTGGCCAAAAAAAAAAAAAAAAAGAGCCTATCAAGGTGCTGTCCTATAAAAATGACATGCAGATCCCACTGAGCTCAGGAGGATTCATCAACAAATATAGTGGAAGGAAAAACAGCCAGTTTTTATTTTTCACGATTCCCCCAGACTTTTTTCCTTATACAGCTAGCAAACACTTAGGGAAGTTTCCTAAACTTTTCTTTCTGCCACTAAAACCTTCACACCTGCAGATTTTAAAGCAATGGGCTTTCCTGAGTCCTTAGCTCCTTATTCATATTTTTAAAATTATTTATCTATTTTAGGCCGTGCTGGGTCTTCACCGCTGCTCTCTAGTTGCAGTGCTCAGGCTTTAGGATGCGAGGGCTCAAAGCCTCCACAGCGCAGACATAGTGGTTGTGGTGCTCGGGCTTAGTTGCCCCAAGGCATGTGGGATCTTCTCAGACCAGAGATCGAGGCTGCCACACAACACTGAGCAGAGTTCTGAGCTATACAGTTGGGCCTTGTTGATTATCCATTTTAAATATAGCACTGTGTATGTGTTGATACAAGTGATACACCATATGATACTTGTTTCTGACTTGCTTCACTCAGTATAACAGTCTCTAGATCCAGTCATGTTGCTGCAAATGGCATTATTTCTTTCTTTTTAACGGCTGAGTAGTATTCCATTGTGTGTGTGAACCACTTGTTCTTTTTCATAGCAATTGTCAGACTTCAATATTAAAAATAGGGAACTCTTTACGAACTTGCATGTCATCCTCATGCAGGGGCCATGCTAATCTTCTCTGTATCATTCCAATTTTAGTATATGTGCTGCCGAAGTGAATATCACTTGTTCTTTTAATCTGGGGCATTCTCCTAATCAAGAGCCCATCAACGGGCTTTCCTGGTGGTCCAGCGGGTAAGAACACTGCCTTGCAGTGCAAGGGGCGCCAGTTTGATCCCTGGCCTGGGAAGATCCCACGTGCCGCGGAGCGGCTAGACCAATGTGTCCAACTACTGAGCCAGAGCACTGGAACGCATGCACCCAGAGCCGGTGCTCTGCAACGAGAGAAGCCACTGCGATGGGAGGCCCACACAGGCCAAAGAACAACAATGGATGAAAATAAATAAATGAAAGACCGATAGAAGTGGCCAAAAAAAAAAAAAAAAAGAGCCTATCAAGGTGCTGTCCTATAAAAATGACATGCAGATCCCACTGAGCTCAGGAGGATTCATCAACAAATATAGTGGAAGGAAAAACAGCCAGTTTTTATTTTTCACGATTCCCCCAGACTTTTTTCCTTATACAGCTAGCAAACACTTAGGGAAGTTTCCTAAACTTTTCTTTCTGCCACTAAAAACCTTCACACCTGCAGATTTTAAAGCAATGGGCTTTCCTGAGTCCTTAGCTCCTTATTCATATTTTTAAAATTATTTATCTATTTTAGGCCGTGCTGGGTCTTCACCGCTGCTCTCTAGTTGCAGTGCTCAGGCTTTAGGATGCGAGGGCTCAAAGCCTCCACAGCGCAGACATAGTGGTTGTGGTGCTCGGGCTTAGTTGCCCCAAGGCATGTGGGATCTTCTCAGACCAGAGATCGAACCAGTATCCCTTGCATTGCAAGGTGTATTCTTAACCTCTGGACCACCAGAGAAACCCAAGCAGCCCCTTCTCTAGAAGCAGTATTGCTTACCCATTGGCAAAAGACTTAAACAAGGCTTTCACCTCTCCTGTTATTACACAGCAGAAAGTGGCAGTCCCAGACTTGCTTCATTCTTAAGAAGTGAACTGTGTTTTGGGAGAGAAACCCGACTGCTGGCAGGATGGATAGTTCTTTGGTGCATGTGACTCCATGGTCTTAGGAGAGAATCTTTCTGAGGATGTTTACATTTGTGCATTCTTGCCTCTCTAGAGGCAGATGGCATCACCTTCCCTGGTGGCTCAGATGGTAAAGAATCTGCCTGCTAATGCCAGAGATGTGGGTTCAATCCCTGGGTCAAGGAGATCTCCTGGAAAAGGAAATGGCAACCCACTCCAGTATTCTTGCCTGGAGAATCTCATGACAGAGGAGCCTAGTGGGGTATAGTCCATGGGGTCGCAAAAAGTCAGATGTGCTTGAGCAGCTAACACTTTCACTTTTACCCTCCTGACTTGATGTTCCTGTGATCTGAGAATCTCACAGACATTCAGGGTAGAAGCTTTAACCCAGACTGGAAGTGTGTGTCTCCCCAGAGGGACAGGAGGGGCAGGGACGAAAACTGACCACAGGAAGCAGGGCCAGAACAAGGGACTCGTCTGGGGCCTTCTTCCCTTAGGGCAAGAGGCACAAGGAGAGAGATCTCAGGCTTAGGGAAAATAACTTAACATTCTCCCGAGTAGCTTTCACTGCCAATAAACCAACACTGACCAGGACGCAATTAAGTTAATGATCTAGCTGAATGTCTGTTTAGCAAAAATCAAATCTTAATGATCTAGAACAATGCAACCGAGAAGAAGGCTCTAACATCTAGGTATCCATGGGCTTTTATGTCCTTTAATTTCATCTGCCCAAGACTTAACAAAACAGAAATTACTAAGTGAAACATCAGCTTTGTTTTATTTTTGTTCTCATTTTTTTAAAACATTTATTTATTTATTTATTTTGAGGGGTGGGGTGGGGAGGAAGTGCGGGCGGGTGGGCCGCTTCTATTGGTCTTTCATTTGTCTATTTTTCATCCATCTTTTTTCTTTGGCCCATGTGGGCCTCCCATCGCAGTGGCCTCTCTTGTCGCACAGCACCGGCTCTGGGCTCATGCGCTCCAGAGCTCCAGCTCGGTAATTGGACACACCAGTCCAACCGCTCCGCGGCACATGGGATCTTCCCAGGCCAGGGATCGAACCGGTGCCCCTTGCACTGCAAGGTGGTGTCCTTACCCACTGGACCACCAGGGAAGCCCGAAACATCAGCTTTGTTTTAGAGTTAACTTGGGAACCCCATTTCATTTCTCTTTCTCTTTATTAAGTATCTATTCACTAAATTATTTATTTGGATACACCAGGTCTTAGTTGTGGCATGCAGGGTCTTTCTGTGGTAACGTTTCAACTCTTAGTTGTGGTAGGTGGGATCTAGTTTCCTGACCAGGGATTGAACCTGGGCCCCCTGCATTGGCAGCCCAGAGTCTTAGCCACTGGACTAGCTGGGAAGCCCCTCTGTATCTCTTTCAACTGGTTATTATAACCCTACATACCTTTTGAGATCAAACTGTAGCATTTTAGATCTAAAAGTCTGAATATTACTCAGTTGTAAAAATGAATGAAATTGCACCTTTTGCAGAGACATGGATGAACCTAGGGCCTATCATACAGAATGACAAAACAAATACTGTATATTAACTTTTTAGTTGTTAAAAATGAAAAATGAACACCAAGGAGGGAATCTCGTCTGGGGCCTTCTTCCCTTAGGGCAAGAGGCACAAGGAGAGAGATCTCAGGCTTAGGGAAAATAACTTAACATTCTCCCGAGTAGCTTTCACTGCCAATAAACCAACACTGACCAGGACGCAATTAAGTTAATGATCTAGCTGAATGTCTGTTTAGCAAAATCAAATCTTAATGATCTAGAACAATGCAACCGAGAAGAAGGCTCTAACATCTAGGTATCCATGGGCTTTTATGTCCTTTAATTTCATCTGCCCAAGACTTAACAAAACAGAAATTACTAAGTGAAACATCAGCTTTGTTTTATTTTTGTTCTCATTTTTTTAAAACATTTATTTATTTATTTATTTTGAGGGGTGGGGTGGGGAGGAAGTGCGGGCGGGTGGGCCGCTTCTATTGGTCTTTCATTTGTCTATTTTTCATCCATCTTTTTTCTTTGGCCCATGTGGGCCTCCCATCGCAGTGGCCTCTCTTGTCGCACAGCACCGGCTCTGGGCTCATGCGCTCCAGAGCTCCAGCTCGGTAATTGGACACACCAGTCCAACCGCTCCGCGGCACATGGGATCTTCCCAGGCCAGGGATCGAACCGGTGCCCCTTGCACTGCAAGGTGGTGTCCTTACCCACTGGACCACCAGGGAAGCCCGAAACATCAGCTTTGTTTTAGAGTTAACTTGGGAACCCCATTTCATTTCTCTTTCTCTTTATTAAGTATCTATTCACTAAATTATTTATTTGGATACACCAGGTCTTAGTTGTGGCATGCAGGGTCTTTCTGTGGTAACGTTTCAACTCTTAGTTGTGGTAGGTGGGATCTAGTTTCCTGACCAGGGATTGAACCTGGGCCCCCTGCATTGGCAGCCCAGAGTCTTAGCCACTGGACTAGCTGGGAAGCCCCTCTGTATCTCTTTCAACTGGTTATTATAACCCTACATACCTTTTGAGATCAAACTGTAGCATTTTAGATCTAAAAGTCTGAATATTACTCAGTTGTAAAAATGAATGAAATTGCACCTTTTGCAGAGACATGGATGAACCTAGGGCCTATCATACAGAATGACAAAAACAAATACTGTATATTAACATGAATATGTGGAATCTAGAAAAATAGTAGAGATGAACCTACTTGCAAAGCAGAAATAGAGACCCAGACATAAATAACAAACCTAGGAACACCAAGGAGGGGAACTGGGGAGTGGAAAGAACTGGGAGATTAGGAATCACATACATACACTACTATGTATAAAATAGGTAACATGAGAACCTACTGTATACCACAGGGAAAAGAAGAACAAGGTACAGTCTATTGGTGGGACTCATATTAACCTTAAAAATGCATTCTGATACACATTAGGTAAAGAAAAATACTCTTTAATATTCCACTCATACAAGGTACCTAGAATAGTCAAATTCATAGAGTCAGAAAGTACACTGGTAGATGCCAGGGGCCGATGTTGCGGCTGTGGGGAGAGGGAGGGGGAGTTTGTGTTTAATGGGGTCAGAGTTTCAGTTTAATTTCCGTTCAGTCCTACAACTCAAAAAAAAAAATGCATTCTCCCCGAGTAAGTTTAGAAGATAAGATTCAGTCCTGGCCCTGATCTGCTGACACTCTGAGCTGCAGACCCAACTAACCCACGCTCACAGATGTGTGAGCTCACAGACAGTGCAATAATAAATTTGTCTTATTTCTAGCTACAATTATGGTCATTCATTACAGAGCATGGAAAATGAATCCACTTATATTGAACATTGAACCTGGGCAAGACTGGACCTAGAAAAGTCTCTTTGTCGACAATTCAGTTTCTTTCTCGCTATTGCCAGGAAGACCTCAGCTGTCTCCCAGGAGCACAAAGCAGCACACAACCCCCCAAAGAGCTCAGAATCCTTGAGAAGAAGTCCTCCAAGCAGGGTTTTCACTCACTTGGGATGGGGGGTTCATCATTACAGAGCCTGGGCCCCTGCATTGGCAGCCCAGAGTCTTAGCCACTGGACTAGCTGGGAAGCCCCTCTGTATCTCTTTCAACTGGTTATTATAACCCTACATACCTTTTGAGATCAAACTGTAGCATTTTAGATCTAAAAGTCTGAATATTACTCAGTTGTAAAAATGAATGAAATTGCACCTTTTGCAGAGACATGGATGAACCTAGGGCCTATCATACAGAATGACAAAAACAAATACTGTATATTAACATGAATATGTGGAATCTAGAAAAATAGTAGAGATGAACCTACTTGCAAAGCAGAAATAGAGACCCAGACATAAATAACAAACCTAGGAACACCAAGGAGGGGAACTGGGGAGTGGAAAGAACTGGGAGATTAGGAATCACATACATACACTACTATGTATAAAATAGGTAACATGAGAACCTACTGTATACCACAGGGAAAAGAAGAACAAGGTACAGTCTATTGGTGGGACTCATATTAACCTTAAAAATGCATTCTGATACACATTAGGTAAAGAAAAATACTCTTTAATATTCCACTCATACAAGGTACCTAGAATAGTCAAATTCATAGAGTCAGAAAGTACACTGGTAGATGCCAGGGGCCGATGTTGCGGCTGTGGGGAGAGGGAGGGGGAGTTTGTGTTTAATGGGGTCAGAGTTTCAGTTTAATTTCCGTTCAGTCCTACAACTCAAAAAAAATGCATTCTCCCCGAGTAAGTTTAGAAGATAAGATTCAGTCCTGGCCCTGATCTGCTGACACTCTGAGCTGCAGACCCAACTAACCCACGCTCACAGATGTGTGAGCTCACAGACAGTGCAATAATAAATTTGTCTTATTTCTAGCTACAATTATGGTCATTCATTACAGAGCATGGAAAATGAATCCACTTATATTGAACATTGAACCTGGGCAAGACTGGACCTAGAAAAGTCTCTTTGTCGACAATTCAGTTTCTTTCTCGCTATTGCCAGGAAGACCTCAGCTGTCTCCCAGGAGCACAAAGCAGCACACAACCCCCCAAAGAGCTCAGAATCCTTGAGAAGAAGTCCTCCAAGCAGGGTTTTTACACTCACTTGGGATGAGCACAGCCAGACCCAAAGGAGTTTGAGCTTTATCCTGGCAAGTTTAGGGCAGAAATCACAACACTGACAGCCCCAGGGCCCTCCACAGCCCACAGAAGTGGTTTGCTCAAATGATTAAGAAAACTTGGGATTCACGACCAATATGTAAAAATACCCAGGTGGTGTCAATGGTAAAGAATCCATCTGCCAAAGTAGGAGAAGCAAGAGACAAGGGTTTGATCCCTGGGTCAGGAAGATCTCCAGAAGGAGGAAACGGTAACCCACTCCAGTATTCTTGCCTGGAAAATCCCATGGACAGAGGAGCCTGGTGGGCTGCCATCCATGGGGTCGCAAAGAGTCAGAGGCAACTAAGCACGCGTGTATGTAAAACGTCAAAAGTTTAGCACAGAAATCAGAATTTCTGGCTTTTCTTGAAAACATGGGAGACATGACAACATGAGGCCCAGGGGACTTTAAATGGGACGGTCGTGGCAGACCCTGTGGCTCCGAACTGTCTTGCGCCTGGGCTGTTTCTCTCCTTAGCTTTAAATGTCAGGTCCGGGGAGACGGTCCATTTGGCCCATGCTTAGGGCCATGTCCCTGTAGGAATCAAGTTGGCAGTTCAGCACAGAAAATGGCAGCGAGTGTTCCTAGTTGTGGGCAGGGTCGGCAGTCTTTCTCCCAGCCACGTTGGGGTCAGCCCGCTTCTCTGGCAGGGGAACAGGAGAGGGTAGGGCATTCTCCCCGAGTAAGTTTAGAAGAAAAGATTCAGTCCTGGCCCTGATCTGCTGACACTCTGAGCTGCAGACCCAACTAACCCACGCTCACAGATGTGTGAGCTCACAGACAGTGCAATAATAAATTTGTCTTATTTCTAGCTACAATTATGGTCATTCATTACAGAGCATGGAAAATGAATCCACTTATATTGAACATTGAACCTGGGCAAGACTGGACCTAGAAAAGTCTCTTTGTCGACAATTCAGTTTCTTTCTCGCTATTGCCAGGAAGACCTCAGCTGTCTCCCAGGAGCACAAAGCAGCACACAACCCCCCAAAGAGCTCAGAATCCTTGAGAAGAAGTCCTCCAAGCAGGGTTTTTACACTCACTTGGGATGAGCACAGCCAGACCCAAAGGAGTTTGAGCTTTATCCTGGCAAGTTTAGGGCAGAAATCACAACACTGACAGCCCCAGGGCCCTCCACAGCCCACAGAAGTGGTTTGCTCAAATGATTAAGAAAACTTGGGATTCACGACCAATATGTAAAAATACCCAGGTGGTGTCAATGGTAAAGAATCCATCTGCCAAAGTAGGAGAAGCAAGAGACAAGGGTTTGATCCCTGGGTCAGGAAGATCTCCAGAAGGAGGAAACGGTAACCCACTCCAGTATTCTTGCCTGGAAAATCCCATGGACAGAGGAGCCTGGTGGGCTGCCATCCATGGGGTCGCAAAGAGTCAGAGGCAACTAAGCACGCGTGTATGTAAAACGTCAAAAGTTTAGCACAGAAATCAGAATTTCTGGCTTTTCTTGAAAACATGGGAGACATGACAACATGAGGCCCAGGGGACTTTAAATGGGACGGTCGTGGCAGACCCTGTGGCTCCGAACTGTCTTGCGCCTGGGCTGTTTCTCTCCTTAGCTTTAAATGTCAGGTCCGGGGAGACGGTCCATTTGGCCCATGCTTAGGGCCATGTCCCTGTAGGAATCAAGTTGGCAGTTCAGCACAGAAAATGGCAGCGAGTGTTCCTAGTTGTGGGCAGGGTCGGCAGTCTTTCTCCCAGCCACGTTGCGGAGTCAGCCCTTCGCTTCTCTGGCAGGGGGAACAGGAGAGGGAAGGGTAGGAAAAGACGGGGGCCGTTGGCCACCTGCCAGGCAACGCCTGCATCTCGGAGCAGGTATTAAGGCCCAGAAAAATGAGTGGCTGCAGCCGAGCTTGGCTGGAGGACTGAACAAAGAACGAGCTGCTGGTGACTCTTGCCCAGAGCTCTCAGCTTGCCAGCAGCCAAGGGCCCCGGAGAGGGCAGGCTGTGACCCCCGCACCTGATTGCCATTCATTTCTAGCCAGGCAGCTCTTAGCAACAGCTACCGGAGCTGCGCATCAGCTAGAAGCCCAAGGTCTCCGTGAGCCCCGCCAAGCAGAGAAGGGGAGGCAAGCCGTCCCCAGCTCTGCAGTGCAGGCAGCATCTTCGGCACCAGGCAGGAGATAATGCTTTTCTCTGCTGAGCATCCCTGAGCCTGGGTAGCCTCTCAATATCCTGCTCCAACCCTCTGGGCAAAGCTCCCAGGAGGGGAGCTTTCTGGCATTCAGGGTGCATTGATAAAAAGCAACTCCTGTTCTTTGGCTCCCTCAGTCTCGCACGCTCCAAATGGCCTTTGTCTGGGTCCTCCCAGCTTGGGCCAGTGCAAACAGCGAGGCGGGCAGTGCACCCACTGCTGGGCACCGTGGAGATGGAGGCTGAGGCGGAAGCAGAGGCACCAACTGGTGGGAGGAGCAGAAACTACACTGCTCAGCTTCCCAGGAGGGAAGGGTAAGGGGGGCATCATGCCGGCCTGGATGCTGCACTGCCTGCCGTCCTGAGAGCCCTTTTCCAAATTTCACGAGGGCTCGAGAGGGCAGGCTGTCCAGTCCCCATTCCCCACCTCATCTTTGTTGGCTCCATCAGCCCCAAAGGCATACTGAATGGGGAGCGACTGGCTACTTAGGAGGCAGATTAAAAAGGTGTGATTGCGGGGACCTGCCTTCTTGCCTGACCAAGATGCCCATCCCTGCTCTGCAGAAAGAGTCTGCCAGTGCTGTGCAATTAGGGATTCCAATGGTCTTCTGTTCATTCCCCTCAGCCTCACCCTTGGGCATGTCCTGGGGGCCTTGGATTGGGTTTACACCAAGGGCAAAGCTGTCCTGCAGCCATTCTGGCCCAGAGCCAAGTCCTCATCTGTCAAGGCAAGGGGGCCCTCCGCTGTGATGTGAGCAGTCTCGGCCTCTGCAGGTCACCCCCCAGGGCCTCAGCTCCGCCTGTCGCTGGCACTGGCCATACCTTTGCGTCTTCCACTCGTCTCACATTCAGCAGCTGGCAGGCTCTTAGGTCTTAATGTAGAAGGGCTCAGAACCAAGCCATTGTGCTAACTGCAAGCAGTGCCATCATGGACAGTCTAGCCCGGACATCCGCAAGGAAGAAAACCTTCAGCAGGGCAAAGAAATGCACACGAAAGCCATGGGGAGACGGTGAAGCACAATTTGTCCCTGTTGCTCAGTCACTAAGCTGTGTCCAACTCTTTGCGGCCCCATGGACTGCAGCCCGCGAAGCTTTCCTGTCCTTCACTGTCTCTTGGATAGTGGAATTTTGCTCAAATTCATGTCCACTGAGTCAGCGGTGCTATTTAACCATCTTGTCCTCTGCCGCCCCATTCTTCTCCTGCCCTCAATCTTTCCTAGCATCAGGGTCTTTTCCTACGAGTCATCTCTTTGGAGCAGGTGGTCAAAGTATTGGAGTTTCAGCTTCAGCGTTGTCCTTCCAGTGAATATTCAGGGTTGATTTCCTTTAAGATCAACTGGTTGGATCTCCTTGCTGTCCAACACAAATGCCGAAGTGGTCATAGGTGGTCCTACCGCTGAGCGCTAGACCCCTAAGTGCAGTTGTGCATTCTCCTATTCACTTGGGGCTTATAGTCAATCCTGCCTTCAACTGTCTATTCTGTGCTGAAGTCTACTCTTTAGCCCTTTTCCAAATTTCACGAGGGCTCGAGAGGGCAGGCTGTCCAGTCCCCATTCCCCACCTCATCTTTGTTGGCTCCATCAGCCCCAAAGGCATACTGAATGGGGAGCGACTGGCTACTTAGGAGGCAGATTAAAAAGGTGTGATTGCGGGGACCTGCCTTCTTGCCTGACCAAGATGCCCATCCCTGCTCTGCAGAAAGAGTCTGCCAGTGCTGTGCAATTAGGGATTCCAATGGTCTTCTGTTCATTCCCCTCAGCCTCACCCTTGGGCATGTCCTGGGGGCCTTGGATTGGGTTTACACCAAGGGCAAAGCTGTCCTGCAGCCATTCTGGCCCAGAGCCAAGTCCTCATCTGTCAAGGCAAGGGGGCCCTCCGCTGTGATGTGAGCAGTCTCGGCCTCTGCAGGTCACCCCCCAGGGCCTCAGCTCCGCCTGTCGCTGGCACTGGCCATACCTTGCGTCTTCCACTCGTCTCACATTCAGCAGCTGGCAGGCTCTTAGGTCTTAATGTAGAAGGGCTCAGAACCAAGCCATTGTGCTAACTGCAAGCAGTGCCATCATGGACAGTCTAGCCCGGACATCCGCAAGGAAGAAAACCTTCAGCAGGGCAAAGAAATGCACACGAAAGCCATGGGGAGACGGTGAAGCACAATTTGTCCCTGTTGCTCAGTCACTAAGCTGTGTCCAACTCTTTGCGGCCCCATGGACTGCAGCCCGCGAAGCTTTCCTGTCCTTCACTGTCTCTTGGATAGTGGAATTTTGCTCAAATTCATGTCCACTGAGTCAGCGGTGCTATTTAACCATCTTGTCCTCTGCCGCCCCATTCTTCTCCTGCCCTCAATCTTTCCTAGCATCAGGGTCTTTTCCTACGAGTCATCTCTTTGGAGCAGGTGGTCAAAGTATTGGAGTTTCAGCTTCAGCGTTGTCCTTCCAGTGAATATTCAGGGTTGATTTCCTTTAAGATCAACTGGTTGGATCTCCTTGCTGTCCAACACAAATGCCCGAAGTGGTCATAGGTGGTCCTACCGCTTGAGCGCTAGACCCCTAAGTGCAGTTGTGCATTCTCCTATTCACTTGGGGCTTATAGTCATATGTACTTTGCGCTCCTTTGCATTAGGCTTCAACTGTCTATTCTGTGCTGAAGTCTAGCTCTTTAGGAGACAGGGGCACTTGTCTGGGGGCAGAAGAGGGGACGCCTGAAGAGAAAGCAACCTGCGGAGTTCCGCAGCTTGCCTCTGGGCACCCAGGGCAGGTGTGAGGCTTCTCGTGACTCCCAGGGGCCAACTTAGATCTTGAACAGCCTGGGACAGGCTCAGTCCCCTGGGCTGGACCAGAGGGCCTTCCCTGGGGTATTTTTTCCCCGGGCAGGTTCTTAGATTCCCACTCTAGAGCTTTGCCTTTTCAATGTGCACGGCAGCATGAAGTAATCAACAGAGAAATACCTGCAGTGTGTTCCTCATCCCTGGCTCAGGGAGCTGCGGGTGCCTCCCAGGGTCACCTGTCTCCCCCCATCTCCCAGGTGAGTGGTTTCCTTTCTTGAGGGCCAGCGTGGCTTAAGTGCTTCTGTATATTTTCTCTCCTGATCCAGGACTCCCTTTGTGATGGCTGAATGGACCAAGAACCTGCAGGAATCGGAGGCTAAGAGCCTTATATTTAAGGGGTAAAAAAAAGTCCTCCAACAAAACTGCTTTTATAAGATGCTCCAAATCAGATGGAATGTCTGTCTTGAAATGGCTGGTCAGAATGTGTGTACAATGCCCTGGAGAGAAACCACGATTTGTTTCTTTTCAAGTATTCCTTTTTTTTCCCTGGCTGTACTTGCGCTTCAGGTAGGCTGGGGTGGGCAGAGGAGGGAGAAAAGAATGGAGGGGATGCTGAGAGGAGCCGACCAGAGGCCCCCCTGAACCGAGGCGGGTTCCCAAGCTGAACTGAGCACCAGCCGACTGTCCTCAGAGCCCTCTGGGCCCCAAACATCTCAAGAATTCCTTTTCTCTTGTTTTCTACTTTCAAAGTAAAGATACTGCTAGAAAAATTTCTTCTATCAGGGACATAGAATTACCTCTTCCCTGAGTCACGCATTCATTCTTGATTCATTCAGTAAACACTCTGTTCAATCGACTGGGGATAAGGATACACCAAGAGATGCATTATTTGTTAAAAAAAAAAAAAAAAATCCTCCCACCTCTTTTGCTTTTGTATGACAATACAATTAAACAATGTCTTTCAAGGCCAGGGGCCAATACAGGGAATGAATTGTATAGCCAATACTCAAGTCCACAGACCCTGAGGAACTTGTGATTTGAACAGACAAATGTTTGCAGGGTTTGGAGTGATTTCTTTTTTTTCTGTTTTGAACAATAAGCTGATTATTTCACATTTTGAAAAGTCAGTTTCAGTCGCTTTTTTTTTTTTTTTTAATCTGCAAAAAGAGAACCTGGAAAGGAATACAAACTCCTTCCTGGAAAACGTGTCTCCCTCCATGCCATGCCCCCACCCCCTATAAATAGCCACATACAGCGATTAGCCAACTGCAGCTCCAGGCCTGAGCTCACATCTGTTACTGAGACGCTGGAGAGACAGTGGAAAGCAGGCTGGCTGCCTGCCAACCCTCAGACTCCAGATTTTTGCTGACAACGCTGTCAATAAACGGGCAGATGGCATCAGCGCTCCTGGCAGGAGGGTTCCGTTCACCCAGCACAGGGTGTTATCTCAAATTCATGGTGCACTGGGCTGTACCTTTTGTGGGGCCATTAAAACCATTCCTGGAAGGAGGAGAGAGAGCGGGACAACCAAGAATTCAGGAGGCACTGGCTTCGTTTAATGAGATTAACCGAGCCGCCCACAGCGAGCAGGCCAAATAAGATCAGCTCTGGTGACTGTGCAAGAGATGGCGGTGAGAAGGGTCCCTCATTCACACGTTGCATTTTGTGCCATTTAAACACAAAGATCCTATCCTCAGTAGCCCTTGACCTGAAATAAACACTCGCGGGGAAGACTCTGCATGTCTGCCTTGTAAACATAATGTGCTGTGGGCTTGTCTTATAAGAACTGTGTGCATGTCCTCAGAAGCTCGAAATGAAATGCCAGTGATGTGGGCCCCCTGTCCTATCTCAGCCCCAGAATAAATAGCATGGGGGACCCTCAAGAGAGGTCCCCTGATGGTGACCTGGGGACAGTACCCTTTCCTACAGGTGGTTGTTCAGTTACTGAATCCTGTCCAATTCTTCTGCGACCCCACGGACTGTAGCCCAGGTGGCCCTAGTGGTACAGAGCCTGCCTGTCAACGCAGGAGAGGTAAGAGACACCGGTTCCATCCCTGGGTTGGGAAGACCCCTAGAGGAGGAAATGGCGGTCTACTCCAGTATTCTTACCTGGGACATGACAGGGTCAGAGGAGCCTGGCGAGCTACAATCCATGGGGTGGCAAAGAGTTGGACACCACTGATGTGATTTAGCACTCACGCTAGATTTATATAAGTTTCACACAACAGTAGGATACAAATTATCTTCAACTTCCCCTAGGCGATAAACCAGTGGGTATCCAGTGGTGGCAGTTCCTGGACAGGAAGTCCAGAAAGAGACCCCATGAGTTCCAGGTCAGACTGTGACGGACAGTGGGTGGGGGGTTCAGAGCTCAGGAGGAGACTGGGATTCTTCAGGTCTGGAACTTGGGCGGGCACGTCAGGGTGTGCTGTATCTTTAGAAGCTGTCAGTGCTTCTTAAGAACAGATTGAGAAAGAAAGGGCTGCTGACAAGCCTCGGGGATCTCCAAGGCTTAAAGGGAACAGGAAAAGAAGGCTAACAGAGCAAAGAACATCACACCAAGGACAAATGATCACACACAGGCCTGCTCTGATGGGTCTTCACTCTTCTAAAACCTCACCCCTCTCCGTGGACCTGAAAGACCGTCAGGATCCATGCCTCCCTCCTCTTTGCGACAGGCCTCTAGAGGAGGAAATGGCGGTCTACTCCAGTATTCTTGCCTGGGACATGACAGAATGATTCTGGGATTCTGGGACCCAGATTCTGGGACCCAGAATCCTTCGCTGCAGTGCTTGCACTTGGACACTCCTCTTCTTCAGCAACAAGATACAAAGAAACTGAATGGGGCTAAAATCAACTGCATGCATGTGTCGTCGGGGCAAATTCTGGACCCAAAGATACAAAAAAAGAGACTAAAACAAAACAAAACAAAAGCCTTACTGCCATTTCTGAAAAGCTGAGAGCAAAACCTGGGTGTTGGGGGCAAAAACAGGGCACTGAGAACACCTCCTGCACAGAGCACCCCCTAAGGGGTGAGCAGACCACATAGGCCACCCTCCAGCCTGACCCCTGGATACACCCCTGCCTTCACCCCATGTAAGGAACAAGCTCACTGCCCGCCTTGGTCAGCGAGCAAGCAAGGGAACCTGCTGCTGGTTCTCACCCTTACCACCACTTCTTGCAGCAGAGAACCCAATGAAGCCTTGTCTGAACTTCTCATCCAGCCTCTGATCAATCTGTATGGATTGGAGAAGGCCCAGAATCCTGACTGACAGCATCCTTTCGAATTCTGTAAACTTATCAGCTGCTTCTGCATATCCTCCACCACCCCTTACCCCAGCCACATGAACCCATTCTCCACACACAGACCTCTTGCCGGGCGCGCTCTCTGCCCCTCAGGCGTCCCTCCTCACGCCCTTGATCTTAGAACTCTACTCATCCTGCAGGACACGGCTTCTCTAATCAGCAAGTCAGTATCAGTGCTCCCTAGACCCTGCCAGTGACCTGATGACGCTTCTGTAAAGCCACGTTGTAATTAATGGGCTAGCTTTTCACGTTTGAGACTGAATTCTTGGAGGGCTGGTACTTGAGTCTGATTCATCTCCACTCGTGCTGTGCCAGATGCAGTTCCTGGCCCTCGGTAGCTCCCTCATCAGTGTTTACAGTCCACATGATTAAATCAATGAAAGCCTACTACAAAATCAAAACCGGCTTTTCAGTGGTTAGATCCATACCATTTCTTACCTGAACCTGGTGGTGGAAGCCAGCGGACTTTAGCTTGTCAAGAGAAGAGGGTGGTGGGGTTTCATATAGTCAGGGGGTAGATGATCTACCAACATCTTTCCAACAATTTCCTCTTCAGAAACCATCACCCTCCAAAAGGCTGCTCAGAATGGGTGATCAAAGGAAGCCTTTTTCTTCCATCACTCCTGACACATTTAAAGAGAAAAAAGAGCAAGTCGCCTAATATCTCTTTAATCCCTACCTGCAGTAGCCGAGGAATGAATCTCTGATTCTGAGTCTTCCTGCCTGAAAAGAACAATGCTGCAAAACAAACTAGGGGGACCGTTTGATCTGTGGACAAAAACAGGGCACTAAAACCTGCACAGAGCACCCCCTAAGGGGTGAGCAGACCACATAGGCCACCCTCCAGCCTGACCCCTGGATACACCCCTGCCTTCACCCCATGTAAGGAACAAGCTCACTGCCCGCCTTGGTCAGCGAGCAAGCAAGGGAACCTGCTGCTGGTTCTCACCCTTACCACCACTTCTTGCAGCAGAGAACCCAATGAAGCCTTGTCTGAACTTCTCATCCAGCCTCTGATCAATCTGTATGGATTGGAGAAGGCCCAGAATCCTGACTGACAGCATCCTTTCGAATTCTGTAAACTTATCAGCTGCTTCTGCATATCCTCCACCACCCCTTACCCCAGCCACATGAACCCATTCTCCACACACAGACCTCTTGCCGGGCGCGCTCTCTGCCCCTCAGGCGTCCCTCCTCACGCCCTTGATCTTAGAACTCTACTCATCCTGCAGGACACGGCTTCTCTAATCAGCAAGTCAGTATCAGTGCTCCCCTAGACCCTGCCACTGACATGATGACGCTTCTGTAAAGCCACGTTGTAATTAATGGGCTAGCTTTTCACGTTTGAGACTGAATTCTTGGAGGGCTGGTACTTGAGTCTGATTCATCTCCACTCGTGCTGTGCCAGATGCAGTTCCTGGCCCTCGGTAGCTCCCTCATCAGTGTTTACAGTCCACATGATTAAATCAATGAAAGCCTACTACAAAATCAAAACCGGCTTTTCAGTGGTTAGATCCATACCATTTCTTACCTGAACCTGGTGGTGGAAGCCAGCGGACTTTAGCTTGTCAAGAGAAGAGGGTGGTGGGGTTTCATATAGTCAGGGGGTAGATGATCTACCAACATCTTTCCAACAATTTCCTCTTCAGAAACCATCACCCTCCAAAAGGCTGCTCAGAATGGGTGATCAAAGGAAGCCTTTTTCTTCCATCACTCCTGACACATTTAAAGAGAAAAAAGAGCAAGTCGCCCTAATATCTCTTTAATCCCTACCTGCAGTAGCCCGAGGGAATGAATCTCTGATTCTGAGTCTTCCTGCCTGAAAAGAACAATGCTGAAAACTCACAAATGTCAGAAGATGCTGAGGCTGGTGGCACCGTTTGATCTGTGGAGGGGAGCTGTAAACAGGAATACCTTCTATTAATTCCACATCAAAGCGAATCACGTCCCTCCTTTCAGCAGCAATTAACATGGCCATTTTATGGTTTGTTTAGGTGCAGTCAGTCCATGTCTCTCCAATAATAAAAAAAAAAAAAGCAGGATCTTATAGGAAATCCTGTCAGAAATATTAAATATCAAACTCCTCTCTTTCTTGCCATAACTAGAATCAAAAATACCTTTCAGTGGATCACCAACAAGGACCTACTATATGGCACATGCAAGTCTACTCAGTGATATGCGGCAGCCTGGATGGGAAGGGGATTTGGGAGGGAATAGACACACGCATATGTACGGCTGAGACCCTTCACTGTGCACTTGAAACTCTCACAACATTGTTAATGAACCACATGCTAAGTCACTTCACTTGTGCCCAACTCTTTGTGCCCCATGGACCATAGCCCGCCAGGCTCCTCTATCCATGGGCTCCTCCAGGAAAGAATACTGAAGGGGGTTGCCATGCCCTCCTCCAGAGGATCTTCCTGACCCCGAGTCTTTTACATCTCCTGCATTGGCATTGGCAGGTGAGCTCTTCACCAATAGCACCACCTGGGAAGCCTCTAAATAGCTATAACCCAAAAAGATAAATTTTAAGTTTAAAAAATAATCTCTCATTACCTCTGGTGTGACTGAAAACACAGACACCTCCCCTTGTGTCACTTTTCAGGAAAGCCGAAAGAAACCCCTTCAGGGTGGCTTGTGGGCTCCAGGCTGCTTCACACCTCTCTCCTCCTCCTCTGAGGCTGGGGTGCACCCGCGCACTCCCACCTCACATTTTAACCAAACACATTCACATCCACCTCTGAGAGCTGCTAGGGCAGGCACAGTGTTGAGCTGGGTGGCCATGAAGAACCCCATGACGACTGTCTGAGGGGTTTCAGCTTTCTCGGAAGACAAAACACAAAACACAGGGTTCCCTTGAGCAAATCTTTACCAGGGAAGCCTTGCCACAAGCTCGGATACCCTTCATGCATCCCATCCCTGTCTCCTAGGGCTCTATCCACACTCATGTTGCCACCTTTCAACATGGCCTCCTCTACTTGAGGCTGGACACAGCCCTCTTGCTTGTTTCTCTTTAGCACAGATGCCTGCAGTTTTTGAAGGGGCTACTCAAACACATCTATAGTCACGTACAGGTGTGAGAGCTGGACCATAAAGAAGTCTGATGCTTCCATCTGTGGTGCTGGAGAAAACTCGTGAGATCCCCTTGGGCTGGAGGGAGATCCAACCAGTCAATGCTAAAGGAAATCAACCCTGAATATTCATTGGAAGGACTGATGCTGAAGTTACAATACTTTGGCCACCTGACGTGAAGAGACGACTCACTGGAAAAGACCCTGATGCTGGGAAAGACTGAGGGCAGGAGGAGAAGGGGGTGACAGAGGATGAGATGGCTGGATGACATCACCAACTCAATGGACATGAGTTTGAGCCAACTCCAGGAGATGGTGAAGGTCAGGGAAGCCTGGTAGGCTGCAGTCCATGAGGTCATGAAGAATTGGACATGACTTAGCAACTGAACAATGACAAGAACAATTTAAACACTAAAAGAACATAAAATAAGAACAAATACCACTGCTTCTTGCCAGATGGACTGAGAGACTTTTTTTTAAGTCTTTTTTGAATTTGGTAAAATATTGCTTCTGTTTTATGTTTTGGAAGGCTGTGAGGCATGTGAGACCAGGGATTGAACCCACACCCTCTGCATTGAAAGGGGGAGTCTTAACCACTGGAACACTAGGGAAGTCCTGGGGTTCATGTTTATTGGCTCACTTAACCCTCACAAGAACTGGATGAGTGAAGTATAATAATTGTACCCAGTTTGCAGATAAGGAGACTGAGGCACATAGAGCGTATGGAGGTGGAATCTCTCAGTAGCATCCTGTTGTGTGTTGTGTGAGCCACGGATGTCATGGAAGCTGGCAGGACCCTGAGCCCAGGGGGCAAGGGAGGTGTGTGAGGGGCCAAGCAGCCCCTCTGGGTCCTCTCTGTATCCATCCGCTCAGCCAGCTCTTCATGCAAGACCGTTCAGAAGGGATGTGTGTTTACACCTGCAGTGGCTCAGGCCTTCCCCGTCCTTGGATACCGCTCTGTAGAAACACACTGACGTCCCAGTTCTCTTTGCCGGCTCATGGTAAGGTCAGAGCAAGTGTGGTCAGATAATGACTTCTAGTCAATATCACACAGTGGTCACATGCCGCCCATCCTAATGCTTCCTTCAAAATCAATCCCTTAATAGAATGTCCTCATTAAGAATATATGAGACATGCTAAGGGGTGTGTGAAAGAAAAACAAACAGCACAAGACTCAGTCATGGTGTTGTGTCCATATTTCACTGACCTCTTTTTCTCCAAACTCTCCGGCCCTCCCTCGGATCATCGGTAACTCATTATCAGTTTTTCACACACAACGAGCAGATTCACCATCGAAAATGGCAGCTCCATAGAGCAGGACCGAATCTAGGCTTGGAGTGGAGTCCCTGTGCCAGCTGGGACAGGTGCCTTAACGTCTCTGGACCTCCCGCTGCTCCTGTCTGAAACGCATGTGATTAAAAATCTCCTGACTGCCACTCGGGGTCTCGGTGAGGCCCAGAGGAGGGCACAGATAGCCCACCTCTACCTCGACCCTCACTAAGGATCAGATTGTTTGCAAGTGACATTCCCGTCCTGTACAAACCTCAGTCTCCTTGACAGTCAGAGCTGGAGGGCGATCATGGGGCTGGCGAGGGCAAGCAGGAAGGAAGAGATAGACACCGTTTACAAATGGATGTGCTGTGTGTGCATAGTTGATCCTTCCCACCTCCCAGCCACTCTACCAGTTAAACATCATAGCTAGAGAAAGGCTGCAGAGCTTTCTGTTCTCATGTGGATCCTCTTCAGTCCACAGGTGGTCTGCTGGAGCCCGAATCATCCTTTCTTTCCCCTGAGAGACTCTGGAGGCCTCAGGGTAAAAATGAGAAGGCTGGGGCTCAGTGAGGGGGCCACGGATGTCATGGAAGCTGGCAGGACCCTGAGCCCAGGGGGCAAGGGAGGTGTGTGAGGGGCCAAGCAGCCCCTCTGGGTCCTCTCTGTATCCATCCGCTCAGCCAGCTCTTCATGCAAGACCGTTCAGAAGGGATGTGTGTTTACACCTGCAGTGGCTCAGGCCTTCCCCGTCCTTGGATACCGCTCTGTAGAAACACACTGACGTCCCAGTTCTCTTTGCCGGCTCATGGTAAGGTCAGAGCAAGTGTGGTCAGATAATGACTTCTAGTCAATATCACACAGTGGTCACATGCCGCCCATCCTAATGCTTCCTTCAAAATCAATCCCTTAATAGAATGTCCTCATTAAGAATATATGAGACATGCTAAGGGGTGTGTGAAAGAAAAACAAACAGCACAAGACTCAGTCATGGTGTTGTGTCCATATTTCACTGACCTCTTTTTCTCCAAACTCTCCGGCCCTCCCTCGGATCATCGGTAACTCATTATCAGTTTTTCACACACAACGAGCAGATTCACCATCGAAAATGGCAGCTCCATAGAGCAGGACCGAATCTAGGCTTGGAGTGGAGTCCCTGTGCCAGCTGGGACAGGTGCCTTAACGTCTCTGGACCTCCCGCTGCTCCTGTCTGAAACGCATGTGATTAAAAATCTCCTGACTGCCACTCGGGGTCTCGGTGAGGCCCAGAGGAGGGCACAGATAGCCCACCTCTACCTCGACCCTCACTAAGGATCAGATTGTTTGCAAGTGACATTCCCGTCCTGTACAAACCTCAGTCTCCTTGACAGTCAGAGCTGGAGGGCGATCATGGGGCTGGCGAGGGCAAGCAGGAAGGAAGAGATAGACACCGTTTACAAATGGATGTGCTGTGTGTGCATAGTTGATCCTTCCCACCTCCCAGCCACTCTACCAGTTAAACATCATAGCTAGAGAAAGGCTGCAGAGCTTTCTGTTCTCATGTGGATCCTCTTCAGTCCACAGGTGGTCTGCTGGAGCCCCGAATCATCCTTTCTTTCCCCACTGAGAGACTCTGGGGAGGCCTCAGGGTGACACAGGGAGGAGGCACCATGAGCGCTCATCCAGGCTGAGTGAGCGTAAGATCATCACCCGTCGAGTGAGTGCACCATGGGGACTAGTGTTGGCTTGTGCAGAACCTGGGGTCACCCAAGTGCGTGAGTGACAGGGGTGGCATTTGCGGCCATGCACTGGAACTGAGCATCCCTCATGCTCGACACCAACTTCTTCACTCAGTTCTAAGTCTGCTGCTGTTGTTATTTTCATGGATGAAACAGGATACTGATACCTTTGAGGAAGCTAATGACGAGGAGGCGATCTGGGAGCAGGGACACCTTCAGGTAGCTGGTAATGTTTGCTTTCATTTCAAGAACACATCAACTGCTACACAGGCATCCCCCAGAGGGATGTTAAAGTCTGATAGCTTGAAGCTCATACTGTAATAAGTAGAGTAAGAACCCATGTGTGGGAGATACTATTGTGTGTGTGTGTGTGTGCTCAGGGGTGCCTGCCTCTTTGAGGTCCCATGAACTGTAGCCCGCCAGGCTCCTCTGTCTTTGGATTCCCCAGGCAAGAAACTTGAGTCGGTTGCCATTTTTTTCTCTAGGGGATCATCCTGACCCAGGGATTGAATCTGCAATTCTTGCATCTCCTCCATTGACAAGCAGGTTCTTTACCACTGAGCCACCTGGGAAGCCCAGGAGACATCATTAGGCCCACTAATTTGTGGCCTTCCTCCTCTCCCAGACATACATGGCAAGTCTTATCTTTCAGTTCCGTTGAGGTTGGGTGGGCTCATTCAGATAGCCCACCTCTACCTCGACCCTCACTAAGGATCAGATTGTTTGCAAGTGACATTCCCGTCCTGTACAAACCTCAGTCTCCTTGACAGTCAGAGCTGGAGGCGATCATGGGGCTGGCGAGGGCAAGCAGGAAGGAAGAGATAGACACCGTTTACAAATGGATGTGCTGTGTGTGCATAGTTGATCCTTCCCACCTCCCAGCCACTCTACCAGTTAAACATCATAGCTAGAGAAAGGCTGCAGAGCTTTCTGTTCTCATGTGGATCCTCTTCAGTCCACAGGTGCTCTGCTGGACCCCCGAATCATCCTTTCTTTCCCCACTGAGAGACTCTGGGGAGGCCTCAGGGTGACACAGGGAGGAGGCACCATGAGCGCTCATCCAGGCTGAGTGAGCGTAAGATCATCACCCGTCGAGTGAGTGCACCATGGGGACTAGTGTTGGCTTGTGCAGAACCTGGGGTCACCCAAGTGCGTGAGTGACAGGGGTGGCATTTGCGGCCATGCACTGGAACTGAGCATCCCTCATGCTCGACACCAACTTCTTCACTCAGTTCTAAGTCTGCTGCTGTTGTTATTTTCATGGATGAAACAGGATACTGATACCTTTGAGGAAGCTAATGACGAGGAGGCGATCTGGGAGCAGGGACACCTTCAGGTAGCTGGTAATGTTTGCTTTCATTTCAAGAACACATCAACTGCTACACAGGCATCCCCCAGAGGGATGTTAAAGTCTGATAGCTTGAAGCTCATACTGTAATAAGTAGAGTAAGAACCCATGTGTGGGAGATACTATTGTGTGTGTGTGTGTGTGCTCAGGGGTGCCTGCCTCTTTGAGGTCCCATGAACTGTAGCCCGCCAGGCTCCTCTGTCTTTGGATTCCCCAGGCAAGAAACTTGAGTCGGTTGCCATTTTTTTCTCTAGGGGATCATCCTGACCCAGGGATTGAATCTGCAATTCTTGCATCTCCTCCATTGACAAGCAGGTTCTTTACCACTGAGCCACCTGGGAAGCCCAGGAGACATCATTAGGCCCACTAATTTGTGGCCTTCCTCCTCTCCCAGACATACATGGCAAGTCTTATCTTTCAGTTCCGTTGAGGTTGGGTGGGATCATTCAGCTAGTTCTGGCCAATAAAACGTGTGCCAGAGGGACTTGCCATCCTTTGGGGGCTGAGAATCCAAGCCTGATTCTCCAGTCTCGCTGCAGCCACCAAGATGTCCCCGAGGTGCAGACGGTGTGGTCTGTCTATACCAGCCCGCTGGACAGCCAAGTAGAACAGCATCCCTGCCAACGTGTGCTGCAAAAGTATGAATGAGGAATAACCTGTTTTATTGAGTCACTGAGAATCCAGAGCTTGTTACTGTTGCAATAACACTTAGCCGGGCTTCTCAGTGGTAAAGAGATTTCCTGCCAGTTCAGGAGACGCAGGTTTGATCCCAGAGTTGGGAAGATCCCCTAGAGGAGGAAATGGCAACCCACTCCAGTATTCCTGCCTGGAGAATCCTATGGACAGAGGAGCTTGGAGGGCTACAGTCCATGGGATTACAGAGAGTCAGACATGACTGAGTGACTGAACAACAACAACAGACCCTAGCTAATATGAGTGACATGCTACTTTTAAAATAAAATCACAGCCAAAGATGTCTGTGAATGTGTGTGTGTGTGTGTGTTTAGTGAAATATTTGAAAATTTATATTCCAAAGTTTAAATTATGACTTTCTCTGAGTGATGTATTTTCATCATTGTAATTCAATCTGTACTTTCCTCCCCTCCCAAACTTCCTACAACAAATATGCACTATTTTCACAGTCAGAAACATTGACGATGCGTCCATGTTGACGAATAAACAACATACTGATACTATGTCTGGGAGGATTATCCTGGCCATTTGAGAACTCATGTCTACTCACATTCATAGCTCTTACTAGGGGAAGACAATAATACTCTAAAGGATGCCTTTCTCCCTAAACAGCCTGTCTCCTTGGGGTAAGAGTGTGTTTTCCTTCAGGACCAGTGCTGGGAGGGGCCAGCATGGAAACGCCAGGGTGGGTGGGTGTCAGCTGGGTGAGCCCTTGAGCATCAGCTATAAAGAAGCAACCTGAAAGGGAGAAAGGAGTAGGGGAGTGAATGAAACAATGGACACATGGGACTCAACATCCTGTCCTGACTTCATTCCAGGGTGGTTCCAAGGGAACTCCAGCGGCTGTTGGAAAAGGCAGAAACCTATCAAAATCTGTGAAATGAGCCACGTTAGTTAGGGTTCTGTCTGGTCAACTTTGGCCCTAGACTGTTATTCATTCTGTGACCAAGGTTTGTTTTTTGTTGTTGTTTTTTTAAATCATAACTTTTTTCAGGATTAAAAATGAAATGAATGTAGGAGACGCAGGAGATGTGAGCTCAGTGCTTGGGCCAGGAAGATCTCCTAGAGAAGGAAATGGCAACCCACTCCAGTATTCTAGCCTAGGAAACCCCATAGACAAAGGAGCCGGGTGGACTCCAGTCCATGGGGTCACAATGAGTCAGACACGACTGAAGTGACTTCACACGCATGCATGAAAAGCATATATACGGAATCTAGAAACATGGTCCTGATGAACCTATTTTCAGGGTAGAAATAGAGATGCAGACTTCAAGAACAGATCTGTAGACACAACAGGGAAGGAGACGGTGGGATGAGCTAGAGAGAAGCACTGAAACATAGATGTCACCCAGTGCAAAACAGCCAGCCAGGGAGGGGCTGCTGTGCAGCACAGGGAGTTCAGCCCGGCGCTCTGCGAGGACCTAAGGGGCTGGGATGGGGAGGAGGGGGTGCGAGGGAGCGAGGGAAACTCAAGAGGGAGAGGACATATGCTCACTCACAGCTGACTCAGGTTGTTGTACAGCAGAAGCCCACACACGGTAATTCAATTGCACTATTTTCACAGTCAGAAACATTGACGATGCGTACATGTTGCCGAATACACAAAATACTGATACTATGTCTGGGAGGATTATCCTGGCCATTTGAGAACTCATGTCTACTCACATTCATAGCTCTTACTAGGGGAAGACAATAATACTCTAAAGGATGCCTTTCTCCCTAAACAGCCTGTCTCCTTGGGGTAAGAGTGTGTTTTCCTTCAGGACCAGTGCTGGGAGGGGCCAGCATGGAAACGCCAGGGTGGGTGGGTGTCAGCTGGGTGAGCCCTTGAGCATCAGCTATAAAGAAGCAACCTGAAAGGGAGAAAGGAGTAGGGGAGTGAATGAAACAATGGACACATGGGACTCAACATCCTGTCCTGACTTCATTCCAGGGTGGTTCCAAGGGAACTCCAGCGGCTGTTGGAAAAGGCAGAAACCTATCAAAATCTGTGAAATGAGCCACGTTAGTTAGGGTTCTGTCTGGTCAACTTTGGCCCTAGACTGTTATTCATTCTGTGACCAAGGTTTGTTTTTTGTTGTTGTTTTTTTAAATCATAACTTTTTTCAGGATTAAAAATGAAATGAATGTAGGAGACGCAGGAGATGTGAGCTCAGTGCTTGGGCCAGGAAGATCTCCTAGAGAAGGAAATGGCAACCCACTCCAGTATTCTAGCCTAGGAAACCCCATAGACAAAGGAGCCGGGTGGACTCCAGTCCATGGGGTCACAATGAGTCAGACACGACTGAAGTGACTTCACACGCATGCATGAAAAGCATATATACGGAATCTAGAAACATGGTCCTGATGAACCTATTTTCAGGGTAGAAATAGAGATGCAGACTTCAAGAACAGATCTGTAGACACAACAGGGAAGGAGACGGTGGGATGAGCTAGAGAGAAGCACTGAAACATAGATGTCACCCAGTGCAAAACAGCCAGCCAGGGAGGGGCTGCTGTGCAGCACAGGGAGTTCAGCCCGGCGCTCTGCGAGGACCTAAGGGGCTGGGATGGGGAGGAGGGGGTGCGAGGGAGCGAGGGAAACTCAAGAGGGAGAGGACATATGCTCACTCACAGCTGACTCAGGTTGTTGTACAGCAGAAGCCCACACACGGTCAACCAACTACCCTCTGTTAAAAAAAAGCAAATTTAAAAAAGAATGAAACTGATACCTCAAAATTCCAATAAATGTTTTACTCCTTTCATTGGAAAAAAGGTAAAAGCAGAGACTTTGATGTCATGTCATGCACGGGCCACCCTTCCTCACGTGCTCTGGGCTCCCCTGCTCCTTCTGCATCCCCACACTGCTCTTAGGAGCAGAGCCCTCTCTGGACCCCTTGCCCCAGAGGCCATCTCCTAGAGAGGCCACCAGGACAAGAGCCAGTTGGCAAGGCTGTACCCAAAGAGGTTTGATTCTTGGTGACTTAGCAGCCAGGGCTTCCATTCTAGAGCACCTGCCAAGTTGGCCAGCCAGAGAGGTCTTATGCACACGCTGGGCCAGAAAAAGCAACCTCCCTATATTCACGTGGCCTCCTGTCTGACAGGTTTAAGCAGCAGCAGAAGTTAATGACCTGAACCTTAATTTCCCAAGTGGAGTCATAAAAGAACAGAGATGGGAGTGAGCAGCTCCCATGCAATCTCTGGAGAGAGAAGCTTTCAAGATAGGCCCCTCCCTTGGCCAGGCACTTTCTGACCACGTTTTCCAAGTCCCGCTGCCATGTCATCCACGTCGAGCCTTCCAGGTCCCTGGCTCAGAGGGCGCGAACCAGACGCAAGTGCAGAACCATGTACACTGACCAAGGGGTCACCTCCTATCCCGGTACATCTCTGGCTTCCTTTACGACAAGGGGCTCCAGCCTCTGGGATCTACTGCCTGATGCTCTGAGGTGGAGCTGACGTAATAATCACAGAAATAAAGTGCACAATAAATGTAATGCATTTGAATTATCCTGAAACCATCTCCCCACCCTGATCCTACCCTGATCCAGTTTCCATCATGAAACTGGTTCCTGAGGCCAAAATGATTGGGGACTGGTACTGTAAGACAGGTTTTGTTTTTTGTTTTTTCCTTCCTAGGATGCTCTCTAAATATTACTGTCATCTTTTAAAGTGAAAGTGTTAGTTGCTCAGTTATGTTTGACTCTTGTGACCCATGGACTGTAGTCCGGCAGGCTCCTCTGTCCATGGAATTCTGCAGGCAAATAGAATTTATTTTAAACAGTGCAATTTTCTGATACCTCAAAATTCCAATAAATGTTTTACTCCTTTCATTGGAAAAAAGGTAAAAGCAGAGACTTTGATGTCATGTCATGCACGGGCCACCCTTCCTCACGTGCTCTGGGCTCCCCTGCTCCTTCTGCATCCCCACACTGCTCTTAGGAGCAGAGCCCTCTCTGGACCCCTTGCCCCAGAGGCCATCTCCTAGAGAGGCCACCAGGACAAGAGCCAGTTGGCAAGGCTGTACCCAAAGAGGTTTGATTCTTGGTGACTTAGCAGCCAGGGCTTCCATTCTAGAGCACCTGCCAAGTTGGCCAGCCAGAGAGGTCTTATGCACACGCTGGGCCAGAAAAAGCAACCTCCCTATATTCACGTGGCCTCCTGTCTGACAGGTTTAAGCAGCAGCAGAAGTTAATGACCTGAACCTTAATTTCCCAAGTGGAGTCATAAAAGAACAGAGATGGGAGTGAGCAGCTCCCATGCAATCTCTGGAGAGAAGCTTTCAAGATAGGCCCCTCCCTTGGCCAGGCACTTTCTGACCACGTTTTCCAAGTCCCGCTGCCATGTCATCCACGTCGAGCCTTCCAGGTCCCTGGCTCAGAGGGCGCGAACCAGACGCAAGTGCAGAACCATGTACACTGACCAAGGGGTCACCTCCTATCCCGGTACATCTCTGGCTTCCTTTACGACAAGGGGCTCCAGCCTCTGGGATCTACTGCCTGATGCTCTGAGGTGGAGCTGACGTAATAATCACAGAAATAAAGTGCACAATAAATGTAATGCATTTGAATTATCCTGAAACCATCTCCCCACCCTGATCCTACCCTGATCCAGTTTCCATCATGAAACTGGTTCCTGAGGCCAAAATGATTGGGGACTGGTACTGTAAGACAGGTTTTGTTTTTTGTTTTTTTTCCTTCCTAGGATGCTCTCTAAATATTACTGTCATCTTTTAAAGTGAAAGTGTTAGTTGCTCAGTTATGTTTGACTCTTGTGACCCATGGACTGTAGTCCGGCAGGCTCCTCTGTCCATGGAATTCTGCAGGCAAGAATACTGGAATGGGTTTCCATTCCCTTCTCTAGGGGATCCTCCCAATCCAGGGATCAAGCTCGCGTCTCTTGTGCCTCCTGCATTGGCAGGTGGATTCTTTACCACTCACCACCCACTCACTACCTGTTACATCCTACTTTCTGAGTAATTCCAGGTAAGCCACCCAAACTCTGACTTCATGCCAGCTCTCACTGTGGGGCTTTTGTAGTCCTCCACAGGGACCACAAGAGTGGGGACACTTTGCCAACCTCGTCTCCTGCATTACAGGCAGATTCTTTACCAGCTGAGCAGCAAGAGAAGCCCATCTGCTGTCATATCCCTCCCTAATTTCCAAACAAGGAAGTGGTCTCAAAGGAGTTAAAGGACACAACAAACACATCCTGAACTTTACGATCCAGCCCCATGGTTGTGATTTTCTTGGGGAGCATTGCAAACATGGATGGGGAACTGCTGCTGCCCCACCAGACTTAAAGCCAGAAGGAACTCAGGTGAGGGTAGTTAGAAGATGACCATGAAAGCAGGCCATGATGCAAGTGATGATGAATGGACCAGGATGCTATGGTCTTATCTCCTACCATGTCCTCTGCCTGCCTTTTGTCTAGGGAAAATCTTTAGCCCAGGGCTAAGTTTAATCAGAGAAGTGAGGACATGTAGAAACAAAGGAAAACAGTCAAAGCAAGCCAAATGATAGCCAAATGATAATAATGCAGTCATTAAGCATAGTCCAAGACATAGTTCCTTCTCCCGGGCTATAGATAAAATTCCGATCCATCTTCTGTAGGTTGTCTTATAGATACTGAAACCCCCACCAGGTGAAAGACGTTAACTGTATGATGCCCAGACTGTTCCATTCAGTCACTCAGTCCTGTCTGACTCTTTGCAACCCCCTGGACTGCAGCATGCCAGTCTTCCCTGTCCTCATCATCACCCGGAGCTTGCTCAAACTTATGTCCATTGAGTCAGTGATGCCATCCAACCATCTCATCCTCTGTTGCCCTCTTCTCCTCCTGCCCTTAGTCTTTCCCAGCATCATGATCTTTTCCAATGAGTCAGCTCTTCACATCAGGTGACCAAAGTATTGGAGATTCAGTTTCAGTATTAGTCCTTTCAATGAACATTCAGGGTTGATTTCCTTTAGGATTGACTGGTTTGATCTCCTTGCAGACCAAGGGATTCTCAAGAGTCTTCTCCAGCACCACAGTTTAAAAGCATCCATTCTTCACCGCTCAGCCTTCTTTATGGTCCAGCTCTCACATCCATACATAATTAATGGAAAAACCATAGCTTTGACTATACAGACCTTTGTCGGCTAAGTGATGTCTGCTTTTCAATACACTGCCTCAGTTTGCAATAGCTTTTCTTCCAAGAAGCAATCATCTTTTAATTTCATGACTGCAAGTCACTCTCCTCAGTATTTTGGGGCCCAAGAAAATAAACTCTGTCACTGCCCATTTATCTGCGATGAAGTGATGGGGCCGGATGCCATGATCTTCATACCGTCTGCCATGACAGGACTGTACCCATGACATAATTCTGAGAACTGGCCTCAAAGAAATGGAAACAAACCAACCTTGGAAATGAAAATTAACTGAAAGCCAGAAGGAACTCAGGTGAGGGTAGTTAGAAGATGACCATGAAAGCAGGCCATGATGCAAGTGATGATGAATGGACCAGGATGCTATGGTCTTATCTCCTACCATGTCCTCTGCCTGCCTTTTGTCTAGGGAAAATCTTTAGCCCAGGGCTAAGTTTAATCAGAGAAGTGAGGACATGTAGAAACAAAGGAAAACAGTCAAAGCAAGCCAAATGATAGCCAAATGATAATAATGCAGTCATTAAGCATAGTCCAAGACATAGTTCCTTCTCCCGGGCTATAGATAAAATTCCGATCCATCTTCTGTAGGTTGTCTTATAGATACTGAAACCCCCACCAGGTGAAAGACGTTAACTGTATGATGCCCAGACTGTTCCATTCAGTCACTCAGTCCTGTCTGACTCTTTGCAACCCCCTGGACTGCAGCATGCCAGTCTTCCCTGTCCTCATCATCACCCGGAGCTTGCTCAAACTTATGTCCATTGAGTCAGTGATGCCATCCAACCATCTCATCCTCTGTTGCCCTCTTCTCCTCCTGCCCTTAGTCTTTCCCAGCATCATGATCTTTTCCAATGAGTCAGCTCTTCACATCAGGTGACCAAAGTATTGGAGATTCAGTTTCAGTATTAGTCCTTTCAATGAACATTCAGGGTTGATTTCCTTTAGGATTGACTGGTTTGATCTCCTTGCAGACCAAGGGATTCTCAAGAGTCTTCTCCAGCACCACAGTTTAAAAGCATCCATTCTTCACCGCTCAGCCTTCTTTATGGTCCAGCTCTCACATCCATACATAATTAATGGAAAAACCATAGCTTTGACTATACAGACCTTTGTCGGCTAAGTGATGTCTGCTTTTCAATACACTGCCTCAGTTTGCAATAGCTTTTCTTCCAAGAAGCAATCATCTTTTAATTTCATGACTGCAAGTCACTCTCCTCAGTATTTTGGGGCCCAAGAAAATAAACTCTGTCACTGCCCATTTATCTGCGATGAAGTGATGGGGCCGGATGCCATGATCTTCATACCGTCTGCCATGACAGGACTGTACCCATGACATAATTCTGAGAACTGGCCTCAAAGAAATGGAAACAAACCAACCTTGGAAATGAAAATTAACTGCACCTAGAAGAATCAAGATGATGCTGGTCAGACCACCTATGACCAATCTCAAGATGACTGTGCTCTTTCTGCATGGAGGCCCCTCCTTCGGTCTATAACAGCTCTTGCCCACTTGTTGTCAGTGTGTGGCAGGGTGTACTCCTGGCCAGGAGTTCACTGCCCCGCCCTCACCAGTCTTTCCAGTGAATATTCAGGGTTGATTTCCTTTAGGACTGACTGGTTTGATCCCCTTTCAGTCCAAGGGACTCTCAGGAGTCTTCTCCAACACCACAATTTGAGAGGATCAACTTTTTGGTACTCAGTGTTCTTTATGAACAAACTCTCACATTTGTACACAGTTATTGGAAAAACCATAGCTTTGACTAGATGGACCTTTGTCAAAAAGTGATGTCTCTTATAGATACATGTATACTGAGTTGGAAATCTGAAAAATATATGAAATAAAAATGAAATCCTAAGTCTCTATCAACTGTAAAATAGATAAGTACATGTAGGTATCTTCACCAAGTGCAATATAAAATTGTATTATGGTGTTGTGGAACAAGGGAGGGGAAAAAATGAGAACGATGTTTTATTACCGTTTACCCCATTATTTCCCATCCCCTGAGACCACTGCAACTGTTGCCACATCACATTCAAGGAATGGTCCTCTCACAATGGTTGACGGCAATCTCTGTGAATAATCAAAGACAATAAAGGACAAAGGAAGGCCAAGTGAAAATCCTAATTCAGAAGAGAGTCACACCAGGGTCAACTTCACACTCCTTCAGAAGAGAACTGTCTGCATTCTTCTTTCCCCCTTTAATCTGATTTTGTGCTTTTTAAATGCAATTTCCTCTTTTGATGTAATGCATTACATAGGCTGCTGAGGAAATGGGCTCTGAGATAAGTAGAGATCCATTTTCAGAAGTGGAGTTAGAGTGAGACTCTTGAGAATGCTGAGGAGAACGTGTGCACTTTAATGATCTTTATACCGTCTGCCATCAGGACTGTACCCATTGTATTTTGGGGCCCAAGAAAATAAACTCTGTCACTGCCCATTTATCTGCGATGAAGTGATGGGGCCGGATGCCATGATCTTCATACCGTCTGCCATGACAGGACTGTACCCATGACATAATTCTGAGAACTGGCCTCAAAGAAATGGAAACAAACCAACCTTGGAAATGAAAATTAACTGCACCTAGAAGAATCAAGATGATGCTGGTCAGACCACCTATGACCAATCTCAAGATGACTGTGCTCTTTCTGCATGGAGGCCCCTCCTTCGGTCTATAACAGCTCTTGCCCACTTGTTGTCAGTGTGTGGCAGGGTGTACTCCTGGCCAGGAGTTCACTGCCCCGCCCTCACCAGTCTTTCCAGTGAATATTCAGGGTTGATTTCCTTTAGGACTGACTGGTTTGATCCCCTTTCAGTCCAAGGGACTCTCAGGAGTCTTCTCCAACACCACAATTTGAGAGGATCAACTTTTTGGTACTCAGTGTTCTTTATGAACAAACTCTCACATTTGTACACAGTTATTGGAAAAACCATAGCTTTGACTAGATGGACCTTTGTCAAAAAGTGATGTCTCTTATAGATACATGTATACTGAGTTGGAAATCTGAAAAATATATGAAATAAAAATGAAATCCTAAGTCTCTATCAACTGTAAAATAGATAAGTACATGTAGGTATCTTCACCAAGTGCAATATAAAATTGTATTATGGTGTTGTGGAACAAGGGAGGGGAAAAAATGAGAACGATGTTTTATTACCGTTTACCCCATTATTTCCCATCCCCTGAGACCACTGCAACTGTTGCCACATCACATTCAAGGAATGGTCCTCTCACAATGGTTGACGGCAATCTCTGTGAATAATCAAAGACAATAAAGGACAAAGGAAGGCCAAGTGAAAATCCTAATTCAGAAGAGAGTCACACCAGGGTCAACTTCACACTCCTTCAGAAGAGAACTGTCTGCATTCTTCTTTCCCCCTTTAATCTGATTTTGTGCTTTTTAAATGCAATTTCCTCTTTTGATGTAATGCATTACATAGGCTGCTGAGGAAATGGGCTCTGAGATAAGTAGAGATCCATTTTCAGAAGTGGAGTTAGAGTGAGACTCTTGAGAATGCTGAGGAGAACGTGTGCACATGGGAAGAAGGGAGGAGGAAGAGTAGAGAGCGAAGCCGGCTAATCAAATAGAGGAGGGTACCCATCCGTGTCCTGTTAGGAACTGGGCTGCTTAGCAGGAGGTGAGCAGTGGGGCAAGGAAGCTAAGCTTCCTCTATATTTATAGCAGTTTCCTATCCCTTACATGACCTCCTGAACTCCATCTGCCTCCTGTCAAATTCACAGGAGCATTAGATTCTCATAGGACCAAGAACCCTACTGTGAACTGTGCATGCAAGGCATCTAGGTTGCGTCTGCATGTTCCTTAGTTGCAGGAATACAAGCTCAGAGCCTCCACTGAGTCTACCTTATGGTGAAGTATATAATGATGTCATTATATATCACATTGTAATAGTAATAGAAATAAAGAGCTCAATAAATATAATGTGCAGTTGAATCATCCTGAAAGAATCTTCCCACCTCCCAGCCCCTGACCTGTGTCCATGGAAAACTTCCCTTCCAGGAAATTGGTCCCTGCTGCCAAAAAGGTATTGGATCGATGAAATACTGTATCTTGTCAAGGGACACTTGTCCATAAACGGATAGAAAATAGCCATGTGTGTGCCTAGTAAGATGCTCTAAGTCTGACACTCTTGCATGTGCAAGGATCTGGGAAAGAAATATCTGATTTGTATTTATCAACTTCTTTTCATGAAGCTGTATCTATAAGACAGTAACACCAGGCAATGTTTTTAAAAATTTTACCGTTTACCCCATTATTTCCCATCCCCTGAGACCACTGCAACTGTTGCCACATCACATTCAAGGAATGGTCCTCTCACAATGGTTGACGGCAATCTCTGTGAATAATCAAAGACAATAAAGGACAAAGGAAGGCCAAGTGAAAATCCTAATTCAGAAGAGAGTCACACCAGGGTCAACTTCACACTCCTTCAGAAGAGAACTGTCTGCATTCTTCTTTCCCCCTTTAATCTGATTTTGTGCTTTTTAAATGCAATTTCCTCTTTTGATGTAATGCATTACATAGGCTGCTGAGGAAATGGGCTCTGAGATAAGTAGAGATCCATTTTCAGAAGTGGAGTTAGAGTGAGACTCTTGAGAATGCTGAGGAGAACGTGTGCACATGGGAAGAAGGGAGGAGGAAGAGTAGAGAGCGAAGCCGGCTAATCAAATAGAGGAGGGTACCCATCCGTGTCCTGTTAGGAACTGGGCTGCTTAGCAGGAGGTGAGCAGTGGGGCAAGGAAGCTAAGCTTCCTCTATATTTATAGCAGTTTCCTATCCCTTACATGACCTCCTGAACTCCATCTGCCTCCTGTCAAATTCACAGGAGCATTAGATTCTCATAGGACCAAGAACCCTACTGTGAACTGTGCATGCAAGGCATCTAGGTTGCGTCTGCATGTTCCTTAGTTGCAGGAATACAAGCTCAGAGCCTCCACTGAGTCTACCTTATGGTGAAGTATATAATGATGTCATTATATATCACATTGTAATAGTAATAGAAATAAAGAGCTCAATAAATATAATGTGCAGTTGAATCATCCTGAAAGAATCTTCCCACCTCCCAGCCCCTGACCTGTGTCCATGGAAAACTTCCCTTCCAGGAAATTGGTCCCTGCTGCCAAAAGGTATTGGATCGATGAAATACTGTATCTTGTCAAGGGACACTTGTCCATAAACGGATAGAAAATAGCCATGTGTGTGCCTAGTAAGATGCTCTAAGTCTGACACTCTTGCATGTGCAAGGATCTGGGAAAGAAATATCTGATTTGTATTTATCAACTTCTTTTCATGTAAGTTTCTGTATCTGAGATGCTCTTGAGGCTTGTGAAAGAATTTTGAAATATGAATGAGAACTTTTGTTTCCAAATCAACAGCTAGGAGAGAGAGCTCACAGCATTGAAAACCAAAAGTGGAACACTGCAGCATCTCCTAGTTCTAGGAAAAGTGTTAGTTAGTTGTGTCTGACTCTGTGACCCATGGATTATACACCACCAGGCTCCACTGTCCATGGGGTTCTCCAGGCAAGATGACTGGAGTGGGTTCCCACGCCTTCTTCCAGGAGATCTTCCCAACCCAGGGATCAAATCCAGTTCTCTTGCACTGCAGGTGGACTCCCTACCAGCTGAGACACCAGGGAAGCCCATAGCTCTAGGAAAGCACACATTCATATTGATGGCTTTTCAATCAATTTTTGGAACAAAAATCTCTTCCCAAAGAAAGGAAACCAAATTGCTTCATTTCAGATGATTTTCCGTATTTCCTCCAAGTTTCCACAACTTGCTCCCATGCTTCTGGACAAGAAAATTGCTTTCCAGGATGAAGCCTCCCTTTGAAACAGCTCCTGAGGCTGTCAGCATGGAGCTCCAGTGAGGCTTCTCCGTACATTTTTTTTTTTTTTTTTAACAAAGATCAGTGTCACTAGGAGGGAGAGAGTTCATTCCTCAGGGACCACTTTTCACAGAGTGCTGCCTGTTTCTTTTCCTTCCCAGGAAGATAATGATAAACTGCAAAGGACATCTCCTCTTTTGCCACCGGCCGGTGGGGGAACATTCTGAAAGTCAGCCTAAACGGATTATTTTCCAATTTAACTGGTGTGGTTTGGTATGTTTGTTTTTCCTGTTTCCCAGGCGCCTGGCCTGAGATTTTTCCCAGCGTGTTTTGTTTTAAATGAATTTTTGTCTGTGAACAGAGGAGACTGTTAGAGACCAAACAGGGAATAAACAAGCCTGCCACAGGGACGACAGGGGCAGGGAGTTGGGGCTGCAGAGGCTGGCTTATCCTTGCTGCCCTGAAGATAGGAAGTACAAACTTGAAAACCAAAAGGAAAGAACATCCTAAGGTAGAATCAAAACCTCATGTGATTAGCAGTGAAATAGAGACATCCCTGGCTGTCCAGTGGTTAGAGACTTTGCTTCCAGTGCAGGGAAAGAGTGTTTGACCCCTGGCCGGGGCACTAAGATTCCATATGCTTTGAAGCAACTAAGCCTGTGCTGCAACAATTGAGCCCATGTGCCATAGCCAGAGACTGTGTACTGTAGCAAAAGATCCGGCATGATGAAGTGAAGATCCCGTGTGCCACAAGTCAGACAAGACACAGCCTAATAAATAAATATTATTTAAGTAAGAGAGATACCACTTATGAATGTAAAATGTATTCTTGAAACCAAGAAATATAATGCAAACATTAATTTTAAAGCAGATTTAGAATCTGTTTATAATGTAATTTATGATACAGATTTTAAATCCTGGATTGTAGGAACAAAGACAAATAGATTGGGATAAGGAACGATGTAGTTATAGATTCAGTCCATCTTTAATTGTTAATTACCTCAAGGCAAGAGCCTCAAGTCCTAATAATAATACAGACAAAGCTCATGGTTTTCATTCAAGGTGAAGGGTAATCAAAGAAAAGATAAGTATTTGAGCACTTCTTAAGAAGAAATTTGCAAAACAAAGAAGGAAATTAAAGGAAAGAAAGAGGAATGGAGGAGGGAAGGAAGAAGAAAAAAGGAAGGAGTAGATATGGAAAAGAGAAGAAAAATCACACTTTGTATATTTTTTTGGATTTTCTTTTTGATCTGGATCATTTTTTTAAAGTCATTATTGAATTTGTTATAATATTACTTCTGTTTTATGTTTTGTTTTTTGGCCACAAGGCATGTAGGAATCTTGGTTCCCCAATCAGGGATCAAACCCATGACCCCTGCACTGGAAGGTGAAGTCTTCACCATTGGACCACCAGGCTTTTTGTTTATAAGCCACTGAGAATACAGAAAGCTCTGTGTTTAGAGTCAGTGAAAGGGCTGTGGCCCTCATCTTGGTCCTTGTGTGACCTTAACCTCTCTGGATCCCTATTTCTTCATCTACAAAACAAGTAAGGGGGCAGATAGACTTTATAGGTTGTGGGGGAAAGTTTTAGAATAAATCGGGAGAGTAGCCCTGGCCTATGTACACTACCATGTGTAAAAGAGAGAGCTGATGGGAAGTTACTGTATCACACGTGGAGGTCAGCTCAGTGCTCCCTAGGCAAGAAGGATGTGGGGGAGGGAGGCTTAACATGGAGGGGAGGTATGTATATACTTATGGCCGATTCACATTGTTGTACAGCAGAAACCAACACATGGGAAAGCAATTATCCTCCAATTTTAAAAATAATAAAATAAAAAATATTCAAGAAACAGAACACACTACCATAGGATTTAACCAGTGATGATTGTAAGAAAAGTGTTGACAAAAGAAAGAGAGACAACACCGATCTCAGACAGGCAGGATCGAGGGTTTATTCGAGTTGCATGCAGGGAGAAGACCAGGAGTCAAAGAGAAAATGCCGTGGGGAAAAGGTGTTTTTAAGCAGCTGGATGAAGGGGCAGGCAGGGAGTGGAAGCTGAAGGAGGGGTGGGGGTGGTGCCAAGTGAGTTCGTGGGAGAGAGCTTTATGGAGGCAGAGACTCCAGGAGGTTGTAGCTGGCATGGGATGGCGGGAATGATTCAGCTGTTTGCTTTTCAGTTCCATCATTGATCACCTCTGCTTTTTGTCCACAGTAAGCAGTACAGTTTCCTACATATGCTTCCATTCGAACACGGGTGGACTCAGTGGAAAAAAGTACACCATCCCCTTCCTCTCATAACCATCCTCGGGTGATGTCCCATCCAGAGAAAATAGAATCTTAAGTTAGGGAGTGACCATACATGCTAAGCACCATCAAGAGGGCTGGAAGCTATGACTTTATCGACACCGATGACTGGGATGACTTTGGCAGGAGTTGCTTCAGTGGGTGGTTGGAGCAGAAGACACCTTTCTGTGGACTCAGAAATGAGAGGGATATTTGGAAATGAAAACATGAAGGGGCTTCCCTGGTGGTTCTGTGGGTAAAGAGTCCACCTTGCAATGCAAGGGGCACCAGTTTGACCCCTGGCCCTGGACAATCCCACGTGCCCTGGAGCAGCTGGACCTGTGTGTCCAATTACAAGACATCACTCTGGAACACATGCGCACAGAGCCAGTGCTCTGCAGCAAGAGAGGCCACTGCAATGGGAGGCCCACGCAGGCCAAAGGATAAAGATGGATGAAAATAAATAAATGAAAAACCAATAAAAGTGGCCAAAAAATTAAAAAAAAAAAAAAACAAAAAACAGGAAGGCCGAGGGTGGGATTCACACTTCTAAGCAGGTTAGATTTATGAAGCATGGCTGTGTGTGTTGGAGCAGAAGAACCAAGGTCATCTAGAGATGATCCCTTGTTATTTGTTTCCAGGTACAAGAGACTTGCACATGATTGTGGACCCCAGTAGAGAGGAAGAAATTAAAGATTAGACACATGGCATTGCATGGGGTCCCTGGAAAAAGAGACAGAGTGGGGATAAACGTGAAGGATGGAGGGGAAAGAGCAACCATTGCTGAGCCAGAACAGAAGGGTGAATGTAAAAGAGAAAAGAGGACAGGAGGTGGGCCAGGACTGCGTGGGATCCTGCCCACAGTCTCCAGAGTGGAAGATGAAGCCAGCATCCATGAGTGTCCATTCGAGAAGGGAAATGTGGAGCTGGGTAGGGTGGGCCTGCAGTAGCTCCTGATGGTGACAGGAGAGAGGAGGTGACCAGGCTCGCATGAAAGTCTTACGACGCAGGTATCCACAATGTTCAGTGACTTTCTCCTCTGTGGCTTGGACACTCACATGCAGGGTCACAATGTGGATGATTAGAATAATTCAAGACTGAATAAGACAGGGTAATACCTCTCCAAAGACGACATACAGATAATAACCATCCTCGGGTGATGTCCCATCCAGAGAAAATAGAATCTTAAGTTAGGGAGTGACCATACATGCTAAGCACCATCAAGAGGGCTGGAAGCTATGACTTTATCGACACCGATGACTGGGATGACTTTGGCAGGAGTTGCTTCAGTGGGTGGTTGGAGCAGAAGACACCTTTCTGTGGACTCAGAAATGAGAGGGATATTTGGAAATGAAAACATGAAGGGGCTTCCCTGGTGGTTCTGTGGGTAAAGAGTCCACCTTGCAATGCAAGGGGCACCAGTTTGACCCCTGGCCCTGGACAATCCCACGTGCCCTGGAGCAGCTGGACCTGTGTGTCCAATTACAAGACATCACTCTGGAACACATGCGCACAGAGCCAGTGCTCTGCAGCAAGAGAGGCCACTGCAATGGGAGGCCCACGCAGGCCAAAGGATAAAGATGGATGAAAATAAATAAATGAAAAACCAATAAAAGTGGCCAAAAAATTAAAAAAAAAAAAAAAACAAAAAACAGGAAGGCCGAGGGTGGGATTCACACTTCTAAGCAGGTTAGATTTATGAAGCATGGCTGTGTGTGTTGGAGCAGAAGAACCAAGGTCATCTAGAGATGATCCCTTGTTATTTGTTTCCAGGTACAAGAGACTTGCACATGATTGTGGACCCCAGTAGAGAGGAAGAAATTAAAGATTAGACACATGGCATTGCATGGGGTCCCGGGAAAAAGAGACAGAGTGGGGATAAACGTGAAGGATGGAGGGGAAAGAGCAACCATTGCTGAGCCAGAACAGAAGGGTGAATGTAAAAGAGAAAAGAGGACAGGAGGTGGGCCAGGACTGCGTGGGATCCTGCCCACAGTCTCCAGAGTGGAAGATGAAGCCAGCATCCATGAGTGTCCATTCGAGAAGGGAAATGTGGAGCTGGGTAGGGTGGGCCTGCAGTAGCTCCTGATGGTGACAGGAGAGAGGAGGTGACCAGGCTCGCATGAAAGTCTTACGACGCAGGTATCCACAATGTTCAGTGACTTTCTCCTCTGTGGCTTGGACACTCACATGCAGGGTCACAATGTGGATGATTAGAATAATTCAAGACTGAATAAGACAGGGTAATACCTCTCCAAAGACGACATACAGATGGCCAAAAAAACACATGAAACGATGCTCAACCTCACTTATTATTAGAGAAATGCAAATCGAAACTACAATGAGATATCACCTCACACCAATCAGAATGGCCATCATCAACAAATCTATAGACAGTAAATGCTGAAGAGGGTGCGGAGAAAATGGAACATTCTTGCATTGCTGGTGGGAATGTAAATTGCTACAGCCTCTATGGAAGACAGTATGGAGATTCCTTAAAAAACTAAACATAGAAGCACCATATGACAATCCCACTATTAGGCTTATACCATGATGAAATCAAAACTGAAAGAAGCACCTATACCCCAATGTTCATTGCAGCTCTCTATACAATAGCGTTCTAGAACATGGAAGCAGCCTAGATGCCCATCGACAAACGAATGGATAAAAAAACTCTGGTACATATATACAATGGAGTACTTCTCAGCTGTAAAAAGAAATGCAGAAGAATCGGCCCTAATGAGGTGGCTGGATCTAAACCTATCATAAAAAGTGAAATAAGTCAAAAAGAGATCAAGTACAATATACTAACACATATGGAATCTGGTAGGATGGTAAAGATAACACACAGTGAAGTGATGAAAAAACAGACATGGAGAATAGACATATGGACATTGTGGGAATGAACAGTGGGTGGGAGGCATATAGGGCATGGAGGAAAGAGCAACCATTGCTGAGCCAGAACAGAAGGGTGAATGTAAAAGAGAAAAGAGGACAGGAGGTGGGCCAGGACTGCGTGGGATCCTGCCCACAGTCTCCAGAGTGGAAGATGAAGCCAGCATCCATGAGTGTCCATTCGAGAAGGGAAATGTGGAGCTGGGTAGGGTGGGCCTGCAGTAGCTCCTGATGGTGACAGGAGAGAGGAGGTGACCAGGCTCGCATGAAAGTCTTACGACGCAGGTATCCACAATGTTCAGTGACTTTCTCCTCTGTGGCTTGGACACTCACATGCAGGGTCACAATGTGGATGATTAGAATAATTCAAGACTGAATAAGACAGGGTAATACCTCTCCAAAGACGACATACAGATGGCCCAAAAGCACATGAAACGATGCTCAACCTCACTTATTATTAGAGAAATGCAAATCGAAACTACAATGAGATATCACCTCACACCAATCAGAATGGCCATCATCAACAAATCTATAGACAGTAAATGCTGAAGAGGGTGCGGAGAAAATGGAACATTCTTGCATTGCTGGTGGGAATGTAAATTGCTACAGCCTCTATGGAAGACAGTATGGAGATTCCTTAAAAAACTAAACATAGAAGCACCATATGACAATCCCACTATTAGGCTTATACCATGATGAAATCAAAACTGAAAGAAGCACCTATACCCCAATGTTCATTGCAGCTCTCTATACAATAGCGTTCTAGAACATGGAAGCAGCCTAGATGCCCATCGACAAACGAATGGATAAAAAAACTCTGGTACATATATACAATGGAGTACTTCTCAGCTGTAAAAAGAAATGCAGAAGAATCGGCCCTAATGAGGTGGCTGGATCTAAACCTATCATAAAAAGTGAAATAAGTCAAAAAGAGATCAAGTACAATATACTAACACATATGGAATCTGGTAGGATGGTAAAGATAACACACAGTGAAGTGATGAAAAAACAGACATGGAGAATAGACATATGGACATTGTGGGGAATGAACAGTGGGTGGGAGGCATAAAGGAAGTAGCATGAAAACCTATACTGTCATATGTGAAAAAAATAGCTATTGTCATTGCACTATGAGAAAAGGGGATCCTACACGGGAGCTGTGTAATGGTCTGGAGGGATAGGATGGGGGGGATATACATATGACTAATCTGGGATCATACATATCTGTAAACAACAAAATTCTGTAAAAGTAAAAAGTAAAATAAAAATTAAAAAAGAAAAAAAGACAGAGTGATAACTAATGAGAATCTGCCATATAGCACAGAGAGTTCTTCCTCATGCTCTGTGGTGATTTACATGGGAGGAAATTTACTAAAGAAGGGGAGGTGTATGTTTAGCTGATTCACTCAGCTATACAGGAGAAACTAACACAACACTGTAAAGCAGTTGTGGCTATGTGGATGTGCTTATGTGCTCAATCGGGTCTGACTCTTTGCTCCCTATGGACCGTAGCCCATCAGGCTTCTCCGTCCATGGGATTTCCCAAGCAACACTATTGGAGTGAACTGCCATTTTCTTCTCCAGGGGATCTTCCCAACCCAGGGATCAAACCCACATCTCCTGTGGCTCCTGCATTGCAGGCAGATTCTTGACCTGATGAGCCACGGGGAAAGCTTATAAAGCAACGACAGCCCCATTTTCAAAAAGACTGAATAAGACAGGATGGATTTTGTAGAAGAACATAGGACAGCGAGGGTTTGGAGGCCATGAGGGATGGAAGAACTGAGGGAGGAGAGGAGAAGTGGACAGAGGATGTGAATTTCTCAACCAAGGTGCCCTCAGAGTGGGGGCTGTTCTTCCATCCATAGAGTGAATCCAAATTTTGGTTAGGCCAAGAGTGAAGTAAGCATTTGGCAAGGGAGCTGAAATGTTAGGAGCGTGTATCCTCACCATGGAAGCAGCCTAGATGCCCATCGACAAACGAATGGATAAAAAAACTCTGGTACATATATACAATGGAGTACTTCTCAGCTGTAAAAAGAAATGCAGAAGAATCGGCCCTAATGAGGTGGCTGGATCTAAACCTATCATAAAAAGTGAAATAAGTCAAAAAGAGATCAAGTACAATATACTAACACATATGGAATCTGGTAGGATGGTAAAGATAACACACAGTGAAGTGATGAAAAAACAGACATGGAGAATAGACATATGGACATTGTGGGGAATGAACAGTGGGTGGGAGGCATAAAGGAAGTAGCATGAAAACCTATACTGTCATATGTGAAAAAAATAGCTATTGTCATTGCACTATGAGAAAAGGGGATCCTACACGGGAGCTGTGTAATGGTCTGGAGGGATAGGATGGGGGGGATATACATATGACTAATCTGGGATCATACATATCTGTAAACAACAAAATTCTGTAAAAGTAAAAAGTAAAATAAAAATTAAAAAAGAAAAAAAGACAGAGTGATAACTAATGAGAATCTGCCATATAGCACAGAGAGTTCTTCCTCATGCTCTGTGGTGATTTACATGGGAGGAAATTTACTAAAGAAGGGGAGGTGTATGTTTAGCTGATTCACTCAGCTATACAGGAGAAACTAACACAACACTGTAAAGCAGTTGTGGCTATGTGGATGTGCTTATGTGCTCAATCGGGTCTGACTCTTTGCTCCCTATGGACCGTAGCCCATCAGGCTTCTCCGTCCATGGGATTTCCCAAGCAACACTATTGGAGTGAACTGCCATTTTCTTCTCCAGGGGATCTTCCCAACCCAGGGATCAAACCCACATCTCCTGTGGCTCCTGCATTGCAGGCAGATTCTTGACCTGATGAGCCACGGGGAAAGCTTATAAAGCAACGACAGCCCCATTTTCAAAAAGACTGAATAAGACAGGATGGATTTTGTAGAAGAACATAGGACAGCGAGGGTTTGGAGGCCATGAGGGATGGAAGAACTGAGGGAGGAGAGGAGAAGTGGACAGAGGATGTGAATTTCTCAACCAAGGTGCCCTCAGAGTGGGGGCTGTTCTTCCATCCATAGAGTGAATCCAAATTTTGGTTAGGCCAAGAGTGAAGTAAGCATTTGGCAAGGGAGCTGAAATGTTAGGAGCGTGTATCCTCACCATGGCTGGAGTCCTAGGGGAGATGATGAATAGGACTGGAAGGCCCCATAGTGAAAAGCCAAGGAAGGAAGCACGGAGAAGCAGGAACCGGAGCAGGGAAAAGATGAGCTGAGGGGCCCTGATGTTGAATGGTGCCAGGAAACCATGGCACTAGCAAGCCTGCTGGTATGAAAACACCCATGATTTCAATTGTATTTGGAATCCTTAACTCAGTTCCTTAACTGTGCTCAGCTCCTTAGCCCAACTATTGTAAACTATTCTTCAGGTATTCAAAAAGTGTGGGCTCAATTCCCATCTGGTCTTTTAGAATAACCTCTAACCTATTTTTAAAGTCTCAGGGCTTTCTTGGTGACTCAGTGGTGAAGAACTTGCCGGCCAAGGCAGGAGACACAGCTTCCATCCCTGATCCAAGCAGGCTCCCACATGCTTCAGAACAACTAAGCCCGTGCACCACAACTATGGCGCCTGGGCTCTAGGGCCCGGGAACCACAGCTACTGTGCCCTAGAGTCCGTGCTCCACAACAGAAGCCACTGCAACCAGAAGCCTTCTCACCACGAGAGTAGCCGCCACTCACGGCAACTAGGGAAAAGCCTGGATGCAGCAAAAAAAAAAAAAAAATCCAGCACAGCCAAAAATAAAATAAATTAGTAAAATTATTTTTAAAAAATCTCTAAGTAGGGCTTCCCCTGGTGGTCCAGTGGATAAGGACACCGCCTTACAGTGCAAGGGGCGCCGGTTTGATCCCTGGCCTGGGAAGATCCCACGTGCAGCGGAGCGGCTGGACCGATGTGTCCAATTACCGAGCCAGAGCTCTGGAGCGCATGCGCCCAGAGCAGGCACTGTGTGACAACAGACGCCACTGCGATGGGAGGCCCGCAGGAGCCAAAGAACAAAGACGGATGAAAACAGAGAAATGGGGCTTCCCCTGGTGGTCCAGTGGGTAAGGACACCGCCTTGCAGTGCAAGGGGCGCCGGTTCGATCCCTGGTCTGGGAAGATCCCACGTGCCGCGGAGTGGCTGGACTGATGTGTCCAATCACCTAGCCGGAGCTCTGGAGCGCATGCGCCCAGAGCCGGTGCTCTGCGACAACAGAGGCCACCGCGATGGGAGGCCTACAAGAGCCAAAGAACAAAGAATGATGAAAATAGAGAAATGGAAGACCAATAGAAGTGCCCTGCCCGCTCCCTTTCCTCCCCAACCCGATCCCCGCCCAAAATAAATTAAAAAAAAAAAAAAAGTACACACTGCCATACTTAAAACAGATAACCAACAAAGAGCTACAGTATGCCAAAAAAGTTTTTTTGGAAATCTCCAGTTGCAAGTCCAGCCTCCACCCTCCAACCAGAAATATCTTTGTAAGCTGTGGATCAAGGACCTCTCACTCCCCTGATTGCAATGCTTCATCAGCTGCCCCTCGTATTAAGAAAAATGTGTAAATACTTTAAGGGGCTTCATTGGTGGCTCAGTGGTGAGGAATCCACCTGCCAAAGAAGAAGAGGTGGGTTTGATCCCTGGGTTGGGAAGATCCCCTGGAGGAGGAAATGGCAACCCACTCCAGTATTCTTGCCTGGTGAATGCCATGGACAGAGGAGCCTGGTGGGCTACCTACAGTTCCTGAGGTCACAAAGAAGGACATGACTTAGTGACTAAGCAACAACAAATAAGTACTTTAAACCCCAGTTAAGATACAGAACCATTTATCCCTATATTACCCCCCCATCCCATTCATCCCAATCACACTGGATCACCTCCCATGGGGGCAGAGTGGAATCAGGGATGAGAATGACTTGGCCAGTTGGCATGGGTTAGAGCCTCAGCTTCCTGATAGCATGGTCTTCTTTAGTTACTTACTCTCCTATCCTCCTCCACGTTCTTAAGATGGGATGGCAGTGATGCCTACATCAGAAGACTGTTCTGCGGATTAAAGGAGTTGATACAGGCCAAGCACTTAGATCACTATCTTGTACTCAGTACGTGCTCAGTTAATGTCAGTGACTGGAGAACAAAGCCTTTGCAATTCCCACAGGGCTATACCCTGCTGACAATGCTCCTCCCAAGTTTCCATCTCCAAATTCTCGTCTTCTCTCAAGTTTCAGCTCAAATATCCCCGCTTCCTGAACGTTTTTTCTCCAGTTTAAAAGTAATCAGTGAGATTCGCCCTGGCATCCCAGTGGTTAAGACTCTGCACTCCTTATGCAGGGGACGCAGGTTCAGTCCCTGGTCAGGAAGTAAGATCCCACATGTTGCACGGCTTGCCTCAAAATAAATAATTATAAAATAAAATTAATCAATAATTCTATACTCCCAGGAGATTTATCCAGACCCTGGTAAAGCAGTAATAGCATTGTATATATTTAAACTGGCTGCATCATGAGACATTACCGAGCATGAGCCAAGGGTGGGCTAACTCCTCCACGAGGGGACACAGGCAAATCCCAAGATCTGCAATCTTTGATACAAAAGTAGAGAAACCAAAGTGTACATTCTTAAACAGAAATAAAGAAACGTCACTTGCTAAGCTTTCAAGAAAAAAAAAAAAATGCTTTCTTGGGACTTCCCTGGTGCTTCAGTGGTTAAGAGTGTGCGTAGGGCACAAATTTGATCCCTGGTCAGGGAACTAAGATCCCAAATGCACAAAGTGTGGCCTTAAAAACAGAAAGAAAGAAACTACTTTCCTGACTGCCGCTTCTACTCTCTCATTCAGCTCCACACCCCAAGTGTCTAAGCACAGTGATCAGTACTTAGAAAGTGCTCTGTAGGGGCCTTTCAGATCACATGGAATGGAGGAAGAAAAAGGGATTGAATACAGTTACCGGGCTTCCCTGGTGGCTCAGATGGTAAGGAATCTGCCCACAATGCAGGAGACTGGGATTTGATCCCCAGTTCAGGAAGACTCCTGGAGAAGGGAATGGCAACCTATTCTAGTATTCTTGCCTGGAGATTTCCATGGCCAGAGAAGCCTGGCAACCTACAGTGCATGGGGTCACAAAGAGTTGGACACAGCTAAGCTACTAACACTTTCAGTTTTCTTTCATATGTTTCATGGAAGCAGAGAGCTGGAGCACCAGATCTCTTGACCCTAGGCACATTATCATAGCATTTAACTGTTTTGGAGGAAAAACACTAAACTGAACCACCAGATACTCTGGACAACTAAAATGCACTTTAATGAGCCTTAGAAAGCTTATACTATCCTAGGGCACCAGCCAGCAATATGTCCCTTTTCTTGCCAGTAATATTTTCAATGGGGAAAGTATCTACAAGTATTTCTCATTGCCTTTAGTGTTATTAAAAGTACTGGTGTAACCTAGCAACCACCAAGGTACAGATATTAAAACAGGCACTTTATAATATATTCCAGTACTTTGCCATCAGTTTAGTGTATACGTCTACGTTCTAATAATTACCCACTTCTTATTTATAAGAATAATTTTATGCCATTTTTCCCACTGTCTTCTTCAGGACCCCTCCTTTGACTTCCCTCTCCCCTCAGTCTTTTGAGTGATCTATTCATAGGTGAAGTGAGGGGAAGAAAAAGGCAGTTAAAGAAAAACGAAAGAATCAAAGAGGGCCTCAATGGGCAGGGCAGGTGGTATAAAGGTATTGTTGGACCAAGTCCAGTGATACAAGTTGAACTTCCTCCTTTTGAACCTGGATGGGCTGTTGTATTAGTAATGGAAGGGCATTATTTTGGTAGAAAATCTATTGGCTCATTATGAAAAGAGTCACACAGGTCCTGATGAGAAACGTCTTTGTTGTTGTTTAGTCACTAAGTTGTATCCAACTCTTTTTCAATCTACTGAACCACAGGGAAGCTGATAAATGTCTTAGGTCAACATATATTTCAGTCCGAGGATCTTCCATTTAACTGAGCCATAACGCCATGAACAAGAGAGTCTGAGAACTGGGAGTTACAAAGAGTCTTAAAGGTTGTCTTTTCCACACTCCCACATTTAAAAAAAGGCGGGGCTTCCCTGGTGGTCCTGTGGGTAAAGAGTCCACCTTGCAGTGCAAGGCGCACCTGCTTGATCCCTGGCCACTGAGCGGCTGGACAAGTGAGTCCAATTATGAGCCAATGCCCTGGAGCGCATGTGTCCAGAGACGGCGCCCTGCAGTGAGGGAGGCCACTGCAATGGGAGGCCCACATAAGCCAAAGAATAAAGATGGATGAAATAAATAAGTGACCAATAAAAGAGGCCAAAATTTTAAAAAATAAAAAATAGAAAAGACTGAGAACTAGACGAAATGTGGGCAGGGTGAGGAGGACTTGAAGTTCTCCACTTTGTGAAGCTCTGATGTGGATGGAAGAAAGGCACTGGGCACCAGCCAGCAATATGTCCCTTTTCTTGCCAGTAATATTTTCAATGGGGAAAGTATCTACAAGTATTTCTCATTGCCTTTAGTGTTATTAAAAGTACTGGTGTAACCTAGCAACCACCAAGGTACAGATATTAAAACAGGCACTTTATAATATATTCCAGTACTTTGCCATCAGTTTAGTGTATACGTCTACGTTCTAATAATTACCCACTTCTTATTTATAAGAATAATTTTATGCCATTTTTCCCACTGTCTTCTTCAGGACCCCTCCTTTGACTTCCCTCTCCCCTCAGTCTTTTGAGTGATCTATTCATAGGTGAAGTGAGGGGAAGAAAAAGGCAGTTAAAGAAAACGAAAGAATCAAAGAGGGCCTCAATGGGCAGGGCAGGTGGTATAAAGGTATTGTTGGACCAAGTCCAGTGATACAAGTTGAACTTCCTCCTTTTGAACCTGGATGGGCTGTTGTATTAGTAATGGAAGGGCATTATTTTGGTAGAAAATCTATTGGCTCATTATGAAAAGAGTCACACAGGTCCTGATGAGAAACGTCTTTGTTGTTGTTTAGTCACTAAGTTGTATCCAACTCTTTTTCAATCTACTGAACCACAGGGAAGCTGATAAATGTCTTAGGTCAACATATATTTCAGTCCGAGGATCTTCCATTTAACTGAGCCATAACGCCATGAACAAGAGAGTCTGAGAACTGGGAGTTACAAAGAGTCTTAAAGGTTGTCTTTTCCACACTCCCACATTTAAAAAAAGGCGGGGCTTCCCTGGTGGTCCTGTGGGTAAAGAGTCCACCTTGCAGTGCAAGGCGCACCTGCTTGATCCCTGGCCACTGAGCGGCTGGACAAGTGAGTCCAATTATGAGCCAATGCCCTGGAGCGCATGTGTCCAGAGACGGCGCCCTGCAGTGAGGGAGGCCACTGCAATGGGAGGCCCACATAAGCCAAAGAATAAAGATGGATGAAATAAATAAGTGACCAATAAAAGAGGCCAAAATTTTAAAAAATAAAAAATAGAAAAGACTGAGAACTAGACGAAATGTGGGCAGGGTGAGGAGGACTTGAAGTTCTCCACTTTGTGAAGCTCTGATGTGGATGGAAGAAAGGGCACTGGGCATTGATTCAAGGCACAGAGCAAGTCCAACGAGATCCTTCTAACCTCTCCTTCACTGTAGCTGTTTTCTATGGACCATTGATGCAAAGAGCCCACTCAGTCTTTGGAAACGACCCTGATGCTGGGAAAGACTGAAGGTAAACGGAGAAGAGGGGAAGCAGAGGACGAGAGGGTTGGATGGCATCACTGACTCAATGGACATGAGTCTGAGCAAGTTCCAGGAGACAGTGAAGGACAGGGAAGCCTGGTGTGCTGCAGTCCATGGGGTCGCAAAGGGTCAGACATGACTTAGCGACTGAACAACAACAGCAGATAAGAACCCTTCCCACAAAGCATCCAGTGACACATTGGTGGGAAAATGGCCACAACAGTTTCCCATCTCCAAGTCTCTTGCCTCCCTATCCCCGCCTCATGACTCAAGAACAAATGGGACCCTGACTGTTTCCTGACAAAATGCATCCTGCCAAGCTTTGCACTCCTGTCCAATGTCCCAAGATCAATCCCATTCTGCCGATGACATTGCCTCATGCTCTGGTTAGTGAATGTTTTCGAAATCACTAAGACATATGAGATGGGACAGTTGGATTAGACCAAGTGGGTATTCACTCAGGATAAAGATGGGGCAGAAAACTCATACTGGATGCAACAGAGGTCATCATAGGCCAGTGGAGTGGGGTACAGAAGGATTTCACATCTGTTGAAGTAAAACAGAGGTTCATCAACGCAAGGGACTTCCCTGGTGGTCCAGGGGTTAAGAATTTGCCTGGCAGTGCAGGGGACGCAGGTTTGATCCCTAGTTAGGGAACTAAGATCCCACATGTAGCAAAGCAACTAAGCCTGCTTGCAGCAACTACGGAGTGCGCGAGCTCTGGAGCCTGCACTGGAGCCCAGGAGCCACAGCTAGAGAGGCAGTGCACCATAAAAAAAACCCAAATATTAAAAAAGAAAATGAGAGAGAAAGCTAGTGACGAGGCAGAACCAGGGGTCTCCAGCCTGACAGTGAGAGTATCGGGATGGATGAAAGTTAGCAGAAAATTCAGGAAGATTGTGGAATGATTCTTACAAATACCTAGGGGCCGGTGTTTGCAGTTCCTCTTCACGAGGCTGCTCTGCATTCACTTCCATGAAAGAGCCAGAGGCGGGGCAAATAATCAGAGACCCCTTGAGAAGCCAGGCATCCTTCTCCATGTGGGTCCCGTCCCCCCTCACCGTCTGCTTCTCCTAACAGTATCTTACAGAGGTGACACAGGCAGTGTGTGTAACTCGGAGCCCTCCTGCCACACGTTCTTCCTCTCGTGGCTGCCACCGGTAGCTGCAGACAGCTGAGCGGAGGGAACGCTCAAGACTGTTCACACACATCCTGAGGGAGTGCATCCTCCTATCTTAAGGTTTAATTGCTTTTCCGCTCACAGGTCTGCTTAGCGAGGGAGCACTTTTTAATCCTTTCTTATTGATAGCGCCACCTAGTGTCCCCGCTGGGTAAAAATTCTCCCTTCCGTCAGGCACCCTCTGGTCACCTGAGGAGTCCGGTTGGTGGCTAACCAGCTGGGGGTTGCAGCAGCCATGTTGGTGACTACAGACCTCACGCAGACAGCTCAGATTTTTTGTGCCTTTCTATTTTTATCAATGCAGGAGGAAAAATAGCAGCATTGGTGTTTTATAACTGGAAACATGACCTATATATTCTTGGCCACCCCAATCTTTCCTAGAAAGGGGGAAAAGGGTGAAATTTAACTTCAGAAACAAAGCTTTTCTCATCTGTGTACTGCCCATTAACGTCTCCAGGTTAATTAAGGACAATGACATGAGGTTGACTGACAACAACGTGGGAAGGAGTCAAAGAAGTTAGATTCCAGAAGCACACAGCTTCCAAGAGGAAATTGAAGAATAGGATACAGGCCTGTGGCCATCACCGGAGTTTCAAATAGCTGAATCTACTTAATTTTCAAAGAAAGTCTTCTGAACACAGCCTTTGGAAGGGAGCGTGTCTGTGGGGCTTGGAAAGCTGGTCCAGGCATGCCATTCTCCCTTGAGACAGGAAGGTGCTAGTCACCATCTGAGGCTGAGCACCAAAGAACTGAGGCTTGCAAACTGTGGTGCACAAGAAAACTCTTAAGAGTCCCTTGGACAGCAAGGAGGTGAAATCAGCCAATCCTAAAGGAAATCAACCCTGCATATTCATTGGAAGAACAGATGCTGAACTGAAACTCCAACATTTTGGCCACCTGATGCAAAGAGTCAACTCATTGGAAAAGACCCTGGTGCTGGCAAAGATTGAGGGCAGGAGGAGAAGGGGCAACAGAGGATGAGATGGTTGGATGGCCTCACCGACTCAGTGGACGTGAGTTTGAGCAAACTCTAGAAGACAGTGAAGGACAGTAGCGGCTGGCATGCTACAGTCCATGGGGTTGCAAAGAGTCAGACGCTACTGAATGACTGAACAACACTAAGTCACCACCTGCTTCAGGGGACTATGAGCAGGCGACTTAGTGTCCAAGCAAGAAGGACCTAGACTTGCAGGTCTGTATGCCACCGGACTTGAAAAAAGCTAGTTTCCAGATAAGTGAGACTCTGACCCCGCTGGGTAAAAATTCTCCCTTCCGTCAGGCACCCTCTGGTCACCTGAGGAGTCCGGTTGGTGGCTAACCAGCTGGGGGTTGCAGCAGCCATGTTGGTGACTACAGACCTCACGCAGACAGCTCAGATTTTTTGTGCCTTTCTATTTTTATCAATGCAGGAGGAAAAATAGCAGCATTGGTGTTTTATAACTGGAAACATGACCTATATATTCTTGGCCACCCCAATCTTTCCTAGAAAGGGGGAAAAGGGTGAAATTTAACTTCAGAAACAAAGCTTTTCTCATCTGTGTACTGCCCATTAACGTCTCCAGGTTAATTAAGGACAATGACATGAGGTTGACTGACAACAACGTGGGAAGGAGTCAAAGAAGTTAGATTCCAGAAGCACACAGCTTCCAAGAGGAAATTGAAGAATAGGATACAGGCCTGTGGCCATCACCGGAGTTTCAAATAGCTGAATCTACTTAATTTTCAAAGAAAGTCTTCTGAACACAGCCTTTGGAAGGGAGCGTGTCTGTGGGGCTTGGAAAGCTGGTCCAGGCATGCCATTCTCCCTTGAGACAGGAAGGTGCTAGTCACCATCTGAGGCTGAGCACCAAAGAACTGAGGCTTGCAAACTGTGGTGCACAAGAAAACTCTTAAGAGTCCCTTGGACAGCAAGGAGGTGAAATCAGCCAATCCTAAAGGAAATCAACCCTGCATATTCATTGGAAGAACAGATGCTGAACTGAAACTCCAACATTTTGGCCACCTGATGCAAAGAGTCAACTCATTGGAAAAGACCCTGGTGCTGGCAAAGATTGAGGGCAGGAGGAGAAGGGGCAACAGAGGATGAGATGGTTGGATGGCCTCACCGACTCAGTGGACGTGAGTTTGAGCAAACTCTAGAAGACAGTGAAGGACAGTAGCGGCTGGCATGCTACAGTCCATGGGGTTGCAAAGAGTCAGACGCTACTGAATGACTGAACAACACTAAGTCACCACCTGCTTCAGGGGACTATGAGCAGGCGACTTAGTGTCCAAGCAAGAAGGACCTAGACTTGCAGGTCTGTATGCCACCCGGGCTTGAAAAAGCTAGTTTCCAGATAAGTGAGACTCTGACCCTTTTTCCTGCCTGCTTTCTTCCCTGTTCCTTTTATTGTTGTTTGGTTGCTCAGTCATGTCCAACTCTTTGCGACCCTGTGGTTGCACGCCAACCTTCCCTGTCCCTCATCATCTCCTGGAGTTTGCTCAAACTCATGTCCACTGAGTCAGTGATGCCATCCAACCATCTCATCCTCTGTCACTCCCTTCTCTTCCTGCCTTCAACCTCTCCCAGCACTGGTGTCTTTTCCAACGAGTCAGCTCTTTGCATCAGGTGGCCAAAGGATTGGAGCTTCAGCTTCAGTATCAATCCTTCCAATGAAACCTATTCTGATGGCACTGTCTGTCCCACAGGTCCAGTTCGGACCCTCAGTCCTTCCCAATCCCTGAGCTCATGAGACTCGACTTGCAGCCACACATGGGGTCTGATTCAGCCCAGATCCCAGGATCCCTCAAATGAATCCCCAGTGCTGCGAATTCACCAAATTGAAACTTTCTTCTGGGAGCGGCATGGGCTTGGGTAGGATTCAACTCACTTCCAGGCACTCCCCCTGGGCAAACAGGAGCCAAACCAGACCAGCCAGAGGCAGAAACCCCTCACAGTTCCTGCTAGTCCCAATCTAAGGAAGACATTGAGACCAGGCCTTGTCGCCATGGATACCATGCTGTGAAGCCTCACAGAGACAGCCTGCTAAACTCTCGTGGCAACAGCTTTCTTCTATCACATACAGCCATTTTTGAAATGACAGCCTCAGAATGACTGACAACACTGAGAAGGTCACTCATTGGAAAAGCCTGGCTAAAGATTGAAGGCAGGAGGAGAAGGGGCAACAGAGGATGAGATGGTTGGATGGCCTCACCGACTCAGTGGACGTGAGTTTGAGCAAACTCTAGAAGACAGTGAAGGACAGTAGCGGCTGGCATGCTACAGTCCATGGGGTTGCAAAGAGTCAGACGCTACTGAATGACTGAACAACACTAAGTCACCACCTGCTTCAGGGGACTATGAGCAGGCGACTTAGTGTCCAAGCAAGAAGGACCTAGACTTGCAGGTCTGTATGCCACCGGACTTGAAAAAAGCTAGTTTCCAGATAAGTGAGACTCTGACCCTTTTTCCTGCCTGCTTTCTTCCCTGTTCCTTTTATTGTTGTTTGGTTGCTCAGTCATGTCCAACTCTTTGCGACCCTGTGGTTGCACGCCAACCTTCCCTGTCCCTCATCATCTCCTGGAGTTTGCTCAAACTCATGTCCACTGAGTCAGTGATGCCATCCAACCATCTCATCCTCTGTCACTCCCTTCTCTTCCTGCCTTCAACCTCTCCCAGCACTGGTGTCTTTTCCAACGAGTCAGCTCTTTGCATCAGGTGGCCAAAGGATTGGAGCTTCAGCTTCAGTATCAATCCTTCCAATGAAACCTATTCTGATGGCACTGTCTGTCCCACAGGTCCAGTTCGGACCCTCAGTCCTTCCCAATCCCTGAGCTCATGAGACTCGACTTGCAGCCACACATGGGGTCTGATTCAGCCCAGATCCCAGGATCCCTCAAATGAATCCCCAGTGCTGCGAATTCACCAAATTGAAACTTTCTTCTGGGAGCGGCATGGGCTTGGGTAGGATTCAACTCACTTCCAGGCACTCCCCCTGGGCAAACAGGAGCCAAACCAGACCAGCCAGAGGCAGAAACCCCTCACAGTTCCTGCTAGTCCCAATCTAAGGAAGACATTGAGACCAGGCCTTGTCGCCATGGATACCATGCTGTGAAGCCTCACAGAGACAGCCTGCTAAACTCTCGTGGCAACAGCTTTCTTCTATCACATACAGCTTTAAAATCCGTAAGGGTTCTGGTTCCCGCTCTGTGTCTTACTAACTTGACAGCCTCAGAAATGTCACATTCTGGGTTTGCTTCCTCTGCAGTGACGTGGACCCAAGGATTTCTGTGTCTGGCTCTGCAGGTCTCCACCCTCCAAGGCTGTCCCAGAGACGAGGAGCGCCTTTCTTTAGCCCTCATGCAATATGTGGAATCTAGAAAAGTGGAACAGATGATCTTCTTTGCAAAGCAGAAATAGAGGCACAGACGTGGAGAACAAATGTAAAGATACAAAAGGGGGGAAAGGCGGGGTGGGATGCATTGGAAGACTGGGAATGACATCCATGCACTATGGATACAACGTATAAAATAGATCCCTGAAGAGGGAAATGGCAACCCACTCCAGTATTCTGCCTGGAGAATCCTATAGACAGAGGAGCCTGGTGGGCTACAGTCCATGGGATCACAGAGTTGGACATGACTCAGCACACACGCGCACACACACACACACACACACACACACACACACACACACACAAAATAGATAACTATTGAGAACCTATGGTGTGGTACAGGGAACACCATTTAATGCTCTGTGGTGACCTGAATGGGAAGGACATCCAAAAAAAGAAAGTATATGTGCGTATGTGTGACTGATTCATTTTGCTGTACAGGAGAAACTAACACCACGTTGTAAAGTAACAATACTTCAGTGAAAATTAATCGAAAATAAAGAAGGGGGAGACAAAGGACAAGATGATTGGATGGCATCACTGACTCAATGGACATGAGCTTGAGCAAGCTCCAGGGGACAGTGAAGGACAAAGAAGGCTGGCATGCTGCAGTCCATGGGGTCGCAAAGAGTCGGACAGGACTCAGTGACTGAACAACAGCATCCACCATACTGGAGTGGATCAGTGACCTTAGCTACGGAGTAACCCAGGAAGGAAGAGACAAAAGTGGGTGACTTGGAATGCCAATTGTTACTGTTCGCCCAGTAGGTTTTCATTCCTATATTCTGATCACAGAACATTTTTAACTTGGGTAATTTCCAACTTCCTCTACCCCAAGTGCCTGACTGTCCTCTCCCCAGTCCATAGGGGTGGACATGTGACCAGGAGTAGGCTAAGCACACACTAGGTCCCTCCACAATGTGACCCAAGACGAGCCAACTCGGGACTTTACAAACGAGACAATTGGCTCGGTCTTTCTTTTTACCTACAGGATTGAGAATTCTAAGGAGTGTAGGCACACCACTGTGGGTGATCACTTTTCCTCAGCCACGTAGACAAAGATAAATGAAAATCAGTGTCGGCTCAGACAAAGCAGAGAGAAAGGAGGTAGAGAAGGACTGTTTTCTGAGATAATTTCCCAGGAAATCCCCTTTGTCTGAGTCATTTTGAAAGTTTTTATTGTTGAAATCTGAAAGTGTCCTGAGTCATATCATAACGTCCTATTCACCTTGATCTTTCTGTGCCTGAAACCAACTTCCCATTACATTCCAGTGCCCTGATTCCCTTCATGGCACTAAACCACCATTGTATCGACTTTCTGCCAGCTTTGATGTGCCCGTGGCCCTTCCACATCTTTTTTTTTTTTTTTTAAAGATTTATTTATTTATTTATTTTGGGCGGCGGTTGGGTTGGGGAGGGAAGGGAGCAGGCGGGCCACTTCTTTTGGTCTTTCGTTTCTCTGTGTTCATCCGTCTTTGTTCTTTGGCTCCTGTGGGCCTCCCATCGCGGTGGCGTCTGTCGTTGCAGAGCACCGGCTCTGGGCGCATGCGCTCCAGAGCTCTGGCTCGGTAATTGGACACATCAGTCCGGCCGCTCCGCGGCACGTGGGATCTTCCCAGGCCAGGGCTTGAACCGGCGCCCCTTGCACTGCAAGGCGGTGTCCTTACCCACTGGACCACCAGGGGAAGCCCCCTTCCACATCTTTTAAGTGTCTTTAGCCTTTGCTATGAATTGTTGCTGTTAAGTCGCTAAGTCTTGTTAGACTCTGTGGGACCCCATGGACTGCAGCACGCCAGGCTCCTCTGTCCTCCACTATCTTGCTGAGTTTGCTCAGATTCACATCTATTGAGTCGGTGATGCTATCTAACCATCTCATCCTCTGTCCCCCTCTTCTCTTTCTGCCCTCAGTCTTTCCCAGCATCCAGGTCTTTTCCAGTGAGTCAGTTCTTCCCATCAGGTGGCCAAAGTATTGCAGCTTCAGCTTTAACATCAGTCCTTCTAGTGAATAGTCAGGGTTGATTTCCTTTAGGATGGACTGGTTTGATCTCCTTGCAGTCCAAGGGATTCTCAAGAGTCTTCACCACCACCACAGTTTAAAAGCATCAGTTCTTCAGTGCTCAGCCCTTACGACAAACATCAAACACACACTCCCAAGAAAGACAGTCCACAGCTGTGCTCTCTTAATTTGGCATCACAGTGTCCAGGTATATGGGAAAATGGAAGATTGAGGGCATGTCAGTCAAGGAAGGGAAGCTCTGAAGATGCCAAAAAGAAATGAGCCCACGTTTGTAGCCTTTGCCTTGACTCAACATAGACCTCCAGAAAACAAATGCTGCCTCCCCTAATTCCCTTAGGCTAATCAACTCCATTCATCTCAAATAAATGCTAATTAATTCCAAATTGAAAGGTTTATAGATGAACTAACCTTCTGTCCACTCAGCCTAAGGAAAGTGACCAGGATATATTATGTGTATGTGTGTGTTGTTCACACCAGTTATGAAATCTCATGACCTCCTTTTTTGTGTGTGTGTTTTTAAAATTTCTTTAATTAACTTTTTAATTAGAGTCGAATTATTTTACAGTATTGTGTTAGTTTCTGCTGAAGTTTTTTATTTTTACTTTTTGACTGCACCATGCAGCATGTGGGATCTTAGTTCCGCCACCAGGGATCGAACCCTGCCCCCTGCATTGGGAGCACAGAGTCTAAACCACCAGGCCGCCAGGGAAATCCCACAACCTTCTTCTTCTTTTTTTTTTTTTCTGAAAGCTTCTGATTCCATAGGCCATGAAAGGATCATGCAGTTTTAAACCCCTAAAATAAAGCATCCAATACAATCATTTCACACCTTAATTATTCCATGAATAACCACATCCAATTTAAATGTGTCATCTGGCAAAGCCACAAAGACAAAGGAAAATGCTCCTAATGAATAATCTTTGGTAATACAGCCCTGGAAAAATCTTAGTCCTTTTTGGAACACAACATACTAAATGCAATTTTATTTTTCCATCTTTTTCTCCCCAGGTTTAGAGTGGCAGGAGCAATCTGCTGGGCTTATAGACTCTGTATGTAGGTCACTGGCACATTTGCATGTCCTCCCAAGAATCATTTTCCATAGGCTTTCTGCTCAGGGAGGGAACACATCTAAAATTGAAACTCTCTTTGGTGAGGCTGATATTCAAGTGGGAAAAAATAGAGAGAGACGCCCAGGCTATGCTGATAGTATTGGTTCCCTTTCAAAGTGTCGTTAAGCTGATGAAAATGACAGAAATGACCACCTAGGCTCCCAAAGTGTCAAAGAGCCTAAGCTGTATGTGAGGGGGGAAAAATGGGGTGTCATTTACAATTCACATGTGCCTTTCTCGATTTTTGCCCAGAGGCATCTTGTCATTTATCATTTGACCAACGCCTCTTGGAGACATTTTTGTATAATGATTTCCATGCATTTTCACAGATGCATCTGCTCTCTGATGGTGAGGTCCAAGAATTAATTCCAAATTGAAAGGTTTATAGATGAACTAACCTTCTGTCCACTCAGCCTAAGGAAAGTGACCAGGATATATTATGTGTATGTGTGTTGTTCACACCAGTTATGAAATCTCATGACCTCCTTTTTTGTGTGTGTGTTTTTAAAATTTCTTTAATTAACTTTTTAATTAGAGTCGAATTATTTTACAGTATTGTGTTAGTTTCTGCTGAAGTTTTTTATTTTTACTTTTTGACTGCACCATGCAGCATGTGGGATCTTAGTTCCGCCACCAGGGATCGAACCCTGCCCCCTGCATTGGGAGCACAGAGTCTAAACCACCAGGCCGCCAGGGAAATCCCACAACCTTCTTCTTCTTTTTTTTTTTTTCTGAAAGCTTCTGATTCCATAGGCCATGAAAGGATCATGCAGTTTTAAACCCCTAAAATAAAGCATCCAATACAATCATTTCACACCTTAATTATTCCATGAATAACCACATCCAATTTAAATGTGTCATCTGGCAAAGCCACAAAGACAAAGGAAAATGCTCCTAATGAATAATCTTTGGTAATACAGCCCTGGAAAAATCTTAGTCCTTTTTGGAACACAACATACTAAATGCAATTTTATTTTTCCATCTTTTTCTCCCCAGGTTTAGAGTGGCAGGAGCAATCTGCTGGGCTTATAGACTCTGTATGTAGGTCACTGGCACATTTGCATGTCCTCCCAAGAATCATTTTCCATAGGCTTTCTGCTCAGGAGGAACACATCTAAAATTGAAACTCTCTTTGGTGAGGCTGATATTCAAGTGGGAAAAAATAGAGAGAGACGCCCAGGCTATGCTGATAGTATTGGTTCCCTTTCAAAGTGTCGTTAAGCTGATGAAAATGACAGAAATGACCACCTAGGCTCCCAAAGTGTCAAAGAGCCTAAGCTGTATGTGAGGGGGGAAAAATGGGGTGTCATTTACAATTCACATGTGCCTTTCTCGATTTTTGCCCAGAGGCATCTTGTCATTTATCATTTGACCAACGCCTCTTGGAGACATTTTTGTATAATGATTTCCATGCATTTTCACAGATGCATCTGCTCTCTGATGGTGAGGTCCAAGAAGAGAATTAGAGGGGTTGTACACCCAGAGAGTCATGGGATCAGAGTTCTCACAATGAGAAACGATGAAAGCTGAGGAAGGACATGAGATGACGTTTCCATTCTGTATTTAGAAATTCTATATTCATCGCCTAAGCAACCGAGAATGCAAAAGAAATACTTCACATTTGTTTTCAGTCTTCCTTCTTCTGCCGTCCAGGAGAGGGTTCATCAGACGAGTGTCCCTGCCTGTCCCCTGCATGGACATGTTGTCCTAGCAGTCTGGAAGGAAAATGGGGAGCCTGATACAGTTGCTTGTCTGTCTTCAGTCTGGATCACTGCCCTCTCCTGGGGGAAGAGACCAGGAAGAGCCTGCTAAGCTTTAGAAAGAGCTCAGGCCTTTCATTGGGCTTCCCAGCTGGTGCTAGTGGTAAAGAACCTGCCTGCCTACATGGGAGACATAAGAGACGTGGGTTTGATCCCTGGGTGGGGAAGATTCCCTGGAGGAGGGCCCAGCCATGCACTATGCTTGTGTAGAGAATCCCATGGACAGAGGAACCCTGGGCTACAGTCCACGGGATCACAGAGAGTCGGACACAACTAAGAATGCATGTAGTAGGTACAAGCACTAAGTTTCGGGTGTACAGCATATTGCTTTGGCTTACGTATTCCTACAGCCAGTATTAATACATTAATGAACATATATTAATGATGATCACAATAGGTTTACTGAACATCCATCATCTCCTATAGACCCAACATTAAAAAATAGGAAAAGGGTTTTTTCTTTGTGATAACTTGGGATTTACTCTCTTAATTTCATATATAATGTACAGCAGTGATAATTATATTTGTTTATATTTACACTACACCCCTAGTACTTATTTATCTCATAACTAGAAGATGGTACCTTTTGACTGTCTTTCTTCGATTCCCTCTCCCCCAGCCCCACCTCTGGCAGTCACACATCTGATCTGTTTTTCTGTGAGTTCGTTTGCTTGTCTTTGATGTATAATTGACCTACGACACTATGTTAGCTCCTGTTCCGCAGCATAGTGATTTGCTTTTTCTGTGCATTTTGAAAGGATCACCCTGCTACATCTAGTTACCATCTTTCATCATACAAAAATATTACATATTTATTGACTACCTTCCCCACACCGTATATTTCATACCTCTGATTCATTTATTTTGTGACTCGAGGTTTGTACTTCTTTGAATTCTCCTCACCTTGTTCTCTCCTACACCCCACTCTCCTCTGGTAACCACCTGTTCTATTCGTGACTGTTTCTGTTTGATTCTATTTGCTCATTTGTTTGGTTTGTTAGATTCTTCACATACGTAAAATCATATGGTATCTATCTTTCTCTGCCTGACTTATTTCACTCAGCATAATTCACTTTAGGTCCATCCCTGTTGTTGTCAATGGCAAGATATCATTGTTTTAGGGCTGGATTACATTTCTTTATGTGCATCTTCTTTGCCCATTCATCTGTCGATGGGCACATAGGTGGACTCTGTATCTTGGCTATTGTAAATAATGCAGCAGTAGACATAGGGCTCATGTATCTTTTTGAATCACTGTTTTCATTTTCTTCAGATAAATATCCAGGAGTGGAATTGATGGATCATATGGCAGTTCTGTTTTTAATTTTTTGAGGAATCTTCATACTGTTTTCCACAGTGGCTGCACCAACTTATATTCCCAGCAACAGTCCACAAGGGTTCCCTTTCCCCCACATCCCCACCAACACTAATTTGTTGTCTTTTTTGATGATAGCCATTCTGACAGGTGCGAGGTGATATCTCATTGTGGTTTTGATTTGCATTTCCCTGACAATTTGTGGTATTGAGGATCTTTTCACTTGCCTTTTGGCCATCTGTATGTCTTCTTTGAAAAAAATGTTTATTCAAGCCTGCTCATTTTTTTAAATTGGGTTGTTTATGTTGAATTTCAATGAGTTCTTTGTATATTTTGGGTATCAACTGCTTATAGGATAAATCATTTATAGTTTTCTTCTCCCAATCAGTAAACAGCTTTTTCATTTTGTTGATAACTTTCTTTCAGCGTGCAAAATCTTTTCAGTTTGATGTAGTCCCATTTGTTTATTTTTGCTTTTGTTTCCCTTGCCTGAGGAGACGTTTCCAAATAAAATACTATTAAGACTGATGTCAGAAAATGTACTGTGTTTCCTTCTAGAAGTTTTATGGTTTCAGGTCTTACACTTAAGTCTTTAATCTACTTTGAATTTATTTGCGTGCATGGTGTGAGAGAGTAATCCAGTTTGATTTTTTTTTTTTTTTTTTTGCACGTAGCTGTCCAATTTTTCCAACACCATTTATTGAAAAGGCTGTCTTTTCCTACTGTATATTTTTGCCTCCTTTGTTGTAGATTAATTGCCCATATCCATGTGGGGTTTTTTTTTTAGTGTCTTATTGTTGTCTTTACCAATCTTTAAGCATTTTGTAGGATTTTTAATCCTTCTTCACAATTTCACATTTATAGTTAATAGCTATGAAATCAGGTGCAAGCATATAGCCAACAACAGTCATGTCTTTAAGAATTCTCTTTCTTTACCTCATGATTTAAATGGCTTCAACATTTTATGTCTAATTTTTCTACAAGCTGTAACAAGTCGCCTCATTCAGACTGTTCCTTATTAGACATAAAAATTTCATTTTAGCAATGTGTATTCAATCAATTCTGATTTCTTTGAGATTTTTTCATTGAGTTTATTTTTAAAAAACTTAATCTCTAGAAATGCATACAAGGCCAATTTGAAGAATTAGCAAGAGAGTACTGATTTTTAAAATAGAAAAACACACTCAAAAGCACTGGAAAGAAATCAGAAATAACAAAGATCTTATCACACTTACAAGTAGACGTTTGAGTAACTGAAAAATAACACTTTCCATGGAAAAAATATTCATTTATCATGATTTCTCTTTGGCCAAACTTTTGAAATTTTAGAATTTATTTACCAGTTTCTTGTGTGGCAGAACGATGTTAGACTAGTCCATTGTTAGAAGATATTATATAATCAGTAACCAAACATAAGCATTTCTGCCAAAGTTACTAAACAGTCACATGAAAGCTCTCTCAAACTCTGTAGCTACCACTGATACACATGGTAAGTTTGATGAGCTGATCATTTGATGAATTAAATTTGGCTCCTTGGGTTTTGGGGTGCTAACTTACAGCCAGATTGCCTGATTTTGGAAAATCCAGTTCCTTTTCCCCAGGGAAGTCAGTTTCCACAACCAGCTTCCCACGGGCAGTTGGTCCCCAGGCTGGTTGTATTCTTGTCCGTCCACTCCTACTCGCACTTCCGATGAGCTCATAAATCTTGGCCGGATCTGGAGCCCTCTTTGAGTGTGTCACTTCAGCTTCCTCCTTAAGACAGGATGGGACTGAGATCATGAGTCAAACCAGCACCTTAGTCCCCTCCCATTGATCCTCCATACATCACTGTGCTAGGATCAGGACCTTTTCTTTCTGTCAGCTTCTAACGCAGGAAGGAAGCCTGGAGATGTCCGTTGAAATGCCTGACTTGTGTTTTAAGTGAGTCACAGCCCCAGAGGCCATCCTGTTTCGACTGAGTGCCTCAGTACTCTTGATACCTAAATCCTAGCTTTCTTGTTTTGAGACAATTATTCCCCATTTTACTGTAGGAGGGTCATCTTCGCTTTGCAGAAAGAAAACCTGAGGATTTCTTTGAAATGGTATAAAAATCTCTCTCTGCTATTAGTCCAGGAGAAGGACAAGATAGAACAGAGAAAAAGGCACCAAACTCAAAGTCCAGAGGCTTAACTCCACCCAGATGTCTCTCACTGGGTGACATTCGAGCACATTTCCCTTTGCAGTACCTCACTTCTTTTTTTTGTTTTTTGTTGTTTTTAGATTTTTTGATGTGGACCATCTTTAAAGTCTTTTTTGAATTGGTTACATTATTTCTGTTTTATGGGGTTTTTTTGGCCACATGGGACCTTAGAGCTCCCAGACCAGAGATGGAATCCACACCCCTTATACTGGAAAGCAAAGTCTTAGCCACCGGCCTTCCAGGGAAGTCCCCAGCACCTGTATAGCCAAGGTGGGGGCAGGAGGGGGTAATGGTCTCTGCAGCCTCTCTCGGATTTAACTTTCTGTGATTCTATTAGTCCTAGAGCACCTAATAGAATATCCATGTCCAGAAAGTGAGACACCCTCTCGTAAACCACTCAGTCCTGAATTATCGACGAACCACTTTTTTGCTTCCTGTATTTGATTTCAGACGAATTAACAAAGATCTCTATTCCAAAGAAGCCAAATATCCATAATTGAGCTAGGAAAGCGAAGGGAGCAGGTGTTGGCTATCCTGGTCCAGCGAGACTCCACCCCAGGCTCTGTTCTGGCCTAAACAGAGCACTATCTCTGTGCTTTCTTTGTCTTCTCTACTTATACACAAGGCTAATCATACTCCTGTTCTGTATTGGGAAAGTATATTTAAGTATGTTAAAGTTCAAGCTGTCATTCTATTCTAACAGCAAGGTTTGGGGCTGGATAATTCTCTGCTGTGGAGCAGCAGTCCTGGTTTTTATGAAGTCAATGCCAGAGAACGTCCCACCCAAGCCACAACAACCAAAAATGTTTCCAGTTATTGTCAAATGTCACCTGAAGTCAAACTGCCCCCTTTGGGAAATGCCTGACTTGGAGTGGTCAAAAATCCTGTTTCGACTGAGTGCCTCAGTACTCTTGATACCTAAATCCTAGCTTTCTTGTTTTGAGACAATTATTCCCCATTTTACTGTAGGAGGGTCATCTTCGCTTTGCAGAAAGAAAACCTGAGGATTTCTTTGAAATGGTATAAAAATCTCTCTCTGCTATTAGTCCAGGAGAAGGACAAGATAGAACAGAGAAAAAGGCACCAAACTCAAAGTCCAGAGGCTTAACTCCACCCAGATGTCTCTCACTGGGTGACATTCGAGCACATTTCCCTTTGCAGTACCTCACTTCTTTTTTTTGTTTTTTGTTGTTTTTAGATTTTTTGATGTGGACCATCTTTAAAGTCTTTTTTGAATTGGTTACATTATTTCTGTTTTATGGGGTTTTTTTGGCCACATGGGACCTTAGAGCTCCCAGACCAGAGATGGAATCCACACCCCTTATACTGGAAAGCAAAGTCTTAGCCACCGGCCTTCCAGGGAAGTCCCCAGCACCTGTATAGCCAAGGTGGGGGCAGGAGGGGGTAATGGTCTCTGCAGCCTCTCTCGGATTTAACTTTCTGTGATTCTATTAGTCCTAGAGCACCTAATAGAATATCCATGTCCAGAAAGTGAGACACCCTCTCGTAAACCACTCAGTCCTGAATTATCGACGAACCACTTTTTTGCTTCCTGTATTTGATTTCAGACGAATTAACAAAGATCTCTATTCCAAAGAAGCCAAATATCCATAATTGAGCTAGGAAAGCGAAGGGAGCAGGTGTTGGCTATCCTGGTCCAGCGAGACTCCACCCCAGGCTCTGTTCTGGCCTAAACAGAGCACTATCTCTGTGCTTTCTTTGTCTTCTCTACTTATACACAAGGCTAATCATACTCCTGTTCTGTATTGGGAAAGTATATTTAAGTATGTTAAAGTTCAAGCTGTCATTCTATTCTAACAGCAAGGTTTGGGGCTGGATAATTCTCTGCTGTGGAGCAGCAGTCCTGGTTTTTATGAAGTCAATGCCAGAGAACGTCCCACCCCAAGCCACAACAACCAAAAATGTTTCCAGTTATTGTCAAATGTCACCTGAAGTCAAACTGCCCCCACCCCCTCCCCCGCCTTCTGAGCCACTGTTATAAACCTAAGATACGCAGCTACAATTTAGGCAAGTTATTTAGTGGAACATGTTAATGACATCTGTATATTAATATCACTTGTTGTCTGGAACGTAAGCACCTTCAGATACATTGAGAAAGGTTAAGAGCAGACCTATGAAGGAGACAAGTGACTTTGAATCCTGCTTTCCAACCTACAATGAGTGATCTTAGGCAGGCAGCATCATGTCTCTGAGGTTCCATTTCTTGACCTCCAGAAAAGGGTTGCTGGGAGTATTAGATCTGATGATACCGACTTAACTAAATGGATGTTCCATGATCATAACTTTGTAATCAAAGCAGCATCTATCGCAAAAGTTAATATTACCACTCAGCTCTGCTAGAACTTTTTTTTTTTTTAATTTTTATTAGAGTATGGTTGCTTTGAAAAAAACTGGCCTAAAACTCAACATTCGAAGAACGAACATCATGGCATCCAGTCCCATCACTTCATGGCAAATAGGTAGGCAAACAATGGAAATAGTGACAGACTTTATTTTCTTGGGCTCCAAAATAACTACAGATGGTGGCTGCCAGCATGAAATTAAAAGATGTTTGCTCCTTGGAAGAAAAGCTATGACAAACCTAGACAACACATTAAAAAGCAGAGACATCATTTTGCCGATGAAAGTCCGTATAGTCAAAGCTATGGTTTTCCCAGTAGTCACGTGCGGATGTGAGAGCTGGATCATGACAAAGGTTGAGCGTTAAACCATTTTGAAAGATTTGGGAATCATGGAGCTCCACCCCAGGCTCTGTTCTGGCCTAAACAGAGCACTATCTCTGTGCTTTGTCTTCTCTACTTATACACAAGGCTAATCATACTCCTGTTCTGTATTGGGAAAGTATATTTAAGTATGTTAAAGTTCAAGCTGTCATTCTATTCTAACAGCAAGGTTTGGGGCTGGATAATTCTCTGCTGTGGAGCAGCAGTCCTGGTTTTTATGAAGTCAATGCCAGAGAACGTCCCACCCCAAGCCACAACAACCAAAAATGTTTCCAGTTATTGTCAAATGTCACCTGAAGTCAAACTGCCCCCACCCCCTCCCCCGCCTTCTGAGCCACTGTTATAAACCTAAGATACGCAGCTACAATTTAGGCAAGTTATTTAGTGGAACATGTTAATGACATCTGTATATTAATATCACTTGTTGTCTGGAACGTAAGCACCTTCAGATACATTGAGAAAGGTTAAGAGCAGACCTATGAAGGAGACAAGTGACTTTGAATCCTGCTTTCCAACCTACAATGAGTGATCTTAGGCAGGCAGCATCATGTCTCTGAGGTTCCATTTCTTGACCTCCAGAAAAGGGTTGCTGGGAGTATTAGATCTGATGATACCGACTTAACTAAATGGATGTTCCATGATCATAACTTTGTAATCAAAGCAGCATCTATCGCAAAAGTTAATATTACCACTCAGCTCTGCTAGAACTTTTTTTTTTTTTAATTTTTATTAGAGTATGGTTGCTTTGAAAAAAACTGGCCTAAAACTCAACATTCGAAGAACGAACATCATGGCATCCAGTCCCATCACTTCATGGCAAATAGGTAGGCAAACAATGGAAATAGTGACAGACTTTATTTTCTTGGGCTCCAAAATAACTACAGATGGTGGCTGCCAGCATGAAATTAAAAGATGTTTGCTCCTTGGAAGAAAAGCTATGACAAACCTAGACAACACATTAAAAAGCAGAGACATCATTTTGCCGATGAAAGTCCGTATAGTCAAAGCTATGGTTTTCCCAGTAGTCACGTGCGGATGTGAGAGCTGGATCATGACAAAGGTTGAGCGTGGAAGAATTGATGCCTTTGAACTGTGGTGTTGGAAAAGGCTCTTGAGAGTCCCTTGGACAGCAAGGAGATCAAACCAGTCAGTCCTGAGGGAAAATCAACCCTGAACATTCATTGGAATGACTGATGATGAAGCTGAAACTCCAATAGTTTGACCACCTCATATGAAGAGCTGACTCATTGGAAAAGACTCTGATGTTGGGAAAAATAGAAGGCAAAAGGAGAAGGGGACAACAGAGGACAAGATGGTTGGATGGCATCACTGAGTCAATGGGCATGAGTTTGAGCAGGCTCTGGGAGAAAGTGAAGGACAGGGAAACCTGGTATGCTGCAGTCCATGGGGTCACAAAGAGTAGGACATGACTGAGCAAGTGAACTGAACTGATAGGTGCTCTGGGGCTTCCCAGGTGATGCTAGTGGTAAAGAACCCACCTGCTGATGTAGGAGATGCAAGGGATGTGAGTTCAGTCCTTGGGTAGAGAAGATCCCCTGGAGAAGGAAATGACAACCCACTCCAGTATTCTTGCCTGAGAAATCCTATGGACAGAGGAACCTGACACCGTACAGTCCATGGGGTTGCAAACAGTCTGGGCATTGTCTTACTTGCTTTACACCGACTTTCTCTAGTTGCCGTGAGCGAGGGCTCGCACAGGCTTCCATTGCCACAGCTTTTCTTGCTACAGAGCACAGGCTCTAGGGTGTGTGGGCTCCTGTAGGTATGGCACAAGGACTCATTAGCTGGGGCTGCCAAACACTAGAGCACAGCCTCAGTAGTTACTCCTCAGCATGTTGGATCTTCCCCTGCCCCACAGAGCCCCAAAAAGGCTCTCAGTGTGCTAACGAACATCATGGCATCCAGTCCCATCACTTCATGGCAAATAGGTAGGCAAACAATGGAAATAGTGACAGACTTTATTTTCTTGGGCTCCAAAATAACTACAGATGGTGGCTGCCAGCATGAAATTAAAAGATGTTTGCTCCTTGGAAGAAAAGCTATGACAAACCTAGACAACACATTAAAAAGCAGAGACATCATTTTGCCGATGAAAGTCCGTATAGTCAAAGCTATGGTTTTCCCAGTAGTCACGTGCGGATGTGAGAGCTGGATCATGACAAAGGTTGAGCGTGGAAGAATTGATGCCTTTGAACTGTGGTGTTGGAAAAGGCTCTTGAGAGTCCCTTGGACAGCAAGGAGATCAAACCAGTCAGTCCTGAGGGAAAATCAACCCTGAACATTCATTGGAATGACTGATGATGAAGCTGAAACTCCAATAGTTTGACCACCTCATATGAAGAGCTGACTCATTGGAAAAGACCCTGATGCTGGGGAGAATAGAAGGCAAAAGGAGAAGGTGACAACAGAGGACAAGATGGTTGGATGGCATCACTGAGTCAATGGGCATGAGTTTGAGCAGGCTCTGGGAGAAAGTGAAGGACAGGGAAACCTGGTATGCTGCAGTCCATGGGGTCACAAAGAGTAGGACATGACTGAGCAAGTGAACTGAACTGATAGGTGCTCTGGGGCTTCCCAGGTGATGCTAGTGGTAAAGAACCCACCTGCTGATGTAGGAGATGCAAGGGATGTGAGTTCAGTCCTTGGGTAGAGAAGATCCCCTGGAGAAGGAAATGACAACCCACTCCAGTATTCTTGCCTGAGAAATCCTATGGACAGAGGAACCTGACACCGTACAGTCCATGGGGTTGCAAACAGTCTGGGCATTGTCTTACTTGCTTTACACCGACTTTCTCTAGTTGCCGTGAGCGAGGGCTCGCACAGGCTTCCATTGCCACAGCTTTTCTTGCTACAGAGCACAGGCTCTAGGGTGTGTGGGCTCCTGTAGGTATGGCACAAGGACTCATTAGCTGGGGCTGCCAAACACTAGAGCACAGCCTCAGTAGTTACTCCTCAGCATGTTGGATCTTCCAGACCTGGGACTGAACCCACATCTGCATTGGCAGATGGATTCTTTACCACTGAGAAGACCATTAGGGTCTTCATTAGGGAAGACCCAGATCGTGGCATTTTGAACTCGTAAGTCTATCAACCTCACCTCATTGCTTTCTCTCACTGAATTATGGCTCATTCCTTTTTTTACGCACCCCCTTCCTACACACTTATTTTTAACTTTTCTTTTTAAAAAATGTTGGCCTCATTACGCAGCATTTGGGATCTTCGTTCCCAGACCAGGGGTCAAACCCACACCCACTATGTTGAAAGGTAGAGTCTTCACCACTGGACCACCAGGGAAGTCCTTTTATTTACGTCTTTGCCAGAGTGTTTCTTATTGAGTTGACCCTTTTACATTATATGACAGCATGTCTCTTTGTATGACAGCAAGCTAATAGAGGATGAGCTCTTGAGGACTGTGACCATATCTTATCGATCATTGATTCCCTGAAATCTATCACCACACCCAACACATAGTAGGTCCTCTACAAAGGTTACTTTGAGTGAAAAATGAATGCATGGGTGAGCATCACAATTGTAGTGTTCTACATAAATATAAGGGCAAGACCATCATCAAAGTTTCTGTAGTGTATATGAAATCACCTAAAATTAAAAGCCTTTCTATTGTTCAAATTGTATCGACTTTTCCTTCTAGTATTTTAGAAAACACAAACTTTTTTAAAAAATTCTACTTGGGTTAAATTACTCAATCTAGTGAGCATGCACACAACAGGACTGTTTTTGAACAGGTTTTTGAAGTTTTTCTTTTTGTTAGTCTTTTTTCCTTTGATGTGAACCATTATTTTAAAAGTCTTTTTGGGTTTGTTACAATATTTCTGTTTCAGGTTTTGGTATTTTGGCCCCCAGGGCATGTGAAATCTTAGCTTTCCAACCAGAGATTGAACCCACACCTCTTGCAATGGAAGGCAAAATCTTAATCACTGGACCACCAAGGAATTCCCAAGTTAGTGTTATTTTAATTCTGTTGACTGATTGATTTTGCAGGTTAGATGATGACTAAAGCTAAAGGTGGAGTCCAGAATAGACTTCCTCTTCCTAGGACTTTGTAAGTACAGGTTGTGACTGTTCAGAGAGTTGATGGAGGGGAGTGACCGTTTAGTGGAGGTGAACTAGTTAGATTTGAAAAAAGCCCAGAAAAGAAGAGAGAAATGAAATGTCCACAGGAGAAAGCTGACATCCCATCACAATGGACAATCCCCAGGCAAAGTTCAAAACACTCCAAGCCCAGCACAAGAGGCAGAGAGCATGCAGCAGGAAGAGCCAAGCACCTTTTCTAAGAGAGCTTAGGAAGTCTATAGGCAAGGTGCAGAGGGATGAACCTAGGCATATACGCCACCTAACTAGTCTGGGATTGTAGCGTGTATCAGGACCAGAGCTTCAGTTTCCTCTAAGTTAAAATTGCAATAATGTATCCTATCCTTAAGAGTCCTGTCATGTGCGTGCTCACTCACTTCAGTAATGTAACTCGAGTAAAATTTTTAAAAGTGTGTGTATTTGGGGACTTTTGGGGTAGCTCAGTGGTAAAGAGTTCGCTGGCCAATGCAGGAGACTCAGGTTTGATCCCTGTGAGCTGCAACAATTGAGCCTGTGCTCTAGAGCCTCAGAGCCACAACTATTGAGCCCGTGTACCACAACTACTGAAGCCCATGTGCCCTAGAGCCCAAGTTCCACGACAAGAGAAGTCACTGCAACAAGAAGCCTGCTCACCTCAACTAGAGAGTAGCCCCCACTCCCTGCAACCAGAGAAGAACCTGCAGCAGCGAAAAACCAGAACAGCCAAAAATAAATAAATAAATAAATTTTTAAAAATAAAAAAATAAAAAGTGTCTGTACTTTCTAAAATACTAGAAGGAAAAGTTGATAAAGTATGAACAAAAGATGGTAAAATATAGAGAAAGCAACGATAGAGATAAAACTCAAGGAAACAGAGACAAAAAATACAAAATAATTAAAATCAGGCATGCCTATTACTGCAATAAACGTGAATGTTTTAAATGCAATTAACAACTCGATGTTTCTAATATTGAATCAAATAATAAAACTCACCTTTGTCATTTGTAAGAGACCCACTTTATTTAAAATAACATACTCTCTTACCTTAAAATTAAAAGGATGAGTGATTATTTAAAAGGTGACATTTCATTTCCAAAGACATGGGGTTTTGTTTAAAGTACCTTTAATATTAACCTTTGCTCAAATTTTGTTGGTAAAACCATTGAACCCTTTGTCATTTAAATACATGGTTACATTCTTTTAAGGAGAAAGCTGACATCCCATCACAATGGACAATCCCCAGGCAAAGTTCAAAACACTCCAAGCCCAGCACAAGAGGCAGAGAGCATGCAGCAGGAAGAGCCAAGCACCTTTTCTAAGAGAGCTTAGGAAGTCTATAGGCAAGGTGCAGAGGGATGAACCTAGGCATATACGCCACCTAACTAGTCTGGGATTGTAGCGTGTATCAGGACCAGAGCTTCAGTTTCCTCTAAGTTAAAATTGCAATAATGTATCCTATCCTTAAGAGTCCTGTCATGTGCGTGCTCACTCACTTCAGTAATGTAACTCGAGTAAAATTTTTAAAAGTGTGTGTATTTGGGGACTTTTGGGGTAGCTCAGTGGTAAAGAGTTCGCTGGCCAATGCAGGAGACTCAGGTTTGATCCCTGTGAGCTGCAACAATTGAGCCTGTGCTCTAGAGCCTCAGAGCCACAACTATTGAGCCCGTGTACCACAACTACTGAAGCCCATGTGCCCTAGAGCCCAAGTTCCACGACAAGAGAAGTCACTGCAACAAGAAGCCTGCTCACCTCAACTAGAGAGTAGCCCCCACTCCCTGCAACCAGAGAAGAACCTGCAGCAGCGAAAAACCAGAACAGCCAAAAATAAATAAATAAATAAATTTTTAAAAATAAAAAAATAAAAAGTGTCTGTACTTTCTAAAATACTAGAAGGAAAAGTTGATAAAGTATGAACAAAAGATGGTAAAATATAGAGAAAGCAACGATAGAGATAAAACTCAAGGAAACAGAGACAAAAAATACAAAATAATTAAAATCAGGCATGCCTATTACTGCAATAAACGTGAATGTTTTAAATGCAATTAACAACTCGATGTTTCTAATATTGAATCAAATAATAAAACTCACCTTTGTCATTTGTAAGAGACCCACTTTATTTAAAATAACATACTCTCTTACCTTAAAATTAAAAGGATGAGTGATTATTTAAAAGGTGACATTTCATTTCCAAAGACATGGGGTTTTGTTTAAAGTACCTTTAATATTAATTTCTCATTTTTACACTGATTTCTCATTTAAATACTTTCTTTGTAATCACCCTGTGTTTTTTTTTTTTTTCCTTCAGCCTAACTTTATTGAGGCTTTCAATGACTAAGTTGAAAATCTCTCTTGGGAAATGTCACATTGACCTTGAAAATACATGGGTTATTTTCAAATATCTTTTTTTTTTTTAAGGTTTTTTTTGGGAGAGGTGCGGAGATGGGAGGGACGGGGGCAGGCAGGCCACTTCTATTGGTCTTCCATTTATCTACTTTCATCCATCTTTGTTCTTTGGCCCGTGTGGGCCTCCCATCACAGTGGCCTCTGTTGTCGCAGAGCACCAGCTCTGGGCGCATTGGACACATCGGTCCAGCTGCTCCATGGCACGTGGGATCTTTCCAGGCCAGGGATCGAACCGATGCCCCTTGCACTGCAAGGTGGTGTCCTTACCCACTGGACCAACAGGGAAGCCCCTTCAAATATCTTTTGATATTGATTTCTAACATAATTCAACAGTGATAAGAGAACAAACTCTGTACGATTTCAACACCTTTAAATCATGAAAATTTTGCACCTTGTTTTATGTCCTTGGATACATTACAGGTGTCTATGGGCACCTGAAAAGAATTTGTATCCTACTGAGGTGTGAAAACTGTATAAATTTTAATTATGCTGAATTTGTTAATAGTGCTTTTCAGGTCTATTATATCCTACTTCTCTCCATATTTATTCCATTCCATTAAATTCTGATAGCTTGATATTGAAACTCCAACTAAAAATCTCATATTGGGGGAGCAAGGTCCTAAGAGTGTGCCCTAATATGTGAAACTGGTGGCCTTATAAGAAGAGATGGGCTTCCTGGTGGCTCCAGATGGTAAAGAATCCCTACAGAATATTGTTCTTGCAATAAACGTGAATGTTTTAAATGCAATTAACAACTCGATGTTTCTAATATTGAATCAAATAATAAAACTCACCTTTGTCATTTGTAAGAGACCCACTTTATTTAAAATAACATACTCTCTTACCTTAAAATTAAAAGGATGAGTGATTATTTAAAAGGTGACATTTCATTTCCAAAGACATGGGGTTTTGTTTAAAGTACCTTTAATATTAATTTCTCATTTTTACACTGATTTCTCATTTAAATACTTTCTTTGTAATCACCCTGTGTTTTTTTTTTTTTTCCTTCAGCCTAACTTTATTGAGGCTTTCAATGACTAAGTTGAAAATCTCTCTTGGGAAATGTCACATTGACCTTGAAAATACATGGGTTATTTTCAAATATCTTTTTTTTTTTTAAGGTTTTTTTTGGGAGAGGTGCGGAGATGGGAGGGACGGGGGCAGGCAGGCCACTTCTATTGGTCTTCCATTTATCTACTTTCATCCATCTTTGTTCTTTGGCCCGTGTGGGCCTCCCATCACAGTGGCCTCTGTTGTCGCAGAGCACCAGCTCTGGGCGCATTGGACACATCGGTCCAGCTGCTCCATGGCACGTGGGATCTTTCCAGGCCAGGGATCGAACCGATGCCCCTTGCACTGCAAGGTGGTGTCCTTACCCACTGGACCACCAGGGAAGCCCCTTCAAATATCTTTTGATATTGATTTCTAACATAATTCAACAGTGATAAGAGAACAAACTCTGTACGATTTCAACACCTTTAAATCATGAAAATTTTGCACCTTGTTTTATGTCCTTGGATACATTACAGGTGTCTATGGGCACCTGAAAAGAATTTGTATCCTACTGAGGTGTGAAAACTGTATAAATTTTAATTATGCTGAATTTGTTAATAGTGCTTTTCAGGTCTATTATATCCTACTTCTCTCCATATTTATTCCATTCCATTAAATTCTGATAGCTTGATATTGAAACTCCAACTAAAAATCTCATATTGGGGGAGCAAGGTCCTAAGAGTGTGCCCTAATATGTGAAACTGGTGGCCTTATAAGAAGAGATGGGCTTCCCTGGTGGCTCCAGATGGTAAAGAATCCACCTACAATTCAGGAGACCAAGTGGCAACCCACTCCATTGTTCTTGCCTGGAGAATTCTAGGGACAGAAGAGCCTAGTGGACCACAATCTATACAGTCTTGAAGAGTCGAACATGACTGAGTGACTAAAACACACACACACACACAAAGAGATGGTCATTCTCTCTCTCTCTCTCTCTCTGTCTCTCTCTCTCTCTCTCTCTCTCTCTCCCCCTTTCTCTCTGTCACATGAAGACCCAGCAAGAAGGCAGTTGCCTGCAAGCCAATAAGAGAGTCTTTACCAGGACACACCATGCTGGCACTTTAGTCTTGAACTTCCGGCCTCCAGAACTATGAGAAAATACATTTCTGTGTCGAAGCCACCCCATCTGTGGCATTGTGTTAGGGCAGCCCTAGCTGACTAATACACCCAGTAAATATGTAAATATTCAATAAACATGTTCTGGAGGTCAACCCAAAGACTACACTCTTAAGAGTTATAGTCTAGAAATCATTTTTCATGGGAATATTTGATTCAGTTAGGCATCATCAATGGATGCTAAAACTAAGGGGTGAAAATTTTATGAGCAATAGGGTGTGTAAAGAATTTCAGGGCTTCCCTGGTGGTCCGGTGGGTAAGGACACCCCCTTGCAGTGCAAGGGGCACCAGTTCAATCCCTGGTCTGGGAAGATCTCACGTGCCGTGGAGTGGCTGGACTGATGCGTCCAACTACCGAGCCAGCGCTCTGGAGTACATGCACCCAGAGCTGGTGCTCTGCAGCGACAGAGGCCACTGTGATGGGAGGCCCACACGGGCCAAAGAACAAAGGTAAATAAATGAAAGACCAATAGAAGTGGCCAAAAAAAAAAAAAAGAGTTTCAAAGGATTTCCCACCATGATACACATTAATTACAAAGGGAAAACAATAACCTGATAATGGAAAAACCTGGCAGACACTACATTCACTAAATTAGCCAAAATACCATCACTAGTAGCAAATAGATTTGATGTGTCTCCTAAAAGACACACACAGAATCCAGCAACACCTATGTGAGATTCCTACCCTAGCCTGCATCATCTAATTATGAGGAAACATCAGATAAATCTAAACTGAGGCAAATTCTGCAGAATAACTGGCCTGCATCTCCCCAAAAACCTCAAGTTTATGAAGTCAAGAGAAGACAAGAGAAACTATTGAAAAAAAAAAATAAATAAAGGACACCATAGAGGCATGACACCTGCATACAGTGTCATGATCTGAGACTTTCTTGTGGCTTGGTGGTAAAGCATCTGCCTGCCAATGCAGGAGACACAAATGATGCGGGTTTGATCGCTGGGTTGAGAAGACCCCTGGAGAAGGAAACAGCAGCCCACTCCAGTATTCTTGCCTGGGAAATCCCGTGGACAGAGGAGCCTGGAGGGCTTCCATCCGTGGGGTCACAGAGAGGCAGACACAACTGAGCGACTAAACAGCAACAACAGCAAGCTGCACAGAGCTGCCCAAATTTGAACAAGGTCTATAGATTTGCTGCAGTACTATATCAGTGGTACCTTCCTGATTGTAATTTTGATCAATTTTCCTGTGGTTACAAAACAGACTTGGCCTTTTTTTAAGGAACGACACACTGAATGACCCAGGGGCAAAGGGATGTCCTGTTTGCAAGTTGCTCTCAATAAATTAAGAAGAAAAAAAAGGGTGTGCCTGTGGCAGGGAGCGGGGAGTGAGAGAGACAGCAGAGAGAGAGAGAAGATGACAAAGTAAACAAGGTAAAATGTTAAAACTTAGAGGATGTGGTGAAAGAGACATGGGATTCTTTGCGCTATCCTTGCAGTTTTCTGCCGCTGAGTACATGCGCCCAGAGCTGGTGCTCTGCAGCGACAGAGGCCACTGTGATGGGAGGCCCACACGGGCCAAAGAACAAAGGTAAATAAATGAAAGACCAATAGAAGTGGCCAAAAAAAAAAAAAAGAGTTTCAAAGGATTTCCCACCATGATACACATTAATTACAAAGGGAAAACAATAACCTGATAATGGAAAAACCTGGCAGACACTACATTCACTAAATTAGCCAAAATACCATCACTAGTAGCAAATAGATTTGATGTGTCTCCTAAAAGACACACACAGAATCCAGCAACACCTATGTGAGATTCCTACCCTAGCCTGCATCATCTAATTATGAGGAAACATCAGATAAATCTAAACTGAGGCAAATTCTGCAGAATAACTGGCCTGCATCTCCCCAAAAACCTCAAGTTTATGAAGTCAAGAGAAGACAAGAGAAACTATTGAAAAAAAAAAATAAATAAAGGACACCATAGAGGCATGACACCTGCATACAGTGTCATGATCTGAGACTTTCTTGTGGCTTGGTGGTAAAGCATCTGCCTGCCAATGCAGGAGACACAAATGATGCGGGTTTGATCGCTGGGTTGAGAAGACCCCTGGAGAAGGAAACAGCAGCCCACTCCAGTATTCTTGCCTGGGAAATCCCGTGGACAGAGGAGCCTGGAGGGCTTCCATCCGTGGGGTCACAGAGAGGCAGACACAACTGAGCGACTAAACAGCAACAACAGCAAGCTGCACAGAGCTGCCCAAATTTGAACAAGGTCTATAGATTTGCTGCAGTACTATATCAGTGGTACCTTCCTGATTGTAATTTTGATCAATTTTCCTGTGGTTACAAAACAGACTTGGCCTTTTTTTAAGGAACGACACACTGAATGACCCAGGGGCAAAGGGATGTCCTGTTTGCAAGTTGCTCTCAATAAATTAAGAAGAAAAAAAAGGGTGTGCCTGTGGCAGGGAGCGGGGAGTGAGAGAGAGAGAAAGAGAGAGAGAGAGAAGATGACAAAGTAAACAAGGTAAAATGTTAAAACTTAGAGGATGTGGTGAAAGAGACATGGGATTCTTTGCGCTATCCTTGCAGTTTTCTGTAAACCTGAAAACAGGTCAAAACACAAAGTTTAAAATAAAGATTCCATCCCAAGGACAACTTTACTTTAGCTTCAAGTTCTGAGGACAACACATCACTGCTGTCCTGATTTTCAGATAAAAACTGCTGCTAGGATCAAACAATTTTATGGACTCAAATGTGCACCCATGTCTAAAAGTTTAGATTTATTCACACACAGTACCTACATTATGAACAAACTAAGCAAGCAGAAAGCAATGCCAGGACAGGCATTTGACTGGCTCATTCGGCCTCTGATGCTTCAGTTCTGGAAGCCCAGGGAACGAATGAAGCCATCTTGTCAACTGGTGACAGAGTTAGGATCCCTTTGGCAAATTTGGTTCTCTGGAGGAGTGAGGAGTTTAGGAGATAAGCTTCTTGGTGACTGAAAATTAGATTTTACAAAATGGCAGCACGGATCACCAAAGATATTGAAGAAGTAATAAGGCCCTCCTTGTGATCAGCTCCCATCTGGACAGAAATTCGACCTGAAACTTTGTTAAGCTTCTCCTGAAGATACAGCTCCTCAAGAGGAAACAAAATCCCCCAACTCTTGGGAAGACTAGATGAGAACTTGCTGCCTGTGACTGTCATTTAAAAATTGCCTGTTCTGTTTTCCGAGAGTTCCACAGAGTAAGGGGACAGGAACTCTTGAAGATAGCCCCCAAAATACACGGAGCCAGGACAGAGCAGCTGCTATTTTTAATCCATGACTAAAACTAAGAAGGCACGCTCACATGCTCAGAAACCCCACCCACTCATGACAACTTCTACCAGATGGAGTGACACCTGCCACACTCGGCACTTCTAAAAGAGACAGGGAAAATCTGTCCTTTTCTTTAAATTGGAGTACAGTTGCTTTACGATGTTGTGTTAGTTTCTGCTGCACAGCAAAGTGAATCGGCTCTATGCATACATACGTCCCCTCTTTTTTGGAGGTCCTTCCCATTCAGGTCACCACCGAGCCCCAAGGAGAGCTCCCTGTGCTGTGCAGTAGGTTCTCCTTAGTTGTCTGTTTTATACGTAGTGGTGTATGGACGTCAACCACAATCTCCCATCCCCACTTTCAGTGAGGAAGATGGTACAAATGCAAACCAAAATAGTTCTAGATGTGGTCATCTAGAGTAAACCAGGTTGAATTTCACTAGAACTGGCACATGGCCCAGCCTAAAATAGAGTCCAAGACAAAGGACTAAGTCTGGTTGGCATAATTTGAAAATGTTGGGAACAAGAATGAGAAATCAGGTGTCAGTGGTGGTAAAGAAGAAATGTCCAATCAAGGGTGCTTATCCTGCTGGTGGCTGCTGGGGCAAACAGGCGATGGTCCAGTTCTGGTGGAACCTTCTGGGGACTTACACAGGAAGTCCCTAAAATCCACACGACATGTGGAGAAAGGAGGTTTTAATCATGAGCATCCACCCCACACGGACCCAGGGCTATTCTAGGGGGGTTAAGTCTCACTCCCCCAGTCTTGTGTAGGCAGTGGGGCACTGGGCAGACTCCTACGGGGTCTTGTGGTACTAAGGGCAGAAAGTGTGAGCTGTCATGCAGGGCTTCTCGGTGGGGGGAGGGGCGGCATTGTCAGCTGCACCTGAAGGTGAAGCTCAGAACACACCCCTGGGCTGCAAGACGCTGAGGGAAGTTCTAGCAGACCTTCTGTACGATAGATCTGTAAGATGAAAGGCTCAAGACAATGAAGAGAACCAGCAAGAGCTCAGAAACCACATCTGTAGGTGTAATTATCTATATTTAAGAAATAGTTAGGCATTTCCATGGTGACCCAGTGGTTAAGAATCTGCCTTGCAATGCAAGGGACACGGGTTCGATCCCTGGTCGGGGAACGAAGATCCCATGTACTGCAGAGGAACTAAGCCTATGAGTCCCTGCTCTCTACGAAAGACCCCGTGTGATGCAACCAAGACCAGAAGCAGTCACAAAAAGAATAAAAGAAATAAATACTTTTTAAAGAAATATTTAATGACCATCTACTACGGGCAAAATACTCTGCAAGGTCCTCTGAACAAAACAGGATAAGGTAGAGACGAATAAAACAAGGATCAGCCCTCTGCAGTCTCAACGTGCTTTCTCACAAGGCCCACGTGACTGAGGAAGCATTCATGAACACCTTGCGGTAAGTGGATTTCTGGACAGTGGGCCTCATTTTTGCACAGAAGCCGTATCATAATCTTTCAGTTTATTCCCACATAAAGATTTGGCATCAAATATATCTCTTCAGTTTAAAAATGTATCAAAGAAATGAAACATGCAAGAAGGCTAAGACTATTTTTAAAGATTTTTTTGATGTGGACCATTTTTACTCTTTGTTGAATCTGTTACAATATTGCTTTTGGGTTTTGTTTGGCCTTGAGGCAGGTGGGATCTTAGCTCCCCAGCCAGGGATCAAACCTGCAGCCCTTGCAGGGGAAGGGGAACTCTCAACCACTGGACCACCAGGGAAGGCCCCCTTTATGACTTTTTTAAATTACAGAAGTAAACTGAAAGCTCTATTAAATAGGTCTCATTATACTATAGACATTGTCCACACAAGTTCACTGTCCAATGATGGGACAGACTGGACACTGGGATCTTCCAGCCACCATTGAATAAGTCACTGCGCCTCCATCAACCCTGGCTCCAACTCACACCCATCTAGAGCCTTCCACTGCACACGACTTTCTCCATCCTTTGAACTCTTCTTCCAGCATTCCAGGATTTGCCTCCAATGTTTAGCATTTCATGTCTTTCAGCCTTGTTCTTGTATTTCTAAGGTTCACGTTGAAGTAATCCTTTTCCAAAATGGACATGAAATGACCCTAGTTTTGAAGTACCTTTACCCTCAATGAAGTGAGAGAGTCAGATAGACAATGAAAACTAAGTGTGCATGTGTACGTGTGTTTGCCCGAGAAAAAGGCCTGGAAGTTAAGATTTGATCCCTGGGATCATAAACATTCAAGGTCTCAGAGTTAGAAAGGACTTTAAAATGGATTCTTGGAATCTTTCAGCAATGCTCCACCCGGGGTACTCATAGTATGCCTCAAGACACGCACTACAGAGAGATATTAATCATAAAAATATGTATAATAATTAAGGGCTTATAAACTGGCTGCTGCACTAAGCTCTTTGCACACCTTGTCTTTTTTTAACCCTCACGACAACTTCAAGAGGTAGACGCTATGCTTTCATTTTACAGAAATAGAAAGCAAGGTCAACAAGGTTAAGCAGCTCATCCAAGATCACAGAGCTATCGGGGAAGAAGAACCAGAACCTCTGTATTTTCATCCTATGAAGATGTCACCAAGATTCTCCTTTGGTAACAGCTCAGCTCCTTGGGGTTCCGTGAATTGCCCTGTTTCTGGAATGGCTATAGATTCCACCTGGAAACTTGGAAGCTCTGAGCCTCTGGAGGTTGGCAGAGTAGGGGGTGGGGAGAATGAAGCTTTAGATAGAAAAATAAAATTTTTTTAAAAAGTGTATCAAGGAAGAAAAGGCAAGTAGGAAAGCGGGGGATGTCCAGCTGGGAAGAGAGAGTTAAAATGAAAGGCTCCCTCCGAGAAGCGGATCAGACTGACACTGGGATTTTTTTTCGCAAAGCTCTATTAAATAGGTCTCATTATACTATAGACATTGTCCACACAAGTTCACTGTCCAATGATGGGACAGACTGGACACTGGGATCTTCCAGCCACCATTGAATAAGTCACTGCGCCTCCATCAACCCTGGCTCCAACTCACACCCATCTAGAGCCTTCCACTGCACACGACTTTCTCCATCCTTTGAACTCTTCTTCCAGCATTCCAGGATTTGCCTCCAATGTTTAGCATTTCATGTCTTTCAGCCTTGTTCTTGTATTTCTAAGGTTCACGTTGAAGTAATCCTTTTCCAAAATGGACATGAAATGACCCTAGTTTTGAAGTACCTTTACCCTCAATGAAGTGAGAGAGTCAGATAGACAATGAAAACTAAGTGTGCATGTGTACGTGTGTTTGCCCGAGAAAAAGGCCTGGAAGTTAAGATTTGATCCCTGGGATCATAAACATTCAAGGTCTCAGAGTTAGAAAGGACTTTAAAATGGATTCTTGGAATCTTTCAGCAATGCTCCACCCGGGGTACTCATAGTATGCCTCAAGACACGCACTACAGAGAGATATTAATCATAAAAATATGTATAATAATTAAGGGCTTATAAACTGGCTGCTGCACTAAGCTCTTTGCACACCTTGTCTTTTTTTAACCCTCACGACAACTTCAAGAGGTAGACGCTATGCTTTCATTTTACAGAAATAGAAAGCAAGGTCAACAAGGTTAAGCAGCTCATCCAAGATCACAGAGCTATCGGGGAAGAAGAACCAGAACCTCTGTATTTTCATCCTATGAAGATGTCACCAAGATTCTCCTTTGGTAACAGCTCAGCTCCTTGGGGTTCCGTGAATTGCCCTGTTTCTGGAATGGCTATAGATTCCACCTGGAAACTTGGAAGCTCTGAGCCTCTGGAGGTTGGCAGAGTAGGGGGTGGGGAGAATGAAGCTTTAGATAGAAAAATAAAATTTTTTTAAAAAGTGTATCAAGGAAGAAAAGGCAAGTAGGAAAGCGGGGGATGTCCAGCTGGGAAGAGAGAGTTAAAATGAAAGGCTCCCCTCCGAGAAGCATAAGCTTGGAGCCAAGGGAAAGGCATGCAGGAATTCTGCAAACAAAGCCAGGAATCCAGGCGCATGTGAACAGCTCTTAAGTTGCTGGGGTGTGCCTAGGAATCGGAGGAAAAAAGACTCCAATTTTTCAGAGATTCACGACTGAGGAGAAAAATTGTCATAAACTAGAAGCATGCTACAGTGCAGGGAACGCAGGCATGAATGTCAGACAGACTCTCACTGCCTGCGCAAGTTGGGCAAATCATTCTTTGAACCCTCTCTGAACCTCTGTTTCTTGTCTATGAAGTGGGAACAATAACGGATACTTCCGCACTTTATAAGGACCACATAGTTAATATACATAAATAAATGTTTAGAATATCGTGGGTACTTAATATTAGTTCTCTTCCTAGAAAGAAAGAGGAGTATCCCAAAGTGCCTCAAGAGGGACATGTGGACAAGGGTGGGGAATGGAGAGGGGAAATATACTGCCAAAAGCCAAGAGGAAGAGAATTAATTATTTACACCATGCTGAGCTACAAGGGCCAGCAATAGGAAGCCAGCAACAGGAGTGATTTAGTTACACATTACGCGTGCATATATGTATATGTGTGTGTGTATATGTGTGTGTGTGTGTGTGCGTCTGTGTGTGTGTGTGTGTGTGTGCACGTACTAAGTCACTTCAGTCATGTCCGACTCTCTCTGACACAATGGACTGTAGCCAGCCAGGCTCCTCTGTCCATGGGATTCTTCAGACAAAAATAGTGGAGTGAGTTGCCATGCCCTCCTTCAGGGGATCTTCCCCATCCCAAGGACTGAACCCATAGGGGCTATCGGGAAGGAAAAAACCAGAACCTCTGTATTTTCATCCTATGAAGATGTCACCAAGATTCTCCTTTGGTAACAGCTCAGCTCCTTGGGGTTCCGTGAATTGCCCTGTTTCTGGAATGGCTATAGATTCCACCTGGAAACTTGGAAGCTCTGAGCCTCTGGAGGTTGGCAGAGTAGGGGGTGGGGAGAATGAAGCTTTAGATAGAAAAATAAAATTTTTTTAAAAAGTGTATCAAGGAAGAAAAGGCAAGTAGGAAAGCGGGGGATGTCCAGCTGGGAAGAGAGAGTTAAAATGAAAGGCTCCCTCCGAGAAGCATAAGCTTGGAGCCAAGGGAAAGGCATGCAGGAATTCTGCAAACAAAGCCAGGAATCCAGGCGCATGTGAACAGCTCTTAAGTTGCTGGGGTGTGCCTAGGAATCGGAGGAAAAAAGACTCCAATTTTTCAGAGATTCACGACTGAGGAGAAAAATTGTCATAAACTAGAAGCATGCTACAGTGCAGGGAACGCAGGCATGAATGTCAGACAGACTCTCACTGCCTGCGCAAGTTGGGCAAATCATTCTTTGAACCCTCTCTGAACCTCTGTTTCTTGTCTATGAAGTGGGAACAATAACGGATACTTCCGCACTTTATAAGGACCACATAGTTAATATACATAAATAAATGTTTAGAATATCGTGGGTACTTAATATTAGTTCTCTTCCTAGAAAGAAAGAGGAGTATCCCAAAGTGCCTCAAGAGGGACATGTGGACAAGGGTGGGGAATGGAGAGGGGAAATATACTGCCAAAAGCCAAGAGGAAGAGAATTAATTATTTACACCATGCTGAGCTACAAGGGCCAGCAATAGGAAGCCAGCAACAGGAGTGATTTAGTTACACATTACGCGTGCATATATGTATATGTGTGTGTGTATATGTGTGTGTGTGTGTGTGCGTGTGTGTGCGTGTGTGTGTGTGTGTGTGCACGTACTAAGTCACTTCAGTCATGTCCGACTCTCTCTGACACAATGGACTGTAGCCAGCCAGGCTCCTCTGTCCATGGGATTCTTCAGACAAAAATAGTGGAGTGAGTTGCCATGCCCTCCTTCAGGGGATCTTCCCCATCCCAAGGACTGAACCCATGTCTCTTGCATTGACAAGTGTGTTCTTTACCACCAAGCCACCTAGGAAGCCAATATAGGGGGTAAATAACTTAACCCACATATGGTTAAGTTGATTAACTTTCCAGGTGGTGCTCATGGTCAAGAACCCGTCTGCCAATGTGAGAGATACAAGAGACTCGGGTTTGATCCCTGGGTCAGGAAGATCCCCTAGAGGAGGCATGGAAACCCACTTCAGCAGTCCTGCCTGGAGAATCCCCATGGACAGAGGAGCCTGGCGGGCTACAGTCCATGGGGTCACAAAGAGTCAGACACGACTGTGCACACACACATATGCATTCCTTTTCAGATAATTTTCCATGGTAAGCCATTACAACATATTGAATATATTTCTCTGTGCTATACAACGAATCCTTATAGTTTATCTATTTTATATACGGTAATGTATATCTGTTAATCCCATACTCCTAATTTTCCCCCTCCTGTGATAATCATAAATTTGTTTTCTACCTCTCTGTGTCTGATTCTGTTTTGCAAATAAGCTCATTTATATTATTTTTTAGGTTCTGCATGTAAGCTATATCAAGTAATAGTTCTCTTTCTCAAAATACAGACAGTTTGACTTTTAGACTGTCCCCAGGACTCTGGGTAACTTTGAAGGACAAAGTGCAGGCTTGCCATTGACGATAAGGGTGGGGATAGAAGGGACATTCCCAGGAGAATGACAACAGGAATTCCTCGTGCACAGCTTCAGTTGAGGGTTAACTGAGAGAGGCAGGCTTCAGGTCCACATGCATGTACATCTCTAAGCTCTTACGGGGCAGGCACTCTGTATTCACCACGGTTCTCTGGCAATCAATACACCAGCAAGTGTAATTCTGTCCAGTGCTCAGAAAACAGTGGCTGAAATATCTCAGACTTCCTCTTTTCAGTTTTGGAGAATGTCTCCTGATTCTTTAGAACAAACTTGGAAAGAGATGCTTCTTCCCCTTTCAAGAGGACAAAGACCACAAGAGTGAATGGTAGACAGAAAAAGATAAAGCCATTGTGAACAAAACAGTGTAGCTACTTTATCCATTGCTTTATTAAATCATATCTGGCTCTCTGCAGTGGAGCAGCATTGGGCTTCCCTGGTGGCTCAGACAGTAAAGAATTCTCAGTGCAGGAGACCCAGGTTTGATACGTGAGGTGGGAAAATCCCATGGAGACAGGAATGGCTATCCCCTCCAGTATTTTTGTCTGGAGAATCTCATGAACAGAGGAGCCTGGTGGGCTACAGTCCATGAGGTCGCAGAGAGTTGGACATGACTAAGTGACTAACACATACTACCGGGGTCTTCTAATGCACACTACAGTGTGTGACCGCAGCGGAGAATGCAACACAGCAGGAAAAGAGCCCTGCAGCAAATCAACCATACAGAAGGAAAGACCTGGCTGAAGCCCGAGCACAGCTATAGAAGCCTTCCGCTCAGAGCCTCATCACAATTTTTCTCCCACATGCTGAAGAGCCCAGGTAGAAGACCGGACACCCTCTCCCCAGCATCTCTCCCCCAATAAAAAGATAAAAGTAAATGATTGGGTAATTGTCATGCCATGCAAATTGCCTTCTATGGTAGGCTTTTTAAAATTAGGTGTATTATGTCTTACAAATTCATTTTCAATTATTTTGAAATGAGCTTGATCCAGCTACTGCTATAAGCAGAATGTTAAGTACAGCAAACGTGGATGTTCTGATACAATGGCAGTCAGGGGACCCTGAGTTCTGTGCCTATGTAGTCTTCATGGCATCGAAGCACTCCAGAAGACTGCCAGTTCATTGCTAAGGAGCGAGGCAAAGGCACGATGTAGTGGACACATTGCCATATCGTGAAACTTATAAGTACCTAGTGATAAACCCGATCAATACTAAATCTCTGAAATGGTCTTTAATTCTGCCCAAAAAAGGACTAGGCGTGGATAATTGCATTTCCAATCCAGGTAATTGTTATAATTTGCCAGTTATAAATCACCTAGTGATAAACCCGGGATCAATAAAGTGAAGCAAGATCCCATTACTGTGGAAGAAAAGATAAAGCCATTGTGAACAAAACAGTGTAGCTACTTTATCCATTGCTTTATTAAATCATATCTGGCTCTCTGCAGTGGAGCAGCATTGGGCTTCCCTGGTGGCTCAGACAGTAAAGAATTCTCAGTGCAGGAGACCCAGGTTTGATACGTGAGGTGGGAAAATCCCATGGAGACAGGAATGGCTATCCCCTCCAGTATTTTTGTCTGGAGAATCTCATGAACAGAGGAGCCTGGTGGGCTACAGTCCATGAGGTCGCAGAGAGTTGGACATGACTAAGTGACTAACACATACTACCGGGGTCTTCTAATGCACACTACAGTGTGTGACCGCAGCGGAGAATGCAACACAGCAGGAAAAGAGCCCTGCAGCAAATCAACCATACAGAAGGAAAGACCTGGCTGAAGCCCGAGCACAGCTATAGAAGCCTTCCGCTCAGAGCCTCATCACAATTTTTCTCCCACATGCTGAAGAGCCCAGGTAGAAGACCGGACACCCTCTCCCCAGCATCTCTCCCCCAATAAAAAGATAAAAGTAAATGATTGGGTAATTGTCATGCCATGCAAATTGCCTTCTATGGTAGGCTTTTTAAAATTAGGTGTATTATGTCTTACAAATTCATTTTCAATTATTTTGAAATGAGCTTGATCCAGCTACTGCTATAAGCAGAATGTTAAGTACAGCAAACGTGGATGTTCTGATACAATGGCAGTCAGGGGACCCTGAGTTCTGTGCCTATGTAGTCTTCATGGCATCGAAGCACTCCAGAAGACTGCCAGTTCATTGCTAAGGAGCGAGGCAAAGGCACGATGTAGTGGACACATTGCCATATCGTGAAACTTATAAGTACCTAGTGATAAACCCGATCAATACTAAATCTCTGAAATGGTCTTTAATTCTGCCCAAAAAAGGACTAGGCGTGGATAATTGCATTTCCAATCCAGGTAATTGTTATAATTTGCCAGTTATAAATCACTATTCTATAGCATAAAAATAGTCATTAAAAAGCTTCCAGGCTTAAAAAAAATCAGCTGATGGTATGACTATAAAAGCCAACTTAAACGTGAAGCAAGATCCCATTACTGTGGAAGAAACAAAGAGAGGCAGCCTGAACCTGCACTTGCTGTGGGTGATGAAGCACAGTGGTCACTCTTGGGGGTATGATTCTTTTCTGCTCCTAGAATTGTACTTTGCAATTAACTGGGAAGTGGTGAAGCAATTTTTCTAAAAAGCCTGGATGAAGCCTTTCCTGTTCTCGTGGGGTAGAGGTGTTTATAAAATTTTGATTGTTGATTATTTTGCAAAAAGGTAATTATTTAGCCTTTTCAGAACAAAGGCGTGTGGAAAGGGGAAAGTGGTTAGAGGTGAAATTACAGAACTCTAGTGCTTGAAGTGGCCTCATTTCACTCAGTTCAACTCTTTGCAAAGGAGATGACGGATGCTCAGGAAGATGAGGTGGCTCTCCCAAGGTCAAAAGGTATGAAAGTGAGGAAGCCGTGAGCTTCGTCTCCAGTGGAGGCTCCCCCAGTGCTCTCATTTGTTGTTGTTGTCCTTTCGCTGCTAAGTCATGTCTGACTCTTTGTGGCTTCACAGACTGTAGCCCACTAGCCTCCTCTGACCATGGGATTTCCCAGGCAAGGATACTGAGTGAGGTCTCCCTCCTCCAGAGGATCTTCACGACCCAGGAATTGAACCTGTGTCTCCTGCATTGGTAGGTGGATTCTTTACCACTGAGCCACCCAGAAGGCCCTGACTTAAGAAGGGCGGTGGCAACAGGGAGGGAGGGAGCGGAACACACCTGAGTGATCCTGAGATGATATCAGGCCCGTGTGACTGACTTACGTGTGGAAAGCTGGGAGGTGTGGGATAAAGGATGCCTTTAAGGTTCCTGGTTGAGACAACCAAACAGAGAGGAATGCCATTTCCAAATGGAGAGGACACTCAAAGAAAAATAATTTGGATCCTTTGAAACGGGAAGGCGGTAAGGCCAGCTTTGCACTCAGTGCTTTTAAGACCTCGGTGCCCATCGGGATGGTAATGAATGAACAGATTTTGACAGCCTTTACGATGGAATGCTCTGCAGCATTCACAAAGGAGGAGCTATAAGAAAAGATAAGAAATAGTCGCCAGTTAAATAAAAAAAGCAAACTACAGAACACAGGGTAGAGTGTGCTACCATTTGTTACTTTTTTTTTAACATTTATTTTATTTATTTATCTTTTGAGGGGTGGGGTGGGGAGGGAGGGGGACGGGCGGGCCACTTCTATTGGTCTTTCATTTCTCTATTTTCATCCGTCTTAGTTCTTTTGGCTCTTGTGGGCCTCGCATTGTGGTGGCCTCTGTTGTCGCAGAGTGTCGGCTCTGGGCGCATGTGCTCCAGAGCTCCGGCTCAGTAATTTGGACACATCAGTACAGCCGCTCCACAGCACGTGGGTCTTCCCAGGCCAGGGATCGAACCGGCGCCCCTTGCACTGCAAGGCGGTGTCCTTACCCATTGGACCACCAGGGGAAGCCCACCCCTGTTACTTTTTTAATGTGTGTGTTACTTATTCACTTATGCAAGCACAGAAACAGAAGAATATAAAAGAAATGACTAACTGTGACCCTCACCAGGGGATGTACTGGAGGCACCAGGTGGGAGAAAGACTTATTTTCATTGTACAGTGCTCTGCTATTTGAATGTTTTAATATGTGCATGAATTGCCTATTTATTGAGATTGAATTCCAAATAAATGCATAACTAGACATAAAATGCATATCTTCCTAAAAGAATGGAGGACATAATGCAGAGAAAGCAAACCAAAGACAAAGAAGAGACGATATCAAACAAATCAGAATTCCTGTCAAAGACATTTAACAGGATAAAGCAGGTTATTTTGTGCTGAAGAAAGATATCATGCAGGATTAATATATACACTTATCTTGAAAGTTTACCAAATATCATAGTCTAAAACCCATGAAATTTTAAACCTTGAAAAAATGAAGATCAATCGGCAAAACTAAAATCACAGCGGGGGTTATAAATACACCTCTTATGAACAGATACAGAATAAAACCACAGAAACTAAGTTGAATAATAAAATTTAAAGTGTTATTCACAGAAAATAATGAACATTGTATCCTACAGCCTATCTATCTCTTTCAAATAAATAAGGACCTTTGACCCCCCCAAAAATGATCTTCTTAGGCAAAGGGAAAACAACAATAAATTCTCCAAAGTAAAAATTATATAGGCTCCATTCCCTTCCCACAAAGCAGGACAATTAACAAGCAATATTTGGAAAGCAGTCACTTGGAAATTTAAAATCCATCGCTGGGAAAACATTTAAATTGCTGTTGTTTAGAAAAATAACAGCAGTGACACAGTGAAAACATTACATAAGAAAACCAGTGGGGTGTGACGAAAATTGTATTCAGAGTATCAATAACCTTAAGCGTTTCCATTATTTAAAAGGAAGAAATAATAACAAAATGAATAAATGTAGATCAAACCCGAAAAGCTAAATGAAAGCAAGAAAAGAAATCCAAGGCACCACTTACCAAGATTTTTATCTTATTAAATATGGTGAATCCCCCAAGGGTCAGATGGAGCACACCACACACACACACACTTGAAGTGGAATAAAAAGTTTCCTTATTCTTTATTTTTAAAATATTTTGGTGAAAGTGCCAATATAAAAGAAATGACTAACTGTGACCCTCACCAGGGATGTACTGGAGGCACCAGGTGGGAGAAAGACTTATTTTCATTGTACAGTGCTCTGCTATTTGAATGTTTTAATATGTGCATGAATTGCCTATTTATTGAGATTGAATTCCAAATAAATGCATAACTAGACATAAAATGCATATCTTCCTAAAAGAATGGAGGACATAATGCAGAGAAAGCAAACCAAAGACAAAGAAGAGACGATATCAAACAAATCAGAATTCCTGTCAAAGACATTTAACAGGATAAAGCAGGTTATTTTGTGCTGAAGAAAGATATCATGCAGGATTAATATATACACTTATCTTGAAAGTTTACCAAATATCATAGTCTAAAACCCATGAAATTTTAAACCTTGAAAAAATGAAGATCAATCGGCAAAACTAAAATCACAGCGGGGGTTATAAATACACCTCTTATGAACAGATACAGAATAAAACCACAGAAACTAAGTTGAATAATAAAATTTAAAGTGTTATTCACAGAAAATAATGAACATTGTATCCTACAGCCTATCTATCTCTTTCAAATAAATAAGGACCTTTGACCCCCCCAAAAATGATCTTCTTAGGCAAAGGGAAAACAACAATAAATTCTCCAAAGTAAAAATTATATAGGCTCCATTCCCTTCCCACAAAGCAGGACAATTAACAAGCAATATTTGGAAAGCAGTCACTTGGAAATTTAAAATCCATCGCTGGGAAAACATTTAAATTGCTGTTGTTTAGAAAAATAACAGCAGTGACACAGTGAAAACATTACATAAGAAAACCAGTGGGGTGTGACGAAAATTGTATTCAGAGTATCAATAACCTTAAGCGTTTCCATTATTTAAAAGGAAGAAATAATAACAAAATGAATAAATGTAGATCAAACCCGAAAAGCTAAATGAAAGCAAGAAAAGAAATCCAAGGCACCACTTACCAAGATTTTTATCTTATTAAATATGGTGAATCCCCCAAGGGTCAGATGGAGCACACCACACACACACTCACACCTTGAAGTGGAATAAAAAAGTTCCATCCTCACATAATCTGTGAAACTTTTACTACTCTTCTCTCTCTTGGTTAAACACCAACATAGGGCTTCCCTGGTAGTCTGGTGGCAAAGAATCCACCTGCCAATGCAAGGTGCATGGCTTTGACGCCTCATCCAGTAAGATCGCACATGCCTCGGAGCAGTCAAGCCCATTCATCACAGCTGCTGAAGCCCTGGCTCCCCAGAGCCCGTGCTCTGCACCAAAGGAAGTCACCGCCGGAGAAGACAGCACACCACAACTAGCGAGTAGTCTCTACTCATCTCAACTAGAGAAGAGCCCGCACAACCACAAAGACCCGCCACAGCCGAACATAAAATAAAGACAATTATTTGAAAAAATCACTGCTATCGATCAGCAGGTTGAAGTTCTATAAATGTTTAGCTCTAAACAAGAGACTGTTTAATTTTGTGTAATTCTACTAGCACACTGTTGAAATCAACTTACACTGGAGGTAGAGTATGAATTGGATCATTTTGATGAAGATAAGTTTCTTAGTATGTATCTAAAGACGTAGAATTTAATGGACAACTTGACTTCCGGGAAACAATCCTAGAGATGCACAAAAACCTACCTGAAAGGATTTTCGAAAGAATCATTTTGATGGTGAACACTGGCAGACTTTGAGTGTGCAACTTTGGAAGAACAATGACTAATTTCTGAATTGGTCAGATAGTGGCATCCTCAGAAGCAGTTATAAATTTCTGCTGTGGATTTCATTACCGGCAAGTGGGAAAGCAGCTTATAAATAGTATATATAGTCCCTGTTTTGTAAAATGCCTTGGCTACTTTAAAAAACAAAACTGCCATGAATAAGATTCAGAGATTTCCTAATATAAGTCATCGTCATCAGGAGAGCTAGTTCCTGGTTCTAACTCTGTTTAGCTGTTTGACTTGGAAAATGAATAAATGTAGATCAAACCCGAAAAGCTAAATGAAAGCAAGAAAAGAAATCCAAGGCACCACTTACCAAGATTTTTATCTTATTAAATATGGTGAATCCCCCAAGGGTCAGATGGAGCACACCACACACACACTCACACCTTGAAGTGGAATAAAAAAGTTCCATCCTCACATAATCTGTGAAACTTTTACTACTCTTCTCTCTCTTGGTTAAACACCAACATAGGGCTTCCCTGGTAGTCTGGTGGCAAAGAATCCACCTGCCAATGCAAGGTGCATGGCTTTGACGCCTCATCCAGTAAGATCGCACATGCCTCGGAGCAGTCAAGCCCATTCATCACAGCTGCTGAAGCCCTGGCTCCCCAGAGCCCGTGCTCTGCACCAAAGGAAGTCACCGCCGGAGAAGACAGCACACCACAACTAGCGAGTAGTCTCTACTCATCTCAACTAGAGAAGAGCCCGCACAACCACAAAGACCCGCCACAGCCGAACATAAAATAAAGACAATTATTTGAAAAAATCACTGCTATCGATCAGCAGGTTGAAGTTCTATAAATGTTTAGCTCTAAACAAGAGACTGTTTAATTTTGTGTAATTCTACTAGCACACTGTTGAAATCAACTTACACTGGAGGTAGAGTATGAATTGGATCATTTTGATGAAGATAAGTTTCTTAGTATGTATCTAAAGACGTAGAATTTAATGGACAACTTGACTTCCGGGAAACAATCCTAGAGATGCACAAAAACCTACCTGAAAGGATTTTCGAAAGAATCATTTTGATGGTGAACACTGGCAGACTTTGAGTGTGCAACTTTGGAAGAACAATGACTAATTTCTGAATTGGTCAGATAGTGGCATCCTCAGAAGCAGTTATAAATTTCTGCTGTGGATTTCATTACCGGCAAGTGGGAAAGCAGCTTATAAATAGTATATATAGTCCCTGTTTTGTAAAATGCCTTGGCTACTTTAAAAAACAAAACTGCCATGAATAAGATTCAGAGATTTCCTAATATAAGTCATCGTCATCAGGAGAGCTAGTTCCTGGTTCTAACTCTGTTTAGCTGTTTGACTTGGAAAAGTTTATCTTCCGCTCTGGATCTGTCTCTTCATCTGAGGCTGGGTGACTTAGGGTAGCTCTTCCAGGTCTAAAACACCATGGTTCTTTTATTCTAGGCCTTCAAAATGACATGGCCATTTCAGGGACACACTGTAAATTCAGGTGTAAGTACTTATTTTTTGTGAATGTCTATTTCATGCAAATCAGTACTACAGAGATAAAAAGAAAGGCTGTGACCTGATTCTCCTAACACTAAGGCATATTAACAATCCATATACACAAATTTTCATCTTATGGCAAAGACAGAAAGCAAAGAGTATAAACCCGTTAAACGACATACACTCTCAGAAATTTTATTTTGTAAGTAAAGCCAAGACCAAACATGAGTTCTGTTTATTTCACATCATAATTCTAGTCGTTGTATTTGTTTCATTCTTCAACTTTCGGGTTGTTTTAATTCAAGTGTTCATGCTAAGTCACTTCAGTCTTGTCCAACACTTTGCGACCCTATGGACTATGGCCCGCCAGGCTTCTCTCTTCATGGGATTCTCCAGGCCAGAATACTGGAGTGGGTAGCCATTCCCTTCTCCTGGGAATCTTCCTGACCCAGGGATCTAACTCTTGTCTCTTATGTCTCCTAGGTTGGCAGGCGGGTTCTTTACCACTCGCGCCACCTGGGAAGCCCTATCTTAAGTCGGCCAACCTCTAATTAGTCTAACTTTCCTATGTGCACTGTATGTTAACTTAGGGACCTGCGCGCCCATTTTTTCCCTACAAAAATTGTTTTCATCTTCTAAGAATAAGAATTTCTAGTCTTTTAATAAAAGCTCCTAAGATGCAAACAAATTTTGATTCTTTTATCCTTTTTCTTTCTTTCTTTCCCCTTCATGTCCTTACTTCATAGCTCAAGATTCAATTTTCAGTTTCTAGGATCTCCACATTATACAATGAGTAGATCATTTTTCTTTGAATTTGTAAGTGCAAGGTAAGCAACACTGCATTTCAGGCAATGGAGATATACTTGCCTCCAGGCTGGCTAACTATGTGTGGGGACCTGGGAGTCAGGCAGCCTGGCTCCAGTCCTGCCCTGCAGTATGTGACCACGTGCAAGTGTGCCCCTTCCCACGCTAAGTCTCAACGTTCTCACCTGTTATATCACACACAAAAAGATATAGAGGGAGAGAAAATGTCTTCCAGGAATTGAAAGCTGGGGATGCTTTCAAGAGCCAAACAGGGCTTTCCTGGTGGTCCAAGGGCAAGGAATTCACCTTCCAGTGGAGGGGGTCCGCACCCTGGTTGGGTGTGGTTCAATACCTGGTTGGGGAAGCAAGGTCCCATATGCTGTGGAGTGTGGCCAATAATTCAACAAATAAAATGAATGGCCGTGAAACAAACAAACAAACAAACAAAAGAGCCAGTCAAGGAGGTAACACAGTGAATGAACTGGCCAGATGGGTCCTGAGACAAAATGGAAGTGCTTGTAGCTCACCTTAAAGAGCAACTTCAGCCCCCAAATCCAGTGTGGTATCTGATTTCTTCTCCAGGGATGCTAGAAATGTGGGGTTTTCTGTGAAATCTCCCAATGATTAAATGTTGACTATTAATTCCATATTTTAATGGTGTGGCCAGACACAAATGCCACCAGCCCAAAAGGACAACAGTTGGCCACTTCTAACCTGGAAGAACATCAAGCCCATACGAGTGAGAAGATGCTACGTTCTTCACAGCCTTGCTTACAGTTCACTCCGTCACGTGACCCATCACCATCCATCACAAACCTGCACCAAGTAGCTACTGCCGAGAGGCACATGCTCGCCACGGGCCATGCAACACAGCATAGGCCTCCACCCAAGCCCTAATGGACACAAACACCAGGGGAATCTCCTTCTCTAACTACGACTTGTCTGTCTTCTCCTTTGCAAAAACTTCTCTGTCTCCTGCCCTCATCATGACCTGATCCAGGCAGAAGAAACCCCTCTCTTTGGCCTGCTTATAGCATCTTGCACCAAACTCTTTCAGACCTTATTACACCTTATTTTTCAGCATCTAGCGTTCTCAGTAGGCTGTGAGATTACCGAGGGCAAGAAGGTGCAATTTTCCTTGTGGACCCCCAGTATTTCATTTCTGACCTGTTACACTGTTTGCCAGCAGATGCATTGTCCGGGTAGGGACCACGTGGCTCCAGTCCTGCCCTGCAGTATGTGACCACTCATTCCCACGCTAAGTCTCAACGTTCTCACCTGTTATATCACACACAAAAGATATAGAGGGAGAGAAAATGTCTTCCAGGAATTGAAAGCTGGGGATGCTTTCAAGAGCCAAACAGGGCTTTCCTGGTGGTCCAAGGGCAAGGAATTCACCTTCCAGTGGAGGGGGTCCGCACCCTGGTTGGGTGTGGTTCAATACCTGGTTGGGGAAGCAAGGTCCCATATGCTGTGGAGTGTGGCCAATAATTCAACAAATAAAATGAATGGCCGTGAAACAAACAAACAAACAAACAAAAGAGCCAGTCAAGGAGGTAACACAGTGAATGAACTGGCCAGATGGGTCCTGAGACAAAATGGAAGTGCTTGTAGCTCACCTTAAAGAGCAACTTCAGCCCCCAAATCCAGTGTGGTATCTGATTTCTTCTCCAGGGATGCTAGAAATGTGGGGTTTTCTGTGAAATCTCCCAATGATTAAATGTTGACTATTAATTCCATATTTTAATGGTGTGGCCAGACACAAATGCCACCAGCCCAAAAGGACAACAGTTGGCCACTTCTAACCTGGAAGAACATCAAGCCCATACGAGTGAGAAGATGCTACGTTCTTCACAGCCTTGCTTACAGTTCACTCCGTCACGTGACCCATCACCATCCATCACAAACCTGCACCAAGTAGCTACTGCCGAGAGGCACATGCTCGCCACGGGCCATGCAACACAGCATAGGCCTCCACCCAAGCCCTAATGGACACAAACACCAGGGGAATCTCCTTCTCTAACTACGACTTGTCTGTCTTCTCCTTTGCAAAAACTTCTCTGTCTCCTGCCCTCATCATGACCTGATCCAGGCAGAAGAAACCCCTCTCTCTTTGACCTGCTTATAGCATCTTGCACCAAACTCTTTCAGACCTTATTACACCTTATTTTTCAGCATCTAGCGTTCTCAGTAGGCTGTGAGATTACCGAGGGCAAGAAGGTGCAATTTTCCTTGTGGACCCCCAGTATTTCATTTCTGACCTGTTACACTGTTTGCCAGCAGATGCATTGTCCGGGTAGGGATGCCAGACACACAGGGTCTGGGCTGGGTTCCCAAAACCCTCAGGAGATGACTCATTCAGGGGAAGCGCCATTCCTCAGACTGAAATAAGACCGAGGGGTTTTGTGGAGGAAACGCAGGAGAGCAGAGCACACGGCTGATGCTGAGCCTACAGGAGGCAAGCTGAGAAGGGAAGCGAGGCTCTCCTCTCCAACCAGAGTTTGGTGCAACCAATGTCATGTGATTGGTTTAACCAAGATACAGCCAGAGTCTTCCTTTATTCTCCAACATACAGGACAATTGTTATGGAGCCTCCAATTGCACAGCTTATGGAAAATATGGAGCATTCCTACGACCGCTCAGGAGGTTCCAGCTCTCAGGACCACCTCCTCCTCCGGGCTATCTACCCACATCCCTCTCTTCCATCCTCACACCCACGGATGCCTCACACAAGGCTCGAGTCAACCCAGCCATGCTGTTCAGGATCCGGGAAGGAGACAGGTGAACTGGTCACATGCCAGCAACAGCAGACACCTCAGGGTCCCACTGGGAGCTTCCCCGCCATCACCACCACCTCTGGAAGGCTTTGTTTTTCTGCAGCCAGTCAAGCCCTCGTGCGCACCAAAGCCACATCTAACTTCAGCAACGTTCTCCACTGCCCCCCCCTCCCCCCCCCCATCCCCAACCAGGATCCCACACCTCCTTTCCCCCCTTTTTCCCATTCCCCCCTTTCTTGCTCGAACCCCTGCCCGCTTCCACAGCACATGGGGTCTCCTCCTCGGTCCAGGGATGCGTTGCAGACTGTTCCTAGCAAAGGGAGCATCCTTCATAGGAAGGTTTCTGCTGCCGGTCTTGGCTCACACGGAGTCACAGACCCTACAGGAAACCTGACTCCTGGTACACACAAGAGTCCATCCTGAGGCAGTCAGCACAATCCCCACCTTGTCACATGTAGGAAAGCAACGTCAGCCATGAGTTCACGGGCAACCTGGGGTCTCTCTCTTTGGTTTTCCTGAGCTGTTTGGACGGGTGTCAGGGAGGCTATGAGGTCACCACTTTCATTGATTTTCATTTCCTTGTGGACCCCCAGTATTTCATTTCTGACCTGTTACACTGTTTGCCAGCAGATGCATTGTCCGGGTAGGGATGCCAGACACACAGGGTCTGGGCTGGGTTCCCAAAACCCTCAGGAGATGACTCATTCAGGGGAAGCGCCATTCCTCAGACTGAAATAAGACCGAGGGGTTTTGTGGAGGAAACGCAGGAGAGCAGAGCACACGGCTGATGCTGAGCCTACAGGAGGCAAGCTGAGAAGGGAAGCGAGGCTCTCCTCTCCAACCAGAGTTTGGTGCAACCAATGTCATGTGATTGGTTTAACCAAGATACAGCCAGAGTCTTCCTTTATTCTCCAACATACAGGACAATTGTTATGGAGCCTCCAATTGCACAGCTTATGGAAAATATGGAGCATTCCTACGACCGCTCAGGAGGTTCCAGCTCTCAGGACCACCTCCTCCTCCGGGCTATCTACCCACATCCCTCTCTTCCATCCTCACACCCACGGATGCCTCACACAAGGCTCGAGTCAACCCAGCCATGCTGTTCAGGATCCGGGAAGGAGACAGGTGAACTGGTCACATGCCAGCAACAGCAGACACCTCAGGGTCCCACTGGGAGCTTCCCCGCCATCACCACCACCTCTGGAAGGCTTTGTTTTTCTGCAGCCAGTCAAGCCCTCGTGCGCACCAAAGCCACATCTAACTTCAGCAACGTTCTCCACTGCCCACCCATCCCCCCCACCATCCCAAACCAGGATCCAACACTTCATTTCCCTCTTTTTGCCTATGCCCCCTTTTGTGGCTCGAACCCCTGCCCGCTTCCACAGCACATGGGGTCTCCTCCTCGGTCCAGGGATGCGTTGCAGACTGTTCCTAGCAAAGGGAGCATCCTTCATAGGAAGGTTTCTGCTGCCGGTCTTGGCTCACACGGAGTCACAGACCCTACAGGAAACCTGACTCCTGGTACACACAAGAGTCCATCCTGAGGCAGTCAGCACAATCCCCACCTTGTCACATGTAGGAAAGCAACGTCAGCCATGAGTTCACGGGCAACCTGGGGTCTCTCTCTTTGGTTTTCCTGAGCTGTTTGGACGGGTGTCAGGGAGGCTATGAGGTCACCACTTTCATTGATTCTTTTCATTTTCTTGCGACCAGATTGGGAGAAAGGGATGGAGTTTCCTGAGACAGATTCGAAGGAGGGAAAACTTGAGAAACTTCAGAATCAATTTGGCGTTTCTTCTGGCCTTCCTGTGGGAATGAACATGAAATCTAAAATTCCATGAGCAGCCATTCCCTGATCAGGAAGGCATCTCTTCAACCCCGATCATCTTTTCAAGCCCAAATAGGACCCAGGGGCAGTCCCCAACAGGGTGGGGGGCAGGCCTGAGGAGCCTCGCTTTGCACTTGACTCTTGAGCAAGGGCGTTTTCCTCTAGGGCCTCACGTGGAAACATAAGCCTCTGCATTAGCCACTGCGGTTCAATTTTTGGTTTAATCCATTTTCTAAGCAAATGCACTGTTTTCAATATGATCCCACAGCGTCTTGGCATAGGAAGGGCCATGATGTCATATTCCAAGTATTCATTATGATTCTAATATGTGAGGGGAAATGGCCAATTCTTTTCTGGCTCTGCGCGTGATGGCAGTATGAACATTCTCCATCCCGTTAAGAGTAAATCAAGATGAAAAAGACCTATAATTTCCCCAGGAGGGCTGCAGCCCACAGCCCACATAAATTAGAAGTTGCTTACTTGGAGGATATATAAACTTGGTAATTATTTTTAGGAGTAGATAACAGTGATCAAAGTTAAGAGCTCTATTGATAGAAAAGAGGGAGAGAGAGGCAGGGGAAGAGCCAGGACAAGAAGGCAATGGGATCCATCTCGGGAATGAATGTCAGTTTCTGGATTTATTCTCAGAAGTGAAATTAGGGGTTGGGGGCAGCCAGAAGAACAGAGAAGCATCAATGTCTTCCATGTGGACTGGCTCACAAATGGGTCCCCAGAGACACAGACATTTCATTTAGGAAGAAACTGAGGCCCAGGGATGGGAGGTACCTTGGCTGCATCTCTCGAGTGAGTTTTGCCAGAGTAAGAATGAGGAGACGCGTCTTCCTGTCTCCAGTTCCTTGCCTCAGCTGTCTGCCTTCCATTTGAGCCCTGGGAGCTTTGTGTTTGAGGCGTGGGAGCCAGTGGGGTCTGCCTAAGTCATTTTGTTGTTGTTGTTATTTAGTTGCTAACTCCTGTCTGATTCTTTGTAACTCCATGGACTCTCAACAAAGGACGAAGAACAATGTATTGGAGATGCTTCCCTAGCGGTCCTTCTCTTATCTCCTTGCTCTGTGAACACCAGCCACCTACCCTGGGATAATTCTTCTCCTTTCTGGTGTCTGTACATTACTCAGATTGGACTAGATGAGCTCTGAGCAGCTCTGTCCACCTGAAGCAGAAGTCTGTTGATACAGACTGTAACTAAGACAATCTCAAAGGAGACGCAACATGGTGGACACATTCATTTGTAGCAACACGGTGCCACATCTTGGAAATTTTAAAAAATTTGTATTTATTTCTGTCTGTGCTGAATCTTCATTGCTGCTTGGGCTTTTCTCTAGGTCTAGGGAGCAGAGGCAGTATAAGGGCTTCTTGTGGCAGTGACTTCTCTTGTTGTGGAGCACTCCCTTGTTCCAGGGAGTGCAGGCTTCAGAATCTGCAGCACATGGGCTAAGTAGCCGCAGTTCCCCGGCTCTAGAGCACAGGCTCTTAGTTGTGGCGCACTGTTAGGTGCTCTGAGATAGGTACAATTTTAAAAAAATATCAGCAAGGAGTCCCATATTCAAAGCTGTAGAAATATTTCAATGTTACTGTCTCGATTTGTTCCAACCACTCTATCTCCTGCTGTGTCCACATGTCCATTCTCTGCCTCTGGGTCTCTATCCCCACCTGCTAATAGATTCATCAGGACCATTTTTCTAGATTTCATATATATGCATTAGGATATAATACTTGTTTTCTTGTTCTGACTTCACTCTGTGTGATAGACTCTAGGTTTGTCCATATCGATACAAATAACTCAACTTTTAAAACTGAAGGGGACAGTGGAGATAACACCTGCCAGAGCCTGACAGGTTGTAAGTGCAGAAATTGAGGCTAGATATGTGTACTAACATCCTCCAGGTCAAAAAAAAATATTAATCCTCAAGCTTCCATGATGTTATCAAGTCTGTAGATCCAGAGAATCATTCAAGACGGACCTCCTGAAATTATTTTTTTTTTTAATTTTGGCCTATTTTTTTAAAAATTTATTTATTTTCATCCATCTTTACTCCTTTGACCTGTGTGGGCCTCCCATTGCAATGGCCTCTGTCATTGCAGAGCACCGGCTCTGGGCGCATGCGCTCCAGAGCATTGACTCATAATTGGACACAGCAGCCTAGCCACTCCACAGCATGTGGGATCTTCCTGGGCCAGGGATGGAATCGGTGCCCCTTGCACTGCAGGGTGGACTTTTTACCCAGTAGACCACCAGGGAAGCCCCTGAAATTATTTTTAAGGAAATGTCATTATAAGTAAGCAGGGCTTCCCTGGAAGCTTAGAAGGTAGAAAATCTGCCTGCCAATACAGAAGATACAGGTTTGATCCCTGTGTCGGGAAGATCTCCTGGAGACAAGAATGGCTACCCATCCAATATTCTTGCCCGGAGAATCCCATGGACAGAGGACCCTGGCAGGCTACAGTCCATGGGGTCCCAGAATCAGACAGGATTGAACCCATGCATTTTAGGTAGGCAAGAAAAAATCAATTTATTAGATTCTCCTCCAATTTGGAAATAATATGAAACAATCTGATTTGGAAAGACCAAAGGACCATTCTGCTGTCTGTCCAGAGCTCTTCAGCTCTTGGAGACCCCATGGACTGTAGGCCACCAGGCTCTTCTGTTCATAGGATTCTCCAGACAAGACTAGTGGAATGGGTTGCCATGCTCTCCTCCAGGGGATCTTCCTTACCCAGGAATCAAACCCACATCTCTTACATCTCCTGCATGGTAGGTGGGTTCTTTCCCGCTAGGTCCACCGGGGAACCCCACTTCTCACATCAGCCCTCTCCTAATCCAGTGACAGGGTCCCAGTTTGGATCCATGCGGTTTCATGGGAGAATCACTTGTAACACTAAGCCCTGAGTTTCCATCCATCTGAACCAAGCCCGCAAAGCATCAAGCTCACAGTAGAGAGACTGCAATTTCCATGGCTCACCCATCAGCCAGCTGACCCACTGGATCATTTTTCCTCAGTGTTGGTAAGAACCAAAGTAAAAATCATGTTGTTTTTTTAAAATCCAAGTCAAGCTTCCATGATGTTATCATTTCAAGACGAGGACCTCCTGAAATTATTTTTTTTTAATTTTGGCCTATTTTTTTAAAAATTTATTTATTTTCATCCATCTTTACTCCTTTGACCTGTGTGGGCCTCCCATTGCAATGGCCTCTGTCATTGCAGAGCACCGGCTCTGGGCGCATGCGCTCCAGAGCATTGACTCATAATTGGACACAGCAGCCTAGCCACTCCACAGCATGTGGGATCTTCCTGGGCCAGGGATGGAATCGGTGCCTTGCACTGCAGGGTGGACTTTTACCCAGTAGACCACCAGGGAAGCCCCTGAAATTATTTTTAAGGAAATGTCATTATAAGTAAGCAGGGCTTCCCTGGAAGCTTAGAAGGTAGAAAATCTGCCTGCCAATACAGAAGATACAGGTTTGATCCCTGTGTCGGGAAGATCTCCTGGAGACAAGAATGGCTACCCATCCAATATTCTTGCCCGGAGAATCCCATGGACAGAGGACCCTGGCAGGCTACAGTCCATGGGGTCCCAGAATCAGACAGGATTGAACCCATGCATTTTAGGTAGGCAAGAAAAAATCAATTTATTAGATTCTCCTCCAATTTGGAAATAATATGAAACAATCTGATTTGGAAAGACCAAAGGACCATTCTGCTGTCTGTCCAGAGCTCTTCAGCTCTTGGAGACCCCATGGACTGTAGGCCACCAGGCTCTTCTGTTCATAGGATTCTCCAGACAAGACTAGTGGAATGGGTTGCCATGCTCTCCTCCAGGGGATCTTCCTTACCCAGGAATCAAACCCACATCTCTTACATCTCCTGCATGGTAGGTGGGTTCTTTCCCGCTAGGTCCACCGGGGAACCCCACTTCTCACATCAGCCCTCTCCTAATCCAGTGACAGGGTCCCAGTTTGGATCCATGCGGTTTCATGGGAGAATCACTTGTAACACTAAGCCCTGAGTTTCCATCCATCTGAACCAAGCCCGCAAAGCATCAAGCTCACAGTAGAGAGACTGCAATTTCCATGGCTCACCCATCAGCCAGCTGACCCACTGGATCATTTTTCCTCAGTGTTGGTAAGAACCAAAGTAAAAATCATGTTGTTTTTTTAAAATCCAAGTCTGAAATAAATGAGCAACAGCTGACTTCCTCGGCCTAGGCACAAACTTACAGTCATGAAACATGAAAAAAAAGTCATTGTGCCAGAATTTTTTTTATGGCTTCCTATGAAATATCACATTACCTCCCATGTCCTGGAGTTTTCTCAACATTTGCTGGAAGAAACCTCCATCAGATAGGGCCAGGCAGGAAGGAGCTGCAACTGAAATTCTGAGCCTTGTCTAAACCCTGAGTAGCTCAGGGAATGGTTCTTTTAGAGTTCTTCTGAGGTCAAGGGTATTTGTTTGTGGACAGGAGTGTCTACTAAGAACACGCTATAGACAAGCAGGAGTTTCCACTCACTGTTCTTCGGAAAAGCTCATGATGCTGCCTAGCTCTGTCAGATCTAGCCAGGTGTTACGACACCTAGCTGAAGAATTCAACACATGTTCACCCCTTTTTCTAGGTATAGCAGTAAATTATTTTTAAAATATTTTTATGTATTTATTTTTGGCTGTGCTGAGTCTTTGTTGCTGCATGGACTTCCTCTAGTTGCAGAAAGCAGGGGCTGCTCTCTAGTTGCTGTGCAGGGGCTTCTCCTTACAGTGGCTTCTCTCCTTGCAGAGCACAGGCTCTAGAGTGCACGGGCTCAGTACTTGTGGTGCACAGGCTAGTTAACCCACAGGATGTGGGATTTTCCTGAACCCCATAGAACCCGAGTCTTCACTGGATTCTTAAGCACTGGACCACCAGGGAAGAGGTCCCCCCTGCTCGTTCCTTAATGACAGAGGGTTACATGTGGAGATTTGGGGCCAAAATAGAAGGGACACAAGAAAAAAAATCTAGGTTTTATAAACAAGGTAGATAGCAAAACATTTCTCTTTTTGTAGTTGCTTTATATGATCTATTTAATTAGAAAATGCAGAATTATATTCACTTTGTAGATATTATTGTCTTGTTTTACAAATGGTGCCACAGACTCTAAAAAGTTAAGGGAAGGGGCTTCCCTGGTGGTCCAGTGGATAAGGACACCGCCTTGCAGTGCAGGGGGCGCCAGTTCGAGCCCTGGCCTGGGAAGATCCCACGTGCCGCGGAGTGGCTGGATTGATGTGTCCAATCACCGAGCCGGAGCTCTGGCGCGCATGCGCCCAGAGCCGGCGCTCTGCAACGACAGACGCCACAGCGATGGGAGGCCCACAGGAGCCAAAGAACAAAGACGAATGAAAATAGAGAAATGAAAGACCAAAAGAAGTGGCCCGCACGCTCCCCTCCCCCCCCAACCCGACCCCCGCCCAAAATAAAAAAAAAAAAAAAGTTAAGGGAATTTTTACAATCTCATTCAGACAGTAATTAATGGAGACAGATTTTGGACAAGTACATTTTGTTTCCAATCCTCAAGTCTTATTACACTAAATTAATGCCATGAGTGAGGTTTAATTGTTATGTTCTCCATTTTATTGAGACCCAATAAAAGAAGAATTTTTCCTGTTACCTTTTAATGTCCTAATAGCAGTAAATTATTTTTAAAATATTTTTATGTATTTATTTTTGGCTGTGCTGAGTCTTTGTTGCTGCATGGACTTCCTCTAGTTGCAGAAAGCAGGGGCTGCTCTCTAGTTGCTGTGCAGGGGCTTCTCCTTACAGTGGCTTCTCTCCTTGCAGAGCACAGGCTCTAGAGTGCACGGGCTCAGTACTTGTGGTGCACAGGCTAGTTAACCCACAGGATGTGGGATTTTCCTGAACCCCATAGAACCCGAGTCTTCACTGGATTCTTAAGCACTGGACCACCAGGGAAGAGGTCCCCCCTGCTCGTTCCTTAATGACAGAGGGTTACATGTGGAGATTTGGGGCCAAAATAGAAGGGACACAAGAAAAAAAATCTAGGTTTTATAAACAAGGTAGATAGCAAAACATTTCTCTTTTTGTAGTTGCTTTATATGATCTATTTAATTAGAAAATGCAGAATTATATTCACTTTGTAGATATTATTGTCTTGTTTTACAAATGGTGCCACAGACTCTAAAAAGTTAAGGGAAGGGGCTTCCCTGGTGGTCCAGTGGATAAGGACACCGCCTTGCAGTGCAGGGGGCGCCAGTTCGAGCCCTGGCCTGGGAAGATCCCACGTGCCGCGGAGTGGCTGGATTGATGTGTCCAATCACCGAGCCGGAGCTCTGGCGCGCATGCGCCCAGAGCCGGCGCTCTGCAACGACAGACGCCACAGCGATGGGAGGCCCACAGGAGCCAAAGAACAAAGACGAATGAAAATAGAGAAATGAAAGACCAAAAGAAGTGGCCCGCACGCTCCCCTCCCTCCCCAACCCGACCCCCGCCCAAAATAAAAAAAAAAAAAAAGTTAAGGGAATTTTTACAATCTCATTCAGACAGTAATTAATGGAGACAGATTTTGGACAAGTACATTTTGTTTCCAATCCTCAAGTCTTATTACACTAAATTAATGCCATGAGTGAGGTTTAATTGTTATGTTCTCCATTTTATTGAGACCCAATAAAAGAAGAATTTTTCCTGTTACCTTTTAATTGTACCTATATGGAAATTAATAAAATAAATCAGATTTTAATCTGATTTGAAGATTTTTTTAAAAAGCCTTTTCTCGGGCTTCCCTGGTGGTCCAGTGGGTGGAGAGTCTGCCCTGCAGTGCAGCGGGCACCAGTTCAATCCCTGGCCTGGGAAGATCCCACGGATGCCGCGGAGCGTTTGGATTGGTGTGTCCAATGAGAGCCAGCGCTCTGGAGCGCATGCGCCCAGAGCCAGCGCTTTGCAGCGAGAGAGGTCACTGCAATGGGAGGCCCACACAGGCGAAAGAATAAAGACGGATGAAAACAAATAAATAAAAAGCAGTAAGAGAGGCCAAACTTAAAAACTAATTTTAAAAAAGCCTTTTCTCATTCCATTGCCCTGACTAGGAATGCCCTTCCTTAGCCTCTCCCCTGCTTATACCATTTCTAACATTTCACGTATTTGGGGGACAATCTCAGCACTGTATTAAGTGCTTCTATTTATGTGACACACTCTTATCCATCTTAGTTTACCTGGTCCTCACAAGGGGCGGTTGTCGCCCTGTGCATACCCACTGAGGCTCTGAGAAGTCAGGGACACCACCAGGGCGGCACGGAGACTACGGAGTCAGGACTCAGAGGAGGCTGGACTTCCTCTGTCTGTTCCCGTAAACATCGGGTAGACCCTCCTGCAGGTTTATGGCTCCCCTCCAGTGCTGATTAGGTTCCGCCCATGTTAAACATGATATTCTGGCTTCCTGCGGCAGAGATGTATTTACTAAGGCACGGCTGGAGTTAGCGATTCCATCCTATGCGGAGCTCTTCCTGGCTCCCAGGCCGGCTGCGGCCTGCGGCGTGGGCGCGGCCGCCAGGTGCGCTGGGCCTGCTGGAGGAGAACCCACGGGCCCCCCGGCGGCCACCGTACAGGTTTCCTGAAGCACATGGTTCCATTCAGATTCACTGTAAACAACTCTATTTTAAGAGCTGAGCATGGCTATTATTAACTTCGATTGCTGGGTCCAGAAATGGAATCAAACTGTAGAGGAAAAACAGCAGCGTGCTGTTGAATCGTCTCCATATTAATTTTGCATGATTATCAGCCACCGTTTGATCTATCCTTGACCTTCTCTCAGACTAAACTAGAAAACAGCCTTCCAGGGCAGCCCCTGTCGGGGGCACACACACACAAGTGGGTCCCTGGTCCTGGCAGATGGGCGGCTGCAGCCCTGCTCAGCTCCGTCCAGGTGTTAAAAGTCTTCTGCCCACCCGCTGCCTCAGCACAAAAGGGCAGAGTTTCTGAAGCTTGCTCTCTCCTTGGATGCAGTCTTCCAAGAGTTACTCTGCTAAGGACCTGTGCGCGTGCACACACACACACACACACACACACACACACACACACACACACACACACACAGCGCACACTTCAAAAAAGTGGGGCTAGAAAGATTATACAAGACCAGGACCCCATTCTTTCCCCAAGATGACGGTTGAACTTGGAATGGGAGGAGTGAATCGATCCTAAAGAGTCATGGACAGAGGTTGTTTTGCCCACTGCTTCCACCAAGCTTGAAAGCTGAAAAAGTGCTTCTATTTATGTGCCACACTCTTATCCATCTTAGTTTACCTGGTCCTCACAAGGGGCGGTTGTCGCCCTGTGCATACCCACTGAGGCTCTGAGAAGTCAGGGACACCACCAGGGCGGCACGGAGACTACGGAGTCAGGACTCAGAGGAGGCTGGACTTCCTCTGTCTGTTCCCGTAAACATCGGGTAGACCCTCCTGCAGGTTTATGGCTCCCCTCCAGTGCTGATTAGGTTCCGCCCATGTTAAACATGATATTCTGGCTTCCTGCGGCAGAGATGTATTTACTAAGGCACGGCTGGAGTTAGCGATTCCATCCTATGCGGAGCTCTTCCTGGCTCCCAGGCCGGCTGCGGCCTGCGGCGTGGGCGCGGCCGCCAGGTGCGCTGGGCCTGCTGGAGGAGAACCCACGGGCCCCGCGGCCACCGTACAGGTTTCCTGAAGCACATGGTTCCATTCAGATTCACTGTAAACAACTCTATTTTAAGAGCTGAGCATGGCTATTATTAACTTCGATTGCTGGGTCCAGAAATGGAATCAAACTGTAGAGGAAAAACAGCAGCGTGCTGTTGAATCGTCTCCATATTAATTTTGCATGATTATCAGCCACCGTTTGATCTATCCTTGACCTTCTCTCAGACTAAACTAGAAAACAGCCTTCCAGGGCAGCCCCTGTCGGGGGCACACACACACAAGTGGGTCCCTGGTCCTGGCAGATGGGCGGCTGCAGCCCTGCTCAGCTCCGTCCAGGTGTTAAAAGTCTTCTGCCCACCCGCTGCCTCAGCACAAAAGGGCAGAGTTTCTGAAGCTTGCTCTCTCCTTGGATGCAGTCTTCCAAGAGTTACTCTGCTAAGGACCTGTGCGCGTGCACACACACACACACACACACACACACACACACACACACACACACACACACAGCGCACACTTCAAAAAAGTGGGGCTAGAAAGATTATACAAGACCAGGACCCCATTCTTTCCCCAAGATGACGGTTGAACTTGGAATGGGAGGAGTGAATCGATCCTAAAGAGTCATGGACAGAGGTTGTTTTGCCCACTGCTTCCACCAAGCTTGAAAGCTGAGGTTACCAAAGTTTTTGATTGACACGGCCCATAGGTGAGTATTGTCATAATTGTACTTCATAGAATGTAGATCCTAATAGATGAAATAAATATCATTATTTTGTGTATCAGTTTAAGGAAAAAGTGAAATGTTACTCTGCCGTGTCTGTCTTTTTGCAACCCCATGAACTGCAGCCTGCCAGACTCCTCTGTCCATGGGGTTTCCCAGGCAAGAATGCTGGAGTGGGTTGCCATTTCCTTCTCCAGGGGATCTTCCTGACCCAGGGATCGAACCCTGGTCTCCTACCTCTCCTGCACTGGCAGGCAGGTTATCTACCTTCTGAGGCACCAAGAAAACTCACTTCCAATCGACCTATGACATGTCTTCAATTGTAAGAGACATCCCAGTATCAGAAATGTTGAAATGTGAATAAACGGTCTTAGAAATGATAGAAAAAAAAAAAAAAGAAATGATAGAATCATCTATATTTATTTTAGGGATGGGGAGAGGATGGAGGCTCAGAAAAGGTATTTGGTTTACTCAAAGTCACACAGCAAGTCTGGCATGCAAGATCAATTACAGCTGACTCCAAAGCCAAAATTCTTTCCACAAAACACTTTTGTGTTCTACCCACCAAATTCAACCTTGTGGACAATAAGGCCTTTCAAAACCAACCGGAGTAGACACTGTGTGTGTTAAATAGGTGATCACAGGGCTTCCCCGGTTGTCCAGTGGGTAAAGAGTCCACCTTGCAGTGTAAGGGGCACTGATTGGATCCCTGGCCCAGGAAGACCCCAGTGTGGCTGGACGAGTGTGTCCAGACCGGTGTGTCCAGTTAGGAGCCAGCACTCTGGAGCACATGCACCCAGAGTCAGTGCTCTGCAGTGAGAGAGGCCACTGCAATGGGAGGCCCACACATGCAAAAGCATTAAAAGATTGATGGAAATAAATATAAATAAAAGAGGCAGGATGTGGCGGGGAAGGTGATCACAGGGACTTCGCTGACAGTCCAGTGGTTAAAACTCTTCACTTCTGACTTAGAGGACATGGGTTCAGTCCCTGGTGGGGAACCTAGAATCCCACATGCTGCACAGCACAGCCAAATTATATTAAATAAAAATAAATTAAAAATTTAAAAATTCCAATTGCCATAGGGACCATCATCAAGGCAAGACCACTACCCCCAGACCTGGCCTGGGAGGAGCCCCTCATAACTGCCAGTTTTTCTGAAATCCCACTGCACCTACTGTCTGAAGCTCCAGATAAGATGACAGCAGGTGGTCAAAAGCAGTGATGCCAAAGGCAGGTTGGAAGACTTTTGTTTTTATTTTTCTAGCACAAGAGATCAGAACTGGCAGTGGGTGGGCACGACTGATATTTGGAGCTTGAGAAAGAAAATTAATCCTGACTATTAACTGGAAGGACTGATGATGAAGCTAAAGATGCAATACTTGGGCCACCTAATGCGAAGAACTGATTCACTGGAGACAACCTTGATGCTGGGAAAGACAGAAAGTAAAAGGAAGAGAGGGCAGCAGAGGATGAGGTGGTTGGATGGCATCACCAACTCAATAGACATGAGTTTGAGCAAACTCTGTCAGACAGCGGAGGACAGGGGAGCCTGGCGTGTTGCAGTCTGTGGGGTTGCAGTTGGACACCGCTTAACAAACTCCTTGCTGTGGGGTTCTGTCCTGTGCGTTGTCGGGTGCGTAACAGCATTCCTGTTCTCTACGCAGCAGAGGCCAGTAACCCATCAAGTGGTGACAACCAAAAATGTCTTCAGACACTGCCCAGTGTCTCCTGGGATGAGGGGTTTTTAGAGGAACTGCCCCAATTTGAGAACCACTACAAGAAACCTCTATTCATTTCTTTGTGACTTAAACATTTTTTTTAAGATATCGCTTTGGCATTATCGTTAGCTCTCAGAAGACAACATTGCCTCTGATCCATCACAAATAAGAAAAGAAAAGAAGGAAAAGTAGATTCTAACTGTCCTGCAAGTCCACGCTGATTATAGTTTCTAGTAAGACAAGACAGCATGTAGGCATACTCAGCTGTGTCCAGCTCGGCAACTCCATGGACCATAGCCTGCCAGGCTCCTCTGTCCATGGGGTTTCCCAGGCAAGGATACTGGAGTGGGTTGCATGCCCTCCTCCGAGGGATCTTCCTCACCCTGGGATCAAGCTCAGCACAAGTACAGCGTTAATCAATGGTTCTGCCCATCAAATATTTTGTCAGCAGCACATCCTTTAGTAAGTCTATCAACTGAAACCCACTTCCAAAGGATCAGACAAGTTATTCCACTGCTGGACACGAACAACTTCATAATTTAACAAATACAACCAGGTACATGTAACCAAGTTCAATACATACCATGATATCAGCAGGTGGTCAAAAGCAGTGATGCCAAAGGCAGGTTGGAGATTGTTTATTTTTCTAGCACAAGAGATCAGAACTGGCAGTGGGTGGGCACGACTGATATTTGGAGCTTGAGAAAGAAAATTAATCCTGACTATTAACTGGAAGGACTGATGATGAAGCTAAAGATGCAATACTTGGGCCACCTAATGCGAAGAACTGATTCACTGGAGACAACCTTGATGCTGGGAAAGACAGAAAGTAAAAGGAAGAGAGGGCAGCAGAGGATGAGGTGGTTGGATGGCATCACCAACTCAATAGACATGAGTTTGAGCAAACTCTGTCAGACAGCGGAGGACAGGGGAGCCTGGCGTGTTGCAGTCTGTGGGGTTGCAGTTGGACACCGCTTAACAAACTCCTTGCTGTGGGGTTCTGTCCTGTGCGTTGTCGGGTGCGTAACAGCATTCCTGTTCTCTACGCAGCAGAGGCCAGTAACCCATCAAGTGGTGACAACCAAAATGTCTTCCGACACTGCCCAGTGTCTCCTGGGATGAGGGGTTTTTAGAGGAACTGCCCCAATTTGAGAACCACTACAAGAAACCTCTATTCATTTCTTTGTGACTTAAACATTTTTTTTAAGATATCGCTTTGGCATTATCGTTAGCTCTCAGAAGACAACATTGCCTCTGATCCATCACAAATAAGAAAAGAAAAGAAGGAAAAGTAGATTCTAACTGTCCTGCAAGTCCACGCTGATTATAGTTTCTAGTAAGACAAGACAGCATGTAGGCATACTCAGCTGTGTCCAGCTCGGCAACTCCATGGACCATAGCCTGCCAGGCTCCTCTGTCCATGGGGTTTCCCAGGCAAGGATACTGGAGTGGGTTGCATGCCCTCCTCCGAGGGATCTTCCTCACCCTGGGATCAAGCTCAGCACAAGTACAGCGTTAATCAATGGTTCTGCCCATCAAATATTTTGTCAGCAGCACATCCTTTAGTAAGTCTATCAACTGAAACCCACTTCCAAAGGATCAGACAAGTTATTCCACTGCTGGACACGAACAACTTCATAATTTAACAAATACAACCAGGTACATGTAACCAAGTTCTTAAAAAAATTTTATTGGAGTGTATTTGATTTCCAGTGTTGTCTTTGTTTCTGATGAATCAATGATCCATATGTGTGTGTGCATGATAAGACACTTCAGGTAGGTCCTCCTCTTTGCGAGCCTGTGAACTGCAGCCCGCCAGGCTCTTCTGTCCATGGAATTTTCCAGGCAAGAATACTGGAGTGGATTGCCACTTTCTTCTCCAGGGATCTTCCCATCCAGGGATCAAATCTGCTTCTCATTATGCTTTCTGCCCTGGTAGACAGGTTCTTCACCACTAGACTAGCATCACCTGGGAAGCCCATATATACATGTATGCACTCAGTTGTAGAGTCTTTTCCAAGGTTTTAAGTGAAAGGCAAAGATTCCTCAAATAGGTAACATCTTCATTATGGGAATTTGAGTTCAAGCATGTCTCTTCCTCTTAATTTCCAGTTTGGTAACTTAACTATTAATAGTCTAAACTATGGCTGAATCTAAATTAAAACCAGACTCTGCTGGCTTAACTTAGAGTCTAGGGAGTTAATTCTATTAGGATAGGCTTTTTTTTTTAAGATTTTTTTGATGTGGACCATTTTTAAACTTTGTATTGAATTTGTTACAATGCTGCTTCTGTGGTAAGTTTTAGCATTTTGGCTGCGACGCATGTGGGATCAAGTTCCCTGACCAGGGGTCAAACCCATGCCCCCTGCACTGGAGAGTGAAGTCTTAATCATTGACCCACCAAGGAAATCCCAGGATAGGTTTTGAGCTATCCATGAGTTCTCATTTTTCTTGTTCAAGCAAAAATCCAACTATTATAGTTTCTAGTAAGACAAGACAGCATGTAGGCATACTCAGCTGTGTCCAGCTCGGCAACTCCATGGACCATAGCCTGCCAGGCTCCTCTGTCCATGGGGTTTCCCAGGCAAGGATACTGGAGTGGGTTGCATGCCCTCCTCCGAGGGATCTTCCTCACCCTGGGATCAAGCTCAGCACAAGTACAGCGTTAATCAATGGTTCTGCCCATCAAATATTTTGTCAGCAGCACATCCTTTAGTAAGTCTATCAACTGAAACCCACTTCCAAAGGATCAGACAAGTTATTCCACTGCTGGACACGAACAACTTCATAATTTAACAAATACAACCAGGTACATGTAACCAAGTTCTTAAAAAAATTTTATTGGAGTGTATTTGATTTCCAGTGTTGTCTTTGTTTCTGATGAATCAATGATCCATATGTGTGTGTGCATGATAAGACACTTCAGGTAGGTCCTCCTCTTTGCGAGCCTGTGAACTGCAGCCCGCCAGGCTCTTCTGTCCATGGAATTTTCCAGGCAAGAATACTGGAGTGGATTGCCACTTTCTTCTCCAGGGATCTTCCCATCCAGGGATCAAATCTGCTTCTCATTATGCTTTCTGCCCTGGTAGACAGGTTCTTCACCACTAGACTAGCATCACCTGGGAAGCCCATATATACATGTATGCACTCAGTTGTAGAGTCTTTTCCAAGGTTTTAAGTGAAAGGCAAAGATTCCTCAAATAGGTAACATCTTCATTATGGGAATTTGAGTTCAAGCATGTCTCTTCCTCTTAATTTCCAGTTTGGTAACTTAACTATTAATAGTCTAAACTATGGCTGAATCTAAATTAAAACCAGACTCTGCTGGCTTAACTTAGAGTCTAGGGAGTTAATTCTATTAGGATAGGCTTTTTTTTTTAAGATTTTTTTGATGTGGACCATTTTTAAACTTTGTATTGAATTTGTTACAATGCTGCTTCTGTGGTAAGTTTTAGCATTTTGGCTGCGACGCATGTGGGATCAAGTTCCCTGACCAGGGGTCAAACCCATGCCCCCTGCACTGGAGAGTGAAGTCTTAATCATTGACCCACCAAGGAAATCCCAGGATAGGTTTTGAGCTATCCATGAGTTCTCATTTTTTCTTGTTTCAAGCAAATCCCTGAAGCATGGATTCAGGAGTAAGTCTAAATAGTCCTCAGATAATTTTAATGATGATTAGTCTGTGTTATCTTTCTCATCAACTGCTAGAGAGAGGCACAAAGGGGGAGTATTATAACCCGATAGGCTAAACTAGCCCACTAGATACTTTGGATGAAAACACAGCCAGAGAAAGAAGCAGCTTACCCTGGTTTACAGGTATTGTATTTTTTCCGTGGCTATGCAAATCACCCCACAAAATTATAAAGCAGCTGAGGTCCAGGAAATGAGGAAAATAAATAGGCAGTCGTTGAAAGAATGCTTCTATTCAATAGAAAAAAAATAAATCCTTGCCCCATTTATTCCTTTATCCACCTATTTATTATTCATTATAAAAATATTTATTAAGCTGCTACTTTGGGCCAGACTGGGACAGGCGAGATAATAGAAGCAATTTAGAAGGAACCTCAGAAAGTCTGCCCCGTGCTGGAGAAATAAGACAAATAAGGAGCACTACTGAACAGAGCATTGTGGTACGTAAAGTAAACGCCATGTGTGCAATAACAGGCGTTTATCTTGTCCTGAGGAAATAAGGAAGGGCAGGAAGCTTCCGTGGAGGTAGTGATCTTGTGGGTGGAACTGGAGGTGAGGGGAACTCCTACCATCCCAGCTAAATGACCAGGAAAAGTTAAAGCACTGCAGGCAGAGCCTGTGTGTGCCCGGTCTTGTGTGACTGTAACCCCACGGACTGTACCCGGCCAGGCTTAACTATTAATAGTCTAAACTATGGCTGAATCTAAATTAAAACCAGACTCTGCTGGCTTAACTTAGAGTCTAGGGAGTTAATTCTATTAGGATAGGCTTTTTTTTTTAAGATTTTTTTGATGTGGACCATTTTTAAACTTTGTATTGAATTTGTTACAATGCTGCTTCTGTGGTAAGTTTTAGCATTTTGGCTGCGACGCATGTGGGATCAAGTTCCCTGACCAGGGGTCAAACCCATGCCCCCTGCACTGGAGAGTGAAGTCTTAATCATTGACCCACCAAGGAAATCCCAGGATAGGTTTTGAGCTATCCATGAGTTCTCATTTTTTCTTGTTTCAAGCAAATCCCTGAAGCATGGATTCAGGAGTAAGTCTAAATAGTCCTCAGATAATTTTAATGATGATTAGTCTGTGTTATCTTTCTCATCAACTGCTAGAGAGAGGCACAAAGGGGTAGTATTATAACCCGATAGGCTAAACTAGCCCACTAGATACTTTGGATGAAAACACAGCCAGAGAAAGAAGCAGCTTACCCTGGTTTACAGGTATTGTATTTTTTCCGTGGCTATGCAAATCACCCCACAAAATTATAAAGCAGCTGAGGTCCAGGAAATGAGGAAAATAAATAGGCAGTCGTTGAAAGAATGCTTCTATTCAATAGAAAAAAAATAAATCCTTGCCCCATTTATTCCTTTATCCACCTATTTATTATTCATTATAAAAATATTTATTAAGCTGCTACTTTGGGCCAGACTGGGACAGGCGAGATAATAGAAGCAATTTAGAAGGAACCTCAGAAAGTCTGCCCCGTGCTGGAGAAATAAGACAAATAAGGAGCACTACTGAACAGAGCATTGTGGTACGTAAAGTAAACGCCATGTGTGCAATAACAGGCGTTTATCTTGTCCTGAGGAAATAAGGAAGGGCAGGAAGCTTCCGTGGAGGTAGTGATCTTGTGGGTGGAACTGGAGGTGAGGGGAACTCCTACCATCCCAGCTAAATGACCAGGAAAAGTTAAAGCACTGCAGGCAGAGCCTGTGTGTGCCCGGTCTTGTGTGACTGTAACCCCACGGACTGTACCCGGCCAGGCTCCTCGGTCCGTGGGATTCCCCAGGCAAGAATCCTGGAGTGGGCTGCCACTTCCTCCTCCAGGGGATCTTCCCCATCCAGGGACTGAACTTGCATCTCTTGCGTTTCCTGCCTTGGCAGGTTGGTTCTTTACCACTAGCACCACCTGGGAAGCCTGCAGGCCCCCCTGGAGTCCAGTACCTTCTCCCTTGCTCCTTTAGGCCTCAGAGCTCCTTTAGGCCCACCACTGCAGCCTCCAGGCAGGACCCTGTCTCTGAGCCTTTCCCTACACCTTTCAAACAACTTCTCTCAGGGAAAGCTCCCCTCACATGACACAGTGTGAGCGGGCCATCTTTTCTGGCCAGAATGAAGGCTGGTGCCTGTCCACTCCATGTTCTCTAGTTCAGCTGATGGAGTTGCTACCATGAAATCTCCTACAATGGAAGCAAAGACTGACCCTCGATTCCTTCACCCTCATTCCTAACATCCAATAAGTCCAGGCCCTCTTCCTTCAGGACACAGCCCTAATTCCTCTACGGAACCCCTGTTCTTGGAGCATTACCTCTGACTCGGTCCCCTTCCTCACTTAAGCGCAGTCATATTTCCAAAATAACCATCGGACCCTCGATGTCAAGACATCTCCATGGTCTTCAGAATTAAGACAGAAGTTACAAGGAACTAGACTGTGCAGTTTGCAGAGATGTGGAGGGACCTAGAGACTGCCATGCAGACTGAAGTAAGTCAGAAACAGAAAAACAAATATCGTATGATTTCACTTATATGTGGAATCTAGAAAAACAGTACTTATGAACTTACTTGCAAAGAAAAAACAGAGACACAGATGTAGAAAAGAAATATGGATACAAGGGTGGGCATGAGAAAGGAGTGTGAGATGAATTAGAAAAATGGAATTGACATGTATATATACTCTTATGTATAAAATGTAAAGTCCATGGGGTTGCAAAGTGAGCACACCCACATACACACACGCACACATAAATTTCTCCAGAGCAAGCAAGTGATCATTGCTATAAAGCAATGCAGCTAAGGGCTCACTCATTCCATTTGACTTGACTTGCTGGGTTAAAGAATCTGCCTGCAGTGCAGGAGATGCAGATTTGATCCCTGCAAGATGCCCTGGAGGAGGGCATGACCACCACTGCAGTGTTCTGGTCTGGAGAAGCCCGTGGACAGGGGAGCCTGCTGGGCTCCCAGAGGCGCGTGGTGTTGCAGAGTTGGATGTGACTGAAGCGATTGAGCAGGCTGGGAAGGTTTCATTTTGTGATCCTTTTGGTAAAGCCCCTCCCCGCTCCATGAATAATGGAAGCAGAGAAAAATGACCCCTGAGCCCAGGGCTGATGCTGTGGCTGCTAGGCCCTTCAGAGAGTGTGTGAGACCACACGCTGCCGCAGCTACTCAGTGGGACACAAGGACATCAGCCAATTAGGAAGAAGGATCCCCGGCCACTTTGTTCTTGGCACAGCAAACGGCATCCAAGGTTTTAATTCCTTGGGAGCCTTTCGCAAGAATGCCTCGCATAATTTCTTATTTAGGAAAGGTTTAAAGAGATTTGCTCTGGAGTATTTAAACCAAAACACTGGGACTGTCCCAGCAGTGGGTATAGATTAGGGGACATTGACTTCACACACTGACATTCAAAATAGAAAGTCGCTATTCTTCCGGAGAGGCAGGGAGACGGGTGAGTGACAACATCCATAGCCGTGCAGGGGCACAGATGTCACTCCCTCAAAACCTTCAGGAGCTTCCGTAGCTCTTGGCAAGCTGGCCTCCCACTTGATGGAGGACTCCCCTGACCCTCTGGGTACTAGGACTCTGCAAAATCAACCACAGACAAGATGGCTTTCAAGAAGGACTTCTATCATTTCTCTCTCTTTCCACCCTCTCTGGTTATCACTCTCTCTCAGTTACCTTTTCTGTTCTATTTCACCGGCTTTTCACGCCACACGCTGGAAATGTTTGCACTTGGCAGGGAGCCCATAGTCATAAAACTCCAAGAAGGGTTATTTATTTATAAGAATTTTACCATTAAGGTAAGTTCAATAGAATGTTTCCATTGAAAGTAAGCAAGTAGCATCGGGTAATCCATCACCGTTTATATTTTCCATTGAGGGAACAGCACTTATCACGCTCTGAAAATAGCCACTCACTCCCTTCTCAGTGTTTTCCAAGTCAAATACCCAGCCGGCAAATGTTAGACAACCCTGAGAGGAAGTGAACACAGACATCAAGTCTCTAGGGGGTGGTAGACAACACGCAGAGAGTCGCGGGAGATGCCCACAGAACCTGGAGAAAAGGTGAATCCTGATAGCCAAAGTTGGAAGAACTGACTCATCCTGCTTTATATTTAGCCTCAAACAGAAGCAACTCACTGCAAGAGGCAGACTAGTACATGGAGTGGATGAGACCTAGGGGAATCCAGATCCAAGCTGTGATCATGGAAGGTGATGCGGAGGAGGGAGGGCAGGGGCGTGATCGATAGCAAGGGAGGCTGGTGATGTACCCTGCCTATGGGAACACCATGCAAACAAAGAGGGGAAGAGACAGTACGAGGACGAGGGAACCCACAAAACTGGGTGGGGGTGAGTCCAAGGGCACCAGTCCTAGCTTCTGACTCAGTAGACCAGGGGATTACAGTCCAGTCACAAAAGCCCCAGCAAAGTAAGACATCCCAACTCCTGGTACATGTCTAGGTGGCCAGAGAGCCGGGTCTCAGAATGTCTTCTTCTCTGTTTCATCTCTGTGAAGAATTAATGGCATTCATGTTCACTCTGTGGACTGAAAAAATATTCACAGCCTAAAAGTTGAGAAAGAAAAGTTCGAAGTGATAGTTGCTCAGTTGGATGTGACTCTTTGTAACCCCATGGACTGTTGCCCGCCAGGCTCCTCTCTCCATGGAATTCTCCAGGCAAGCATACTGGAGTGGGTTGCCATACTCTCCTCCTGGTGGGGGCAGGGGGTCTTCCTAACCCAGAAATCAAATCCACATCTCTTATATCTCCTGCATTGACGGGTTGATTCTACCACTGCGCCACCTGGGAAGCCCTTATGGTGGCATCTCTGCTGCTTTTTATTTGCCTTGAGAGCTGAGTTATTTTTGTGTAACAAGCACCCACAAAAATTTCAGCAGCAGGGCTTCCCTGGTGGTCCAGTGAGTAAAGAGTCTGCCTTGCAGTGTAAGGGGCGCTGGTTCGATCCCTGGCCTGGGAAGATCCCGCATGCCACAGAGCAGCTGGACCAGTGTGTCCAATTACGAGCCAGCACTCTGGAGCGCATGCACCCAGAGCTGGTGCTCTGCAATGAGAGAGGCCACTGCGATGGGAAGCCTACGCAAGCCAAAGAATAAAGTTGGATAAAAATAAATAAATAAAAACCAATAAGAGAGGCCAAAATTTTTAAAGAATCCACCTTCCAGTGCATGGAAAAAGAGTTTGATCTCTGGTCTGGGAACTAAGATCCCACCTGCTTTGGGGCAACTTTGAGGCAAGCCCACACGCCTCAACTAGACAGCCTGTGTGCCACAGCTAAGATCAGGCATGGCAAGGTTAAGACCCAGTGCTGTCCAACAAACTCAGAAATATTTTTTAGAAATGAATGAATATGTGCATCAACATGGATGCATCTTTATCATGATATGTGAAAGAAGTCAGACACAAAAGTATACGAACAGTAATTATCCAGTGTAAATAAAGTTCAAAAGCAAGTAAGACCTTTCTATAGAAATCAGGATTGTGGTTTGTTATTGTTGCTTAGTGGCTAAGTCATGCCCAACTCTTTTGCAACCCCATGAACTGTAGCCTGCCAGGCTCCTCTGCACATGGGATTCCCAGGCAAGAATACTGAAGTAGGCTGTCATTTTCTTCTCCAGAGGATCTTCCTGACCCAGGTACTGAACCTGCATCTCCTGCTGAGCAGGCTGATTCTTTACCACTGCGCCACCTGGGAAGGCCCAGTGTCATGGTTACCTTGCAGAGAAGTGGAGAAGACAGTAGTTGTTAGAAGGCATGAGAATGATTTCCAGGATGCTATTAAAGTTCTATAGCGCTCAGTTGCTCAGTCATGTCTGACTCTTAAAGGTGACCCTTTGTGACCCTTTGGACTATAGCCTGCCAGGCACCTCTGTCCATGGAATTTTTCAGGCAAGAATACTGGAGTGGTTGCCATTTCTTCCTCCAGGGTTCTTCCTAACTCAGGGATGGAACCAGCTCTTCCATTGTCTCCTGCATTACAGGTGGATTCTTATCCCACTGAACCATCAGGGAAGCTTCGTGGGTGGTGGTGGTTACAAAGGAATGCTCACTTTATAAAAATTAATTTGTTGTGTACCAAGAATTTGTCCAGTACATTATATGTACATTATGTGTCTATCAAAAAGTCCACCAAAATTTTTAACTCGTAACCCATTCTGCTTTCAGCTATCATGAACCATGTTATTTCAGGTTCCCTAGGTGGACAAAGGCTGATCTGGAACCCAGGGATGGTCATCGCCAAGGCTCAGAGTGGGATCTCACTGTCCGTCAACATCATTGCATCAACATATACAAGACTCTGTAAAAATATTTTTAAAAAATTAAAAGATTAATGAGAAAATAAATAAATAAAATGAGCCCCTTCTTCAAATGTTTAAGGAATCATTTTGGGTCACAATCTTAGTTCTGAAGGAATTTAAAATACCTATTTACAAGAGCCAAGATTGGAAGCAACCAGCTCTCTATACAATAGCTAGAACATGGAAGAAACCTAGATGCCCGTCGACGAATGAATGAATACAAAAGCTCTGGTACATATATACAATGGAATACTACACAGCTGTAAAGAGAAATGCAGAAGAATCAATCCTAATGAGGTGGTTGGATCTAGAACCTATCATAAAAAGTGAAGTCAGTCAAAAAGAGAAGGAAAAGTACAATATACTAACACATATATATGGAATCTAGTAAGATGGTGATGATAACACATGTATTGAAGTGATGGAAAAACGGACATGGACAGTGGACATATGGACATTGTAGGGAATGAACAGCGGGTGGGAGGTGTAAAGGAAGTAGCATGAAGGCCTATACTATCATAAGTGAAGAAAATAGCTATAGTCATTGCTCTGTGAGAAAAGGAGATCCTTCAGGGGTGCTGTGTGATGGTCGGGAGGGGTGGGAAGAGGGGGATATACATATGACTAATCTGGGACATACGACTAAACTGTGACCCTTTGGACTATAGCCTGCCAGGCACCTCTGTCCATGGAATTTTTCAGGCAAGAATACTGGAGTGGTTGCCATTTCTTCCTCCAGGGTTCTTCCTAACTCAGGGATGGAACCAGCTCTTCCATTGTCTCCTGCATTACAGGTGGATTCTTATCCCACTGAACCATCAGGGAAGCTTCGTGGGTGGTGGTGGTTACAAAGGAATGCTCACTTTATAAAAATTAATTTGTTGTGTACCAAGAATTTGTCCAGTACATTATATGTACATTATGTGTCTATCAAAAGTCCACCAAAATTTTTAACTCGTAACCCATTCTGCTTTCAGCTATCATGAACCATGTTATTTCAGGTTCCCTAGGTGGACAAAGGCTGATCTGGAACCCAGGGATGGTCATCGCCAAGGCTCAGAGTGGGATCTCACTGTCCGTCAACATCATTGCATCAACATATACAAGACTCTGTAAAAATATTTTTAAAAAATTAAAAGATTAATGAGAAAATAAATAAATAAAATGAGCCCCTTCTTCAAATGTTTAAGGAATCATTTTGGGTCACAATCTTAGTTCTGAAGGAATTTAAAATACCTATTTACAAGAGCCAAGATTGGAAGCAACCAGCTCTCTATACAATAGCTAGAACATGGAAGAAACCTAGATGCCCGTCGACGAATGAATGAATACAAAAGCTCTGGTACATATATACAATGGAATACTACACAGCTGTAAAGAGAAATGCAGAAGAATCAATCCTAATGAGGTGGTTGGATCTAGAACCTATCATAAAAAGTGAAGTCAGTCAAAAAGAGAAGGAAAAGTACAATATACTAACACATATATATGGAATCTAGTAAGATGGTGATGATAACACATGTATTGAAGTGATGGAAAAACGGACATGGACAGTGGACATATGGACATTGTAGGGAATGAACAGCGGGTGGGAGGTGTAAAGGAAGTAGCATGAAGGCCTATACTATCATAAGTGAAGAAAATAGCTATAGTCATTGCTCTGTGAGAAAAGGAGATCCTTCAGGGGTGCTGTGTGATGGTCGGGAGGGGTGGGAAGAGGGGGATATACATATGACTAATCTGGGACATACGTATCTGTAAACAACAAAACTCTGTAAAAGTTAAAAGTAAAATAAAAGTTAAAAAAAGAAAAAAGATTGGAAGCAACCTAAATGTCCATGGACAGAGGAATGGATAAAGAAGTGGTGATACATAGTATATACAATGGAATATTACTCAGCCATAGAAAAGACTGAAATAAGGTCATTTGCAGCAACATGGATAGACCTAGAGACTGTCATACTGAGTGAAATAAATCAGAGAAAGACAAATATCATATGATATTGCTCATAGGTGGAACTCAAAATAGTGGTAAAAAAATAAATTAAATAATGGTATAAATGAACTTATTTATAAAACAGGGAATCATGAATGTAGAAAACAAGCTTATGGTTACCAGGAAGTGGAGGGAGGGGTAAATCGGGAAGCTGGGATGGGCATATACACACTACTATGTAGATATAAAACAGGTGACTAGGGCTTCCCTGGTGGTCCAGAGGTTAGAGTTTGCCTTGTAGTGCAGGGGACGCCAGTTCCATCCCTGGCACAGGAAGATCCCATAAGCCACAGAGCAGCTGGACCACTGTGTCCAATTATGAACCAGCGCTCTGGAGCGAGAGAGTCCACCGCAATGGGAGGCCCACACAGGCCAAAAAATTAAGATGGATGATAATAAATAAATGAAGGACCAATAAAAAAAGGCCAAAAAATTTTTTAAAAAAAACCAACAACAGGTGACTAATAAGGGCCTATTGTATAGCATAGGAAACTTGACTCAATGCCCTGACCAGTTTGAGATAATACTCTTAAAAGAGTCTATCAGAAAGTGTGGATATGTATGTCTGAGTGGATCCGTATATATGTATAACTGATTCACTTTGCTGTACACCTGAAACATAACCACACTCCAATAATTTTTTAAAAAGAAACAAAAAGCCTCTTGCAGGAAGGTTTCTAAAACCTAAAATAGACAAATTACACTGGCCTACTTTTCAACAAGTCCTAACAAGGCACGACAATAAAAACTTACACTTTTCTTTTGTTCTTCATCAACTAGGAGTGCGTTGCGGTTTGGTTTGTGATTTTCTGAAGGTCGAAAAGACCACTCTCTTAAATGACAGCCTAGAGGTATTGGCACCTACAGGGTCCTGGGCTCCGTGGCTTCCCTCCACACTCCACCCCCAAAAGGGGGAGGTCTGTAACTGATCTTTCTGCCTACGGCTAATAAATATATCATCTAAGAGAAACATATCTTTGTGGGTCGGATCTGTGACTCCCCTAATGAAAAGCACATTTCTAAACCTGTTCCTAACAAGATCTCATGGAGGGTCTGGGAAGGATGGAGCAGCCGAAGCCAGCACCGCTTTCAAAGCTAACTGCCTCCAGGTGCACAGAAGAATACGACTTGAACTCAGCAAGCACTATTTTCAACCCAGTGCCTGAGTGTCTTTGTTCCTCCAAGTGTAAAGTTTCCTTCATTCCCCTTTTTATGGCCACAGGTTTCTGGGTTGCATAACACCCAATAAGAGAGCACCAAAGGGCTTAGTTTTATTGTTCTGTTGTGTTTTATTGACTCCATGTTTTATTCAACTAATGTGTGCAGTAGAGGCAGGCAATAACAGTTCAATTACACCACTCAGGCGCTTCCTCTCCTCCCAGAGCCCAACTTGTGACCCAGCACACTTTTATTACATCCACATGCAGATGGGAAAGGGAAGAAGAAAGAGACAAGGAGGACTTGGAGGCGCTTGGTTAAAGTGTTAAAGCTGGAATGTCTCCTCTCTCAGAAGATCCCTGAAGGCCAAGAGCTTTACAAAGAAAAGCAGTATGCTCCTGCTGTGGCCATGGCATCAGTCACCTGATTTTTGGGGAGAAGAAGGCCATTGAGCTTTGGAGAAAAGCCAGAGGAAACCATTCGGAGGGTTGGGGGCACTGAGATTGCGCCATGCGAGCCCAGCAATCCCTGAGCCATTGGTCCAGCCTCCAAACCAACAGCCTCTCACTGAACCTAGAGGGGTTCAACTTATACTTCTTTAGACTTGTTAATATTAATTTTCTTGATTCAAAAAAATGTATTGGAGTATAGTTGCTTTACAATCTTGTGTTAGTTGCTACTATACAGCAAAACAAATCAGCTATTTGCTGTGGTTGTTTAATTGCTAAGTTGTGTCTGACTTTTAGTGACCCCACGGACTATATAGTACGCCAGGTTGCCTTATCCTTAACTATCTCCCACAATTTTTCAAAATTATATCCACTGACTCGGTGATGTTATCTAGTCATCTCATCCTCTGCTGTTTTCTTCTCCTTTTGCCCTCAGTCTTTCCCAGCATCAGGGTCTTTTCCAGTGATTCGGCTCAGGTGGCCAAAGTATTGGAGCTTCAGCTTCCGCATCAGTCCTTCCAATGAATGTTCAGGGTTGACTTCCTTTAGGATTGCCTGGTTTGATCTCCTTGTAGTTCAAGGGACTCTCAAGAGTCTTCTCCAGCACCACGGTTTGAAAGTATCTTCGTTGGTGCTCAGCTTTCTTCATGAACCAACTCTCACATCCAAATGACTACAGGAAAAACCATAGCTTGGACTATACCAATCTTATTGGCCAAGTGATATCTCTATACATATACATATATCCCCTCTTTTTTGGATTTCCCTCCCATTTAGGTCACCACAGAGCACTGAATAGATTTTCCTGTGCTGTACAGTAGGCTCTCCTTAGTTTTCTATTTGATACTTCTGATCAATAGTGTACATATGTCAATCCTTATCTCCCAATTCCTCCCACCCCCTTTCCCCCCACCTTGGTGTCTATATGTTTATTCTCTATGTTTGTGTCTCTATTTCTGCATCTCTATTTCTGCTTTGCAAGTATGTTCATCTTTTCCAGATGCCACATATGTGTATTACTGTACGGTATTTGGGGTTTTTTTTTCTCCTTCTAACTTTTTCACTCTGTATGACAGAGTGATGACTCACCCCAGCTTGAACTCTCTGACAGATTCATGATGACTGAGAGTAAATCCCAAGAGGTCCTCAACTTCCTGGTGGCTCAGATGATAAAGACACTTCCTGCAATGTGTGGCACACCCTGCTTGAATCCCTGGGTTGGGAAGATCCCTAGAGGAGGAAATGGCAACCTTGGGGGTAAAAGTTGAATATTAATTTTCTTGATTCAAAAAAATGTATTGGAGTATAGTTGCTTTACAATCTTGTGTTAGTTGCTACTATACAGCAAAACAAATCAGCTATTTGCTGTGGTTGTTTAATTGCTAAGTTGTGTCTGACTTTTAGTGACCCCACGGACTATATAGTACGCCAGGTTGCCTTATCCTTAACTATCTCCCACAATTTTTCAAAATTATATCCACTGACTCGGTGATGTTATCTAGTCATCTCATCCTCTGCTGTTTTCTTCTCCTTTTGCCCTCAGTCTTTCCCAGCATCAGGGTCTTTTCCAGTGATTCGGCTCAGGTGGCCAAAGTATTGGAGCTTCAGCTTCCGCATCAGTCCTTCCAATGAATGTTCAGGGTTGACTTCCTTTAGGATTGCCTGGTTTGATCTCCTTGTAGTTCAAGGGACTCTCAAGAGTCTTCTCCAGCACCACGGTTTGAAAGTATCTTCGTTGGTGCTCAGCTTTCTTCATGAACCAACTCTCACATCCAAATGACTACAGGAAAAACCATAGCTTGGACTATACCAATCTTATTGGCCAAGTGATATCTCTATACATATACATATATCCCCTCTTTTTTGGATTTCCCTCCCATTTAGGTCACCACAGAGCACTGAATAGATTTTCCTGTGCTGTACAGTAGGCTCTCCTTAGTTTTCTATTTGATACTTCTGATCAATAGTGTACATATGTCAATCCTTATCTCCCAATTCCTCCCACCCCCTTTCCCCCCACCTTGGTGTCTATATGTTTATTCTCTATGTTTGTGTCTCTATTTCTGCATCTCTATTTCTGCTTTGCAAGTATGTTCATCTTTTCCAGATGCCACATATGTGTATTACTGTACGGTATTTGGGGTTTTTTTTTCTCCTTCTAACTTTTTCACTCTGTATGACAGAGTGATGACTCACCCCAGCTTGAACTCTCTGACAGATTCATGATGACTGAGAGTAAATCCCAAGAGGTCCTCAACTTCCCTGGTGGCTCAGATGATAAAGACACTTCCTGCAATGTGTGGCACACCCTGCTTGAATCCCTGGGTTGGGAAGATCCCCTAGAGGAGGAAATGGCAACCTACTTCAGTGTTCTTGCCTGGGAAATCCCATGGACAGAGGATCCTGGAAGGCTCTAGCCTATGGGGTTGCAGAGTCAAACTTGACTGAACACAGTAGATCTTTATATATACATAAATTTGCTTATATACATATTTAAATATCCTATGAAGTCCTATACAGATAAAGGTATTTTTACTTATAATATTGGGTCTGAAATGACTGTTCTTTCAGACTTACCCATTTAAAAATACACTTCCAGGGGCTTCCCTGGTGGTTCAGTGGGTAAAAAGTTGGCCTTGCAATACAAGGGGTACCGGTTTGATCCCTGGCCCCAGAGGATCCCACCTGCCATGGAGCGGCTAGACCGGTGTGTCCAGTCATAATCCAGGGATCAGGAGCATATGTGCTCAGAGCCAGTGCTCTGCACCTCTGTGTGGGAGGCCCACACAGACCAAAGAATAAAAATGGATGAAAATAAATAAATAAATAACCAATAAAAGAGGCCAAAATTAAAAAAAAAAAATACACTACTAATGCAGGAGGCCTGGATTTAATCCCTGGTAGGGGAACCAATATCCTACATTTTGCATGGTGTGGCCAAAATACACCCCAAGGAGCAAGTTCGCAAGAACACACTTGAAACAGATGAAAAATAGAAAATCTTACAAAGAAATCAGAAGGCTCAACAGAAGACCCCTCCTGGGCTGGGACCGGTCGCAAAGCTATCCCTTACTGCGAGGGAATGAGAAAATGCCTCAGGCTCAGAGACTCTGGAGAAGGGGAAAAGAGGGAGCAGGGCTTGTAAGTGGCTTGGAATGACTGGCCTGTAGCATCGTCTACCACCCTAGCTATAGGACTTCTTTACAGTCAACTGCTTTGTTCACCGAACCAAACAGATGCCACATATGTGTATTACTGTACGGTATTTGGGGTTTTTTCTCCTTCTAACTTTTCACTCTGTATGACAGAGTGATGACTCACCCCAGCTTGAACTCTCTGACAGATTCATGATGACTGAGAGTAAATCCCAAGAGGTCCTCAACTTCCTGGTGGCTCAGATGATAAAGACACTTCCTGCAATGTGTGGCACACCCTGCTTGAATCCCTGGGTTGGGAAGATCCCCTAGAGGAGGAAATGGCAACCTACTTCAGTGTTCTTGCCTGGGAAATCCCATGGACAGAGGATCCTGGAAGGCTCTAGCCTATGGGGTTGCAGAGTCAAACTTGACTGAACACAGTAGATCTTTATATATACATAAATTTGCTTATATACATATTTAAATATCCTATGAAGTCCTATACAGATAAAGGTATTTTTACTTATAATATTGGGTCTGAAATGACTGTTCTTTCAGACTTACCCATTTAAAAATACACTTCCAGGGGCTTCCCTGGTGGTTCAGTGGGTAAAAAGTTGGCCTTGCAATACAAGGGGTACCGGTTTGATCCCTGGCCCCAGAGGATCCCACCTGCCATGGAGCGGCTAGACCGGTGTGTCCAGTCATAATCCAGGGATCAGGAGCATATGTGCTCAGAGCCAGTGCTCTGCACCTCTGTGTGGGAGGCCCACACAGACCAAAGAATAAAAATGGATGAAAATAAATAAATAAATAACCAATAAAAGAGGCCAAAATTAAAAAAAAAAAATACACTACTAATGCAGGAGGCCTGGATTTAATCCCTGGTAGGGGAACCAATATCCTACATTTTGCATGGTGTGGCCAAAATACACCCCAAGGAGCAAGTTCGCAAGAACACACTTGAAACAGATGAAAAATAGAAAATCTTACAAAGAAATCAGAAGGCTCAACAGAAGACCCCTCCTGGGCTGGGACCGGTCGCAAAGCTATCCCTTACTGCGAGGGAATGAGAAAATGCCTCAGGCTCAGAGACTCTGGAGAAGGGGAAAAGAGGGAGAGCAGGGCTTGTAAGTGGCTTGGAATGACTGGCCTGTAGCATCGTCTACCACCCTAGCTATAGGACTTCTTTACAGTCAACTGCTTTGTTCACCGAACCAAACAGCACCTTACATGGATCTTTCAGTCCTTCTACTCATGTTCATTGCATAAGTGTGTGTGTGTGTGTGTGTGTGTGTGTGCGCGCACGCGCGTGCACTTGTGTGCTCAGTTGTGTTCTACTCTTTGTAACCCCCTGGACTGTATAGCCCTCCAGGCTCCTCTGTCCATGGGATTTTCCAGGCAAGAATACTGGAGCAGGTAGCCATACCCTCCTCCAAAGGATCCACCTGACCCTTGGATCAAACCCATCTCTCTTAAATCTCCTGCACAGGCAGGCAGATTTTTACCACTGAGTCACCTGGGAAACCTTTAAGTGTGTAAATATGGCCCCTATTCATTTATGAAAATAATAAGTAAATGAATTATTCCTTCACACTTGAGTGATGATTGATAACTATTTATAAATGGTCTCTGTCGAAAAAGACCATGTAGAAAAGACCATCCTTTTCATATTCACATTGATATTCTAATTACTACTTTTAAGCAAGCTATAAAAAGGTTAATATTTTGGGAGAAATATAGAAGTGTTTTTTGAAATTGTCATAATGTCAAAGGCATGTGTTTTTTAAGACAATAAATGCCATCCCAGACGTTGTCTTTCAAAGTGATTTTGAAATTCATGCACTCAACCAAATTAATGTTCCCCTGACTGAGTTCTTTTGCCAGTAATGACATCACTCAGTCACTCAGTTGCTCAGTTCGGTCCAACTGCTTGTGACCCCATGGACTGTAGCCCACCAGGCTCCTCTGTCCATGGCATTCTCCAGGCAAGAATACTGGAGTGGGTAGCCATTCATTCCCTTCTCCAGAGGATCTCCTAACCCAGGGATCGATCCCAAGCTTCCTGCATTGCAGGCAGATTCTTTACTGTCTGAGCCCCCAGAGAAGCCCTGTCAGGAGTGACGTCACAAGCCAATCTGGATACACAAGGAGGGAATGTCACAGACTCTTTACCACCATGGAAAATATGTACAATAACACCTCAGTCCAAAAAAAGGCAGAAAAATGGTCTTGGTAGCTAATATTTAACCAATGGAGCGAGGACCGGGTGGTGAGTGAGAATATTACAGAATATTACCAAGAACAGAAGGGAGCCCCATAATTCCAGACTGAAGCCCTGGTTTCATGGAGAGACATGCTGTTCCAGGAGCAGAGTGAGGTGGGCTCGGAACAAGACAGCTGCTCATTAAGGAAAAATTAAAAATAATAAAGGATACAGTAAAATAGTTCTCCGATTACATTTCCCATTAGAGAATCTGTTCATATACTTCTAAAATTTTCTTTTGAGAAATATGTATTTCTCATGTTGGTGCTTGGGGTACAAGTAGAAGGGGGAGGGGCTATAGAGGATAGTAAAGAAGGGAAAGGGAACTGGAAGAAGAAATTTCTGAGGAAAATGAAACTGGATGGATGCTTAGGTGCAGAGAAACTTCTAGAAGGGGAAATAGTTGCTGCATGACGGTGATTGTGCTGTGCATCCAGAAGCAATCCTACCTTCTTCTGGTCTTCCAGCATCTTTGGCTTGGCCAGGTGGGTGTGAAAGGCCAGGACGGTCAGACTATTTGACATCCTCTTAGAGGCTGGGGCTTCCCACGTGGCGTTAGTGGTAAAGAACCCCTGCCTGACAATGCAGGAGACAAATGACTTGGGTTTGATATTCTAATTACTACTTTTAAGCAAGCTATAAAAGGTTAATATTTGGGAAAATTTTTTTGGTCATAATGTCAAAGGCATGTGTTTTTAAGACAATAAATGCCATCCCAGACGTTGTCTTTCAAAGTGATTTTGAAATTCATGCACTCAACCAAATTAATGTTCCCTGACTGAGTTCTTTTGCCAGTAATGACATCACTCAGTCACTCAGTTGCTCAGTTCGGTCCAACTGCTTGTGACCCCATGGACTGTAGCCCACCAGGCTCCTCTGTCCATGGCATTCTCCAGGCAAGAATACTGGAGTGGGTAGCCATTCATTCCCTTCTCCAGAGGATCTCCTAACCCAGGGATCGATCCCAAGCTTCCTGCATTGCAGGCAGATTCTTTACTGTCTGAGCCCCCAGAGAAGCCCTGTCAGGAGTGACGTCACAAGCCAATCTGGATACACAAGGAGGGAATGTCACAGACTCTTTACCACCATGGAAAATATGTACAATAACACCTCAGTCCAAAAAAAGGCAGAAAAATGGTCTTGGTAGCTAATATTTAACCAATGGAGCGAGGACCGGGTGGTGAGTGAGAATATTACAGAATATTACCAAGAACAGAAGGGAGCCCCATAATTCCAGACTGAAGCCCTGGTTTCATGGAGAGACATGCTGTTCCAGGAGCAGAGTGAGGTGGGCTCGGAACAAGACAGCTGCTCATTAAGGAAAAATTAAAAATAATAAAGGATACAGTAAAATAGTTCTCCGATTACATTTCCCATTAGAGAATCTGTTCATATACTTCTAAAATTTTCTTTTGAGAAATATGTATTTCTCATGTTGGTGCTTGGGGTACAAGTAGAAGGGGGAGGGGCTATAGAGGATAGTAAAGAAGGGAAAGGGAACTGGAAGAAGAAATTTCTGAGGAAAATGAAACTGGATGGATGCTTAGGTGCAGAGAAACTTCTAGAAGGGGAAATAGTTGCTGCATGACGGTGATTGTGCTGTGCATCCAGAAGCAATCCTACCTTCTTCTGGTCTTCCAGCATCTTTGGCTTGGCCAGGTGGGTGTGAAAGGCCAGGACGGTCAGACTATTTGACATCCTCTTAGAGGCTGGGGCTTCCCACGTGGCGTTAGTGGTAAAGAACCCCTGCCTGACAATGCAGGAGACAAATGAGACTTGGGTTTGATCCCTGTGTCAGGAAGATTCCCTTGAGGAGGGCATGGCAACCCACTCCAGTATTCTTGCCTGGAGAATCCCATGGACACAGAAGCCCGGTGGGCTATGATTCATAGTGTCGTAGGGTCTGACTCAACTGAAGCGACTTGGTACACACAGGCAGAGGCTCATCCTTAGTTCGAAGGAGAGCTGGAGGCTTCATTCTGGTCACCGCACTTGGAGTGTATGTTATACAAACAGCCTCCAGCTATGGAGACAGGAATGGAATTGAGTGGACAGGAACTTCATCTGAAGACATCAGCTCCGATTGTTTTCCTCAAAGATGTAAATGCGCCAGAGGAGCACTTAATTAGCCTCCTATGGGTCTCCTGCCTGCCTGCTAACCAAGGACTCAATGGTTTGGCAATCCCATTAAGACAAAAAAATCAGAAGTTATGGCCAGAGATGGGGGTCATTCCTGACAAACCTTAAAGGAGGTTGAGTGCAGAAGAATTGATGCTTTCCAACTGTGGTGCTGGAGAAGACTCTTGAGAGTCCCTTGGACTGCAAGGAGAGCAAACCAGTCAATCCTAAAGGAAAGTAACCCTGAATATTCATTGGAAGAACTGAAGCTGAAGCTCTAATACTTCGGCCACTGGATACACAGAGCTGACTCAGTGGAAAAGACCCTGATGCTGGGAAAGATTAAGGGCAGGGGGAGAAGAGGGCCACAGAGAGAACATTGGACAGGAGCTTGAGAAAACTCCAGGAGATGGTGAAGGACAGGGAAGCCTGATGTGCTGCAGTCCATGGGGTCGCGAAGAGTTGAACACGACTGAGTGACTGAACAACAGTAACAGGCCAAAGAGGGAAAAACCACAGAGCTCCAGCACATGAGCCAGGAGTGAGGTAATCCTGAGAAAGGCAAAATCACAATATTTTCAGTCAATGGTATTAGAAATGATCATCTGAGTAAATATGAAATGATTGATACTGGGTAAAAGGAGGAAAGGAGTGGTCTGTGGTCTTACTCTGAACTCAAATACCAGGCACTATCCCTTGAACTTTGTAGGCACTACCTCTTCTGTCTTTAAGACAACCCAGTAAGGAAAGTTTTAATATTTATCCCTTAAACCGATGAGGAATGTGAGTTTCGAAGCAATAAAGGGATTTTCTTAGGATCACATAATGGGTAAACAGATGAGGAAGTTGAAATCAGAGCTGATCCTCTCTTGTTAAGAATCACAGAATTAACAAGTCACAGAGCAGAGGCGTAAAGGGTAATTCCATCACAGCCTTCCCTGTCTACCCCTCAGACTTGGCCCTGAGTCACTGTGCTCCACAGAAGATTTATTCTTGCTCAATACACAATAAACACAGAGATGTTTCTAAAACCTCTGCTGGAGGTGAAAGTATAGAGACTTCCGATTCCAGCCCACAAAGAGGTAATTGGTATCATATAAGGATTCTATGGGTGTCCCTGGTGGTTCAGTGGTAAAGAATCCATCTGCCAGTGCAGGAGACCAGGGTTCGATCCCTGGAATGGGAAGATTCCATAGAGGAAGAAATGGCAAACCCACTCCAGTATTCTTGCCTGTATAATCCCATGGACAGAGGAGCCTGGTGGGCTACAGTCCATGGGGTCGCAAAGAGTCAAACACGACTTAGTGCATAATCACAAAGATTGGTTTCAGCAAATATTTTATGCCATAGTGGCATGGGAAAAAAATCTGTAATTGGTTAAACTGTCATGTTAATTCCGTAAAATTTGGCTATGGCTACAGCATATGAGTCATTGAGCATATTTTAGTTTTCAATCCCAAGCGCAGTAATGTATTATATAGTTTAAAGTTGAAGCTTTTAAAGACAGTCAAAATTAAACTCATTTTTAATAAAAAGGCTAAAAATTATTACATGTCACCTTGATGTTTCAAACTATATATTTAATGTTTTAGCTCTTATATCAATTATTGCTGTGAAATGGTATTTATTTGGCACCTTTTTTTCAATTCATTGCACCCAAACTATATTTTTTAGTCTTCTTATTAATTGGAAATACCACGCTATATCTGATCTGGCGTGCACTGCTCTACTCTTGTAACAATGACAGTATTCAATTTTAAAACTCTACTGTATTATTGCAGAGGGTATAATTTGTACCCCAAAAGCTTTCGTTAATATTTCTACAAACTGTGATTCTTTTCTGTGGGCTTCATCATAGCATTGATCTCTAAAAACAGAAATGCTCGTCCATGTCTTCCCTGTCTTTACCAAACAATTCAGCTTTCAGAGCTCCTATTTCTGAGCCCGCTTTCACCCAAGGAAACCTTCGTCTAGCTGTGACACAAAGTGGCCCATACACACATACAGCCTCAGAAGGAAGGGGATTGGGATAAAAGGTCTGTGACTGCTGCATTTCTTTCTGGAGTCTCTGTGATCATTTCTAAATGCATGGTACAGTGGAGGACACATAAGTAAGGGTTAGAAACACACGTTTTAGAAAACCATGCCCATGGCTAAACTCCTTGGGCCTGTGTCACTTCCTCTGGGAAACAAGGATTCCAATCCCTCAGCTCTCTGGAGCTCTGTGCTAGCAAATCTACTATTTCTGTAAAATATTTTTTTTTTTTTAAAGTGACTTATGAAGAGGAACTAAACCCAGGTTCAGATACTACATGGTGAAGAACAATGTTAAAGCACATTGGCATGATGCTTCTGTCACAGGTGACAAAGCAGTATGAAATGCATGTTACTTTTTGAAGGATTCAGTAATTCTGCGTGGTAGAGAGGAGACAGAGCTAAGAACATGGATTCACCTGCTGCCTCCACTCACTAATGTGGAGGGTACAAGCCACTTTCCCGGGTTTGAAGACCAGGTTTATGACTCCAGTTTTTGTACTCATTTCAACACATTACAGACAGAGCAAAGAAAATCAGCCAACTTTAATTTGAATTCATTCATGAAGCCTGATAAATATGATCGTATCTTTTACAACAATCTAGAAACAGGGATGGATACTCAAAATATTTCTGAGTTAACACGCAGCTAAATGGCAACACCTCAAGGAGCTTTTCATCAGTCGAAAGGACAACAAAAGCGAATATTATGTGATCTAAGCACTTTAATAAAGACAAACCCTGTAAAGGAGAAACATGATGGAGAAAGAAGCTACCCCAGGAAACCACAGTGTAGGTTTCTCGGGTGGGGAGGTAAGACAGAATGCATGGGTGGAAGGAATTCCACTCAAGGGGAACCACATTTGCAGGGACACAGGAAACATAACCACTCACAACATTTTCAGGATTGTTTTAGTATTCAGGTAAAAATCAGGATGATTAAAATAGACTCACACCAAGGTCGCGGGTTCATTCCCTGTACAGGCCACTGAAAGAACCTTTGAGGCTTCCCGAGTGGCTCAGACAGTAAAGAATCCACCTGCAATGCAGGAGACTGGGTTTGATCACAGACTGGGAAGATCCCCTGTAGAAGGAAATGGTAAGCCACTCCAGTGTGCCTGCCTGGAGAAGCCCATAGTTTGCCATGGGTCACAAAGAGTCAGACACGGCTGAATGACTTCCACAGACTCGGAGACTGAACTCACGGTTGCCACCGAGCAAGAAGCGGGGAGGGAGGGATATTTAGGGATTTGGGGATGGACATGTACACACTGCTGTATTTAAAATGTATAACCAACAAGGTCCTACTGTACAGCTCAGGGAACTCTGCTCAGGGTTATGTGGCAGCCTGGACGGGAGGGGAGTTTGGGAGAGAAAGGTTATTTGCACATGTAGGGCTGAGTCCCTTTGCTGAGCACCTGAAACTACCACAACGCTGTTAATCAGCTACGCTCCAACATAAAATTAAAAGGGTTTTTCAAAAAATAAATACAATTTTATTTCGTACTTGGGTTAATTCAAATTGTGATATTTCATAACAGTTTTGAAGGCCTAACTCCTACCCTCAATCTTTCCCAACATCAGATCTTTTCCACTGAGTTGACTCTTTACATCAGGTGGCCAAAGTATTGGCGCTTCAGGTTCCACATCAGCCCTTCCAATGAATCCTCAGGGCTGGTTTCCTTCAGAATCATTCATGAAGCAAAAACACCTCAAAGGAGCTCAAAATATTTCTGAGTTAACACGCAGCTAAATGGCAACACCTCAAGGAGCTTTTCATCAGTCGAAAGGACAACAAAAGCGAATATTATGTGATCTAAGCACTTTAATAAAGACAAACCCTGTAAAGGAGAAACATGATGGAGAAAGAAGCTACCCCAGGAAACCACAGTGTAGGTTTCTCGGGTGGGGAGGTAAGACAGAATGCATGGGTGGAAGGAATTCCACTCAAGGGGAACCACATTTGCAGGGACACAGGAAACATAACCACTCACAACATTTTCAGGATTGTTTTAGTATTCAGGTAAAAATCAGGATGATTAAAATAGACTCACACCAAGGTCGCGGGTTCATTCCCTGTACAGGCCACTGAAAGAACCTTTGAGGCTTCCCGAGTGGCTCAGACAGTAAAGAATCCACCTGCAATGCAGGAGACTGGGTTTGATCACAGACTGGGAAGATCCCCTGTAGAAGGAAATGGTAAGCCACTCCAGTGTGCCTGCCTGGAGAAGCCCATAGTTTGCCATGGGTCACAAAGAGTCAGACACGGCTGAATGACTTCCACAGACTCGGAGACTGAACTCACGGTTGCCACCGAGCAAGAAGCGGGGAGGGAGGGATATTTAGGGATTTGGGGATGGACATGTACACACTGCTGTATTTAAAATGTATAACCAACAAGGTCCTACTGTACAGCTCAGGGAACTCTGCTCAGGGTTATGTGGCAGCCTGGACGGGAGGGGAGTTTGGGAGAGAAAGGTTATTTGCACATGTAGGGCTGAGTCCCTTTGCTGAGCACCTGAAACTACCACAACGCTGTTAATCAGCTACGCTCCAACATAAAATTAAAAGGGTTTTTCAAAAAATAAATACAATTTTATTTCGTACTTGGGTTAATTCAAATTGTGATATTTCATAACAGTTTTGAAGGCCTAACTCCTACCCTCAATCTTTCCCAACATCAGATCTTTTCCACTGAGTTGACTCTTTACATCAGGTGGCCAAAGTATTGGCGCTTCAGGTTCCACATCAGCCCTTCCAATGAATCCTCAGGGCTGGTTTCCTTCAGAATCAACTGGTTTCATCTCCTTGCAGTCCGAGAGACTCTCAAGAGTCCTCCAGAACCACAGGCCTTTTCTCTATCTGCCCCTCAATTTTTATGTATTTCTCTAAAGCTTTCTTTGGTTTCTCTGCCGTCTTTTCTTCCCTGTCTCTTGCTTAAGACCTCAGAGGACTCCACAGCATATTGTGATGGAAACAACAAAGAAATAGGAGTCTGAAATTCAGGGTTCTTACATCTTTACATCCCTAGAAAAGTCACTCCCCCTGTCTGAACCCCCACATCCCAACTGTGAAACGAACCCACTGAGACAGATAACCTCCCAAGTTCCTCCAGTTCCAACAATCCAACAACTTGAATGCTTGTGCCTTTTCTGAGCCAGGGAAGTTTCTTTCAGATATAGCTATAATTATGTTTGCTGATGATAATTGAGATGGAACACCAGTGGTAGAACATTTGTTTTTTAAACTTGTTTATAACTAAATGAGATTGAACTAAATATGGAGGTTTCTCCATCTCTGACTTAAAGAATTTAAGGGGAAACAACAGACAAATTCAGTAAATGCGCACAATGGAAGCGTCTGATGGTCAACCAGATGAAAGATATCATATACATAATTCCTATAGAATACATTACCCCCAAAAAACTGATCACTATTAGTAATGAAACACAAATGTAATTTTATAATTTGGCCAGCTGGCTTTTACAGGCTTCTGTCATCCTCTTGAGGAAATAGAACATTTTTCAAATCTAAAGCTGAATAACACAGGCTGAAATTAAATTACAAGAGCAGTCTGGACATCGTGGTTTCCAGGGACTGATGAGGACAGGGAAGTGGGCAGAAAATCTGGTTCTGTTTTTGACCCTGGTTCTTGCAGCATCCTCAGGGGTGTTTAGTTGCTCAGTCATGTCCAACACGTACGCTCCAACATAAAATTAAAAGGGTTTTCAAAAATAAATACAATTTTATTTCGTACTTGGGTTAATTCAAATTGTGATATTTCATAACAGTTTTGAAGGCCTAACTCCTACCCTCAATCTTTCCCAACATCAGATCTTTTCCACTGAGTTGACTCTTTACATCAGGTGGCCAAAGTATTGGCGCTTCAGGTTCCACATCAGCCCTTCCAATGAATCCTCAGGGCTGGTTTCCTTCAGAATCAACTGGTTTCATCTCCTTGCAGTCCGAGAGACTCTCAAGAGTCCTCCAGAACCACAGGCCTTTTCTCTATCTGCCCCTCAATTTTTATGTATTTCTCTAAAGCTTTCTTTGGTTTCTCTGCCGTCTTTTCTTCCCTGTCTCTTGCTTAAGACCTCAGAGGACTCCACAGCATATTGTGATGGAAACAACAAAGAAATAGGAGTCTGAAATTCAGGGTTCTTACATCTTTACATCCCTAGAAAAGTCACTCCCCCTGTCTGAACCCCCACATCCCAACTGTGAAACGAACCCACTGAGACAGATAACCTCCCAAGTTCCTCCAGTTCCAACAATCCAACAACTTGAATGCTTGTGCCTTTTCTGAGCCAGGGAAGTTTCTTTCAGATATAGCTATAATTATGTTTGCTGATGATAATTGAGATGGAACACCAGTGGTAGAACATTTGTTTTTTAAACTTGTTTATAACTAAATGAGATTGAACTAAATATGGAGGTTTCTCCATCTCTGACTTAAAGAATTTAAGGGGAAACAACAGACAAATTCAGTAAATGCGCACAATGGAAGCGTCTGATGGTCAACCAGATGAAAGATATCATATACATAATTCCTATAGAATACATTACCCCCAAAAAACTGATCACTATTAGTAATGAAACACAAATGTAATTTTATAATTTGGCCAGCTGGCTTTTACAGGCTTCTGTCATCCTCTTGAGGAAATAGAACATTTTTCAAATCTAAAGCTGAATAACACAGGCTGAAATTAAATTACAAGAGCAGTCTGGACATCGTGGTTTCCAGGGACTGATGAGGACAGGGAAGTGGGCAGAAAATCTGGTTCTGTTTTTGACCCTGGTTCTTGCAGCATCCTCAGGGGTGTTTAGTTGCTCAGTCATGTCCAACACGTTACGGCCCCATGGACTGTAGCCCGCCAGGCCTCTCTGTCCATGGAATTCTCCAGGCAAGAATAGTGGACTGGGTTGCCATTTCCTCCTCCAAGGGATCTTCCCAACCCAGGGATTGAACTCACATCTCTTATGTCTCCTGCATTGCAGGTGGATTCTTTACCACTGCACCACCTCTTACCTCCTACTTTCTGAGTAATTCCAGGCAAGCCACCCAAACTCTTTGAATTCATGCCAGCCCTAACTACAGGGCTACTGCAGGGTTCAACAGAGACCATGAGAGTGGGGACATTTTCCAAATGGTAAAGCAAAGCACATCCTTCTTAATGTCTGAGAATCCTGAACATTCACATTTTTCTCTTGTACTTAAAAGATATTTTAATATGAGATCTTCCATTGTTCCAGCTATTGAGTTAAAGTGCTTTAAATGCATTTCAGTTCTCACAACAGTCCTTGCACCTTCGTTTTATAGATGAGGAGACAGAGATTCAGAAAGAGAAAGTAACTTGTCCAAATTCACACAGCTAGTCAGTAAAAGCAGAGTGTTAGTCATTCAGTCATGTTCAAGTCTTTGTAACCTCATGGACTGTAGCCTGCTAGGCTCCTCTGTCCATGGGATTCTCCAGGCAAGAATACTGGAGTGGGTTGTTGTTGCCTACTTCAGGGTATCTTCCCAATCCAGCGACTTAACCTAGGTTTCCCACATTGCAAGCAGATTCTTTACCAGCTGAGTCACAAGGTAAGCCCACTGCAGTAAAAGCAGAGCCCAGACTCAAGCTCAGATCTAATGTAGAACAACTAGAAGTTATTTTGTTTATGAAGATATTCTTATAAGATATCCAAGAGATAACCCATAATAGTGGAGTCCTCTTTATAAGAATAAGTATCTGTCCTTTAAGAGGTGGACACAAATGAGTGAATAATACACACACACAGGAACCCTACATATAGTGTTCCTATAAACCAGCAGTAATCAGTAATGGCAAGCAGTTTTAAAAGACTACAATAGCAACAACTATATATATAATATTAAGAATAATTATCACAAAAATAGACTTGTATAAATAAAATGAAAAGCTATAGACCATTATTGAAAAACATAGACAACCTGAAAAACAATCAGAAGATGCACCAGATTCCTCTCTCGGAAGAGTCTAAATGTATAGGTATCTGTTCTCCCCAAATTAACTCATTCATTCAAAATGATTCCAGTTTAAATTTCTAAGTGTTTTTTTTTTTTATCCCCCACCTAAAATTCTGATATTCGTCTTAAAGAGTAAATAAGGCCAAAAGAAAATTTTAAACATTAAATAAGGAGATAGCCTGCTAGATACGAAAATCTTACTAAAATAACCACAATAACAAAATAAACAGCAATTAAAACACTGTGGCGCTGGTGTTGGACCAGACAAAGAACCCAAACCAGAAACAGAACAGAAAATACAGGAACAGTTACGAATTTAGTACAACCAAAAGATTTCATTCAAGCAAACAAACAAACCAAATATATTGAATTAAATATAACCTTAGGGCTACTGCCTGGTCATCTGAAAAACAGGAAACGTAAATCCCTCCATCTTCTCATATTTTTAGATACATTTTCACCAAAAACAAAATTTAAATATAAAAAGTCAAGTATGCTCTTATATACTTCAAATACAATGGATTTTTAAGGCAGTATAACAAAAATAGAAACAATAAATGAAAAAAATACAGATTTGAAATTGAATATATAGAGATTTTCTTGGCAGTCCAGTAGTTCAGACTCCATGCTTCCAATGCAGGGGCCACAAATTTGGTTCCCTACTCAGGGAACTAAGATCCCACATACTGAGCAGCATGACAAAAATAAACAAATAATAAAAATTGACTATATAGTTTATTGACCATCTCTTGAATGCCTTGCTGGGTTGGCCTTAAGTACTTAAACTCTACTCCCAACTTGCTTTACCTCTGACGGTGTCGCAGGACCAGTCTGGACAGTAAAATGTAGCAGAAAGAGATGCAAGACAACCCATTCCCCAGCTCTACTTAAGAAAAAAACCCCCCCCAGTCCCGGCATTATAGTGTTCCTATAAACCAGCAGTAATCAGTAATGGCAAGCAGTTTTAAAAGACTACAATAGCAACAACTATATATATAATATTAAGAATAATTATCACAAAAATAGACTTGTATAAATAAAATGAAAAGCTATAGACCATTATTGAAAAACATAGACAACCTGAAAAACAATCAGAAGATGCACCAGATTCCTCTCTCGGAAGAGTCTAAATGTATAGGTATCTGTTCTCCCCAAATTAACTCATTCATTCAAAATGATTCCAGTTTAAATTTCTAAGTGTTTTTTTTTTTTATCCCCCACCTAAAATTCTGATATTCGTCTTAAAGAGTAAATAAGGCCAAAAGAAAATTTTAAACATTAAATAAGGAGATAGCCTGCTAGATACGAAAATCTTACTAAAATAACCACAATAACAAAATAAACAGCAATTAAAACACTGTGGCGCTGGTGTTGGACCAGACAAAGAACCCAAACCAGAAACAGAACAGAAAATACAGGAACAGTTACGAATTTAGTACAACCAAAAGATTTCATTCAAGCAAACAAACAAACCAAATATATTGAATTAAATATAACCTTAGGGCTACTGCCTGGTCATCTGAAAAACAGGAAACGTAAATCCCTCCATCTTCTCATATTTTTAGATACATTTTCACCAAAAACAAAATTTAAAGAGAAAAAGTCAAGTATGCTCTTATATACTTCAAATACAATGGATTTTTAAGGCAGTATAACAAAAATAGAAACAATAAATGAAAAAAATACAGATTTGAAATTGAATATATAGAGATTTTCTTGGCAGTCCAGTAGTTCAGACTCCATGCTTCCAATGCAGGGGCCACAAATTTGGTTCCCTACTCAGGGAACTAAGATCCCACATACTGAGCAGCATGACAAAAATAAACAAATAATAAAAATTGACTATATAGTTTATTGACCATCTCTTGAATGCCTTGCTGGGTTGGCCTTAAGTACTTAAACTCTACTCCCAACTTGCTTTACCTCTGGACGGTGTCGCAGGACCAGTCTGGACAGTAAAATGTAGCAGAAAGAGATGCAAGACAACCCATTCCCCCAGCTCTACTTAAGAACAAACAACAACAAACCTCTCGGTCTTCCTCTCGCTCCCAGGTTGCAGCAGCCACGTGTTGAGGATCTGATTATCCATTCACCACCTAGAGAAGGAGACTGGCCAATAGAGCCTCCAGTCCACGAACATCCACCTTGGAACATTCCCTGAGCAAAGAAGAAATTATCCTTATATTAAGCCATGGAGACTTGAGGCTGTTTGCTACAGCACTTTGTCTTAACCCACCAATACGACAGTTATTACCGAAAGTGGGATTGGCTGAGCAAGCAGAGGCAGGAAGGAAGCCCATGGAGGTCTGGGGGAGCTGGATATCATGTTATATAGAGGCAAAATATTCCAGAAGATTGTCATCTGAAGTGACTTAAAAAGGTAGATCCTGCCTGCTCCATTGTTTAGTCATGTCTGACTCTGCAACCTCATGGACTGTAGCCCACCAGGCTCCTCTGTCCATGGGACTCTCCAGGCAAGAATGCTGGAGCGGGTTGCCATTTCCTGCTCCAAAAGGTAGATCCGGAGCCTGCTGATCCCAGAGAAGTTAGAATACACTTCAGCTGTGTGGGTTGGTTGTTGCCTGTTGAATCTGGCCAGGCCTGATAGGAAAGGGCTGGTGCAGGAAAGAAGTGGCTGGTTTATAGGCAAAAACAAGGGAGAGCAGAAGGATTTCAAATACTAATATTTTTAACAGTGAGGGGTGAAAAAGCCAATTGCTTCTAGATTCCAAACAAGAACAAGATGGGATGGGCCCGAGAGACAAAAAGCCAGTAAAACGGTAGGGGATCCAATGGCCCCAGGAAGTGACGAGATTTTCTTGGCAGTCCAGAGTTCAGACTCCATCTTCCAATGCAGGGGCCACAAATTTGGTTCCCTACTCAGGGAACTAAGATCCCACATACTGAGCAGCATGACAAAAATAAACAAATAATAAAAATTGACTATATAGTTTATTGACCATCTCTTGAATGCCTTGCTGGGTTGGCCTTAAGTACTTAAACTCTACTCCCAACTTGCTTTACCTCTGACGGTGTCGCAGGACCAGTCTGGACAGTAAAATGTAGCAGAAAGAGATGCAAGACAACCCATTCCCCCAGCTCTACTTAAGAACAAACAACAACAAACCTCTCGGTCTTCCTCTCGCTCCCAGGTTGCAGCAGCCACGTGTTGAGGATCTGATTATCCATTCACCACCTAGAGAAGGAGACTGGCCAATAGAGCCTCCAGTCCACGAACATCCACCTTGGAACATTCCCTGAGCAAAGAAGAAATTATCCTTATATTAAGCCATGGAGACTTGAGGCTGTTTGCTACAGCACTTTGTCTTAACCCACCAATACGACAGTTATTACCGAAAGTGGGATTGGCTGAGCAAGCAGAGGCAGGAAGGAAGCCCATGGAGGTCTGGGGGAGCTGGATATCATGTTATATAGAGGCAAAATATTCCAGAAGATTGTCATCTGAAGTGACTTAAAAAGGTAGATCCTGCCTGCTCCATTGTTTAGTCATGTCTGACTCTGCAACCTCATGGACTGTAGCCCACCAGGCTCCTCTGTCCATGGGACTCTCCAGGCAAGAATGCTGGAGCGGGTTGCCATTTCCTGCTCCAAAAGGTAGATCCGGAGCCTGCTGATCCCAGAGAAGTTAGAATACACTTCAGCTGTGTGGGTTGGTTGTTGCCTGTTGAATCTGGCCAGGCCTGATAGGAAAGGGCTGGTGCAGGAAAGAAGTGGCTGGTTTATAGGCAAAAACAAGGGAGAGCAGAAGGATTTCAAATACTAATATTTTTAACAGTGAGGGGTGAAAAAGCCAATTGCTTCTAGATTCCAAACAAGAACAAGATGGGACTGGAAAAAGCTCTGAGAGACAAAAAGCCAGTAAAACGGTTCAGGGGGATCCAATGGCCCCAGGAAGTGACTGCAGTTTGGGGTATCCATCTTCTCGAATGCTGTTTTAGATAGACTTGAGAGTGAGTGTGTGTGTGTGTCTGTGTGTGTGGAAGCCACAACAAAGGTACACCAATAAAAAATAAAATGGTTAACCAACAAGGACCCATAGTATAGCAACTCTGTTCAGAGCTATGTAACCTAAATGGGAAGAGTTTGAAAAAGATTGGATATATGTATATGCATACCTGAATCACTTCACTGTCCACCTGTAACTAGCACAATTGTTCATCACTTGTAACCCAATATAAAAAAAAAGTTAATGAAAATAAATAAGTAAACAAATAAATAGAAACAAACATGGCATCCCACCAGATCATACCAGGAAGGTGGAAAACCAGTCTTGGCTTGTTTTGAAGACTCTTCTCTCTTCTTGGGGTCTCAGGTCTAAGGAATCAAGAAGCTTACATTGAGTCCAGTCTTGGTGGACGCGGGTGATTTCCTTCTGTAAGCTTTAGAGCCTCACGCAGATGGCAAGGCCCTGATTGTGTGCCTTGCTTGCAGACTGGAATACTCTTCAGGCTGAAAGTAGCCCCTCCCCCGCCCCATGCCCCGCCCAATCTCAGCCCTGAGCAGCCATTCCCAAGAATGTCCTGCACCCCCTCCCCACCCCTGGGGCACTGCCAGACCCAGATTCAATTCTTCCACTCTCTCTGCTCCGGTTATGGCTCCAAAACTCCTCTCCCACACAAAGACACTTGGCCCTTGCTCTTTGCATAATCCCCTCAATAAACTGAGACTTGCCCAACAAAAGCCAGGGAGAGGGAACTGTCTTCACGCCTGGCCACAAAGAACCTCAGAAGCTTGGGCTCCTTTCTTGAAAGGAGGAAGAGTGAAAACTGGGGAGAAAGAACACAAAGAACCTGCGTCCTTTCATATCCTCTACCAAGGCGAAAAAAAAACACCAAATGGTCTTTCTAAATGCTTCTGCACCTTTATGATAGCAAAGCTCCTGGAAACAAACTCTACGATTTACAAAGTGAGTGTGTTGAATTCATTACCATTTATTTAGTGCAAGAAATAGTACAAAAGAAATAAAATGATATAGAAGATTTTTTTAAACTTTTAATTTTGGATTGGAGTATAGCCATTTGACAAGGTTGTGACCGTTTCAGGCGGACAGCAAAGGGCTCAGCCATCCATATCCACGTATCCATTCTCCTGCGGACTCCCCGCCTGTCCAACCTGCCACACGCCGCTTAGCAGAGTTCCCTGTGCTGTACAGTAGGTCTCTGTTGGCGATCCATTTTAAATATACCAATGTATGCATGTCAGCCCCCAAATCCCTATCTATCCCTTCCCCCACCCTTCCCCCAGGCAACCATAAGATTTAATAACAGAGATATGTTATTAAAAAACGGTAAGTGGAGGGGGGCAGGAAAGGTGAAAATTGGATGACAAAAAATGTATTTGAATATAGCCTACTTCTGAAAACCCAGAATTCATAATGTAAGGGTGTGTATGTGGCTGAGTGTACACACACAAATAAAGATGATATTCCAAGACACACGGCATGCACTACCGTGTTACATTGTCCGTCTTTCTGCTTGCAGGTATGTAAGGCAGTTTTTATAATGACACGGATTTTCACAATAACGTGTTTATGAAGAACCTGCGTGCTCCCTCCGCTGCCATGCTCTCCCGCTTTGTTCCTGCCTGGCTTACAGCTCTGGCAGCTGCCATCAGCCCTCTGAACAGAGCCTGAGCTCTGTGAATTATAATTGAAAACATTCTTCAAGGGCTTTAAAAGCATTATTGGCTCCCGAGTTTGTGCTGAGGATATGCCAACCAGAGCTTCAGGAAGACTGGAGGACAGTGAGCGGGTTTCCTGTCAGATCCTGAGGACCTGGACGGAAGACTGGGGAGCTCCAGAGGGAAAGGGCAGGGGAGGGTGTTGAGCAGGGAAGGGTGGGGAGAAAGGAGATTAGGAAGGTGGGGTGGGGAGGCAGAGGGCAGGGCCAGGTGTTTCCTTGGAGAAAACTGTTAGTTGCTCACTTGTGCCTGACTCTTTGCAACCCCGTGGACTGTAAGCCGCCAGCCTCCTCTGTCCATGGGATTCTCCCGGCAAGAATAAAGGAGTGGGTTGCCATGCCCTCCTCCAGGGGATCTTCCCCACCTAGGAATTGAACCTGTGTCTCTTGCACTGCAGGCAGATTCTTTATCATCTGAGCCACCAGGGAAGCCCTTGAAGCATCTCCTTTAAAGAAGAAGCAAAATATGCAAATAGGCTGGGTTTGGATCCTTGTGTGCCTACCTTAAACAAGACCTGACTCATCATGGGATGTTGAGGCTCTTACAAGAACGAGATTCTGGACATCTAGTATTTACAAGGCTCCCAGATTCAGCTTACTATGCATCAACCTATGATTCCTTAAGGCTCATCCATGGATCCCCAGGGCCAGACCAAATGGAAGGTTTCTGAAGGGTGGACCCGGAAAATGACTGTTGGCAGATCCCCTAGGAAGCAAGGTGGACTCTGCCACTAAGACGCCAGCTTCTACAAACCTGTCTTCCCCAGAAGAGCCCCCAGGGGGGCCGAATTATGCTCAAAGGGGTCAGTGCAGAGACCTCTGAAGGGAGAAATGGGCTGGGCGTGTCACCCGTCCAGCTGGGTGTGTGTGTGCATCTCCTCGTGTATGTATGTGTATATATATGTGTGTGTGTGTGTGTGTGTATGTATATCTCCCTATATGTATCTTTGTCTCTGCCTCTCTCTTTCTCTCTCATACTTCGGAAATGCTTTCATACCATGTTTTAATGTTCAACAGCTGAAAAATGGTCCAGAACTATGACCCTTGATTTTTGCAGTCCTTTTCTCTTGTATCATTTGGCAATTAAAAAAAAAAAAATCAGGGCTTTCCTGGTGGTCCAGTGGGTAAGGACACCACCTTGCAGTGCAAGGGGCGCCGGTTCGATCCCTGGCCTGGGAAGATCCCATGTGCTGCAGAATGGCTGGACCGATGTGTCCAACTACTGAGTTGGAGCTCCGGAGCACATGCGCCCAGAGCCAGTGCTCTGCAGTGAGTGAGGCCACTGCGATGGGAGGCCCACACAGGCCAAAGAACAAAGATAAATACATGAAAGACCAATAAAAGTGGCCAAAAAAGTCATTGTAGCAGGGTAATCAATACCAGCGAGGGAAACACACCTACCACGGTGCAGGGGGTCTCTGCCCTGGTCAGTCCTGGGCTACTCTATGGGCTGTCCGTCTCCATCCCCTTACAGAGGCTGACACCTCCTATTTGGGTGTTAAACAGGATTTATGAGAAGAAAGGAGACATATAGAAAGAGGGAAATAGAGACACGGGTCAGATAGGAGGGAAAGAAGGAAGTGGAGAGCAAGCCAGCAACCTCGGGAGGTGACAGAACATGGGCTGTATTATCACCTCCAGGGGTCCTGGGTCCTTTTGACTTCATGGGCTCTTTTCTCCATAAAGCAATGTTGTTGTTTAGTCACTAAGTCGTGTCTGACTCTTTGCCACCCTGTGGACTATAGCCTGCCAGGCTCTTCTGTCCATGGGATTTCCAGGCAAGAGCACTGGAGTGGATTGCCACTTCTTTCTCCAGGAGATCTTCCCAATGCAGTGATTGAACCAGCAACTATACATCTCCTTCACTGGCAAGCAGGCTCTTTCCTGCTGAGCTACTAAACTATTAAAACTATATGAAAAATTCTATTTTACGGCTGCATTGATCTGAAGGCGCATTTAATCTAGCTATGAATATATTCATCGTCTTTCTTCTGACTTCTGATTTTAAAACAAATGAAGATATTTTACAAGCGTGCTAAGTCACTTCAGTCACGTCTGATTCTTTTCAATCCTATGGACTATAGTCCATCAGGTTCCTCTGTCCATAGGATTTCCCAGGCAAGAATATGGACTGGGTTGCCATTTCATCCTCCAGGAAATGATCCTGACCCGGGCATGGAACTCATGTCTCCTGTGCTAAAAGACAGGTTCTTTACCACTAGTGCCACCTGGGAAGCTGGAAGATATTTTCATGACCTCTAAAATTATGATGAGACCCGGCACTGGTTCTGCTCTTGCCTGATGGGCAAAGAGACTCTGAGCCCCACCAGCGTCTGCCCACTGTCCACCATCAGCTCCTTCTGAGGTGGGTTTGTTGCTACCCTGACCCCATACTGGGCGCAAACTCCTAAAAGAGGGGTCTAGTTTTAAAACATCTGAGAGACAGAAAGTTAAGCATAATGTTCTGTAGGAATTTTTAAGGTCTCTGGGGGAAAACCATCCCAGAAATGGTAAATCCACTGGAATGAACAGCACTCCCCTCCTTCCCCTCTCACTCCATTCACCCTCATCATGAGAAAAGCAAGCAAATACAGAAGTAATCTGTTGGAAGAAATTAGCAGATCGCTACTGAATGCTTTTGCTGGGTTTCAGCAAAGTGCAGTTGGCATTCTTTCTAGTGTGACAGGCAATTAACTGCACAGCAGAGACAAGAGACAGGCTCATTATAAAAACTAAAAAAAATCGTGTGGCCTGGGCACCAAAAATGAAGAGGCATGGTGGTATGTCATCCCAGCCTCTGCTTTGTGAAGTAACTGGCCCTCCAGCTGAGGGTCTAACACACAAAATGCGCTGGGGGCCTGGGATGTGCCGTACCATACATGCATGTGTGCTCAGCTGTGTCTGACCCTTTGCAACCCCGTGGACTGTAGCCCTCCAGGCTCCTCTGTCCTTGGGATTCCCCAGGCAAGAATACTGGAGTAGGGGCTTTCCTGGTGGTCCAGAGGTAAAGAGTCTGCCTTGCAGTGCAAGGGGCATCAATTTGATCCCTGGCCCAGGAAGATCCCACGTGCCGCAGTGCGGCTGGACTGGTGTGTCCAATTACCAGCCAGCACTCTGGAACACATGCACCCAGAGCCAGTGCTCTAGGATGAGAGAGGTCACTGCAATGGGAGGCCCACACAGGCCAAAAAATAAGGGTGAGTGAAAAATCAATAAATAAAAAATCAATAAAAAGAGGCCAAAATTTTTTTAAAAAATTAAAAAAAAAAGAATACTGGAGTGGGTTGCCATTTCCTCCTCCAGGGCATCTTCCCCACCCAGGTAATGAACCCGTGTCCCCTTGCAATGGCAGGTGGATTCTTTACCAACTAAGCCACCAGGGCAATGTATTGGGTTAGCCAAAACGTTTGCTTGTTTAAACCAAGCCAGGGGCTAAACTGACCTCTAAAATTATGTCCCTTTGCTCTTGCCTGATGGGCAAAGAGACTCTGAGCCCCACCAGCGTCTGCCCACTGTCCACCATCAGCTCCTTCTGAGGTGGGTTTGTTGCTACCCTGACCCCATACTGGGCGCAAACTCCTAAAAGAGGGTCTAGTTTTAAAACATCTGAGAGACAGAAAGTTAAGCATAATGTTCTGTAGGAATTTTTAAGGTCTCTGGGGGAAAACCATCCCAGAAATGGTAAATCCACTGGAATGAACAGCACTCCCTCCTTCCCTCTCACTCCATTCACCCTCATCATGAGAAAAGCAAGCAAATACAGAAGTAATCTGTTGGAAGAAATTAGCAGATCGCTACTGAATGCTTTTGCTGGGTTTCAGCAAAGTGCAGTTGGCATTCTTTCTAGTGTGACAGGCAATTAACTGCACAGCAGAGACAAGAGACAGGCTCATTATAAAAACTAAAAAAAATCGTGTGGCCTGGGCACCAAAAATGAAGAGGCATGGTGGTATGTCATCCCAGCCTCTGCTTTGTGAAGTAACTGGCCCTCCAGCTGAGGGTCTAACACACAAAATGCGCGGGGGGCCTGGGATGTGCCGTACCATACATGCATGTGTGCTCAGCTGTGTCTGACCCTTTGCAACCCCGTGGACTGTAGCCCTCCAGGCTCCTCTGTCCTTGGGATTCCCCAGGCAAGAATACTGGAGTAGGGGCTTTCCTGGTGGTCCAGAGGTAAAGAGTCTGCCTTGCAGTGCAAGGGCATCAATTTGATCCCTGGCCCAGGAAGATCCCACGTGCCGCAGTGCGGCTGGACTGGTGTGTCCAATTACCAGCCAGCACTCTGGAACACATGCACCCAGAGCCAGTGCTCTAGGATGAGAGAGGTCACTGCAATGGGAGGCCCACACAGGCCAAAAAATAAGGGTGAGTGAAAAATCAATAAATAAAAAATCAATAAAAAGAGGCCAAAATTTTTTTAAAAAATTAAAAAAAAAAGAATACTGGAGTGGGTTGCCATTTCCTCCTCCAGGGCATCTTCCCCACCCAGGTAATGAACCCGTGTCCCCTTGCAATGGCAGGTGGATTCTTTACCAACTAAGCCACCAGGGCAATGTATTGGGTTAGCCAAAAACGTTTGCTTGGTTTAAGACAAAATAAAAGACTTTTTTTTTTCATTTTTGCAAAAACTTCATTAAACAACATATGCACTAACCGAATGAACTTTTCGGCCTACCCCATAGAAATAGATGTACTATTGATGAAATCTGTAATTAAAGCACAGGCTAGGGTAATTTAAATGAGGTGCTGAGTCTGGCTTCCATGCAGGACTGACTGCAGTACAGCCTGGGGGAACCCAGCCAAAGCAGTACGCTAAGCAGACGCCTGGTGCAAGTGAACAGAGGCAGACGGCTTCCACTCTCTGAGCTTAGCTCTCCAAGAAGGAGCGGGGTAAAGCCTTGACTCTGTAAATAAACAAACAGATCCTCAGCTATAAAAGTCCTCGGCATGGAATAGAGGTCAGTGGGCTGAGTGAAACCCGGATGTGGATAAACTTTGAGGATAGAAATAATCCAATAAACAGGGCAGGCACAGCATCTGCAGTGAGAGACAGGCTGTGTCTGCCGTAAGCCTGGGGTCCACAGAAAGCCCAGAATCTGGCTGGAAGCCAGGGACCTGTGAAGCCAGCTAAGCCCTAAAGACTGATGGTGCGGGTGAAGTCTAGACTTGAGAACTGCCCGACTGGTCTCTGTCACACACAGCTGTTCTCTACTGCTCCCCTTTCCTGCCTGCCCAGTGGCACCCCCTTAAGCTAAGTTCTACCCCCAGGCTCAGGGGCAGGAACAAACTCCAATTCCTCTGATGTCTTCCTCAAAAAGGGACAGGGGGACCTGGTGCCTACATGGTGCCACCCATCTGTCAGTTTTCCACTAAGACTCTTGGTTGTTGTCATCCAGTCACTAAGTCATTCTGACTCTTTGCAACCCCATGGACTGCAGCGCACTGGGCTCCTCTGTCCTCCACTATCTCCCAGAGTTTACTCAGACTCACATTCTTTGAGTAAGTGGTGCACTCTAACCATCTCATCGTTTGTCACCCACTTCTCCTCCTGCTCTCCATCTTTCCCAGCGTTAGGGTGTGTCCCCTTGCAATGGCAGGTGGATTCTTTACCAACTAAGCCACCAGGGCAATGTATTGGGTTAGCCAAAAACGTTTGCTTGGTTTAAGACAAAATAAAAGACTTTTTTTTTTCATTTTTGCAAAAACTTCATTAAACAACATATGCACTAACCGAATGAACTTTTCGGCCTACCCCATAGAAATAGATGTACTATTGATGAAATCTGTAATTAAAGCACAGGCTAGGGTAATTTAAATGAGGTGCTGAGTCTGGCTTCCATGCAGGACTGACTGCAGTACAGCCTGGGGGAACCCAGCCAAAGCAGTACGCTAAGCAGACGCCTGGTGCAAGTGAACAGAGGCAGACGGCTTCCACTCTCTGAGCTTAGCTCTCCAAGAAGGAGCGGGGTAAAGCCTTGACTCTGTAAATAAACAAACAGATCCTCAGCTATAAAAGTCCTCGGCATGGAATAGAGGTCAGTGGGCTGAGTGAAACCCGGATGTGGATAAACTTTGAGGATAGAAATAATCCAATAAACAGGGCAGGCACAGCATCTGCAGTGAGAGACAGGCTGTGTCTGCCGTAAGCCTGGGGTCCACAGAAAGCCCAGAATCTGGCTGGAAGCCAGGGACCTGTGAAGCCAGCTAAGCCCTAAAGACTGATGGTGCGGGTGAAGTCTAGACTTGAGAACTGCCCGACTGGTCTCTGTCACACACAGCTGTTCTCTACTGCTCCCCTTTCCTGCCTGCCCAGTGGCACCCCCTTAAGCTAAGTTCTACCCCCAGGCTCAGGGGCAGGAACAAACTCCCATTCCTCTGATGTCTTCCTCAAAAGGGACAGGGGACCTGGTGCCTACATGGTGCCACCCATCTGTCAGTTTTCCACTAAGACTCTTGGTTGTTGTCATCCAGTCACTAAGTCATTCTGACTCTTTGCAACCCCATGGACTGCAGCGCACTGGGCTCCTCTGTCCTCCACTATCTCCCAGAGTTTACTCAGACTCACATTCTTTGAGTAAGTGGTGCACTCTAACCATCTCATCGTTTGTCACCCACTTCTCCTCCTGCTCTCCATCTTTCCCAGCGTTAGGGTGTGTTCCAGTGAATCAGGTCTTCCCATCAGGTGACCAAAGTATTGGAGCTTCAGCTTCAACATCAGTCCCTCCAGCAAATATTCATGGCGGATTTCCTTTAGGATGGACTGGTTTGATTGCCTTGCAGTCCAAGGGACTCTCAAGAGTCTTCTCCAGCTCCACAACTGAAAGCATCAACTCTTTCAACTCTTCAGTGCTCAGCCTTCTTTATGGACCAGCTCTCACATCTGTACGTGACTCTTTGTTAAGAGTTAGTTGCTCAGTCGTGTCCAACTCTCTGCAACTCCATGAGTCTTTAACCAATTGTAAAAAGGTTAGATTGTGTCCTCTTTCAGGCAGACAGCTGTCAGGAGCTTGCATTGCTCCACAGAGTGCCAGGGGTTCCCAGGGGCTCCTCAGGCTCTGAGTCCCGTCCCACCTGTAAGTTCTCTGCACTGGTCTTTACTGCCTCCGGGGTCACTTGAAGAAAGGTTCCCACCTTGTTAAAGAGTTTGAGAAGTCCTGGGCCACACAGTCAGTCAAGCTCCTTCCAGCTGTGGCTGCCCATCATTCTGTGACAAGTTCCTTCAGCCAGAATTCCCAGGCACCAGGTGTTGGGGCCCTGCAGGCACCAGCCAGCCCGGCTTGATTTCTCTCTGGCCCCCTGCCAGGGTCTGTCATCCAACACCCCAGGGACCAGCCCCAAGGGGTGCTCCAGCTAGTTTTCCAACTGATAGGCACCAGCCAGCCCTCAGGCTTGATTCTCTCCTAGCCTTAAGCTAAGTTCTACCCCAGGCTCAGGGGCAGGAACAAACTCCAATTCCTCTGATGTCTTCCTCAAAAGGGACAGGGGACCTGGTGCCTACATGGTGCCACCCATCTGTCAGTTTTCCACTAAGACTCTTGGTTGTTGTCATCCAGTCACTAAGTCATTCTGACTCTTTGCAACCCCATGGACTGCAGCGCACTGGGCTCCTCTGTCCTCCACTATCTCCCAGAGTTTACTCAGACTCACATTCTTTGAGTAAGTGGTGCACTCTAACCATCTCATCGTTTGTCACCCACTTCTCCTCCTGCTCTCCATCTTTCCCAGCGTTAGGGTGTGTTCCAGTGAATCAGGTCTTCCCATCAGGTGACCAAAGTATTGGAGCTTCAGCTTCAACATCAGTCCCTCCAGCAAATATTCATGGCGGATTTCCTTTAGGATGGACTGGTTTGATTGCCTTGCAGTCCAAGGGACTCTCAAGAGTCTTCTCCAGCTCCACAACTGAAAGCATCAACTCTTTCAACTCTTCAGTGCTCAGCCTTCTTTATGGACCAGCTCTCACATCTGTACGTGACTCTTTGTTAAGAGTTAGTTGCTCAGTCGTGTCCAACTCTCTGCAACTCCATGAGTCTTTAACCAATTGTAAAAAGGTTAGATTGTGTCCTCTTTCAGGCAGACAGCTGTCAGGAGCTTGCATTGCTCCACAGAGTGCCAGGGGTTCCCAGGGGCTCCTCAGGCTCTGAGTCCCGTCCCACCTGTAAGTTCTCTGCACTGGTCTTTACTGCCTCCGGGGTCACTTGAAGAAAGGTTCCCACCTTGTTAAAGAGTTTGAGAAGTCCTGGGCCACACAGTCAGTCAAGCTCCTTCCAGCTGTGGCTGCCCATCATTCTGTGACAAGTTCCTTCAGCCAGAATTCCCAGGCACCAGGTGTTGGGGCCCTGCAGGCACCAGCCAGCCCGGCTTGATTTCTCTCTGGCCCCCTGCCAGGGTCTGTCATCCAACACCCCAGGGACCAGCCCCAAGGGGTGCTCCAGCTAGTTTTCCAACTGATAGGCAACAGCTGGCTAGAATCAGGCAGCCATCTCAAGGACCTGGTGGCTCATCCTCTCCCCTCATCCATTCAGCAACCCAAGCCACCAAGCCAAAGTCAGCTTCTTCTTGGCCAATGGAGTCTCAGTGAAGTGAGAAAAGACTGACTCAGTCAGAGGCTTTCTGGGGGTGATCGGAGTAGCCAATGAGCCCCAAGGAGGGCAAGGTGAACTTGCATAGGCTCCGGAAGTCTTCACCATGACCAGTGTGGTCCCCTTCTCAAACAGTTTCAGGTGGGAAGCCCAGCTGAGGACAGGAGCAACTGCCCGTGGCCCCTTCCCCATATAGGGGCAAGGCCAAGACTCAGGATTACATTTAGTCTCCTCCCTTGCCTGGTTTCATGTAGATCTGCATTCAGACAAAGATGCTCTTGAATTCTGGTTCTCCGGTTTACTAATTAAAGGACACTGAGAATTTGGCTGACCTCTCTGTGTATCTGTCCCCTCATCTATAATAGTGAAAGTGTTAGTCGCTCAATCGTGTCTGACTCTGTGCGACCCCATGAACTGTAGCCTCTGTAGGCTCCTCTGTCCATGGGATTCTCCAGGCAAGAAGACTGCGGTGGGTTACAATGCCCTTCTCCAGGGGGTATAACCCAGGTCTCCTGCATTGCAGGTGAATTCTTTAGCCTCTTAGCCACCAAGCTCAGCCAGCTGACTGGGTTGCCGAGTATCTTATGAAATAGTATTGCTGTTGTTGTTGTTTTAAACTTTTTATTTTGTGCTGGGGTCTAGCCAATTAACAATGTTGTGATAGTCTCAGGTGAACAGTGAAGGGGCTCATAGACAGTATCCATTCTCCCCCAGACTCCCCTCCCATCCAGGCTGCCACATCACATGGGGCAGAGTTCCCTGTGCTACGCAACAGGGCCTTGCTGGTGATCCATTTTAAATAGAATTGTGTGGACATGTCAAGAGGATCTGATGAACTATTAGAAGAGCATAACACAATGCCTTCACCTTGGATGAGGTTTTGAATTATTATTCAATTTTTAATGAGGTGTGTGCATCTGCGGCCATTTAAAAATGCAGAATCTTTCCCGGTACATGCTAGAGAAGAATTTATCCTTTAAATGTTGATCACAGGATCCTCACTGCCTCAGCCACCTCCTCTCTATCTCCGCCAGGAGTAAGCTGAATGACCTGGATCAGGTCTCTAAAATGAAGGGCTTGAATTAGACAGTAGTTCTCACACTTGAGCGTGTGTCAGCTGTGAAACACGGATATTGTCAGGGCCTCATGCACAGAGTGTCTCTTGAGAATCTGTATTTCTAGTCCCCGGGCAAACTGATACTGCTGGCCCCAGATGGGCCATACTCTGAGAACTGGATCTTAAAAGCCCTTTCCCATTCAAGTGTTTTATATGTAATCTATTTATATTTTACATAATTATATTTTAAATATTTATAGTTTATGCTTTTAGGATTCTATAGTCAGTCCAAGACTGCATGGGGTCCTGGCTGGACAGGGTTTTCCAGGAAGGCACTGCCGCATGTTCTCAAAGAGCCAAGAGCTGGAGTTCGTAATTGGCCTTCAGCATCCTGGCCTCTTGGAAAGATGTGGGCATGTGGCCTTGAAAGACTTATCCTCTTGCTACATCCTTCTCCTCTGGAAAATGGGGGTAATGATACCATCCTACTCTATATAGTTTGAGGTGGAATCTGACGGTCATTCTCCTGAACCCCCATGGCCAAATACTGGTTTCATACCCAACCTCAAGATATGGATCATGATCAGTCAAAGCTAATTACATTCTTTTTTGCCAGAAACTTTGGAGGGGGAGGGCACATGACAGTTTTACAAAGGGAAAGCCTGTCGGGGCCTTCTGGGAAATAAAATTTACCCCAAAATAACAACAAGAACTTCTCAAGAGAAAGTCTTTTTCCCCTGTCCTTTTTTCCACTGTTTCCTGCTCACTTTGGTGTCCTGTGACGATACAATGTTGGAGCTGCAGTAGACCCTTTGCAGTCATGAGGCCATTCACCAGTGAATCCTGAAGACGGCAGAACGGAAAGACAGAGAGGACTTGGGTCCTTGAGTGGGTGTTTGAGTTGCTGGGCCAACCTATGGCCCATCAGCTCCAGATTCTTGTACATAAGAGGCTGCACAGATGAGCACCTGCCATGTTTACAATACACCAGACACACAATTATAGCTGACGATGCCTGCGAGGCAGATTTCTATATAATGCCTGGGACCTCGTTCATAATCAGCAAATCTAAGCTCTGGGCAATGATGAAAACCCTAATATTTTCCTACGGATAGAATCTTCTTTCATTTTTAATAAAATCTCTGGCTCAAGGAAACCCATTTCAAGAGGCAGTGTACTTTTACTGGGCTTTCCCTGATGGCTCAGCGTATTTCTAGTCCCCGGGCAAACTGATACTGCTGGCCCCAGATGGGCCATACTCTGAGAACTGGATCTTAAAAGCCCTTTCCCATTCAAGTGTTTTATATGTAATCTATTTATATTTTACATAATTATATTTTAAATATTTATAGTTTATGCTTTTAGGATTCTATAGTCAGTCCAAGACTGCATGGGGTCCTGGCTGGACAGGGTTTTCCAGGAAGGCACTGCCGCATGTTCTCAAAGAGCCAAGAGCTGGAGTTCGTAATTGGCCTTCAGCATCCTGGCCTCTTGGAAAGATGTGGGCATGTGGCCTTGAAAGACTTATCCTCTTGCTACATCCTTCTCCTCTGGAAAATGGGGGTAATGATACCATCCTACTCTATATAGTTTGAGGTGGAATCTGACGGTCATTCTCCTGAACCCCCATGGCCAAATACTGGTTTCATACCCAACCTCAAGATATGGATCATGATCAGTCAAAGCTAATTACATTCTTTTTTGCCAGAAACTTTGGAGGGGGAGGGCACATGACAGTTTTACAAAGGGAAAGCCTGTCGGGGCCTTCTGGGAAATAAAATTTACCCCAAAATAACAACAAGAACTTCTCAAGAGAAAGTCTTTTTCCCTGTCCTTTTTTCCACTGTTTCCTGCTCACTTTGGTGTCCTGTGACGATACAATGTTGGAGCTGCAGTAGACCCTTTGCAGTCATGAGGCCATTCACCAGTGAATCCTGAAGACGGCAGAACGGAAAGACAGAGAGGACTTGGGTCCTTGAGTGGGTGTTTGAGTTGCTGGGCCAACCTATGGCCCATCAGCTCCAGATTCTTGTACATAAGAGGCTGCACAGATGAGCACCTGCCATGTTTACAATACACCAGACACACAATTATAGCTGACGATGCCTGCGAGGCAGATTTCTATATAATGCCTGGGACCTCGTTCATAATCAGCAAATCTAAGCTCTGGGCAATGATGAAAACCCTAATATTTTCCTACGGATAGAATCTTCTTTCATTTTTAATAAAATCTCTGGCTCAAGGAAACCCATTTCAAGAGGCAGTGTACTTTTACTGGGCTTTCCCTGATGGCTCAGCAGTAAAAAAAAACAACCCTGCCTGCCAAGCAAGAGACTTGAGTTAGTTCCCTGGGTTGGGAAGATGCCCTGGAGAAGCAAATGGCACCCTACTCTAGTATTCTCACTTGGAGAATTCCATGGACGGAGGCGTTGCAAGAGTCAGACACGACTGAGCACAACAACGAGATGGCTGATTAACGACATTGTATTAATTTCAGGTGTACAGCAACGTGAATCAGTTACACATCTACACAGAGTTATTCTTTTTCAAATTCTTTTCCCATTTAGGATGTTACATAATATTGAGCAGAGTTTCCTGGGCTATATGGTTGGTCCTTGTTGATAATCCATTTTAAATACAGCAGTGTGCGCGTGTCCATTCCTAACTCTCACTCTATCCATTTCGCCCACCCCTCACCAAACTCTGTCCTTGGGTAACCCTAAGTTCATTCTTGAAGTTTGTGAGTCTGTCTCTGTTTCATAAGTAATTTCATTTGTATCATTTCTTTATCGACTCTGCTTATAAGTGGTATCATAGGATATTTCTCTTTCCCTGTCTGACTTCCCTCACTCAGTATAACACTCTCTAGGTCCATCCATGTCGCTGCCGATTGTGTTATTTTGTTCTTTTTAATGGGACTTTCTTCCATGTCCTTTATGAATGAGCCCAGAAGTACCGTGGAGTGTCTGCTTTTTAACCACGGGTACAGCCAGGGGTGCTGAAAACAGCAGAAGGATGGGGAGAAGGGAAGAAAAGGGGAGACTTCAGCTCCCCACTGTCTCCTTCCTCCTGTGATTAAGGCAACTGAAATTAGCCTCTTCCTCCCAACTGCCTGCACACCGTCAGGGCAAACTTCAATAAGGCAGGATCGTCTTGTTTCCCACTTTCACATCCAAAGCTGTTACTTTCCCCTCCTCTCCCCCGAGTCAGAATTGGATGCTATATCTGTAAGAATTCATTACGGAGATATTCCACCTGGCGACCCAATCAGACTGGCAGCAGCATAAAGGCTGATTATCCATAAACCCATCTGTCCTCATTAATCTGGGTAATGATCTGCACAGGCCCAGCCAGGCGCCCAGAAAGCTGGCCTGGAGGGGCTCGGTGCAGGCGGGCCCCGGCGATCACACGACCCTGTTCCCTGCCTCCCTGTCCGGAGCCACATCGGAGGTGACAACAGCCTGAGGTCTAAACGCAGCCACGGAGACAAATCATTAACCGCCCTCCGAGGGGACGGGACCGTCTTCCACAAACTTCAAGTCCATCCCGTTTCCCAAGGCTCAGGTGACTCCTGACCCCATTCACACCTTCCTTTCCTCGGCCCTGCTGCCACCACCCAGCAAGAAATAATCTAGCTTTCTTCAAAGGTGGTTTTATAACCTTGTGGATGTTTGGGAGTTAAAAATACAAACCCGTGGACTGAAAACTTGGTCAACACCCTCGCTGACCAGCTCCCAGGCAGACTCTAAACCTTGGAATTACCCTATGGGCTGCCACGGTTGGGATCTGGCTGACAGCCACAGCTGCCATTATGCTCCCCAAAGGAGCCCAGAGCACCCCTTTTCCGACAGCAAGCACACTGACTGCTCAGCTCCCCTGTAACACCTCAGTGCATGCCCAACACCAACCCACACTCGTTACTAAGAAGGCTGACATTTCAAGTGGTTTCAGAAGGAGCAGCTGTTTATCTACAGTAAGGATGTGTCCTAATCTGCAATTACCCAGGTATCTATGGGACTCTCCTCTTGAATGTCCCCTGAGGTCATCAGCTCCGCTTATCTAAAGCTGAACGTCTGCCCCCACCCTACCCCCAACATCTGAATGAAGTTCTCCTTCCAACACTTGAATTTGTATCTTGTCACCACTACCAGCAGTGCAGGAGCCCTGGGTTTGATCCCTGGGTGGGGAAGACTCCCTGGAGGAGGGCATGGCAACCCACTCCAGTATTCTTGCCTGGAGAGTCCCAAGGACAGAGGAGCCTGAGGGGCTACAGGCCCACCAGAGGTTGCAAAGAGTCAGACACAACTGAGCAAATAAGGACACTCTCCTAAGTTCACCTTCTCAGAACGGGAGCCTGACACTCCTTTCCTCCCTCCCAGAGCTGCTCTCCCCACTGGATCAGCTTCCAGGCTCTAACAGCATTTGGCAGCGTCCATGGCTACACTGACGGCTACCAAGTTCAGTCATTTATTGCGTGTGGGTGCTCAGTACCTTTAGCGTCTGTGCCTTTAACGTCTTTATGAACCTTCCTTGCCACTGAGAAATCGCTCTTAGCTACTCTGAGCTACAATTCACAGTGTACACAAGGGGGTTCTCTGATGCCTGAGCTTCATTCTGATCCCCAGCAGCCCCAAATTAAATGACATCACCAGGAAGAAAAGCCATCTGTTCAGCAACCCAGACCCCAGTGCCCAAGCCACCATTCTTGGGACAGCATCTGACTCGGACCAAAAGGAGGTGAGGATCGCCTTGGAAAATTAACCACATAAATGGTGCCATGTACCCTCCTTTCCCAAAAGGGAACCGGGGACCTTCGTTACACGGTACAGTATCTCTCAACTCCAGAAGACTCACTGTTGCTGTTCAGTCCCTAAGTCACGTCCGACTCTGCGACCCCATGACTGCAGCGTGCCAGGCTCCCCTGTCTTTCACTATCTTGGAGTTTGCTCAGATTCATGTCCATTGAGTCGGTGATGCTCTCTAACTATCTCACCCTCTGCCGCCCCTTCTCCTTTCGCCTTCAATCTTTCCCAGTATCTGGGAATTTTCCAGAGAGCTCAAGCCATGTTAAAATTGGGGGATAGAGCACCTTTCCCCTGATTAGAGTTTGCCTGAAAGCGGCTGATTGTAACCACATTAGCAGCATCCCTTCTCTGATCCACCTAAACAATAGACATAAATGTCTTTATGTGTATAAATGTGTGTGTGCCCCCATAGATATACGAATAAATATATATCAGATTGGAAACTAAGGAGACAGGTCTCATTTGCTTCCCCCACCCCGGGGCTCTAATCAAGATGCATTTTTTGGAGTCTGCATTCAATTCCAATTAAGGGATGCTTTTATACCTTTTATAGAGGAATGCCTATATTTAACACTACCATTCACTCTAAGAAGCAATTGGATTTTATAAGGTATGAAGCTTTAATGTCAGCTTCCATCACCTTCTCAGAACGGGAGCCTGACACTCCTTTCCTCCCTCCCAGAGCTGCTCTCCCCACTGGATCAGCTTCCAGGCTCTAACAGCATTTGGCAGCGTCCATGGCTACACTGACGGCTACCAAGTTCAGTCATTTATTGCGTGTGGGTGCTCAGTACCTTTAGCGTCTGTGCCTTTAACGTCTTTATGAACCTTCCTTGCCACTGAGAAATCGCTCTTAGCTACTCTGAGCTACAATTCACAGTGTACACAAGGGGGTTCTCTGATGCCTGAGCTTCATTCTGATCCCCAGCAGCCCCAAATTAAATGACATCACCAGGAAGAAAAGCCATCTGTTCAGCAACCCAGACCCCAGTGCCCAAGCCACCATTCTTGGGACAGCATCTGACTCGGACCAAAAGGAGGTGAGGATCGCCTTGGAAAATTAACCACATAAATGGTGCCATGTACCCTCCTTTCCCAAAAGGGAACCGGGGACCTTCGTTACACGGTACAGTATCTCTCAACTCCAGAAGACTCACTGTTGCTGTTCAGTCCCTAAGTCACGTCCGACTCTGCGACCCCATGACTGCAGCGTGCCAGGCTCCCCTGTCTTTCACTATCTTGGAGTTTGCTCAGATTCATGTCCATTGAGTCGGTGATGCTCTCTAACTATCTCACCCTCTGCCGCCCCTTCTCCTTTCGCCTTCAATCTTTCCCAGTATCTGGGAATTTTCCAGAGAGCTCAAGCCATGTTAAAATTGGGGGATAGAGCACCTTTCCCCTGATTAGAGTTTGCCTGAAAGCGGCTGATTGTAACCACATTAGCAGCATCCCTTCTCTGATCCACCTAAACAATAGACATAAATGTCTTTATGTGTATAAATGTGTGTGTGCCCCCATAGATATACGAATAAATATATATCAGATTGGAAACTAAGGAGACAGGTCTCATTTGCTTCCCCCACCCCGGGGCTCTAATCAAGATGCATTTTTTGGAGTCTGCATTCAATTCCAATTAAGGGATGCTTTTATACCTTTTATAGAGGAATGCCTATATTTAACACTACCATTCACTCTAAGAAGCAATTGGATTTTATAAGGTATGAAGCTTTTAAAGCTACCTTGAGGCTCCAAACCTTCTTTCTGCTGCTCATGAGCCAAGTTGCCTGAACACAAGATACAAAGCTGGGAGGAGCTGCCCAGGCACCAGAGAACCCACATCACACTTCTGTGCACAGGGATTGGGCTGATTTGGGGCATCTAATGGAGCAAATCCCTTTAAAAAAATATATAAGTGATTTGAAGGAATTGGCCCACTGATTCTTTTAAGAATTCAGAATTAGGTTTTAAACATGACAACTATAAACAAAGAAGCAGGAGAAATGTTCAGAAATATACTCTGTTGGGAAAATATATCCATAGCAGGGGAAAAGGAGGACTTCTACAATATCTACTGAAATTAGTCACAATGGGTCCCATCTCTGCTTTCATGACAAATCAGAATTTCTACATCATAAAACAATCCTCTGTGTAAAACTTCAAATAAAAGTAAAAATGAAACACCCGTTGTGTCAACAGGATAAGTTTACAAAACTAATCCTTTGTGGCTTCCCTGGTGGTCCAGTGGGTAAGGATACCGCCTTGCAGTGAAAGGAACATCGGTTCGATCCCTGGCCTGGGAAGATCCCACATGCCGCGGAGCGGCTGGACCCATGTATCCAATTACTGAGCCGGAGCTCTGGAGCACAAGCGCCCAGAGCCGGTGCTCTACAGTGAGAGAAGCCCTGCCATGGGAGGCCCACATGGGCCAAAGAACAAAGATGGATGAAAAATAGATAAATGAAAGACCAAGAGAAGTGGCCCTCCCGCCCCCCTCCCTCCCCACCCCCCCCCCCAAAAACACATTAAAAAAAAAAAAAGCTAACCCTTCGGACGTGAACCTGCCTTTATTACAGACCAAGAGAGACCAGTGTCCCCGTCTCTCTCCTCCACAGGGTATTCAAGAGTGGATGGACAATTATAAACATTAATGCACATAATAATGAACCATCACACTACAGGACGCAAATAGAGGCGCAAATATAGAGAACAGACTTGTGGATACCACAGGGGTAGGAGAGGGTGGGATGAACTGAGAGTGTAGCATTGAAATATAGACATTACTCTAAGAAGCAATTGGATTTTATAAGGTATGAAGCTTTTAAAGCTACCTTGAGGCTCCAAACCTTCTTTCTGCTGCTCATGAGCCAAGTTGCCTGAACACAAGATACAAAGCTGGGAGGAGCTGCCCAGGCACCAGAGAACCCACATCACACTTCTGTGCACAGGGATTGGGCTGATTTGGGGCATCTAATGGAGCAAATCCCTTTAAAAAAATATATAAGTGATTTGAAGGAATTGGCCCACTGATTCTTTTAAGAATTCAGAATTAGGTTTTAAACATGACAACTATAAACAAAGAAGCAGGAGAAATGTTCAGAAATATACTCTGTTGGGAAAATATATCCATAGCAGGGGAAAAGGAGGACTTCTACAATATCTACTGAAATTAGTCACAATGGGTCCCATCTCTGCTTTCATGACAAATCAGAATTTCTACATCATAAAACAATCCTCTGTGTAAAACTTCAAATAAAAGTAAAAATGAAACACCCGTTGTGTCAACAGGATAAGTTTACAAAACTAATCCTTTGTGGCTTCCCTGGTGGTCCAGTGGGTAAGGATACCGCCTTGCAGTGAAAGGAACATCGGTTCGATCCCTGGCCTGGGAAGATCCCACATGCCGCGGAGCGGCTGGACCCATGTATCCAATTACTGAGCCGGAGCTCTGGAGCACAAGCGCCCAGAGCCGGTGCTCTACAGTGAGAGAAGCCCTGCCATGGGAGGCCCACATGGGCCAAAGAACAAAGATGGATGAAAAATAGATAAATGAAAGACCAATAGAAGTGGCCCGCCTGCTCCCCTCGCTCCCCAACCCGACCCCCCCCAAAAACACATTAAAAAAAAAAAAAAAAAGCTAACCCTTCGGACGTGAACCTGCCTTTATTACAGACCAAGAGAGACCAGTGTCCCCGTCTCTCTCCTCCACAGGGTATTCAAGAGTGGATGGACAATTATAAACATTAATGCACATAATAATGAACCATCACACTACAGGACGCAAATAGAGGCGCAAATATAGAGAACAGACTTGTGGATACCACAGGGGTAGGAGAGGGTGGGATGAACTGAGAGTGTAGCATTGAAATATAGACATTACCATATGTAAAACAGATGACTCATGGGAAGTTGTTACACAGCACAGGGAGCTCAGACCACGCTCTGTGACGACCTAGAGGGGTGAGACGGGATGGAGGATGGGAGAGACGTTCAAGAGGGAGGGGACATAGGTATAACTTATGGCTGATACACGTTGTCGTATGCAGAAACCAACACAACATTGTAAAGCAACTAAATTCCAATTGAAAAAAAAGAACCACGGAGTCCACATTCTTTTATGAGAGCAGAGCACCTACCTTACCTTTATAGCCTTTAAGGGACCTGCCTTCCTCCAATCTTGGCTGTTTCCAAAATCTATTATCCCTCTCTAGGCTAAGCAGATCTTTCTAAAGATTTATTTATTTATTTATTTATTTATTTTGGGCGGGGGTCGGGTTGGGGAGGGAGGGGGACGGGCGGGCCACTTCTATTGGTCTTTCATTTCTCTATTTTCATCCGTCTTTGTTCTTTGGCTCCTGTGGGCCTCCCATCACGGTGGCATCTGTCGTTGCAGAGTGCCAGCTCTGGGCGCATGCGCTCCAGAGCTCCGGCTCAGTGATTGGACACATTGGTCTAGCCGCTCCGCAGCACGTGGGATCTTCCCAGGCCAGGGATTGAACCGGCGCCCCTTGCACTGCAAGGCAGTGTCCTTACCCACTGGACCACCAGGGGAAGCCCTAAGCAGATCTTTCTAAGGACGAATCAGGCCAAGCCCCTCTCTAAAATTGTTCAGCCACCATGGTCACGGTATGGTCTACGTCTCTTCCTTTTCTCCAGGGTTTCATCCTCATTCCACTGCACTGAAATGTGTGCAGTTCCTTGAATCTGCATTTTTTATTTCCCACCTCAGGGCTTTGTCCACACAGCTTCCCCCTCCTGGAAAGTCCTTTTATGCATGGTCCACATGGCAAACATCAGTCATCTTTTAATGCACAGTTTGGGGGCCTCTTTTACGTGAGATGTTTCCTGGTCACCCTGGCATTTGATCCCAGCAGTCCTAAGGTTTGAGTGCACATACTGGTCTTTGTGTGGCTGGACTGCTGCTTATTTCACCTCAGGTTTCCGGCATCCGACAAGATTCTATCTCAAAATAGACTATATGGAGCAAATGGACATACTGAGCACCAGAGGACAAGGAGGTGTGAGTCATGGTGCCGGCTTTCAAAGAACTTGGAATTAAATTAAGCTTAAGAACACAATTTGCAGTTAAATGTCTCGTTAAAAAGGGCACAGATATAGCCTCACCTTCAAAATGAGGATGTCATCTACAGAGATTTTAGAAACATTGAAAGGAGCTATTCTGGTGACTCAGATGGTAAAGAATCAGCTTGAAATTTGGGAGACCTGGTTTCAATCCCTGGATGGGAAAGACCCCCTGGAGAAGGGAAAGGCAACCCACTCCAGTATTCTTGCCTGGGAAATCCCATGAACAGAGGAGTCTAGCGGGCTACAGTGCATGTGGTTGCAAGGAGTCAGACACAAGCAAGTTTGTCCCAACTTCATGTCAGGTGGCCAAAAGGAGTGGAGTGTCAGCTTCAGCATTAGTCTTTCCAGGGAATATTCAAGGTTTATTTCCCTTAGGATTGACTGGTTTGAGCTCCTTACTATCCAAGGACTCTCCCGAGTCTTCTCCAGCACTATAACTGGAAAGCATCAATTCTTCAGCACTCAGCCTTCTTTATGTAGTCACTTTGCCGAAGCTCAGTAAATAATAGCTCTCTCCTTTTCTTTCCTGTGGAAGTTGTCCCTTCTAGTCTGCATTTCTTTGAGTTCTTCTAGGAACTGCTGCATCAGTTTTCACTGGAAGGAAGTCAGTTGGTGAAATCAAATTGGCTTTTCAACGGGACCTCGAAGAACAGCCTCTCCATCTTTCTTCTCCCCTTATTACTGTGAAAGTGGGCATCACGACTACTTCATTAACTTCTGCCGCCTTCCTGATCAACAGTCCCGGGTGCAAAGGAGTCCATCCAGGATAGATCAGCCTGCATTCCTAAAACTCTCTGTGTGATTCTGACCTGTTCCAATATTAACTTCCTCTAAAATTCATAAGCACCTACACCATATTCACACTGTGTTTGATATTCTCTGCCAGTCTAATTCATTGTCATTGCCGCTAAGTGGCTCAGTGTAGAACTGGAAGTTAAGACTTCCTGGCTTGAGAGAGAGCAATTAAGATAGAAGCTTGATAACGTTAAGGAAGAATTTTCCATTTTGAGTCATTATTATTCACCAGTAATTAAATTTAAATTTTAACAGATGCCATTTTGCCACCATCGAGAGGTGTTTTTAATCTATGAATACATATATAGTAAAATATTTTTGACATCCAATCATCATTGTATTTTTGGAATGTTGTTAGTGTGGTCGTGAATCCATCTTCATTTAATAGAATGCTGGTCTCAGTTGTCTAGGGCTATAATCAGGAGTTTTTGCTTATTTTCATAATTCAAATTGAACTATGTACTTTTTTGTATTGAGGTAGACATCATGTCACGTCTGTTACCAAGGTTATTAACACATGAGTAAGAAAACTTTCCATATACTTCATTCCTCTGCTTCTTTTTTTAATGCATATGTTTGTCTATTTACTTATTTGGCTGTGCTGGGTCTTACTTTTGTCACAGGGAATCTTTAGTTGCAGCTTGTGGACTCAGTTGCTGCATCTGGGATCTAGTTTCCTGACAAGGGATTGAACCTTGTCCCTTTGCATTGCAAGTGCAGAATCTTAGCCACTGGACCACCAGAGAAGTCCCAGTTTCTTGCACATTTAATGAAACCAACCAATAAGACCACCCATCCAGGCCCATGAGTCCTTGTTATTGTAAATTTTGGCATCACTAGAAATCAGTCTTTAGTTCATTTTTATGGGTATACTCCTTAAAATTAGGCTATTTTGAAATGCTCAATTTTATTTTTCTAATTACACAGAAAGCTTTCTATATTCTTTTTTCTCCATTCATCAAAAAGAATTAAAGAGAGATTAGATTCATTTTTTTATAATTTCCATAGTTTATTGTCATGTAATTGTTGGTTTTTGGCTTAATACAGGCAGACCTTGGAGATATGGTGGGTCCAGTTCCAGATCCCCACAATAGAGCAAACATCAGAATAAAGCAAGTCACAATCTTTTTGGTTTCTCAGTGCACTAAAAAAATGTGTGTTTACACTATACTGCAGTTTATTAAATGTGCAATACCGTTATGTCTAAGGCCAATTTACACGCCTTAATTTAAAAAAGAAAAAAAAACCTGCTAACCATCATCTGAGCCTCCAATGAGATTAGAATCTTTTGGTGGTGGAGCCAGACTGACACTCTGTTGCCTGGTGTACCCAACCACCTTCCTTAGTGATCTTAGATCTGCTGGACAACTTGCCACGGCTCCTACATCAGCAGCTGCTGCTTCACCTTTCACTTTTCAGATCATGGAAGCAGCTTCTTTCCTTAAACTTCATGAACAAGGCTAGCTTCCACCCCTCCTTCTGCAGCTTCCTCATCTCTTTCAGCCGTCATGGAATCGAAGAGCATTAGGGCCTGCTCTGGATTAGATTCTGGTTTAAGGGAATGTTGTGACTGTTTAGATCTCTATGCAGACTGCTCGGACTTTCTCCACATCAACAATAAGGCTGTTTCACTTTCTCATCAGTCATGTCTTCAGTGGAGCAGCCCTCTTACTTTCCTTCAAGAGCTTTTCCTTTGTGTCCACAACTTGGCTACTGTTCATTGCAAGACGCCTGGCTTTTCTCCTCTCCTGGCTTTCGACCTGCCTGCCCCTCACAGTTAAAGCCTCTCTAGCTCCTGATTTAAAGTGACAGACGTGCGACTCTTCCTTTCCCTTGAGCCCTTAGAGGCCATTGTGGGGTCAGTAATGCACATGATTTCCATACTGCTGTGTCTCAGGGACTGGAGAGCAATGGGGAACAGTGGATGGAAAGGCCGGTCAGGACACACACGTGTATCCAGTTGGCCACCTTGCTTGGGCACAGCTCATAGTACCTGAAAACAATCACAGTAGGAACCAATGATTAGCAACCACCGATCATTATAAAAATATAATAATAAGGAATAAGTTTGAAACACTGTGGGAATTTCCCAAATGTGACATATGACGAGAAGCGAGCAAACGGGGCTGATGGACTTGCTCTACGTAGAGTTGCCAAAAACCTGAAATTTATAAAAATTCAGTCTCTAGGAAGTTCAAAGAGTACTTCTGTGTAACTCTTTCCTCCTGTTTTCATCTGATTTACCTTGCTTTTCCTTTTCGAACTTGGATTGAATCTTTAACCAACTGAATTCATTTCTCATTCCTCTCACTTATTTTCATTTTTGAGCCCAAAGTCTTGCTTTTATCACTGCGTCCACATCACCTTTATGTCTGAGATGGAGAATTCTCATTTTCACTCTTTTCGAAGATGTTTGAAATCACAGGTTCAAGTTGACTTTGTTTCTTTTCAGATGATTGCAATTTGTGGTCCATGTGATTGACATTTGTGATCACAGAAAACAGCCCATATAATTTCTCCCATTTGAAGCAGGTTAAGGTTTTCTTTGTGATCTAATTTCATTTTATAGCTGTTCAGTGAACTCTTACCAAAGGGTATTCAACTGCTTGTAAGGTACAAATTCCAATTTGGTCTACTTAATTAAACTCAGTAATGTTACGGTCCAGGCTCTCTTTATTCCCACTTACTTGTGGTGGCTTCGTCTTTCAGAGATGTGGGGAACTGTGCTCAAGTCTTTCTCTTCTCCTAGCTTTCAAAATTTTTCTTGTGTACATTATGCAAAATATTTAGCGCTACACGTCAGTGATGCGCAAGTATATTTTCTTAGGTCTGTAGGGAGCTTTGTACTTTTTCTCAAAATAAAATAACTTCCATCAATTGAAATGTTTTTCTGCCTTTAATTCTTAGTTACATAGTACTATTACAGCAATCTTTTATTTGAGACTTTTGCTTTTTCTGTTTGTTAATTTACCTGTGTATATTAACCCAACATTTTGGTTTTAATCTTGTCATTTTCTCTTTTTCTTCATCTTTCATTTTTTTCAATTTTTCTTTCTTAAGAAGGACAGACCTATCTCAAGGATATTGCAGGGTCTGAATCCAGACCATAGCAATAAAGCAAGTTACACAAATTTTGAAGTTTCCCAAGGTATATAAAAGTTTATGTTTACACTAAAGTGTTAAAGTGTACAGTAGTACTATGTCTAAAAAGAGCAATGTGCACACACCTTGATTTTAAAATGTTTTATTGCTAAAAATCTTATCATCTGAGTCTTTGGCAAGTTGTAGTATCAACTCATCAAAAATCATGGATGAGAGAACCCCATAACAAACAAATAATCATTTTAAAAGCCTGAAATAGGGCTTCCCTGGTGATCCAGTGGGTGGAGAGTCTGCCTTGCAGTGCAGGGGCGCCGGTTCTATCCCTGGCCTGGGAAGATCCCACTTGCGACGGAGCAGCTGAACAGGTGTGTCCAATTACGAGTCAGCGCTCTGGAGCGCATGCGCCCAGAGTCGGTGCTCTGCAACGAGAGAGGCCACTGCAATGGGAGGCCCACACAGGCCAAAGAACAAAGATGGATGAAAATAAATATAAAACTAAAAACAGGCATGATGTGGGGGAAAAAAAGTTTGAAATAATGTGAGAATTACCAAAATACGACACAGAGGCACAAAGTGAGCAAATACGATTGGAAAAACGGTGCTTCCTCGACACAATTGCCACAGGCCTTTCATTTGTCGAAAGCGCAGTATCTGTGAAGCACAATAAAATGAAGTACACCTCACTTTACAGGTAATGTAAGTAATTTTGCTTAGTGTTTTATTGTTTTTCAGACTTTCTTGTTTTTTGTTTTTTTTTTTTATTTTTTTTTGCGGAGGGGCAGGTTGGGGAGGGAGGGCGGCAGGCGGACCACTTCTATTGGTCTTTCATTTATCTATTTTCACCCATCTTTGTTCTTTGGCCCGTGTGGGCCTCCCATCGCGGTGGCCTCTGTTGTCGCAGAGCACCGGCTCTGGGCGCATGCGCTCCAGGCCAGGGATCAAACCGGCGCCCCTTGCACTGCAAGGTGGTGTCCTTACCCACTGGACCACCAGGGAAGCCCTTTCTTGTAGTTTTATACCATGTTTTATTTATTTTGTTTCCCCTGGTAATATTACAATTGGCTGGTAGTTTAAAAAATTCATACCAGTGATTACCCCTAAATTTTATAAAACCATACTTAAAAAAACGTACTTGAAAATAGACTTCTTTAACCATCAAAATCAAAAATAAAATCTCTTACATGGTGAAATGGATGGATAGATGATAAAACAAGTAGAGTAAAACGTTAATGGTAGAATCTAGGTGATGGGGATGTTGGTGTTCATTGTCAAATTCTTTCAGTTTTACTCTATGTGTGAAAATGTTCAGACATAAAACGCTGAGAAACTAATGCACAGGTTAGTTTAATATAAAGAATATCAATAAAATCTCTTTCACTCCTCCTCTATAAGATGGCACATTTGGGGGCTTCCCTGGCAGTCTAGTGGGTAAGGACACTGCCTTACAGTGCAAGGGGCGCCGGTTCCATCCCTGGCCTGGGAAGATCCCACGTGCCGCGGAGCGGCTGAACCGATGTGTCCAATTACCGCTCTGGGGCGCATGCGCCCAGAGCCACTGCTCTGCAACAACAGAGGCCGCCGTGATGAGAGGCCCACACGGGCCGAAGAACAAAGGTGGAAATAAATGAAAGACCAATAGAAAGTGGCCAGAAAAGAGAAAAAGATTTTTTTAAAAAGATGGCGGATTAGGTTCACAATTATTATTTTTTTAAGCCTTTATTAAGTTTGTTACAGTGTTGCTTCTGTTTTATGTTTTGTTTTTTGGCCGCAAGGCTTGTGGGATCTTAGCTCTGGGACCAGGTTCCAGCCAGCACCCTTACTAGAAGGTGGAGTCTTAACCACTGGACCCCAGGGAAGTCCCAGCCTGTGACCCTTGCCTACACTTTTCATAGTTTAGTTATAATGTTTAGAATTTTTGAAACATTATTATGATGAAATTATAATGTATCCATCATATTCGTTCTCTTTCTTCCCCTTAGTTTGCAGAGTATATATAAAATGATTCTATCTAACTTCTTTAATTCTCCAGTACTTACTTACAGTAACAACCCCATTTCTACTTGTTTGGATTCATCTCTGTGCCAACTTAATGGCTTTGTGGAATAATAGTTTTTAAAGAGATTTCGTGGGTATTTTAACTTTCTGAAATCTTTCAGCCTCCTTCTCCTACACCAAAAAGAGAAAAGTCAAGGTTTATCTTTTCTTTCAAAAGAGTAGTTTGGAGAAGTCTGAATTAAATAAAGACAGTAATTTTTAAATCTTTGTAAAAATAAATTTTCTGTATTTATTTTTTAGCTGCGCTGCGTTTTTATTGTTCCTTTGCTTCATTGCTTCATTGGGCTTTTCTCTAGCTGCAGTGAGCAGGGGCTACACTCTAGCTGTGCTCGGGCTTCACCTTCTGGTGGCTTCTCTTGGTGCAGAGTTCAGGCTCTAGGGCCCAGGGGCTTCAGTAGTTGTAGCATATGGGCTCCGTATTTGCAGCTCCTGGGATCTAGAACACAGGTTCAATAGTTATGGCACATAGGTTTAGTTGCTCCCCGGTGTATGGGATCTTCCTGGACCAGGGATCCAACCCACATCTCCTGCACTGGCAGACAGATTCTTTGCCAGCAAGCCACCAGGGAAGCTCTATTCTTATTTTATTATTTTATTATCACTGTAAGCCTGACTATAAATAAAATAAGCTCCTATTTGTTATTTTTCTCCCTACTTACGTGATTTTATACATCTTTGTAAAGGTACCACAACATATGATGGTCCTGGTTGTTCTTTGTCTTTTCTTTTATTAATTGGGCTTAGTGTTTACTTGGACTTCCCTGGTGGCTCAGATGGTAAATAATCTGCCTGTCAGTGCAGCAGACCTGGGTTTGATCCCTGGGTCAAGGAGATCCCCTGGAGAAGGAAATCGCAAGCCTCTCCAGTATTTTTGCCTGGAGAATCCCATGGACAGAGGAGCCTGGTGGACTACAGTCCATAAGGTTGCAAAGCGTCAGACACGACTGAGCAACTGACACCATTTTCAACTTCAGACAGGTTTTCTTTTGTCTTTACTATCATTTCTCTCTTTTCCTCTTCTCTAGGGATTCTCTTCCCGGAGTGTAGTTTCAATGCAACATTGTACTTTTTATTTCCTCTCACGAATCTTATTTCATTGTAGTTTTCCTCCAAAATTTGGAAACTTTTCTCAATTTGATTCAGCATCAAGGGTTTTCAGATGGTGATAGCCATGGAAAACAATTTCAGACAAAATCTCAGATGAGCGAATTATAAAGAATAACTTTAAAAAGAAAGACCACTTGCTCAGTTTGACATGGGGATCAGGAGTGCTCACCTGACTGCCTAAACCTGTGTATCCCTTGTGGCACCCTCTGAGAGGCCTTCAAGATGACCTAGGGTGCTCAGTTTGAAAAATACTGCTCTGTGTTTCTGGTTAAATGTTCTACAGTGTTAATGTATTCCTTTTGTTATCGTTGTTATTTAGTGGCTAAGTCGTGTCTGATTCATTGCAGCCCCATGGACAGAGGAGCCTGGCAGGCTACAGTCCAGGCGAGAATACTGGAGTCGGTTGTGATTTCCTTCTCCAGGGCATCTCCCCAACCCAGGGACTGACATGTCTCTGATACTGGCAGAAACGCTGCCTTTACTATTTCTATTATTGATTTTTATTTGATGGTTTCATTTTTAATGCTGTATTTAATTTATTATTAAATAATAATATTACTATTTAGTATTATTACAATACTATATTTAATTTATTATTCTAAACTTCTTCATGAAGTTGTATACCTAATTCCTCTATACACCTGTAACTTCACAAAGCTTAAACTCTTCATTTAATTGGCAAAACAGGCCAAAATATTTAAAAGTCAGACTTAACAAACATTTAGAACAGTTTTGATAGACCTTTTGGCATTCTTTGTTATAAGATCTCTTTGAAAAGCCAAGATAGTAAAGGAGGAAGTCGATGTATAATGTTTCTCTTTTTTAAAAAAATAAAAAAGCTAAATATATTTTTTTTAATTAATTTTTTTGGCTGCTTCTATTGGTCTTTCATGTATTTATTTTCATCCATCTTTGTTCTTTGGCCTGTGTGAGCCTCCCATCTCAGTGGCCTCTCTCATTGCAGAGCACCGGCTCTGGGCGCGTGCGCTCCAGAGCTCCAGCTCGGCCATTGGACACATTGGTCCAGCAACTCCGCGGCACTTGGGATCTTCCGAGGCCAGGGATCAGACCAGTGCCCCTTGTACTGCAAGACGGTGTCCTTACCCACTGGACCACCAGGGAAGCCCCTAAATATACATTTTAAAAATAAAAATTGAACTACTGAAAACCTCTGTCCAAAGGCGGGAGGGGTGCAGGATGTGGAATTGGCTCTGGTGACCACATAAGTTGAAAGGAAATGTAATAGTCTGTGCATTTTTGTACAGTTTTTGCATCTAGATCTGTTATCAATGGTTTTTACAAGCCATTAAATCTGAGTTTCCTTAAAAACTTTACTTATCACAAAAATCTCTTGTTTCATCAAAGTCCATTGTGTTTTCATCTCATCTGCAGCTTCCTGAAGTTTATGGAGCTCAAGTTAGATATTTTCTAAATGTTTTCTGCTCTTCCCTATCATAATTTATTTTTTTGTCCACAGAGCACCCTGTTCCTCGGCCTCTTAAGTCCCATGTTCTCTCTCTGGCATGTTCAAACCTTTGATCAGAGAGATCTCAGTCTTTATATTTGCTCATAAAAATTGTATATGGTTCTGCTTTGTCCCCTCCACCCCCAACACACACACCATGTATGTGTCTTCTGCAGGACTTCACAGCTCTCCCTGTTCCAAGCCGGCTTGCCTGTGATCTGCAATTCACTTAACCTGAAGAAGCAGCTGCCTGGTCAACTTTCTAATCTAAAGCAGTGTAGATGTATTTCCATGTCAAAACACTATATGAGAAACAGAGCCTCCTAATACCACAGTTTTTCCAGCTGCTAGAGTCTCATTTCTCCATTAGCATATTGGGGATTGTAGCCTAGAAGTCAGTCCAAGAGAGAGGCTGAAAGACTCTATAATGGGGAAAGAATTTCCTATGACCTCTTTTTCCCTATATAGCCTTCTTTACAGCACCTTCTGAGTTCAGGAAAGTAGACTTTCTTCCTGGCTTCTTGGAAATTTTTAAATCCTATTTCTGGTTTCCAACATTGTTGGAAATTTGAATCCCCTTCTATATATTTTTTAATTATGTCAGTGGGAAAGTAGGGAAGAGGATAGATTAAGAGTCATTGGTCTTCTGCCATCAGAATCCAAAAATGACTAAAGTTAATCAAATGCATTAGGCCACTGATCAAAACTCCAATTGTCCTTGAAATTATATGGAATGACTGGTAGTACTGACTTTTAAAAACTATTTATTTAGCTGTGTTGGATCATAGTTGAGGCCCAGGGCTCTCTAGTTGCACCTCTCGGGCCCAGTTGCTCTGTGGCAGATGGGAACTTATTTCCCCATCCAGGGCTCAAACTCACATTCCCTGAATTGGAAGTCCTATTCTTAACACTAGACCACTGGAGAAGTCCATGAAACAACTGGTAGCATTGCTACTGAATTTGTCACTTGAGTGCTAAGGAGTCAGGGGAGATCTTGTGTGTATACACACGCACATGTGTGTGCCCATGCATGGAATGTGGACAGGGACGTATGTTCACATGATGGTATAATAATCAAGTGATGGACAAACAAGAAATTTCATTGAATGTAGAACTGGAGACTTTGTTTACTAGTCTCTGGGGTGTTCCATACAGCCACTGTTAACTCAGTTACTCTATCTTGCCTCTGGACTTGATTCTACTTGATGTATGCTACTGTAAGGGGCTCTTGGTGGTAGTTATTCAGTTTCTCCTCACCTCTTCTCCCATGCTAACACTTCCCAATTTTATCTCAGCTCTTCAAGGCCTTTATATGAGTGGTTCCCTTATGGTATGAGGAAGGTTGACCCAACCCTCAGTGCCCTGGGTGGATCTTCATGGATCTAATCCAATGGGGTACGATCCTCTGCACTTTACAGAATTAATTCAGGTAACTGACCTAAGCCAACCAGTGCCTGGCTTTCCCCTTAGGCACTTTAGTCTTAGGCACTAATCTAAAATTGGCATGTATGGATTTCTCTGGTGTTCCAGTGGTTAAGAATCCTCCTGCCAATGTGGAGAACAAGGGTTCAGTCCCTAGTCCAGGAAGATCCCACATGCAGGGGAAGCAACTAAGCCCATGTGCCATAACTGCTGAGGCCTGCATGCCTAGAGCTAGTGCTCCACAAGAAGAGTCACTGTGATGAGAAGCCTGTGTATCAAAACTAGAGAGTTGACCCAGTTTGCTGCACCTAGAAAACCCGTGCGCAGAAACAAAGACCCAGTGCAGCCAAAACTAAATAAGCAAGCAGGTGACCTGGTGAGATGTGAGGAGAGGTTCCCTGAGGAACCACTGTTTCAGGAAAGGAAAGAGAGAACATACTGGAAGAAATGTCTTCTCTTTAGGACTAAACATCATGTCTGACCTCTCGCCCAGTTGCTCTGTGGCAGATGGGAACTTATTTCCCCATCCAGGGCTCAAACTCACATTCCCTGAATTGGAAGTCCTATTCTTAACACTAGACCACTGGAGAAGTCCATGAAACAACTGGTAGCATTGCTACTGAATTTGTCACTTGAGTGCTAAGGAGTCAGGGGAGATCTTGTGTGTATACACACGCACATGTGTGTGCCCATGCATGGAATGTGGACAGGGACGTATGTTCACATGATGGTATAATAATCAAGTGATGGACAAACAAGAAATTTCATTGAATGTAGAACTGGAGACTTTGTTTACTAGTCTCTGGGGTGTTCCATACAGCCACTGTTAACTCAGTTACTCTATCTTGCCTCTGGACTTGATTCTACTTGATGTATGCTACTGTAAGGGGCTCTTGGTGGTAGTTATTCAGTTTCTCCTCACCTCTTCTCCCATGCTAACACTTCCCAATTTTATCTCAGCTCTTCAAGGCCTTTATATGAGTGGTTCCCTTATGGTATGAGGAAGGTTGACCCAACCCTCAGTGCCCTGGGTGGATCTTCATGGATCTAATCCAATGGGGTACGATCCTCTGCACTTTACAGAATTAATTCAGGTAACTGACCTAAGCCAACCAGTGCCTGGCTTTCCCCTTAGGCACTTTAGTCTTAGGCACTAATCTAAAATTGGCATGTATGGATTTCTCTGGTGTTCCAGTGGTTAAGAATCCTCCTGCCAATGTGGAGAACAAGGGTTCAGTCCCTAGTCCAGGAAGATCCCACATGCAGGGGAAGCAACTAAGCCCATGTGCCATAACTGCTGAGGCCTGCATGCCTAGAGCTAGTGCTCCACAAGAAGAGTCACTGTGATGAGAAGCCTGTGTATCAAAACTAGAGAGTTGACCCAGTTTGCTGCACCTAGAGAAAACCCGTGCGCAGAAACAAAGACCCAGTGCAGCCAAAACTAAATAAGCAAGCAGGTGACCTGGTGAGATGTGAGGAGAGGTTCCCTGAGGAACCACTGTTTCAGGAAAGGAAAAGAGAGAACATACTGGAAGAAATGTCTTCTCTTTAGGTATCCAGTGTATCTGTTGACACCTGAAACAGTGACGACAGTTGAAAATATGAAGAGCAGTCACCTTGAAGCTAAAGTTGTCACTGCAAGGAGTTGAGCAGAAATGGGAAGAGGGACTAGTGCCTTGAGACCCTGTCGAGCAACTAAATCAGTCCCATCCTGAAGTCATCCCGCCTTCAGAATTTCCAGGTTTGTGAGCCATCAACCTTGACTTTTGTTGTTTAAACCACTTTGAGATGGTTTTTCCCTAAATTCAAACAGAGTCCCAACTAACTGGGTCAGAGGTCATATTCCCCTCTGTATCCCTTTCCTTAAACATGACATCAACTGTTTCAGTCCGTCTGTTTCCAAAAGGTTTGCCTTCAAGGAAGGAAAAGCACAGTGATTCAGAGAAGCCAGTAGGGGAGGTCAGCACCAGGGTACTGGCCATCTCTGAGAGATGAACCATGCCCACTGCCTCAGAGGACAGCCTCTGAACCCATTCAGTCACCCAGGTTTCTTTTTTACGGTGCACATGGCATTGTCAGTTGAGACCATAATCTTTCCCAAAGGGGGAATGTTGCCTTATCTTTGACAGTTCCCTCTAGAGTATGCTTGGTGGACCCTCTTGCAAAATGAGATGACTGGCCCTATAGGAGAAGACTTTCTCTGACTGGACTCAGACCACTGCCTAGGGGCCCCGTTTCTACATCCCTAGCACTAAACCCAAGGCCTGATTCACAGACTGCACCTCAAGGCTCTTGCTGGTTCTGGAAAAGGCCTGATGTCTGCCTTGTTGTTGATGTTCAGGCACTAAGCCATGTCTAGCTCTTTGCGACATGGACTCCATGGACTGCAGCGCACCAGGCTTCCCTGTTTTTCACAGTCTCCCAGAGTTTGCTCTAATGACGTAAATATCCCTACTTACAATGCTCACAGTTACCTAATTGAAGCTATTAATTGTCTCCAAAGGGTAGGATTTATTGCCTAGATGTTGTAAGGAGAAAGAAGCTAGAAATAGTCAATCCAATTGAAAGGTGACCTGGTGAGATGTGAGGAGAGGTTCCCTGAGGAACAGTTTGAAAAGAGAGAACATACTGGAAGAAATGTCTTCTCTTTAGGTATCCAGTGTATCTGTTGACACCTGAAACAGTGACGACAGTTGAAAATATGAAGAGCAGTCACCTTGAAGCTAAAGTTGTCACTGCAAGGAGTTGAGCAGAAATGGGAAGAGGGACTAGTGCCTTGAGACCCTGTCGAGCAACTAAATCAGTCCCATCCTGAAGTCATCCCGCCTTCAGAATTTCCAGGTTTGTGAGCCATCAACCTTGACTTTTGTTGTTTAAACCACTTTGAGATGGTTTTTCCCTAAATTCAAACAGAGTCCCAACTAACTGGGTCAGAGGTCATATTCCCCTCTGTATCCCTTTCCTTAAACATGACATCAACTGTTTCAGTCCGTCTGTTTCCAAAAGGTTTGCCTTCAAGGAAGGAAAAGCACAGTGATTCAGAGAAGCCAGTAGGGGAGGTCAGCACCAGGGTACTGGCCATCTCTGAGAGATGAACCATGCCCACTGCCTCAGAGGACAGCCTCTGAACCCATTCAGTCACCCAGGTTTCTTTTTTACGGTGCACATGGCATTGTCAGTTGAGACCATAATCTTTCCCAAAGGGGGAATGTTGCCTTATCTTTGACAGTTCCCTCTAGAGTATGCTTGGTGGACCCTCTTGCAAAATGAGATGACTGGCCCTATAGGAGAAGACTTTCTCTGACTGGACTCAGACCACTGCCTAGGGGCCCCGTTTCTACATCCCTAGCACTAAACCCAAGGCCTGATTCACAGACTGCACCTCAAGGCTCTTGCTGGTTCTGGAAAAGGCCTGATGTCTGCCTTGTTGTTGATGTTCAGGCACTAAGCCATGTCTAGCTCTTTGCGACATGGACTCCATGGACTGCAGCGCACCAGGCTTCCCTGTTTTTCACAGTCTCCCAGAGTTTGCTCTAATGACGTAAATATCCCTACTTACAATGCTCACAGTTACCTAATTGAAGCTATTAATTGTCTCCAAAGGGTAGGATTTATTGCCTAGATGTTGTAAGGAGAAAGAAGCTAGAAATAGTCAATCCAATTAGACGTAACCAGTACAGGTGAAGAGGTAACCAAGATGGCCTCTGGATAGATCACTACACGAGACACACAGTCAAGAGGCCTGGCTCACCGAGGTCTTTCCGTGGACAAACTCTGTGATAGGGGATGGTAACCCTTCTCATTATCCCTGCTATGCAGGAATTTACAGAGAGCCATGGGGTTGTGGTTACAAAAGGACGTTTCAATGGCCATGAATTAGAATCCATCCTAAGTTCTGGGTGCAGACAAGGGGAATAAAGTCCTCAAGGGGATTAATTCTCAGTCAGAAGAAGTGACCATTCAGAGCCTTCCTTGTGAAGTTGGAAATCTGAATGAACAACTCTTTTCCATTTCCATTCATCTTGCTCAACTAAATTCCTATTAAAATAACACATGCAAAATAAATAAAAAGAGACAAATACCTTAAACATATGAAACACTGACATCGATAGTTCAGTATTTCATGATTATTCTAGTATATTTATACACAAAAATATAAAATAAGATCCTAACCACAAATTATTTTTTAAAATAAATTACACATTTATATTACATTGTATTAAGTATGTTACAATAAATGAAACCAAACAACTAGAAGACCATTCAGCCTTTATTTTCCCAGGCTTTTTTCTCAGTTTAACTATTTTGTTTTGTTTTGTTTTGTTTTCTGGCCTCTAAGTCATCATTTGTTTTCATCCATCTTTATTCTTTGGCCTGTGTGGCCCTCCCATTGCAGTGGCCTCTCTCACTGCCGAGCACTGGCTCCTGGCACCTGTGCTCCAGAGCGCTGGTTCTGGAAAAGGCCTGATGTCTGCCTTGTTGTTGATGTTCAGGCACTAAGCCATGTCTAGCTCTTTGACATGGACTCCATGGACTGCAGCGCACCAGGCTTCCCTGTTTTTCACAGTCTCCCAGAGTTTGCTCTAATGACGTAAATATCCCTACTTACAATGCTCACAGTTACCTAATTGAAGCTATTAATTGTCTCCAAAGGGTAGGATTTATTGCCTAGATGTTGTAAGGAGAAAGAAGCTAGAAATAGTCAATCCAATTAGACGTAACCAGTACAGGTGAAGAGGTAACCAAGATGGCCTCTGGATAGATCACTACACGAGACACACAGTCAAGAGGCCTGGCTCACCGAGGTCTTTCCGTGGACAAACTCTGTGATAGGGGATGGTAACCCTTCTCATTATCCCTGCTATGCAGGAATTTACAGAGAGCCATGGGGTTGTGGTTACAAAAGGACGTTTCAATGGCCATGAATTAGAATCCATCCTAAGTTCTGGGTGCAGACAAGGGGAATAAAGTCCTCAAGGGGATTAATTCTCAGTCAGAAGAAGTGACCATTCAGAGCCTTCCTTGTGAAGTTGGAAATCTGAATGAACAACTCTTTTCCATTTCCATTCATCTTGCTCAACTAAATTCCTATTAAAATAACACATGCAAAATAAATAAAAAGAGACAAATACCTTAAACATATGAAACACTGACATCGATAGTTCAGTATTTCATGATTATTCTAGTATATTTATACACAAAAATATAAAATAAGATCCTAACCACAAATTATTTTTTAAAATAAATTACACATTTATATTACATTGTATTAAGTATGTTACAATAAATGAAACCAAACAACTAGAAGACCATTCAGCCTTTATTTTCCCAGGCTTTTTTCTCAGTTTAACTATTTTGTTTTGTTTTGTTTTGTTTTCTGGCCTCTAAGTCATCATTTGTTTTCATCCATCTTTATTCTTTGGCCTGTGTGGCCCTCCCATTGCAGTGGCCTCTCTCACTGCAGAGCACTGGCTCTGGGCACATGTGCTCCAGAGCGCTGGCTCGTAATTGGACATACCTGTCCAGCTGCTCTGTGGCACATGGGATCTTCCTGGGCTGGGGATTGAACCAGTGCCCCTTGCACTGCGAGGCAGACTCTTGATGCACTGGACCACCAGGGAAGCCCAGTTTGACTGTTTTTAAAATTGATTGTATTAAAGTAGAGCTGATTTACAATGTTGTGTCAATTTCTCCTTTACTTCAAAGTTATTCAGTTATATACATAAACATTATATTCAGCTATATATATATATATATATATATATATATATATACACATATGTATTCTTTTTCATATTCTTTTCCATTATGGTTTATCATACGATATTGAACATAGTTCCTCATGCTGTACAGTAGGACTTTGTTGCTTATGGTATTTTTCTAGTCTTATAATGGATAATTTCTTCCATAAACACAAAAGAAAATAAGAATTTCAGAAGAGAAGACAGACTGAGAGGTGTCACTGTATTTAACAGAAATACTGTATTTCATCTGTTTTATGATATTTTTAAACAGTTCTGAAATTGGGATCAATGACACTGTGAAGTTATTTTCAGACACATAGTAATTTTTATAGTAGTTATTATTACTCATGTGTGCCCAAGCTTGGTTATCACTATTTGTATCATTTTTGCTTCAACTGAGATTGTTCATTATTTCTATTAATACTATGTGGCCAAGTAACATAACTGAAAACAGAAAAAAAAAGTTGCCAAATTTTCAAAGCATCAGGAGGCTGGCACTACCAATTAGCACATCAGGCAGTACTATAGTTAAGGTGTTGAACACTGGAAAACTCCTGCTGACTTTGAATAGAATCTACTTAACTTTAGTGACATGTGATTCAATTAAATAAAACACCAAGTTGTGAGTTAACTCAAGTAGAAAAGTGACAACATAAAAAATTGCAGTTTGGGCAAGATAAGGGGAGTGGATAACAGCTTGGAGAAAAAACATTAAACTAGTTAAGGAGCATGCCTGTTAAAATACTGCATCACCAAACTGATCTTGATGGTACAAAGGATAACACAGCAGAGAAAAAATACATATCAATAAAAAGCTTGAGAGTCTTTGAAAAAAATGCAACTTGTCAAAACTGACACTAAGAGGAAATAAAAAATGAGACTATTCCTGTGTCAATGAAAGAAGTTGAATGACTAATTTTAAACCTCCCCATAAAGAAAGCTCCAAGCTCAAAGAGCTTCTAGAGTAAATTCTACAAATATTTCAAAAAGAACTATCTTAACACAAACTTTTCCAGAGAATAGTGAAAAGTAGGAACACCTTCCAGCTCCTTTATTCTTCATCCAGCATTTCTTTGATTTTAAAGCCTAAAAAAAAATTTTTACAGGAGTATCAATCCAATGAACCTTGATGTCAAAACCTAAAACAAAATAGTAACAAATCAGATGATCCAGTGATACAAGGAAAAGAATGAGGATCAAACAGTTGGTTTATTCTAAGACTGCAACTTGATTTAACATTTAAAACTTACTCAACAGATGAACATAAAAATGGAGAACACAAGTTTTCTTGAATAAGGGAGAAAGAACCACATTTGGAAAATTAACTATTTGTGATTTTGTTTAATTTTAGCGAATTGGGAATAAAAAGGAAACTTCTTAAGTCGATAAAAAGGAGTCTGCAAAATAAATATACAGTGAATTTAATTAATGGTGAAATCTGAAATTGATTCACCTAAGTTTGGAAATGAGACCAATAACAGCATCAGCAGTTCTGTATGAGCTTCCCAGGTGGTGCTAGCTGTAAAGAACCAGCCTGCCGATGCGAGAGACCAAAAGACGAGTTCAGTCTCTTTTGGATTTGGGGGAAGGAAAACTTCCTTGAAGGAGGAAATGGCAACCCCACTCCAAAACTCCTGCTGACTTTGAATAGAATCTACTTAACTTTAGTGACATGTGATTCAATTAAATAAAACACCAAGTTGTGAGTTAACTCAAGTAGAAAAGTGACAACATAAAAAATTGCAGTTTGGGCAAGATAAGGGGAGTGGATAACAGCTTGGAGAAAAAACATTAAACTAGTTAAGGAGCATGCCTGTTAAAATACTGCATCACCAAACTGATCTTGATGGTACAAAGGATAACACAGCAGAGAAAAAATACATATCAATAAAAAGCTTGAGAGTCTTTGAAAAAAATGCAACTTGTCAAAACTGACACTAAGAGGAAATAAAAAATGAGACTATTCCTGTGTCAATGAAAGAAGTTGAATGACTAATTTTAAACCTCCCCATAAAGAAAGCTCCAAGCTCAAAGAGCTTCTAGAGTAAATTCTACAAATATTTCAAAAAGAACTATCTTAACACAAACTTTTCCAGAGAATAGTGAAAAGTAGGAACACCTTCCAGCTCCTTTATTCTTCATCCAGCATTTCTTTGATTTTAAAGCCTAAAAAAATTTTTACAGGAGTATCAATCCAATGAACCTTGATGTCAAAACCTAAAACAAAATAGTAACAAATCAGATGATCCAGTGATACAAGGAAAAGAATGAGGATCAAACAGTTGGTTTATTCTAAGACTGCAACTTGATTTAACATTTAAAACTTACTCAACAGATGAACATAAAAATGGAGAACACAAGTTTTCTTGAATAAGGGAGAAAGAACCACATTTGGAAAATTAACTATTTGTGATTTTGTTTAATTTTAGCGAATTGGGAATAAAAAGGAAACTTCTTAAGTCGATAAAAAGGAGTCTGCAAAATAAATATACAGTGAATTTAATTAATGGTGAAATCTGAAATTGATTCACCTAAGTTTGGAAATGAGACCAATAACAGCATCAGCAGTTCTGTATGAGCTTCCCAGGTGGTGCTAGCTGTAAAGAACCAGCCTGCCGATGCGAGAGACCAAAAGACGAGAGTTCAGTCTCTGGATTTGGAAGATCTCCTGAAGGAGGAAATGGCACCCCACTCCAATATTCTTGCCTGAGAAATTACTTGGACAGAGAGGCCTGGAGGACCACAGTCCATGGGGTCACAAAAAGTCAGGCATGACTAAGCACAGAAATGCTTGTTAATATACATAAATAAAGAAAGAGAAAAAAGTGTTAGGGAAAGTTTGGGAAATAAGAATCTTTATGCACACATGATGTAACATCCAAAGAATCTAGAGATAAGATGTGAAAGGCCTCTATACAGAAAATGATGAAATGTTACTGAGAAGAATTTTTTAAAGACCTAAATTATTTGAAGAATACACCATGACCATTTGAAAATTCAATATTATAAGGATGTCAGTTTACCCAAACTTATCGATGTAATCATGTAATAGATACAATATAATCATAATCGGACTCTAACAGATCTTCCTAGAGCAATTAACAAGCAGATCACAAAATTTATATGGAAATGCAAAAGGGGAAACAACAGTGGAAAATAAACTTCAAGACTAAGAACACGTTTGAGTGACTTACGCTTCCAGATACAGCAACTTATGATAAGTTCCAGTAAGACGGGTTGGTACAGGCATGAAATTAGACAAAAGAATTAATGGCACTGAACTGACAGTCCAGAAACACATATATATGTTCACATAAACGTTGACAAAGGCAAAACTGTAATGCATTGTGGAAAGAATGATCTTTTCCATATATTTTGCTGGGTTGATTTGTTATTCAGAAAAAGTAAAATATCTGAATCCCTTATTCCTACCATAAATAAAAATCAATTCCACATGGGGCATAAACCCAAATATAATAGGTAGAAAAATAAACTTTCTAGGTAGTAGCATAGGAGAACACAAAGTCTTCATGATCTAGGGGGAGGCTGATATTTCTTTATAAAGACGCTGTCTGGGGCTTCCCTGGTGGTCCAGTGGGTAAGGACACCGCCTTGCAGGGCAAGGGGCGCCGGTTGGAGCCCTGGCCTGGGAAGATCCCACGTGCTGCGGAGTGGCTGGACCAATGTGGCCAGCTACCCAGCCGGAGCTCTGGAGCTCATGTGCCCAGAGCCGGTGCTCTGCAACAGAGAGAGGCCACTGCGAAGGGAGGCCCACACAGGCCAAAGAACAACAACAACAAAAAGATAAGTGAATGAAAGATCAATAGAAGAAGACAAAAAAGAAAAAAGACACTGTCTGCCCTCTTCCCCCAAAAAGCACAAATATATAAAAAAAAAAAAGAATAGCAAACTGAACTTCATTAGAGTATTCCTATTTATCCAAGACACCAGTGAGAATGTGAAAGGCAAGCCAGTGAGTGGGAGAAGAGAATATATATCCAGCGTATATAAAGGACCCTAACATATGAATTTAAAAATTTTTATTTTGGATGTGCTTGGTCTTCATTATGATGCGCTGGCTTCTCCAGTTGTAGTGTGCTGAGTTCTCTAGCAGTGGCTTGTGGGCTTCCCTTCTCACAGAGCATGGGCTCTAGAACTTGCAGCTCAGTAGGTGCATTGTGCAAGCCTTTTTTTTGGTGGCATGTAGGATCTTAGTTCCCCCACCAGGGATCAAACCCACCTCCTCTGCATTGGAAAGTGAATTCTTAACCATTGGACCACAGGGAACTCTTCCTTTCAATCAGAGTTAACAGATTCAACCCTAGGTAACACTCTGAAACAAGAGATTCACAAAAGAGAATTTCCAAATGACTAATAAATATATGAAAATGTTCTCAACATTATTAACCATCAGGAAAATACATATTAAAACACAAAGAGACTCTACTATACACTTGCTAGAACATTAATTTTTTTTTTTAATGTAGCAATGTTAATTATCGGCAAAGACATAGGACAGCTGGAACTTCCATGGGGACCTGAGAGAACTGTAAACAAAATACAATCATTTCAAAAAACTGAAATAATAAAAAAAATGTACTAAATAATCATTTATAACTTTAGCAATAACTGATGCATAGCATATGACCCACTAGGGTTTCCCTGATAGCTCAGACAGTAAAGAAGCCACCTTCAGTGCAGGAGACCCAGGTTTGATCCCTGATTCAGGAGGATCCCCTAGAGAAGGGAATGACAACCCACTCCAGTCTTCTTGCCTGGAGAATTCCATGGACAGAAGAGCCTTGAGGGCTCCATGGGGTTGCAAGAGTCAACACAACTAAGCAATGAACAAAACAGAGACTGTAGAGATGCCCCAAGGTCCACACAGATACTAAGTAACCAAGTTGAGATCTGAATGCAGATCCCTAGGATTCCAGATATCCTGCTGTCCTGTTTCCAGGCAGGAAAGTTGGACCTTGTCTCCTCACAGGAGGAAGTCCAGAGATCTGAGTTCCAGTGCTAGAAACGCCCAGGACTCACCTTGGACATGAGCTAATCACGTTTCATCTCAGTGGCTCATGGTTTCTTATCTGTAAACTAAAAGGCTCACCCCAAGGTTCTCCACAGCTCCTTTCCACCCCATCGCCTAATGGCTCCTGAACACAGAAGAAAGGCATTAATCTAAGTGACTTGCAATATGTTTTTGTGGTTTGCTACAACTATTTTTAGGCCATCACAGAATAAGAGCTCATTTCATGGAGCCAGTCACAAATTTCCCACAATCTTTGGGGGAAATCCAGGCATGAGGGATTCTAGGGCTTAATGAGATGATGTCATGCAGGAAAATATATAGCTGGAAGAAAATTTTACGAGTGTGAGTGAATATACATTTTCAAGCGAATTACAAGACCTTAAGAAGCAAACGTATATGCCCCATAGGGAAAATCACCTAAGACTTTAAAACAGAGTATATAGTGTTCATTTTAAAGCATTCTGAGAACCTCTGCAGATGTGAGTGAAAAGGAAAATTGTGTAGGATGTTTAACTCAAGAAAGAAAAAACAAATGACCTCAGAAAAATACCTTCCATTAAGCAAATTAAGGACACTCTTTGACAGGTGCAATTGTTAGATAAAGGGGCCTTAGAACCCGACATGAGTTAATATATTCATTCAGCAGAGTCACACTTATGTAAATCTGCTGACGTGAAATCTATGAGATTAGCAATATTTAAGAATAATGCATGAAACTGGTCTGGCATTCAAATTGTGAAGCGTGCACCCTGCTGCTCAACATGCCTATTAAAAAAAAAAAAAGCTTGTTGGCTCATGCAGATAGAAGACATAACACTCTGGGTCATATAATTTCTTGAAGTGTTTTTAAGGTGTTACAAACCTATAATATGTTTGACACATGCGTCCTAGCAAATTCCAGTCCTGTGATGTCTATTTCAGGATTTACATCTGTGACAGACTGTTAGGGACTGGGAAGTCTCGTTCTTTCCATTATTATTTCAATAGCTAACCTTAAATGAATAAAATAACAGAGGCAAGACACAGAGGTCCAATAAGAAAGAAGCCCGAGAGAGATGCTCTTTGACCTGCCTTACCTGTTTTAACTCTCCCAGAGAGTTGTAGAAACGCCCAGGACTCACCTTGGACATGAGCTAATCACGTTTCATCTCAGTGGCTCATGGTTTCTTATCTGTAAACTAAAAGGCTCACCCAAGGTTCTCCACAGCTCCTTTCCACCCCATCGCCTAATGGCTCCTGAACACAGAAGAAAGGCATTAATCTAAGTGACTTGCAATATGTTTTTGTGGTTTGCTACAACTATTTTTAGGCCATCACAGAATAAGAGCTCATTTCATGGAGCCAGTCACAAATTTCCCACAATCTTTGGGGGAAATCCAGGCATGAGGGATTCTAGGGCTTAATGAGATGATGTCATGCAGGAAAATATATAGCTGGAAGAAAATTTTACGAGTGTGAGTGAATATACATTTTCAAGCGAATTACAAGACCTTAAGAAGCAAACGTATATGCCCCATAGGGAAAATCACCTAAGACTTTAAAACAGAGTATATAGTGTTCATTTTAAAGCATTCTGAGAACCTCTGCAGATGTGAGTGAAAAGGAAAATTGTGTAGGATGTTTAACTCAAGAAAGAAAAAACAAATGACCTCAGAAAAATACCTTCCATTAAGCAAATTAAGGACACTCTTTGACAGGTGCAATTGTTAGATAAAGGGGCCTTAGAACCCGACATGAGTTAATATATTCATTCAGCAGAGTCACACTTATGTAAATCTGCTGACGTGAAATCTATGAGATTAGCAATATTTAAGAATAATGCATGAAACTGGTCTGGCATTCAAATTGTGAAGCGTGCACCCTGCTGCTCAACATGCCTATTAAAAAAAAAAAAAGCTTGTTGGCTCATGCAGATAGAAGACATAACACTCTGGGTCATATAATTTCTTGAAGTGTTTTTAAGGTGTTACAAACCTATAATATGTTTGACACATGCGTCCTAGCAAATTCCAGTCCTGTGATGTCTATTTCAGGATTTACATCTGTGACAGACTGTTAGGGACTGGGAAGTCTCGTTCTTTCCATTATTATTTCAATAGCTAACCTTAAATGAATAAAATAACAGAGGCAAGACACAGAGGTCCAATAAGAAAGAAGCCCGAGAGAGATGCTCTTTTGACCTGCCTTACCTGTTTTAACTCTGCAGAGGTGCTCCTGGTATTTGTCAGTCATTAAACGGAAATTTATCAGGTGTGTGTATGCTAAGTCGCTTCAGTAATGTCCAATTCTTTGCAGCCCTGTGAACTGTAGCTCACCAGGCTCCTCTGTCCTTGGGCTTCTCCAGGCAAGAATACTGGAGTGGATTGCCTTGCCCTCCTCCAATGGATCTCCCCAACCAGGGATCAACCCGCGTCTCCTACGTCTCCTGCATTGGCAGGTGGATTCTTTACCACTGAGCCACCAGGGAAGCCCAGTATGGCCATATAGCCAATTCTTCAGTAAATTGCTTGATTCCCTCTTGTACTGGAAAACTCTAAAATGCAGAGTGGTTAAGGCAAAACAGCTCCCTTTATCGAAGGGTTAATGTTATCACACTGTGAGACTTACAGTCTGGTATTTAAATAATTTGTTGGCAGATGACTTTGAAAAAAGTCAAGCTGTACATTTGAAATCTCTGTGTTGCGGGGTCAGCCCTCAAGTCTATAAAATCCTGTAATCCAGGGAGAGAACAGGATGGTGTTCAGTGCAAGCCACATAAATGTGCCACAACCCCACAAAGCCAAGGCTTTATCAAAACAATGCAATTCTCTACAAGCCGAGATCCCTGACAGCTACATTGTGAGCTCTGTAATTATCTATAAAATGCCTGTGGATCAAAATGGCCATTCATTCTTCCCTGTGTCAGTGGCAGCCTTTCCCTGCCTTTTGGGGTCTTCTCTTGAGCAGACATGAGCAGCCAGACAAGACAATGCACTGAACTTTTTAAAAAACATTTTTTTAATTGGAGGTTAATTGCTTTGCCACTTTGGGTTGGTGTCTGCTTTACAATGAAGTGAATCAGCTCTGTGTATTCATAGATTCCCTCCTTCTTGAGCCGCCCTCCCACCCTCTAGGCCATCACAGAGCACGGAGCTGAGCTCCCTGTGCTGTGCAACAGCTTCCCACGAGCTGTTTATTTGACACACGGTGGGGTGTGCATCTCAGCACTACTCTCTGAGTTCACCTTAGAGGGGCCTAAATCGGGGACAACTCATTCATCCTGGTGTCTTTCACCAGCCCTATTGACAAACTTCCTGTGACAGAAATCTAAATGTGTTTAAGCCTTAGCATCACCCTCATAGCAACAATAAAGGGTGGAGAGGGATTCTTCCATTGGCACAACTGGGAAGGACAAGTGTGGAGAGCGAGAACCTGCTCTCCAGGCTTCTTCTAGATTCTGCTTCTCTCCAGGCACCAACCTCCTTTTCCCCTCCTACACACGGGCTTCCTCTTGGTGCCTGAGACAGTTATTACCTGACTTATTTTTCCTTGGTGGTCGCCTTTCATGAAATGGGAGCTGACACAAGAGAGCTTCATGTGCCGTCCCCCCTGCCTCCCTAAACCAACCCAGACTCTCTTCTGTCCCTGCCCACTTCATTTTAAAACTGCTCTGCTGTTGCGTTTGCTTCTTGGGCTCTCTCTCCATCCTGCATCTCCATGCAACACTCTCCTCTGGTTTCTTCCTGTCCCTCCTTCTTGGTGCCCTTTACTGACTCCCCTTCCCACCTCAGGACTTCCCTGGTGGCTCAGATGGTTAAGAATCCACCTACAATGCAAGAGACAGAGGTTTAATCCCTGGGTTGGGAAGATCTCCCAGAGAAGGGAATGGCAACCCACTCCAGTATTCTTGCCTGGAGACTCCCATGGACAGAGAAGCCTGGTGGGCTACAGTTCATGGGGTCTCAAAGAGGTGGACACGATTCAGCAACTAACACTTTCACTCTCCGCCCCCCCACCCCGCCCGTCTCTTAAGACGTGTTATTCCCCAACTTTCCATCCTCAGCTCTCTCCTCTTCGCAGGATATATTTTCCCTGAATGTGACATATTTACATTCCTGACTTTAATTGCCACCACTAAGTGAAGTCTATCTCCAACCCAAATCTTTCTCTTGAATTCCAGTTTTCTACCTGATAATTGAATATCTTCTTCCCATTGTCCAAAGGCACCTGGAATTCAACACATTCAAACTATACTCTGAGCCCATTCCACGGCCTTCAAAATTGCTTCTATTTTTCTCTGTATGATGCCTTTCTCTCCTCAGGATCCCAAGCTAGACATCTGATGAAACTGCATGCATGCATGCGTGCTCAGTTGTGTCTGACTCTTTGTGACCCTATAGACTGTAGCCCGTCAGGCTTCTCTGTCCATGGGATTTCCCAAGCAAGAACACTGGAATGAGTTGCCATTTCCCCCTCCAGGGGACCTTCCTGACCCACCAGTCGAACCTGAGTCTCCTGCACTGGCAAGCAGATTCCTCACCACTAGCACCACCTGGGAAACCATCAGTATCTCTTAGGGAGAACACAATTCAATTACTGCTTATAATAACGCTCCAGACCTGCATATAAGCACTTTCCCACTAGGCTTTAGACACTTCTTCACCCAGAAATTCACAGGCCAGAACGAAGAAAAAGATGAGGACCCAGTGAGGTCATCTAACTCTGGTCTTGCCGTTTATTCCCTCCAGGAAACTGAACTGGCCTTTTCATAGACTGCTGGGCCAGGAAACAAATCACAGAAGCTAAAACCCAGCGTCATCCATAGTGATACGTCTGATATGGCCTTTCCACATCCCACATTCTGCCATGATGATGAGAAGCTACACCCTTGGGGTGAGAGTGAGCCAGAAGTACACTGGACCCCCAACTTAGTCATGGAGAGAGCTGCTCTGATGATGAACAAAAAACTGAGAGAGGTAGTCAACTGACATTAGCCCTTATACTGATTTATAGCCCAAATGTGCATCACCATGGACTCTAAACTCCTCCTTCTCGCTCTTCTGCTTATATCAAGCTACTGAAAATGAGAAAGCATCTGTTTGTCCAAAATGAAGATGGATGAACTGGACAGAAATGAAATGATGGATGGAAGAAATATACATCATCTTTAAAACAACTTAAAATCAAAACCATGTAATATTGATGCAAGCACGCTGACTATTTTTTTTTTATAAAAGGAGAGTGAATGAAAACCTCCTTAGACTTTTTGGCTTGACGCTTTTAAAATTGCTACTCTAACAGTATGTCATTTTTATTATTGAAACTATATACAATGAAAATTCTGCCTTGTTCTTGACATCTGATTACGTTTCTTCATTTCTTTTGCTCTTTCTGTCTTTTGTTAAAAAAAAAAAAAAAAAGAAAGAAAACCTAACTGGACTTTTTAGGCAGGAGGTGTTATGACATTGTTGGAGAAAATGGTGTTGCTTGGAAGTCAGGGTTTTATTTGAAAAAAAAAAAGAAAATCAAGAAGCAGCAATGTTTTCATAATGTCCCAGTCAAAACAATTCTCAGGTCTGGAGTTGTACCACCAAGGAGCCAGGCACAGCCTCCAGAAGTCTGAAACCCCTTTCTTCACCTCCACCTTGTGGTAAAATGTCATCCTCTTTGTGAGGAGGCAGGTGGTGAGTGAGATAGCAGTTTGGCTGTCAAGTAAAACGGGTCATTTCATGGCTGGAAGGAGTCTTAGAAATCGATGTCTGTGACAGCTTAAGTGGATCTTTCTGTAGGACTAGTCAGTATTGAGCTGTCTGTCACACGGAAGAAGCCCAGGTAGAGGAAATCAGAGTGAAGAACACAGAGAACAGCTTAGGAAGCTGGAGCACTGCCCAAAGACCTCAGTGTGCTGCTGGACCAAGGGTTCGGACGCTGCTTTAGCCCCAGGGTCCCTTGGTCACAGAGGGCTTGATCTCTAGCAGTGAGGTACAAAGGTCGGGGGGGAAAATCTCCGAGGAAGGACAAGCAGGGCAAGTATTTTGCAGAAAACTGGCTGAAAGAGAAAATGCGTCTCTACCTCCTCCAAATATCAGACCTACAACTGAACCTAGAGGTGACATATTAGAAACAAGTTCATTTATGAAAACATAGCTAGACTTTGCAAAAGTGATGGAATATGAGTTATCACAGATAAAAAGACTGACAACTGATTCTTCCTTGAGGTCTAACTTCTTTACAATATTGTGGTACTTTCCACTGTACTGTCATCAGTGAACCACTTGACAACTGCTATTGATGCAAGCACGCTGACTATTTTTTTTATAAAAGGAGAGTGAATGAAAACCTCCTTAGACTTTTTGGCTTGACGCTTTTAAAATTGCTACTCTAACAGTATGTCATTTTTATTATTGAAACTATATACAATGAAAATTCTGCCTTGTTCTTGACATCTGATTACGTTTCTTCATTTCTTTTGCTCTTTCTGTCTTTTGTTAAAAAAAAAAAAAAAAAGAAAGAAAACCTAACTGGACTTTTTAGGCAGGAGGTGTTATGACATTGTTGGAGAAAATGGTGTTGCTTGGAAGTCAGGGTTTTATTTGAAAAAAAAAAAGAAAATCAAGAAGCAGCAATGTTTTCATAATGTCCCAGTCAAAACAATTCTCAGGTCTGGAGTTGTACCACCAAGGAGCCAGGCACAGCCTCCAGAAGTCTGAAACCCCTTTCTTCACCTCCACCTTGTGGTAAAATGTCATCCTCTTTGTGAGGAGGCAGGTGGTGAGTGAGATAGCAGTTTGGCTGTCAAGTAAAACGGGTCATTTCATGGCTGGAAGGAGTCTTAGAAATCGATGTCTGTGACAGCTTAAGTGGATCTTTCTGTAGGACTAGTCAGTATTGAGCTGTCTGTCACACGGAAGAAGCCCAGGTAGAGGAAATCAGAGTGAAGAACACAGAGAACAGCTTAGGAAGCTGGAGCACTGCCCAAAGACCTCAGTGTGCTGCTGGACCAAGGGTTCGGACGCTGCTTTAGCCCCAGGGTCCCTTGGTCACAGAGGGCTTGATCTCTAGCAGTGAGGTACAAAGGTCGGGGGGGAAAATCTCCGAGGAAGGACAAGCAGGGCAAGTATTTTGCAGAAAACTGGCTGAAAGAGAAAAAATGCGTCTCTACCTCCTCCAAATATCAGACCTACAACTGAACCTAGAGGTGACATATTAGAAACAAGTTCATTTATGAAAACATAGCTAGACTTTGCAAAAGTGATGGAATATGAGTTATCACAGATAAAAAGACTGACAACTGATTCTTCCTTGAGGTCTAACTTCTTTACAATATTGTGGTACTTTCCACTGTACTGTCATCAGTGAACCAGCTATATGGACACATACATCTCCCTCTCGAGAGCCTCCTTCCCAACCCCATCCCACCCCTCCTGGTCCTCACAGGACACCCAGCTGAGCTCCCTGTGCTATTTCCCACTAGCCAAAAAGTCTAAAGAGTTTTTCAATGACTATTCCTTCATAAAAATAGTCAGTGTGCTTGTATCAGTATTACATGGCTTTATATATGATAGGGCACACCTGTCAGCACTGCTCTCTCAGCTCATCCCGCCCTCCCTTCTTCCCCTCCTGTGTCCATAAGTCTCTTCTCTCTGTCCGTGTCTCTATCCCTGCCCTGCAGATAGGTTCATCATCTCCATGTTTCTAGATTCTATACATATGTGTTAATAAACAATGTTTGTTTTCCCTCTTTCGGACTTATTTCACTCTGTATGACAGACTCTAGGTTTATCCGTGTCTCTGCAAATGACCCAGTTTTATTCCTTTTTATAGCTGAGTAGTATTCCATTATATACATTATATATATTATATATATATACCACATATATATATATATATAATAATGCATAGGTAGATAGATAGACCACATCTTCTTTATCCATGCATCTCTCAATGGACATTTAGGCGGCTCCCAGGTCCTGACTGTGTAAATAGTGCCGCAGTGAACGTTGGGGTACATGTGTCTTTTGAATTATGGTTTTCTCAGGCTCTAGGCCCAGGAGTGGGACTGCTGGGTCATATCATAGGTACAAAGAAGTGCCCATTCAGAAGCAAATCATGCAGCATGGGGAATGGGTGAGAGGTAACTGGGAGCGTGTGAATGAACTGAAACCAGGATGATTGGAAAGAAGCAGAAATGAAAGGGGCTGGGAGGGACAGAGTCGTTTCCGCCAGTAACACCTATTTAAACCAGCCGGAGATCCCCTAGTGAAGTTCTTACCTGTTGACACCACGCCCTTGTAGGAAACGAAAGCTGTTAAAATAATTTTAGGTAGAAAATGCGATCTCTACCTCCTCCAAATATCAGACCTACAACTGAACCTAGAGGTGACATATTAGAAACAAGTTCATTTATGAAAACATAGCTAGACTTTGCAAAAGTGATGGAATATGAGTTATCACAGATAAAAAGACTGACAACTGATTCTTCCTTGAGGTCTAACTTCTTTACAATATTGTGGTACTTTCCACTGTACTGTCATCAGTGAACCAGCTATATGGACACATACATCTCCCTCTCGAGAGCCTCCTTCCCAACCCCATCCCACCCCTCCTGGTCCTCACAGGACACCCAGCTGAGCTCCCTGTGCTATTTCCCACTAGCCAAAAAGTCTAAAGAGTTTTTCAATGACTATTCCTTCATAAAAATAGTCAGTGTGCTTGTATCAGTATTACATGGCTTTATATATGATAGGGCACACCTGTCAGCACTGCTCTCTCAGCTCATCCCGCCCTCCCTTCTTCCCCTCCTGTGTCCATAAGTCTCTTCTCTCTGTCCGTGTCTCTATCCCTGCCCTGCAGATAGGTTCATCATCTCCATGTTTCTAGATTCTATACATATGTGTTAATAAACAATGTTTGTTTTCCCTCTTTCGGACTTATTTCACTCTGTATGACAGACTCTAGGTTTATCCGTGTCTCTGCAAATGACCCAGTTTTATTCCTTTTTATAGCTGAGTAGTATTCCATTATATACATTATATATATTATATATATATACCACATATATATATATATATAATAATGCATAGGTAGATAGATAGACCACATCTTCTTTATCCATGCATCTCTCAATGGACATTTAGGCGGCTCCCAGGTCCTGACTGTGTAAATAGTGCCGCAGTGAACGTTGGGGTACATGTGTCTTTTGAATTATGGTTTTCTCAGGCTCTAGGCCCAGGAGTGGGACTGCTGGGTCATATCATAGGTACAAAGAAGTGCCCATTCAGAAGCAAATCATGCAGCATGGGGGGAATGGGTGAGAGGTAACTGGGAGCGTGTGAATGAACTGAAACCAGGATGATTGGAAAGAAGCAGAAATGAAAGGGGCTGGGAGGGACAGAGTCGTTTCCGCCAGTAACACCTATTTAAACCAGCCGGAGATCCCCTAGTGAAGTTCTTACCTGTTGACACCAGATCCGCCCTTGTAGGAAACGAAAGCTGTTAAAATAATTATCCTCTTAATGAACTGTGCAGAGCTTTTCCATAGAAGGAATTCACTCATGGTCTTCCTGTGGTTGCCGTAGGAGGAGACGCTGAGGGACTGTGAGAACAGCACCTCTCCCGCCTGGCTGAACCCAGCTGACAGACACAGCCAGCTCTTCAACACACCCTTCCCCCAACGAGGCTTCGTTCCTTCTTGAGCATCTTCTCAAGGTACTTTCGCTTCTCTGGACCGGAGTCTTCCTTTATGCAATGACAGGGCTGGACAGCATTATCTGTGTGGTCCCTTTCAGCATCCCAACGAATTGCCACAAATGTAGCGACACTTAAACACAACTTTGCAGTTGTGGGGGCAGAAGTCTGAAATGGGTCTCAGTGGGTTCACATCCACCTGCTAGCTGGGCTATGTTTCTTCCAGAGGCTCAAAGGGACAATCTGTTTCTGTGCCTTTTCCAGTTTCTGAAGACCATCATTGGTGCCTCAGATGCCCACAATGCAGGCAACCCGGGTTCCATCCCTGGGTCAGGAAGATCCCCTGGAGAAGGGAATGGTACCCACTCCAGTATTCTTGCCTGGAGAACTCCCATGAACAGAGAAGCCTCGTGGGCTACAATCCATGGGGTCACAAAGAGTCAGGCATGACTGACTAAGCAACTACAACAATAAAGGGCGTGGAGCCATTCAAAGCGAATGGAGGATGGAGCTGGGGTGCATTTGGCGTTCCTACCACTGCCTAAAAGATCACCAAACTTAGCAACTTCAAACAGTAAACTTGCTTTGTGCAGCAAGTTCTGCTGGTCAGGAATTCGGAAGTGGTATGGCCAGACAGTTCTGGGTCAGGGTTTCCAATGAGACTACAGCCAGGATGTCAGCCAGGATCTCAGTTCTCGGGGTTCCCAAGCTCACCTGCTAGCAGGTGACCCCGGCCTCTCCTTTGGGCTCTTGGGGTGTCCCTAGGATGTGGTAGCTGACTACTCCCAGAAGGAGAGAGCAGAAAGAGAAAGCAAGGAGGAAGCCTTGGAGTCTTTATGACCAAGTCTTGGAAAAATGGACACCAATATTTCCACTTTATTCTCTTCACAAAATATGAGTCAATGAGTCCAGCCCACACTCCCAGAAGGGGAATAAGACTCCACCTGTTGAAGGAAAGAGTATGTATCAAAGAAATTGCTCATATTTTAAAGCCACCATTGACTGGGTGAGGATTCAGGAATGGAGAGACAGCGGAGAATTCTGTTGTGCATATTACCGGGCAATAAAAACACTATTTTATTATTTTTTTGGTGTGCATACCATTTATGTACGGTTTTGCTATATTAACTACTGAATGACAAAGATACACAGACAGTGGCTGGCAATTGATAGTATTCTTGTGTTCCTTAGTACCATGTAGGATTTCCATATTATATTAGTGTCTAAAACCCTGCAAATGTGAACTAGAGGGGATAAATAAAGTTTTTCGTGGGTTATCACTTTTAAATTCTGGAAAAAAAATATTACTCAAGTTCTTTTTTTTTTTTTTTTTTTTTTTAGATTTTATTTATTTATTTACTTTGGGCGGGGGTCGGGTTGGGGAGGGAAGGGAGTGGGCAGGCCACTTCTATTGGTCTTTCATTTCTCTATTTTCATTCGTCTACGTTCGTTGGCTCCTGTGGGCCTCCCATCGCGGTGGCGTCTGTCGTTGCAGAGCGCCGGCTCTGGGCGCAGGCGCTCCAGAGCTCCGGCTCAGTGATTGGACACATCAGTCCAGCCGCTCCGCGGCACGTGGGATCTTCCCAGGCCAGGGCTCCAACCGGCGCCCCTTGCCCTGCAAGGCGGTGTCCTTACCCACTGGACCACCAGGGGAAACCCTACTCAAGTTCTTAAGAATTTAAGAATGTAACTTCCTAGGAAAATGTAGTGAAAAGTAAATGGTAGCTAAAAGTAACGAACTGCCAAACAAGAAGGACATTGTCATTATTAGGTAAGACCAAGATGTTTGAAGAAGAGCAGTTTATAGATTCTGAATGTAAATATGTTATTGTTAATATTTAAAAAATAAATACAGAGACTTCCCTGGTGGTCCAGTGTTTAAGGCTCCAAATTTCCAATGCAGGGGATGCAGGTTGATCCCTGATCAGGGAACTAAGATCCTACATACTGTATGCCATGGCTGAAAGCATAAATATATTTAATTTAAAAAGTATCGATAAATACAGACTTGAATGGTCCAGCCATCTATTTTTCTGGTCACTGAAGAGCTACAAGGGCCTTTTACAGATATTCAGATATATAAAGCAAATTAAGATTTAGCACTGCATTACCCAGTCCTCTAAGAACTTGTTTGAAAATTAAGTCCAACATGGGAAGTTAAATCAGTTAAAAGAGCCAGGTAGTCAGAGCTGTCATTAGGTAAACATTCACTTTCTCACGTAAGTTGCTTCCAGACCATTTCAACATGGCCATTTCAACATGGCGGCTCCTTCAGCTGAACAGAGCCTCATTTGCATCTCTAGGAATCCTTGATTCTGCATTAACACAGTCCTGCCAGCAACGTTCTGTTTGGGTGCTCAATGTCAATAAGCAATTGTATCAACTTATTAGGAAGGTCTCACAGGTCATGGGCCTTTCAAGGGACCCAAGCTTAGCCCTCTGCCCCCAGCCTGATCTCAAGCCTGCGATGAATGCATCAAATTAAGCACAGTATGTTGAACCCTTTGCATATTTGCCCTGCATATTAAATTCATATAATTTTGTAGCAAGAGATCAAGCTTTGTCCCTGCAACGGCTCCCTCGCTCCATCTCTGATAAAAATAAGCAAAGCTGCTTTTAGAAGCTCTGTATACATTTTCCCCCTCTGACAGCCTTCAAGTGGCAGCATATGATTTGGTCCCCGAGACATACAAAGTGTTTTAATTAAAGGTTGTCTAAAAATACAGAACGTTTCCACAACCACATCTGCCATTAACTCTTCTGACATTCTGGCGGCAGTAAGTCCCGGAAAATTCTTTTACATATGAAAAGGATCCAAGGGGCCTGCACACTGTCTTTGTCATTATTAGGTAAGACCAAGATGTTTGAAGAAGAGCAGTTTATAGATTCTGAATGTAAATATGTTATTGTTAATATTTAAAAAATAAATACAGAGACTTCCCTGGTGGTCCAGTGTTTAAGGCTCCAAATTTCCAATGCAGGGGATGCAGGTTGATCCCTGATCAGGGAACTAAGATCCTACATACTGTATGCCATGGCTGAAAGCATAAATATATTTAATTTAAAAAGTATCGATAAATACAGACTTGAATGGTCCAGCCATCTATTTTTCTGGTCACTGAAGAGCTACAAGGGCCTTTTACAGATATTCAGATATATAAAGCAAATTAAGATTTAGCACTGCATTACCCAGTCCTCTAAGAACTTGTTTGAAAATTAAGTCCAACATGGGAAGTTAAATCAGTTAAAAGAGCCAGGTAGTCAGAGCTGTCATTAGGTAAACATTCACTTTCTCACGTAAGTTGCTTCCAGACCATTTCAACATGGCCATTTCAACATGGCGGCTCCTTCAGCTGAACAGAGCCTCATTTGCATCTCTAGGAATCCTTGATTCTGCATTAACACAGTCCTGCCAGCAACGTTCTGTTTGGGTGCTCAATGTCAATAAGCAATTGTATCAACTTATTAGGAAGGTCTCACAGGTCATGGGCCTTTCAAGGGACCCAAGCTTAGCCCTCTGCCCCCAGCCTGATCTCAAGCCTGCGATGAATGCATCAAATTAAGCACAGTATGTTGAACCCTTTGCATATTTGCCCTGCATATTAAATTCATATAATTTTGTAGCAAGAGATCAAGCTTTGTCCCTGCAACGGCTCCCTCGCTCCATCTCTGATAAAAATAAGCAAAGCTGCTTTTAGAAGCTCTGTATACATTTTCCCCCTCTGACAGCCTTCAAGTGGCAGCATATGATTTGGTCCCCGAGACATACAAAGTGTTTTAATTAAAGGTTGTCTAAAAATACAGAACGTTTCCACAACCACATCTGCCATTAACTCTTCTGACATTCTGGCGGCAGTAAGTCCCGGAAAATTCTTTTACATATGAAAAAGGATCCAAGGGGGCCTGCACACTGCTGGCTGTTTGCACTGACAAAACCAAATGGTATGTTTACCATTGGTGACCACAATGATTACAGGCACTGTGGGGCCAGCGGCAATTTGTCCTTACAACTTGAGAAATAAGCCTAGAGATTTTGTGGCATTTTGCTACATGACTTTATTTAAACATCCTGTGAGGAGAAGTGAAAGGCTGTGTCCACTTGAACAGGGGCTCCAAGCCTCCAGGATTTCGGATGCCTGTTGATCTGAGGTGGAGCTGGTGCCATAACACCACTAGGAATAATGTACACAAGAGAGGTGATGCGCTTGAACCATCCCCAAATCTTTCCCTTCCCAAGTCCCTGTCCATGGAACTGGACCCCAGCATAAAAGGCTGGGACCGCTACCCCAATTGAGAGAACTTTTTTTTGGTCCCAATTGGTTGCCAACTATTTTTGTGACCTTGAACAGATCCATGAACCCTTGTGAGTTTCTTTTTTTTAATCTATAATAACAGCAATAGCTATTGAGCATGGACAACACGCCAAGGAGTATTCAAAATGCTTTAGGCTGATGATGACACGTGGTCCTAACTCCATCTCAATGAGATAAAGTCTATTGTTATGTTCATCTTATAAGCCTCCTTCCTCTTGCTTGTCTACGCCTTGTATGATGGCAAAGAAAGCTTTTCCGTGAGAAGATGGAGGGTCATGGTAAACAGCATATACACGGACAGAGCGTGCCTAAGCTCTGTCACTTACCAACTGTGTGATCTCAGGTTAACTACTTAACCTCTCTGGGCTTTCTTTTGTCCCATCAGCAAAATGTGGGTCATTATAGGACATATTCAATAGGCTTGTTAATAAGAATTCAAGAAATTCACATTTGCAAAGTACATACAAAGTGTCTTAATTAAAGGTTGTCTAAAAATACAGAACATTTTCACAACCACATCTGCCATTAACTCTTCTGACATTCTGGCGGCAGTAAGTCCCGGAAAATTCTTTTACATATGAAAAAGGATCCAAGGGGGCCTGCACACTGCTGGCTGTTTGCACTGACAAAACCAAATGGTATGTTTACCATTGGTGACCACAATGATTACAGGCACTGTGGGGCCAGCGGCAATTTGTCCTTACAACTTGAGAAATAAGCCTAGAGATTTTGTGGCATTTTGCTACATGACTTTATTTAAACATCCTGTGAGGAGAAGTGAAAGGCTGTGTCCACTTGAACAGGGGCTCCAAGCCTCCAGGATTTCGGATGCCTGTTGATCTGAGGTGGAGCTGGTGCCATAACACCACTAGGAATAATGTACACAAGAGAGGTGATGCGCTTGAACCATCCCCAAATCTTTCCCTTCCCAAGTCCCTGTCCATGGAACTGGACCCCAGCATAAAAGGCTGGGACCGCTACCCCAATTGAGAGAACTTTTTTTTGGTCCCAATTGGTTGCCAACTATTTTTGTGACCTTGAACAGATCCATGAACCCTTGTGAGTTTCTTTTTTTTAATCTATAATAACAGCAATAGCTATTGAGCATGGACAACACGCCAAGGAGTATTCAAAATGCTTTAGGCTGATGATGACACGTGGTCCTAACTCCATCTCAATGAGATAAAGTCTATTGTTATGTTCATCTTATAAGCCTCCTTCCTCTTGCTTGTCTACGCCTTGTATGATGGCAAAGAAAGCTTTTCCGTGAGAAGATGGAGGGTCATGGTAAACAGCATATACACGGACAGAGCGTGCCTAAGCTCTGTCACTTACCAACTGTGTGATCTCAGGTTAACTACTTAACCTCTCTGGGCTTTCTTTTGTCCCATCAGCAAAATGTGGGTCATTATAGGACATATTCAATAGGCTTGTTAATAAGAATTCAAGAAATTCACATTTGCAAAGTACTTAGAACAGTGTTTGGTATATAATAAATTTGGTTAAAAAATGATAAATCTGGATGATCTTGGGTTGGAGCTATACTGGGGCAGAAGAGTCAGGTCAGGGAATTGGACCTCTGATGAGTCAGGGCAGAGAGAAAAGATATGCTTTTGTGAATGGCCTCTGTCTAGAAGTGCCTCAGAGCCACCGACCGGAGGTGAAGAGCCTTGGCGTTGCCCCGACTGGCCAGGCTGGAGAACGGAGCAAAGCTGCCCTAAGGGCTTCTTCTGTATTTGCAGATACTTTCGCAAATGGTAACAAAGCCCAACCAAGCACAACAAGAGCCACATTCAGTGCAGGGCGGAAGTCACCACACTGAAGGCAGAATTCCACACTGCCGGTCCCAATCAGACAGTTAGGACTCTCCTTTCCTCCTTTCCTGCCAGCCCTACAGCAACCTTGCCAGTCATCTAGCAGAACCCAAGCATGTTTGTTCTTGATCCACCCTGGCCCACAGATGGACAGAAGCCATACAGGAACAAAGTCTTCACTCTTTCATTCCTCTTTCAGCCTCAATATTCTCCCTTACAACTGAGAGGCTGCCGTATGAGGCTACTGTGGGTAGCATAGGAGTTCTCCTCTTTGAGATCCTAGGCTGAAGGTCTTTGTACCCATGAGCCTTCCATGGCTCAGGGGGGACTGAGTGAGTTATCTCTCCTCTCCTTCATACCCTCTCTTCTCCTCTTCACTTGCAAACCTTCTAGAGTTGTTCACAAGGCCATCACCCCAGCAGTGATGTCAACAAGCCCCACAGAGATTCCTGTACTCCCTTCTAACAAGGCTTCATGCAGACTTCTGTGCTGGTAGGGACACTGTCTGGTGAGAACCTCTGCCCCTCCCCTTCGCTTTCCATGACATCACACTGCCTTCAACAGTCCTCATCCTCAGGTTGTGCCTTTTCTGCTTCTTTGCAGACTTGCATTCCCCTGCTGCTCCTGCTGCTCCGTCGTTTCAGTCCTGTCCAGCTCTTTGTGACCCCATCGACTGTAGCCCACCAGGCTCTCTGTCCATGGGATTCTCCAGGCAAGAATACTGGAGTCAGTGGCCATGCCATTCTCCAGGGGATCTTCCCCACCCAGGGACTGAACTCTTGTCTCTTGTGTCTCCTGCATTAGTGCCAGCTGGGAAGTCCCTGCCTCCCCCTGCATCCCCATTTTATTTTTCCTCAGGGACTCCATGCTGGGGTCTTAGGGCACCCCCCTTGCCCAAGCAGCCTCATCATGGCTCGTCTAGAAGTGCCTCAACCAGACATGACCTTGGCGTTGCCCGACTGGCCAGGCTGGAGAACGGAGCAAAGCTGCCCTAAGGGCTTCTTCTGTATTTGCAGATACTTTCGCAAATGGTAACAAAGCCCAACCAAGCACAACAAGAGCCACATTCAGTGCAGGGCGGAAGTCACCACACTGAAGGCAGAATTCCACACTGCCGGTCCCAATCAGACAGTTAGGACTCTCCTTTCCTCCTTTCCTGCCAGCCCTACAGCAACCTTGCCAGTCATCTAGCAGAACCCAAGCATGTTTGTTCTTGATCCACCCTGGCCCACAGATGGACAGAAGCCATACAGGAACAAAGTCTTCACTCTTTCATTCCTCTTTCAGCCTCAATATTCTCCCTTACAACTGAGAGGCTGCCGTATGAGGCTACTGTGGGTAGCATAGGAGTTCTCCTCTTTGAGATCCTAGGCTGAAGGTCTTTGTACCCATGAGCCTTCCATGGCTCAGGGGGGACTGAGTGAGTTATCTCTCCTCTCCTTCATCCCCTCTCTTCTCCTCTTCACTTGCAAACCTTCTAGAGTTGTTCACAAGGCCATCACCCCAGCAGTGATGTCAACAAGCCCCACAGAGATTCCTGTACTCCCTTCTAACAAGGCTTCATGCAGACTTCTGTGCTGGTAGGGACACTGTCTGGTGAGAACCTCTGCCCCTCCCCTTCGCTTTCCATGACATCACACTGCCTTCAACAGTCCTCATCCTCAGGTTGTGCCTTTTCTGCTTCTTTGCAGACTTGCATTCCCCTGCTGCTCCTGCTGCTCCGTCGTTTCAGTCCTGTCCAGCTCTTTGTGACCCCATCGACTGTAGCCCACCAGGCTCTCTGTCCATGGGATTCTCCAGGCAAGAATACTGGAGTCAGTGGCCATGCCATTCTCCAGGGGATCTTCCCCACCCAGGGACTGAACTCTTGTCTCTTGTGTCTCCTGCATTAGTGCCAGCTGGGAAGTCCCTGCCTCCCCCTGCATCCCCATTTTATTTTTCCTCAGGGACTCCATGCTGGGGTCTTAGGGCATCTCCGTGCTTCCCTTGCCCAAGCAGCCTCATCAACACACACAGCTTCATTACCATCCAGAATGTCAGAGCGTTCTTCAGAGCTCCAAAGAGCCCTGTCTAACTGCACACTTTGTATCTTCACTTGAATATCTCAAAGATCATTCCTAGTCAGTGTGTCCCAAGCAGAACGTGTTATCTACTGGTCAGACTTGGTTCTCTTCCAAGAGTCTGCCTATCAGTAAACATCAAAAATAATAAGACTGAGAGCAAACACTCTCTGCTTACCAGATCCACCACACCGTGCTATTAAAAGTGACTTCTATAAATCTCTCACTTTGCACAAGAATCCTACAGGGTGGTTCTTTATTGACTCTTCTTTTAAAAATAAAGAAATGAAGGAAAAGAGAAGTTAGCTTATTTCCCTCCATAAGTAAGTGGTGATTCACAACTACTAAGCCAATGCCTTAGAGCCAGGGAGCTGCAACTACTGAAGTCTATGCACCCAACAGATCATGCTCCACAACAAGAGAAGCCAGGCAATAAGAAGCCTGCACACCACACCTAGAAAGTAACCTCCACTCGCTGCAACTAGAGAAAAGTCCATGAAGCAACAAAGACTCAGCACAGCAAAAATAAATAAATCATTTTAAAAGGTAAGTGGCAGCTCCAAGAGGTGGAAGCAATGCAAGTGTCCATCAATGGATGAATGGCTGAAGACAATGTGGTCTACACACATAATGAAAGGTTATTCAGCCTTAAAAAGAAAAAAGGAGATTCTGACATAGGCTGCTACATAAAGGAGCCTTGAAGACATCATGCTAAGTGAAACAAGCTAGCCCCAAAAGACAATCATTTGCTGACAGAGGTCCATAGAGTCAAAGCTATGGTTTTTCCAGCAGTCTTGGACAGATGTGAGATTTGGGCATGAGAGTCAGCAGCACCTCACCCTCGAGTGTGTGGAATACCAGCATTAGGAATTTGGTCTTGGTTCTAAAAGCAACAGGAAGATATTTAAAGGCTAAGGTGATCAGAATTCACCATGGACGTGCTGGTCGCAGGGTGGGGAATGTTTTAGGAATGAACAAGGTCCGTGCCTCAGGCCGCTGCACCCCTTTACCATCCGGGGCGGGATGTCTTCCCTTGCCCAAGCAGCCTCATCAACACACACAGCTTCATTACCATCCAGAATGTCAGAGCGTTCTTCAGAGCTCCAAAGAGCCCTGTCTAACTGCACACTTTGTATCTTCACTTGAATATCTCAAAGATCATTCCTAGTCAGTGTGTCCCAAGCAGAACGTGTTATCTACTGGTCAGACTTGGTTCTCTTCCAAGAGTCTGCCTATCAGTAAACATCAAAAATAATAAGACTGAGAGCAAACACTCTCTGCTTACCAGATCCACCACACCGTGCTATTAAAAGTGACTTCTATAAATCTCTCACTTTGCACAAGAATCCTACAGGGTGGTTCTTTATTGACTCTTCTTTTAAAAATAAAGAAATGAAGGAAAAGAGAAGTTAGCTTATTTCCCTCCATAAGTAAGTGGTGATTCACAACTACTAAGCCAATGCCTTAGAGCCAGGGAGCTGCAACTACTGAAGTCTATGCACCCAACAGATCATGCTCCACAACAAGAGAAGCCAGGCAATAAGAAGCCTGCACACCACACCTAGAAAGTAACCTCCACTCGCTGCAACTAGAGAAAAGTCCATGAAGCAACAAAGACTCAGCACAGCAAAAATAAATAAATCATTTTAAAAGGTAAGTGGCAGCTCCAAGAGGTGGAAGCAATGCAAGTGTCCATCAATGGATGAATGGCTGAAGACAATGTGGTCTACACACATAATGAAAGGTTATTCAGCCTTAAAAAGAAAAAAGGAGATTCTGACATAGGCTGCTACATAAAGGAGCCTTGAAGACATCATGCTAAGTGAAACAAGCTAGCCCCAAAAGACAATCATTTGCTGACAGAGGTCCATAGAGTCAAAGCTATGGTTTTTCCAGCAGTCTTGGACAGATGTGAGATTTGGGCATGAGAGTCAGCAGCACCTCACCCTCGAGTGTGTGGAATACCAGCATTAGGAATTTGGTCTTGGTTCTAAAAGCAACAGGAAGATATTTAAAGGCTAAGGTGATCAGAATTCACCATGGACGTGCTGGTCGCAGGGTGGGGAATGTTTTAGGAATGAACAAGAGGAGACAGAGGGAGGCAGAGAGGCCATCGCAGGCAAGTCAGCAAAAACTAACAGAAAGAAAGAAAGTGGGGTAAGCACAGAGATGAAGAGAATAGAATGAATAAACATCCATGTAGAAGCAAAAATGGACCGCACTTTGGGGTGAGCTGGTGAGGAGGTTGTCTGGGAGGGAAAGAGTGGGACAGGACGGAGCACTCGTGCACTCCTATCCTTGCTGGAAGGGAAGGGTGTTAGTGACGTCTTCCTGGTTTCTCGCTTAACAACCATGGAGAAAATGGATCCACCACTTTATTTATTGATTTACTTTATCTGCTTGTTTTCAATCGTGGCAGATACCACAGTACATAAGATTTACATAACGGTTTTTAAGTGCACTCTTCAGTGGTGTTGACTCTATCTACTAGATCGCTAGAATGTTTTTACCTTACAAAACCTAAACTCTGTCCGCTGAACTCACTCCCCAACCCACTTCTCCCAGCCCCTGCACCCACAATCCTACGTTGGGTTTCTATGAATTTGACAGCATTATGTATAAACAGAATTATACAGTATTTGTCTTCTTGTTGTCGTTGTTGTTGTTTAGTTCCTCAGTTGTGTCTAGCTCCTTGTGACGCCATGGACTGCAGCAGACAGGCTTCCCTGTCCACTATCTCCTGGAATTTTCTCAAACTCATATTCATTGAGTTGGTGACGCCATCCAAACATCTCCTCCTCTGTCGCCCCCTTCTCTTCCTGCCCTCAGGAGGGTAATGGATGGACGAATGGATGGATGGGTGGGTGGCTGATTAAAGAGGGACAACCAGGAGCCCAACCTACTTGCCCCTGTTTTTGTTCTCACATTTATCTAAAAGATAGGTTTCTTCCTCCTTTGCACACTCACCCATGCCTTCTGTATATTGCGTGGGTGTTAAGCACCGAAGCCAAGTGATTCCTATAAACCTAAAAAGAGGCCAGCTGCCAGATACATGATAGCAATGAATAAAACTGGAGAAGAAAACAGAGTTCTAAAGAGAGCGACAGTGTAGAGAGCACTGAAGTGATGTCTAGAAACGTGCTTCCAGGCACAGCTTTGTGGCACATGTGGTGTGACCCTGGAGAAATCACTCTGCTTTCTTAGTTTCTCCAGATGCTATTAAAAAGAAAAAACAGTTAAAGATACAATGCTGTCTTCATCTCGCAGAATCCTTACTTGGCTTATTAATGAGTCTCAATTACAGCATTTGAATTCTTCACATAGATGACTTCACTTAGAGGATAAAAGGAAGGTTTAAAGTCAGAAAATTCGTAGAAGAAATAAGTATCACTTTTAAATTTCATTTGGTGTTGCTTCTAGACCAGGTTTGCTGCATTTAAAAGTATCAGTTTTAATGTTCTCCTTTGATTCACTGACATTTATTTGAGGCTTCCCTGGTATCTCAGATGGTAAAGAATTTGCCTGCAATGCAGGAGACCCAGCTTTGATCCCTGGGTTGGGAAGATCCCCAAAAGAAGGGAATGGCAACCTACTCCAGTATTCTTGCCTGGAGAATTCCATGGACAGAGGAGCCTGGTGTAATTTATTTGCAGTTCTACGGACTACATTTTAAATTAACAAAGAGGAAGCCATAGTTATTTCATTATTAAAATGATTAATTTCTCTTTATCATAAATGCTGCTGAGTGAAGTCATTTTATGAACCACAGTTCATGACTGCCATATACTGTATATGCGTTGATCATCAAAACCCATTTTCTTAAAAAAAAAAAGTTAACAAACCATAAAAACCACAAATTGAACTTCATCTTCTTTCTGTAATCACTGAATTCTATTTGTGCCCTTTTCAGAAATGACCTCTGTAAGGGAAGAAAATCATACTTCAAATCTGCATTAAGTCTAGTTAAGATTAAGTATAGTGGATGCCTTGAGTGAGAGCCATACCAGCAAGCAACTTCGGTTCGTTTCCTGTCTGAGTGTAAATAAACACATCCACTTTGCTGTTAATAAACTCAATGGCAGGGCAATAAAAAGGCTCAGCTGACATGAATAAAGATGAAGTTATGAATATTTAATGACAAAATGCCCCAGTTAAGAGACACAGACCTGGAATCTGTGAGTCCAAATGCATGTGAATTTCCACCCAGGAGGGAAGGACGTGTAAGGTTCACAGTGATGCTGAGCTTCAGATGTGTGAGTTGCATAAATTCAATCTCAACCAAGGCTTTGGGGTTTATTTTAGATTTGATATTTTAAACATGGGAGAGAAGCAATGCTTGTAAACAATGCTGTCTTCATCTCGCAGAATCCTTACTTGGCTTATTAATGAGTCTCAATTACAGCATTTGAATTCTTCACATAGATGACTTCACTTAGAGGATAAAAGGAAGGTTTAAAGTCAGAAAATTCGTAGAAGAAATAAGTATCACTTTTAAATTTCATTTGGTGTTGCTTCTAGACCAGGTTTGCTGCATTTAAAAGTATCAGTTTTAATGTTCTCCTTTGATTCACTGACATTTATTTGAGGCTTCCCTGGTATCTCAGATGGTAAAGAATTTGCCTGCAATGCAGGAGACCCAGCTTTGATCCCTGGGTTGGGAAGATCCCCAAAAGAAGGGAATGGCAACCTACTCCAGTATTCTTGCCTGGAGAATTCCATGGACAGAGGAGCCTGGTGTAATTTATTTGCAGTTCTACGGACTACATTTTAAATTAACAAAGAGGAAGCCATAGTTATTTCATTATTAAAATGATTAATTTCTCTTTATCATAAATGCTGCTGAGTGAAGTCATTTTATGAACCACAGTTCATGACTGCCATATACTGTATATGCGTTGATCATCAAAACCCATTTTCTTAAAAAAAAAAAGTTAACAAACCATAAAAACCACAAATTGAACTTCATCTTCTTTCTGTAATCACTGAATTCTATTTGTGCCCTTTTCAGAAATGACCTCTGTAAGGGAAGAAAATCATACTTCAAATCTGCATTAAGTCTAGTTAAGATTAAGTATAGTGGATGCCTTGAGTGAGAGCCATACCAGCAAGCAACTTCGGTTCGTTTCCTGTCTGAGTGTAAATAAACACATCCACTTTGCTGTTAATAAACTCAATGGCAGGGCAATAAAAAGGCTCAGCTGACATGAATAAAGATGAAGTTATGAATATTTAATGACAAAATGCCCCAGTTAAGAGACACAGACCTGGAATCTGTGAGTCCAAATGCATGTGAATTTCCACCCAGGAGGGAAGGACGTGTAAGGTTCACAGTGATGCTGAGCTTCAGATGTGTGAGTTGCATAAATTCAATCTCAACCAAGGCTTTGGGGTTTATTTTAGATTTGATATTTTAAACATGGGAGAGAAGCAATGCTTGTAAATGGTGGATGCAGTGTGTTCCTTTGTCAGGAGGAGGGTGAATGTGGTTGAAGAGAAGCCAAGTTATAGATTTTAAAGAAATGCCATCCATCTAGTCAAAGCTATGCTTTTTCCAGTAGTCATGTACAGATGTGAAGAAATGATGCTTCTGAACTGTGGTGCTGGAGGAGACTCTTAAGAGTCCCTTGGACAGCAAAGAGATCAAACCAGTCAATCCTAAAGGAAATCCATCCTGAATATTCATTGGAAGGACAGATGCTGAAGCTGAAGCTCTAACCCTCTGGCCACCTGATGTGAAGACCCAACTCATTGGAAAAGAGCCAGATGGTGAGAAAGCTTGAGGGCATGAGGAGAAGCAGGTGACAGAGGATGAGATTTTGGATGGCACTTCCAACTCAATGGACATGAATCTGAGCAAATTCTGGGAGATAGTGAAGGACAGGGAAGGCTGGCATGTGCGACCATGGGGTCGCAAAGAGTCAGACAGGACTGAGCGACTGAACAACAACAATCCTCTTTCCTATAAGGGTTAACTCCAAAAGTACAATTTTTAAAACCTGTTTAAAAGTGTTTATATCCAGAAAGCCAAACAAGAGACTTTATACAATGAGGGGGAAAAGAGACGTAGATGGTAATCACATTTTGTTTAATGCTCAGGCAGATGAAGGAACAGGTTTACTAACTTCAGTCGGGTGACCCGGGGCATGCCCCTTTCCTATTTTTGACTCATTGTTCACTGGCTACACAGTTTAAGATGGAAGTCCTCCAAGGTCTCTTTAGCTTGGGAGCAAAGACTCTGGTTGACAATGCAGGGGATGCAGATCAATACCTGGTAAACTAAGATCCCACATGCCCAGACAAAGCTCCTGCAGGCTGCAACTAAGACCTGATGCAGCCAAATAAACAAATATTTTTCAAAAGACTTTGGAATAATAAAGAGAAAGTATCTACTTCAAATGGACTAAATAAGAAAATTTCACTAATAAAAGCAGAAATATCTCAACCAAGGCTTTGGGGTTTATTTTAGATTTGATATTTTAAACATGGGAGAGAAGCAATGCTTGTAAATGGTGGATGCAGTGTGTTCCTTTGTCAGGAGGAGGGTGAATGTGGTTGAAGAGAAGCCAAGTTATAGATTTTAAAGAAATGCCATCCATCTAGTCAAAGCTATGCTTTTTCCAGTAGTCATGTACAGATGTGAAGAAATGATGCTTCTGAACTGTGGTGCTGGAGGAGACTCTTAAGAGTCCCTTGGACAGCAAAGAGATCAAACCAGTCAATCCTAAAGGAAATCCATCCTGAATATTCATTGGAAGGACAGATGCTGAAGCTGAAGCTCTAACCCTCTGGCCACCTGATGTGAAGACCCAACTCATTGGAAAAGAGCCAGATGGTGAGAAAGCTTGAGGGCATGAGGAGAAGCAGGTGACAGAGGATGAGATTTTGGATGGCACTTCCAACTCAATGGACATGAATCTGAGCAAATTCTGGGAGATAGTGAAGGACAGGGAAGGCTGGCATGTGCGACCATGGGGTCGCAAAGAGTCAGACAGGACTGAGCGACTGAACAACAACAATCCTCTTTCCTATAAGGGTTAACTCCAAAAGTACAATTTTTAAAACCTGTTTAAAAGTGTTTATATCCAGAAAGCCAAACAAGAGACTTTATACAATGAGGGGGAAAAGAGACGTAGATGGTAATCACATTTTGTTTAATGCTCAGGCAGATGAAGGAACAGGTTTACTAACTTCAGTCGGGTGACCCGGGGCATGCCCCTTTCCTATTTTTGACTCATTGTTCACTGGCTACACAGTTTAAGATGGAAGTCCTCCAAGGTCTCTTTAGCTTGGGAGCAAAGACTCTGGTTGACAATGCAGGGGATGCAGATCAATACCTGGTAAACTAAGATCCCACATGCCCAGACAAAGCTCCTGCAGGCTGCAACTAAGACCTGATGCAGCCAAATAAACAAATATTTTTCAAAAGACTTTGGAATAATAAAGAGAAAGTATCTACTTCAAATGGACTAAATAAGAAAATTTCACTGAAAAAAAACAGAACAACAATAACAAAAACACAAAGTCTTCTTAGCTGGAATATTCCTGGATTATATTCATAATCTTATCGAAGCATGGGTTGAAATTTTCCTCCTTCTACAATTTTCATAAGTGAAAATTTCCCTTCTGATTTGCACATATGCTCAATTACCTGGTGTTTGTCTGACTCTTTGCAGTCCTATGGACTGTAGGCCACCAGGCTCCTCTGTTCATGAGATTCTCCAGGCAAGAATCCTGGAGTGGGTTGCCATTTCCTCCTCCAGGGGATCTCCCCAACCCAGGGGCATTGCCTTAGTGGGTAGATTCTTTACGCCTAGCACCACCTGGTAAGTTCAATTTGCACAGAAACACCTCTGAAGTTTGGTTGTCAAGAGTCATTCCAGACAACTGGCTCTATTTTACGGCTTTCCATCATTAACTCAGCAGACTTCTGTGGAATGCCATGTATACCTTGTTTCTAGACAGTGTCGGGCAATCACCCAGCCAAAACCCAAACTCTGAATGCCTTCACTTGAAATGAGTCCCCAGGGAGGCCCTCCCTGCAGCTCCTATTTTACTTCATTGTTTTCTAATGCTAATGGTGTTTCCAATTTAATCCATAGAACTAAAATAAACTTTACATCTGTCTAGGCCTTTTTAAAATGACTTCAAACTGAACAGAGTTTCAACAACTATAAGAAGCATTCAACAGACAACTGCAGAGTACAGAGTCCATGGAGGATCTACAATCATGTGACATCCCTTTTATGCGAACTCTGAAAAGAAATAGACAAATTAACTTATTTACAAAAAACAAAACAGACTCACAGACTTAGAGAATGAACGTATGGTTACCAGGGGGAAGGGAGAGTCTGGGAGTCTGAGATGGGCAGGTGCACACTGCTGTATTTAAAATGACTCGCCAACAGGGACCCAGTGTACAGCATAGGGAACTCTGCTCAGGGTTACGTGCCACCTGGATGGGAGGGGAGTTTGGGGGAGAATGCATACATGGATATGTATGGCTGAGTTTTTCTGCTGTGCACCTGAAACTAGCACCACATTGTTAATAAACTATAATCCAATACAAAATAGAAGGTTAAAAAAAATAAAATGTACTTTGAGTGGCTTACAAAGATATCTGATAGAGGGGTGGTCTTCCCTCAAGCCAGCTACACTTGAGGTTCAGCAGGATGTCCTGGTATCTGCCTACTAGGAAATCAATATACTAGGGTACTGTAAAATAAGTACATAAAATAGTGGAAAGAAGCAAGGGTAAGAATATGATGGACAGTGCAACATAGGTAAAAACCAGAGGGAGAGACAGAGAGAGATTTCTGATATGGGGTGAGAAGACAGTAAACTTTTCGTTCTATACTCTTTGTGCTTTCTGTACAACAGACAGGTATTATATATATTAAAAATAAGAATTCAGGCTTCCCTGGTGGTCCAGTGGGTAAAGAGGCTGCCTTGCAGTTCAAGGGGTACTGGTTCGATATATGGCCCAGGAAGATCCTACGTGCCATGGAACAGCTGAACCATGTGTCCAATTACAAGCCAGTGCTCTGGAGCACATGCACCCAGAGCCCGTGCTCTGCAGCCACAGAGGCCACTGCGGTGGGGGCCCACACAAGTCAAAGAATAAAGATGGATGAAAATAAATATAAAAATAAAAGAGGCCAAAAAGAAAAAAAGAATTCGGAGACTTCCCTGGTGGCCCAGTGGTTAAGAATTTGCCCTCCAGTGAAGGAGATTCTGGTTGGAACTCTAGTCAGGGAGCTGAGATTCCACGTGTCTCCAGACAAAAACACAGCACAGAAAAACATAAAACAGAAGCAATATTGTAACAAATTCAACAAAGATTTTAAAAAATAAGAATTCAATAACTAACTATAAGGAAGGTTGTAATTACCAGCATATGAAAGAGATGGGCAAAATGCCATCCATGGACAGAGAAATGTGGTGGGTTCAAGGTGACAGCAAAGTTCTACTCAAGCCTACAGGACTTGCTGATCTTCTCTGATTAAAGTCAAGGACACCCTGAAATGACAGAAAACACTGAAGGCACAGACAGGCGAGGAGACCTTGGACTGGATTTGTGGCCGGCTGGAATGTCGGCCTTTACAGGTGAAGACAGCAATCTATCAAGCCTAATGCTACTACCGTTAAGCCTAAGTCTCTACTACCAAAAAAATTCAATGACTTTTATCAACTGTCCTATCATTCACTTAAAGAAGCAAAACTCTTTATTGAATATCCTACTATGCTGAATATCCAAAGTAATGTGTATTGTTGTTCGATGTTTTCTATCCTATTTTGGAAAATACTATAAATATGAACCCCTCTGGTTCTCTGCTGATCCCTCCCTTCTCCATCTTTCTGACCTCCACACTCTTGATCTACCTGGGCAATTGCTCTAGAATAACAAAATGTCCGAAGCCAAGGTGGTTGGGAAGACCCCATAGCCCAGCATCACACCACATCACTCCCTGAGGGTATAACTGCTGGTCTGAATCTTCACAGACACCAGGTGCTGAGAGAAAACAGCAAATGCTGTCAGAGCAGCCACCTCCTTCCTTCAGCAAGTGGAGGAGACAGAACCATTGTAGAAACTGCTATGCATTCCTCCAGATTTTGTTTCCATTGTGCATACTGTCACTCTTAGGAATGTTCAGCTTTTCTGCCAAGCAACTAAAAGGGGAACTTAGAAGTTCATTCTTGTACATCCAAATTCAAGACTGTGCCATCTGCATCTGTTAAAATGTGCACATCCTTTGACTCACCATTTCTAATCTAGATATTCATCTTAGAAAAATATATGTTCCTTGGCAAAATAATTCATATACAAAGATATTGACTGCAGCGGTTTGTAATAAAGCAAGAAACTAATTACCCATTAACATGGAAGTGGTTAACGAATTTAGGCCTTACAATATAGCTTGTAAAAACAATGAGATTTACATATATTCACATGAAGAGCTTTCCAACAAAGGGGATAAAATCAAGGTTCAGAAACACGTATGTGACAAGGTGTTTATTCCAAACATACATCTATTCATATAACAATATAAATCTCTTGAAAAAGGACTGGAAAGATTCCCACCAAGCTGATAATGGTTGCCAAGGGCAAGAGATTAGGGAAAGAGTTAAAAATGAAGGATTCTGTTTCTTCTAAATTGTTTGGATCTTTATTTTTTATCTTTTTATTTTTTTTAATTAATTAATTTATTTATTTTGGGTGGGGGTGGGGAGGGAGGGGAGCAGGCGGGCCACTTCTGTTGGTCTTTCATTTATCCATTTTCAACTGTCTTTGTTCTTTGGCCCGTGTGGGCCTCCCATCACGGTGGCGTCTGTCATTGCAGAGCACCGGCTCTGGGCACATGCGCTCCAGAGCTTCGGCTCGGTGACTGGACACGTCGGTCCAGCCACTCCACAGCACGTGGGATCTTCCCAGGCCAGGGATCCAACCGGCGCCCCTTGCACTGCCAGGCAGTGTCCTTACCCACTGGACCACCAGGGGAAGCCCTGTTTGGATCTTTATACAGTTAATATTTTGTATGTGTGTATTACTTGTGTAATAAAAAAATGTTCATCCACTAACTTTGTGAAAAATACAAAAATACATTAAAAAGAAAGCTAAATTCACTTAAAATCCCACTGCCCCATGATATTGACAAGTAATATTTGAATGCATTCTTCCAGGATTTTCAGGATGTGTTTATCCTGAAGTGCTCAAGGGTTTTCAAACTTTAAAATCCCTAGTACAGAGCATAAAATGACAACACTGGGCAACAGTTGTACCTTAAAATTACACGTCTACTACAACTCGACCCAAAATTGCATGTGCAATAATTACAATAAAGTTTTTGAAACTAATGCCCAAGACCATAAAGGAAATGAAATGCTCTGAAGTCCTAACATAGGGCCTTTGACTGGTGCAGCCTATAAATCTTCACCTCTGTTAAAATACACTACAATTGTGTGTCACTTTTGCTGTGGAATTAAATCACTATAATCTTACAACTTCTTTCAGGAGCACAATGTTTTTAGATACAGTTTGGCTTATCATAGTCTTCCTCCTCAATAAAGAGACATATAAAGAAATCTCATAAAGAAACATATAAAATTCCATAACACCAAAAACCAAGGTGTAACAAACATGCCAAGGCTGAGATCTGTGGGGGATTTTCGATAACTATGAGGCAGAAGGAAGTAAAATCAGAAAAATACCACATCTCACCTCATAGCGAAACACAGGCTTTGTCTCATAATGGTTGCCAAGGGCAAGAGATTAGGGAAAGAGTTAAAAATGAAGGATTCTGTTTCTTCTAAATTGTTTGGATCTTTATTTTTTATCTTTTTATTTTTTTTAATTAATTAATTTATTTATTTTGGGTGGGGGTGGGGAGGGAGGGGAGCAGGCGGGCCACTTCTGTTGGTCTTTCATTTATCCATTTTCAACTGTCTTTGTTCTTTGGCCCGTGTGGGCCTCCCATCACGGTGGCGTCTGTCATTGCAGAGCACCGGCTCTGGGCACATGCGCTCCAGAGCTTCGGCTCGGTGACTGGACACGTCGGTCCAGCCACTCCACAGCACGTGGGATCTTCCCAGGCCAGGGATCCAACCGGCGCCCCTTGCACTGCCAGGCAGTGTCCTTACCCACTGGACCACCAGGGGAAGCCCTGTTTGGATCTTTATACAGTTAATATTTTGTATGTGTGTATTACTTGTGTAATAAAAAAATGTTCATCCACTAACTTTGTGAAAAATACAAAAATACATTAAAAAGAAAGCTAAATTCACTTAAAATCCCACTGCCCCATGATATTGACAAGTAATATTTGAATGCATTCTTCCAGGATTTTCAGGATGTGTTTATCCTGAAGTGCTCAAGGGTTTTCAAACTTTAAAATCCCTAGTACAGAGCATAAAATGACAACACTGGGCAACAGTTGTACCTTAAAATTACACGTCTACTACAACTCGACCCAAAATTGCATGTGCAATAATTACAATAAAGTTTTTGAAACTAATGCCCAAGACCATAAAGGAAATGAAATGCTCTGAAGTCCTAACATAGGGCCTTTGACTGGTGCAGCCTATAAATCTTCACCTCTGTTAAAATACACTACAATTGTGTGTCACTTTTGCTGTGGAATTAAATCACTATAATCTTACAACTTCTTTCAGGAGCACAATGTTTTTAGATACAGTTTGGCTTATCATAGTCTTCCTCCTCAATAAAGAGACATATAAAGAAATCTCATAAAGAAACATATAAAATTCCATAACACCAAAAACCAAGGTGTAACAAACATGCCAAGGCTGAGATCTGTGGGGGATTTTCGATAACTATGAGGCAGAAGGAAGTAAAATCAGAAAAATACCACATCTCACCTCATAGCGAAACACAGGCTTTGTCTCATCAGGCGGCACAGCCTGGAAAAATACGTGATGTCTTGCGTGAGTACTCAGCCTGACTCTTTGTGACTGCATGGACTGGGGCCTGCCAGGCTCCTTTGTCCATGGGATTTCCCAGGCAAGAATACTGGAGTGGGGGCTTCCCTGGTGGTCCAGTGGGTGGAGGGTCCGCCTTGCAGCGCAGCGGGCAGCGGTTCGATCCTGGCCTGGGAAGATCTCACGTGCTGTGGAGTGGCTGGACCAGTGTATCCAATTACGAGCCAGCGCTCTGGAGCGCATGCGCCCAGAGCCAGTGCTCTGCAAAGGGAGAGGGCACTGCAATGGGAGACCCACACAGGTCAAAGAATAAAGATGGACGAAAATAAATAAATAAATAACCAATAAAGGAGGCCAAAAAAAGAATACTGGAGTGGGTTATCATTTCCTTCTCCAGAGGCTCTTCCTTACCCAGGCATCAAACCTGCATCTCCTGCATTAGCAGGCGAGTTCTTTACCTCTGAGTCCCTTGAGAATGAGATGTCTTACTTCTCCCTTTGTCTTATTCAATGAGATGGGTCAGTGTTACACTCCTAAGTGGGCAGGAGGGCTTCAGGTAAACTTTCTCGGTGTCCATTAGAGTATGACCACACTTGCCCCAAGATCCAGTGTGGGAGAGTCCCCTTGAGGAGAGCTTGCTGGGGAGAGACAGAAAGGCCCAGCTGCACATGGTGAGGGGGTCGTGTTCTGTGCATACCCTATAAGTTCTGCATATCAGAGAATAGAAATCATTGCATTTTGACAAAGGAGAGTTGAAACCGGTAAGTTGAGGGGAAAGAGGAGAGAGAAGGATTGAGGGGAAAAAAAACACGTAAGAGGAGTAAAAGTCCTCATTGGAGAGAGTCAATGCCAAAACTGATGGTGCAGAAAATTGAATCAGTAAAGTGGAAAACATCCAGAGAACCATCCTCACATTGAAACGAACAGGAAGAACAGACTAAAATGGTAAAAGTTAAAATGATATGTAGACGAGAATGGATCTTTTCTTGCCTCTTCCCAGGAAGCTAGGTAGAGGGGGCCCCACAGGGAGGGGTTAAGGTTTATCTACTGTCATGTCAACAAGTATGAATGTGCTAAGCATGTGAGGAGCCATCTTAAAAGTGGATCTTAGCCCCAGTCAAGCCTTGCCAACAGTCAACAACACCATGGCTACAACTTCCGGCCAACAATCCCCAACTGAAAAACCTGGAGTGGGGCTTCCCTGGTGGTCCAGTGGGTGGAGGGTCCGCCTTGCAGCGCAGCGGGCAGCGGTTCGATCCTGGCCTGGGAAGATCTCACGTGCTGTGGAGTGGCTGGACCAGTGTATCCAATTACGAGCCAGCGCTCTGGAGCGCATGCGCCCAGAGCCAGTGCTCTGCAAAGGGAGAGGGCACTGCAATGGGAGACCCACACAGGTCAAAGAATAAAGATGGACGAAAATAAATAAATAAATAACCAATAAAGGAGGCCAAAAAAAGAATACTGGAGTGGGTTATCATTTCCTTCTCCAGAGGCTCTTCCTTACCCAGGCATCAAACCTGCATCTCCTGCATTAGCAGGCGAGTTCTTTACCTCTGAGTCCCTTGAGAATGAGATGTCTTACTTCTCCCTTTGTCTTATTCAATGAGATGGGTCAGTGTTACACTCCTAAGTGGGCAGGAGGGCTTCAGGTAAACTTTCTCGGTGTCCATTAGAGTATGACCACACTTGCCCCAAGATCCAGTGTGGGAGAGTCCCCTTGAGGAGAGCTTGCTGGGGAGAGACAGAAAGGCCCAGCTGCACATGGTGAGGGGGTCGTGTTCTGTGCATACCCTATAAGTTCTGCATATCAGAGAATAGAAATCATTGCATTTTGACAAAGGAGAGTTGAAACCGGTAAGTTGAGGGGAAAGAGGAGAGAGAAGGATTGAGGGGAAAAAAAACACGTAAGAGGAGTAAAAGTCCTCATTGGAGAGAGTCAATGCCAAAACTGATGGTGCAGAAAATTGAATCAGTAAAGTGGAAAACATCCAGAGAACCATCCTCACATTGAAACGAACAGGAAGAACAGACTAAAATGGTAAAAGTTAAAATGATATGTAGACGAGAATGGATCTTTTCTTGCCTCTTCCCAGGAAGCTAGGTAGAGGGGGCCCCACAGGGAGGGGTTAAGGTTTATCTACTGTCATGTCAACAAGTATGAATGTGCTAAGCATGTGAGGAGCCATCTTAAAAGTGGATCTTAGCCCCAGTCAAGCCTTCGGCCAACAGTCAACAACACCATGGCTACAACTTCATGAAAAACCCTGAGGCAGAATCACCAGCTAAGCTGATCCCAGGTTCCTGTCCCACAGAAACTCTGTGAGATAAATGCTTATTCTTGCATTAAGCTGATATACTTAGGGCTAATTTGTTACCCCATAGGAGACAGACATGAAGCCCAGTGCCACCTGCAGAAGTTCAGTGGCTGCTCCGGGAGAGCCATTAACAGAACCAGCCACTTCTCTCAAGGAATCGCATTTTTACTGGATGAATAACTGGCAAACTGCAATTACATAGAAGCAGACCCATGACACACTTTTTCTACAAAATGAACAAAGTGAACCTATCACTCCAATGATGACTGAGAACAAGTGTTCCCAATGACAAAACTAAGGCTTTTAAAGTGAAATTAGAAATTTTAAAAATTTGTATCTGCCACCATGGGTCCTTATAGTTTTCCAATACATAGGTATTTTTCTGATGAGACAGTGCTGATATTAACTAATGTGATTTTAAAATATGGCTTAGTGAAATATGTCAACATTTGGAAAGTCTATAGCATTGAGAAACTCAGGGTATCTTCTCAATGACCAGTGCATGATGTTATAAAAGAGCAATTTGCAGTGTGAGACAAGTCAGTAGATTTTCATGTCACAGAGGATAGTGAGTTAATTGGTAGATTTCAGCATCTACATTGCAACTCATTTTTAAGAAACAAAAATTTGCCAAGTTTTGGTGTAATATCAAAGAAAGTTTTTCATAACTATCCAAAAAGACTTTTAAAATAGCCTCTTCATTCTCCAAATACATAATGTATTGCCGTATGCTTTTTCACACTTTAATCAAAACAGCATAATACCACAAAGGAAATTCAGAAGAATTCTCAGATATGAGAATTTGACTTTCTTTTTATTTAATATCTATTAAGGAGATTTGCAAAAGTATATAGCAATGCAACTCTCATTGAATTTTATTTTTTATTTTTGAAAAATATAGGTAGTTTTCATAAAAATGTATTATTTATAAGGTTTAATGAATTTATTATTATATTTTACATGAATTAATAAATAAATATATATATATGTCCACTTCTATTGATCTTTCATTTATTTATCTTTGTTCTTTGGCCTGTGTGGGCCTCCCATCACAGTGGCCTCTCTCCTTGCAGAGCACTGGCTCTGGGTGCATGCTCCCCAGAGCTCCAGCTTGGTAGTTGGACACAGAGGTTCAGCCACTGCACAGCTCGTGGGATCCTCCCAGGCCAGGGGTCAAACTGGCATCACCTGCACTGCAAGGTGGTGTCCTTACCCACTGGACCACCAGGGAAGCCCTGAATTAATAAATAAATATTCTAAATTCTCATTTTTAATTTCTAAGATGGCAAATAATGATAAATATATCTCACACAAAGACACGTTTTCAGGGGAAGTTTTCAAAAATCTGTAAACCCAAGACCACATGTTTGATAACAGCTGCCTTATATGAGGGCTTCCCAGGTGGCCCTAACGGTAAAGAACCTGTCTGCCAGAGAATCAGGTTTGATCCTTGGGTTGAGAATATCCCCTGGAGAAGGAAATGGCCACCCACTCTGGTATTCCTGCCTGGAGAATCTCATGAACAGAGGAGCCTGGCAGTCTACAGTCCGTGGGGTCACAAAGAGTCAGCCACAATTTAGCAACTAAACAACATGTAGCATTTACATTGTATTAGATATTATAGGTAATCTAGAAATGATTTAAAGTATGATGTGTGAAGGTTACATGCAAATGTTATGCTGTTTATATAAAAGACTTGAACATCTAAAGATTTTGATATCTACAGGGGATTCTAGAACCAATCCCCTGTGGAAACTGAGGGATGACTGATTTATAATGAAATATTCCTCAACCACATAAAAGAATGAAATTCTGATACCTGTTACAACACAGGTGAACTTTGAAACATTATACAATAAAGTAAGCTAAAAACAAATGGGCAGATATGTATGACTCCACTTATAGGAGTCACCAAGAGGAGCAAAATGAACAGAGACAGAAAACAAAATAGAAGTTGCACATTGTTAGTCAGGGAGGGAGGGGGAGACTAAGAGTCATTATGTAAGGATATTATTCCTGTTTGGGATGATGTGAATGTTCTGGGAAGATACAGTGTGGTAGGGCTTCCCTGATGGTCCAGTGGGTAAAGACACTGCCTTGCAGTGCAAGGGGCCCGGTTCTATCCCTGGCCTGGGAAGATCCCACGTGCCACGGAGCAGCTGGACCAGTGTGTCCAACTACTGAGCCAGAGCTCTGGAGCACATGTGCCCGGAGCTGGTGCTCTGAGATGAGAGAGGCCACTGCGATGGGAGGCCCACACAGGCTAAGAAAAAAAAAAAGAACAAAGATGGATGATGAAAGACCAATAAAAGTGGCCAAAACAAACAAACAAACAAACAAACAAAAGATACAGTGTGGTAGCACAGCACTGTGAATGTACTTAATGTCACTGAATTATATACCAAACAATGGTTTGAATTATGAAATAGGTTATAATTTTATAGCACAATAAAAATTTAGAAAACAAATATTGAAGAAAAAATTTTATTATTACCTTAAGTTGATATAATTGTATGCCCATAAAATAAAAACAAACTGAAAATTATTAGAATATACTAGAGTTCAGTAAAAGAGTAATTACAAAGTGACCACACAAAAACCAGTAATTTCCTATATATCAATAGCAGTAACTTATAAAATATATGAAAGTAGAAGATTCCATTTTCAAGAGGAAGTTAAGAATGTAAAATACTTAGAAAAAAGAGCTAAGACATCCTTATATAAAAGGATCAATAAACTGTATTAAATGACTTTTTTAAAAATCTGAAAAATGGAAAAACACAACATGTTCATGAATGGAAGAGCCTAATATTGTAAGTATATCAATTATCACCAAAGTAATCTAGAAAGACAGCCAAAAGAGGAAAAAATAAAAAACATAAATAAATACAGTATGTTCGTAGCAAGATATGCCAATTATTCAGTTAGCACTGATGCAGTAAAAATCACTGCACATATAGTGTGATGCGTGCTAAGGATACAGTGATGAACAAGATCCACAAGGTCCCTACCCTCATGGACCAGTGGGAGGTGGGCATTCAGCAAGTCTGGAGGCAAAGGAGGAGAGAGAGTGTGGGCAAGGAAAAGCTTAATTCGTTCTTTCCTTATCTGTCTTAGGTTTGTTTGCTGTAATTCTGCAGATGAGATTTTTAAAAGATGAATGAACAAGAGAAAAACAGAGTTTGTGAAACATGCCTCACGTGTATGTGTGGGAGACCTCCAGGATGAATAACTCAAAGCCATGGTTAGAACTGGGGTTTATACAGCATTTGAACAAATAGCAATAAATTTATGGAGAAGTGACAAGACAAAGGAAGAGGAGTTTAGGCTTTTAGAGGCAGCAGACCATGAGAAGACCATAAACACTTGGGAAAGTAAGAGAACCTAAGGGCTACTTTAGTGCAGGCTGTTTTGTGGACTTTTCACGCTCTGGACTGATTAGTGCTAGACGTTCAGAGGGATTCTGCCCTTCCTGGTCTAGGAAAGAGGCACCTTTCCAAACTCATGTCCTGCTTTGAGGCATAGAGGGACAGCAGTTTCTTTTTTTTTTTTCCTCTCACTTTTGGCCTCTTTTATTGGTTTTTTATTTATTTATTTTCATCCACCTTTTGTTCTTTGGCCTGTGGGGGCCTCGCATTGCTGTGGCCTCTCTTGTTGCAGAGCACTGGCTCTGGGCACATGCGCTCCAGAGCGCTGGCTCGTAATTGAACACACCGGTCCAGCTGCTCTGTGGCACGTGGAATCTTCCCAGGCCAGGGATCAAACCAGTGCTCCCTGCACTGCAAGGCGGACTCTCTACCTTCTGGACCACCAGGGAAGCCTGAGAGCAGTTTCTTGTGTCTGCTTCTTTACTATTTCCTTCAGCTCAAAATAACCTTTATGCTTGGGGTATACTTGGGGTGGCAGATTTTGATTCCCTAGGAAGGAAAGAAAATTGCGGTCAGCCTGGTGGAGGAAATAAACAGGATAACGTGAGAGGAACTGACAAATGTGGGATGAGCCCACCAAGATAAGATCATCGAGGAAACAGATGGGAGACAATGCAAGTGAGAACTAAAGAATGAGAAGTCAACTGTTGGGGGGAAATGGGAAGGATTTTGAGGATTTAATAGGAGGTTGTGTCACAGGAGTAGCACAGTTGACCAGACAGGTAAAGATGGGAGAGCTGGACACAGGAGTTAGATCATGAAGACACTGTGGGCCACAGTAAAGACCTGGAATTTTATTTTGGTAAGAAATATACCTTATCTCAGTAAGAATTATATTTTATTTTGATAAGGAGGACAAACTTCATCTTTGAGGCAGCATAATCAAATGTATACTTTTAAAATATTAGGCTTGTTTGTATGAAGAAAGGATTGTAGGGCTTCCCTGGTGGTCCAGTGGGTAAGGACACTGCCTTGCAGTGCAAGGGGCACTGGTTCGATCCCTGGCCTGGGAAGATCCCACGTGCTGCAGAGCGGCTATAACTATGTGTCCAACTACCGAGCCAGAGCTCTGGAGCGCATGTGCCCAGAGCCGGTGTTCTGCGAGGAGAGGGGCCACTGTGATGGGAGGCCCACACAGGCCAAAGAACAAAGATGGATGAAAATAATGAAAGACCAATTGAAATAGGCAAAAAGAAAGAAAGAAAGAAAGAAATGATTGTAGGGAAAACATAGACAAAGCACAGAGAATAGTTAGGGTTTTGAAGTAATATAGGAAAAGGATGTAGCGGGCTTTCCTGGTGACTCAGAGGTAAAGAATCTGCCTGCCAATGCAGGAGATACAGGTTCAGTTCCTGGCCTGGGGAGACCCCACATGCCTCAGAGAAACTAAGCACATCCACCACAAGTATTGCACCTGTGCTCTAGGGCCTCAAATACCGAGGCTTCTAGGCCCTAGAGTCCATGAAAAAAAACCTGCACAGCAACAAACACCTAGCATGGCCAAAAGTGAATAAATACAATTATTTTTTAAAAATAATAAAAAAGGATGTGGCTTCCCAGATGGTGAAAAAAAAAAAAAACCACCTGCCAGTGCAGGAGACATAAGAGACGTGGGTTTGATCCCTAGGTCAGGAAGATCCCCTGGAGGTGGGCACGGCAACCCATTCCAGTAATCCTGCCTGGAAAATCCTATGGACAGAGGAGCCTGGCGGGCTGCAGTCCATGAGGTCGCAAAGAATTGGACACAAGTGAAGTGACTTAGCATGCACACACACACTTAAGTCTTACATCAAAATAAATTCAACTTCATTGAAAATTTCAATGGGATTCATGGCTTTGTAATTGTTTAGGGTGAAGGAATTTGCTATCTGAATGTTAAGCCCTTGAAAATACTATCCAAAGGACTTTCCTGGATGATTCAGTGCTTAAAAATCTGCCTTCCAATGAAGGGAGATGTAGGTTCATTCCCTGATCAGGAAACTAAGATCTCATATTCCATGGGGCAACTGAGCCCACACACCACAAGGAAGACCTGAGGCAGCCAGAAATAAATAAATATTAAAATAAACTAATTTTAAAAATTACATAGTACCCAAGATTTTGAATTTGTAAAATCAGGGAAGAAAAGAGATCAGACAGAGACGAAAAATTACATGACACGTCATTGTCCGTCATCCTTAGGCTTCTTTTGGAGATATTCTTTGTTTTGAATGACTTTAGATAGTTTTGGATGATATCACCGACTCAGGGAAGCAAACTCTGGGAGATGGTGAAGGACAGGGAAGCCTGGCATGCTGCAGTCCATAGGGTCGCAAAGAGTCGGACTTGACTGAGCGACTGAACAACAGTAAAGACAGTTTCGAGGGTTGTTGGTCAAGTATTCGAGAGAACACGTCTTGATTTAGATTTGTCCAGTGCTGCTCTCAGGAACAGGCTGGGATAACTTCCTTTGGGGAGGAGGACCACAGAGGTAAAGTGCCGTGGCCTTAGGTGATATCAAATGACAGCATGCCATCCACACGGCCTGCTGCGATGGCCTGGAGAACCAGGCTGCAGCCGGAAGCTCCTCTCTGCCCTGCTTCCCTACTGCACCCTCCAGAAGGAAGCCTCTGCCAGCAGCCCCACTTGAGGAGGAGGAGTTCTGCTCCACCTCTGTGAGGGCAGGTAGCACACCACTTATTTGGAGCTCTTCTCTGTGAGAGATTTCCTATTCTCTACCATCTGAGCCACAAGGGAATCCCTTGAGATTTTCTATTCTCTTCCCTTCATTTATTTACTCAGTCGTTATGCCTATCAGTTGAGAGTCATGGATATTTAGTTTATGCTTGCCTATAACCTAAATAGGGCTTTGCTGGTGACTCAAGGCAGTAACGAAACTGCCTGAAATGTAGGAGGCCTAAGTTCAACCTCTGGTTCAGGAAGATCCCGTGGAGGAGGGCATGGCAACCCACTCCAGTCTTCTTGCCTGGAGAATCCCATGGACAGAGGAGCCTAGAGGGCTCCTTTCTAGGGGTCACAAAAAGTCAGACACGACTGAGCAACTATCAGTTTAACTATAAGCTAAATACTATTTTATTTCATTGTTCGAACTGTTCCAGCTTCGGCCATTGGGAGCTCCTTTAGTTCTTACTGCCTTTTGTTTCTTGTTTTCACGCCTCCATTGAATTTGTTACAATATTGCTTCTGTTTTATGGTTTGGTTTTCTGGCCTGGAGGCATATGGGATTTTAATAGGCCAGGGATTAAACCTCACCCTCTGCTTTGAAAGGCAAAGTCTTAACCACTGGACCACCAGGAAGTCCAACACCATGATTTCTTGACAGTAAGCTCCTCATGTGCAATACAGGAGGAAGGTCTTAACCAGGAGATGGATCTTCTCTCCCAAAATTGCACAGCAAGTTGGTGGTCACAGCTGAATTCAACACAGGTGCTAGAAAGAGCCCTGGACTAAAGGTTGGGCCATCAAAATCCCTCTGGGTTGATTTACTGGGTCGCTCTTCCCCTGGCCTTGCTAGCTCCTTAGAAACAGACATACCTTCCTGGGTCACGGGAAGGATGAGGAAAAGGAGCAGACAAATCTCAGAGTTATCACAGGGAGTGGAGCATGCTGAAATTACAAAGTCAAACAAACTTGGCTTTCGGATGATGGCAAGGCGGGTAATTAATTCACTTGGGACTTGGAGTTCTGGTTTTGTTTTTCTCTTATGCAAATCTGGGTTTGTTTTGGTGGAGAAGTCAGTAATAATTTCGTGTTGTCTTCCCCAGCGTCAGAGCGAGGTCATGTGACCCAAAGTTTTACCAAAAGCAGCACTTTTATTCTGTCAAGTTGCCAAGGCAACACCAGCTGCTGATGACATCATGTGACTGAGGGCACACAGGCAGAGCTGAGAAGCCTAAAATTATCACTCAATCTGCTCACCAAAATTCTCCAACAGCCAAGACGGCCTCAAGCCCAAAGAAAAGCTTCATTAATACAGGTCTGTGACAATGATGGTGGCAATGAATTATGTATTCTTCTCCAAAGTCTGACACCCCAGCCTCCAATCACATACTAAAATACTCAAGATCAACACATGCTGGGCACACAGGACACATTTGCTAATCTGTTTTCGATTAAAATTTTTCCAACACCGTGATGAATAAAAATAATTTTTGGTTTCTGTGGAGCTGAAAAATTCAAATTTATTTGTATTGAAGTCAAAGTATAGCTCAGCTTGTTCAAGATCTATTGAAGATGAAACAAAAAGAGCGATATGTGGGACTTTCCTGTTGGTCCAGTGGTTAAGAATCCGCCTTCCAACGCAGGGGACAAGGGTTTGATCCCTGGTTGGGCAACCAAGATCTCACATGCCCTGGGGCAACTAAGCCCAAGCACCTCAACTACTGAGCCTGGGAACCACAACTAGACAGAAGCCCGTGTACTGGGATGAAGATCTCACATGCCACAACTCAGACCTGATACAGCCAAAAATAAATAAATCTTTTTAAAAAGAATTAGATTTTCTACCATAATATGTAATCATATAGTAATTGGGAATATATATAGTCATGGTTCCAATGTTTTATGATAATTAATGATAGTCCATGGACCATACTAAAAGTCTAAATTTTAGGGGCTCTCAGAATAATCACACACGTAGACACGTGGGAGGAAAACTATTCGGAAGACATTTAGAAGCAGGAACATTGGTCCTAACCTCACATTATCTCCTCTTAGAGGCCAAATAAATTAGAATAGAAAGTAAAAATTAGTCTAGCAGCAAATGTAAGACTTGATCATATCACATTCACTTTCCTCTTTTCCTTTTTCCTTGCTTTCCTCTTTTTTATTCTCAATTCACTTTTAAATTAAAATGGTTACATAGAAATGTATGCTTATCTTGACAAATGAGTAAGAGTTCTGTCCAAGGAAAATAACCAGAGCATAAATACTCTTGAAAACAGAAAGACTTCTCCATTCTTTACATTTAACTGTGTGCAGATGAATAGCTGAGCACCTGCCAGATGCAGGACCACATACAGTGGTACTAGTACTAGGAGGGTACCAAGATGAACCAGACACTACCTAGTCCGCCAATGAAATAAGATAAATGTACAAACAGCTCAACAAAGATTAAATAATTTAAACTTAAAAACAGAGACAGGCCTGGTGGTCTAGAGGTTAAGTTTCCCTCCCAATGCAGTGGACATGGGTTCAGTCCCTGGTTGGGGATCTAAAATCCATGTGCCTCGGGGTAACTAAGTCCACATGCTGCAACCTGTGATGCAAAAAAGATCTGTCATAACAAAGACCCGACACAGGCAAATAAGTAAATAATTCTAAAAAGCAAAACAAAATACCCGTAAAAGCAGTAGCGCCATGGGAACATAAGAAAAGCAAAGAACTTCACGGGGAACGACCAGTTCAGTGATACTTCTAACTGAACTGAAGGATGGGAAAGACTGTAGCAAGTTGAATGAGGAGGACATGCCAAGGGGAAGGCTCGGTCTGAGCCAAGGTTGGGGTGCTAAGGGGAGAACAAAGGGGCAGAATGTACTCAGGAAGTTGTCCGATGGGAGTGGTGGAGAATACAAATGCTGCAGAGAAGAGGCCAATTCAGACACCGCGTTGAAAACGTTACTTTGACTTTCCTTTGCTTTTGTTATGACAGTCATAGGTAATGGCTTGCCTCAGAGAATCCCGCCCCTCTGCCTGACTGTTAAATTAAGTGTCTCTTTTCAGAACCCTGTCCACCTGCAGATGGCAGGAAGGAAGAAAGGAACACGTCCCCTGCCTGAGGCTTGCCCTTTTAGGAGATATTTGCAAGATTAATGGCTGTTTTACTTTGTTTCCTCTCCTCCCCCCCAATCTCTGTAAAAGACCCCGGTGTCCAGACCCACATAAAACAGCCAGCCAGCTGTCTAAGAATCTAGCTGTATTCCTGGCCTCAACACCTCCTCTCGATTCACTGCCCTGTCCTGTGGCAAAGAGAGTGAACTAAGCATCAGTAACACAAAGACTGGGACCAGGTCCGCGAAGATGCTGAATGCCATTCTGAGGCACTTGAACTTAACTTTGAGAATAAAAGGAAATGACTGAGGACTTTGGGCAGACAAGCAGCAAGGATAATAAGAAGCTTCAATGGGGGAATGTCCATGGTTGGAGGGCTAACAGCAGAGTGGGATATCCCATCGGGGGCGAGTGGAAACACCCAGTGAGAGCAATGGAGACACAAACCGGATGAGGCTAAGCAAGCAAGCGGTACAAGGGGCAACCAGCATGCGGTGTCCAGCTGCACCAGCGTGGGTGCAGAGCAGTACTTCAAGACGACACCGATGGTTGTCGCAGGGCTAACAGCAATCCATGCTGCAACCTGTGATGCAAAAAAGATCTGTCATAACAAAGACCCGACACAGGCAAATAAGTAAATAATTCTAAAAAGCAAAACAAAATACCCGTAAAAGCAGTAGCGCCATGGGAACATAAGAAAAGCAAAGAACTTCACGGGGAACGACCAGTTCAGTGATACTTCTAACTGAACTGAAGGATGGGAAAGACTGTAGCAAGTTGAATGAGGAGGACATGCCAAGGGGAAGGCTCGGTCTGAGCCAAGGTTGGGGTGCTAAGGGGAGAACAAAGGGGCAGAATGTACTCAGGAAGTTGTCCGATGGGAGTGGTGGAGAATACAAATGCTGCAGAGAAGAGGCCAATTCAGACACCGCGTTGAAAACGTTACTTTGACTTTCCTTTGCTTTTGTTATGACAGTCATAGGTAATGGCTTGCCTCAGAGAATCCCGCCCCTCTGCCTGACTGTTAAATTAAGTGTCTCTTTTCAGAACCCTGTCCACCTGCAGATGGCAGGAAGGAAGAAAGGAACACGTCCCCTGCCTGAGGCTTGCCCTTTTAGGAGATATTTGCAAGATTAATGGCTGTTTTACTTTGTTTCCTCTCCTCCCCAATCTCTGTAAAAGACCCCGGTGTCCAGACCCACATAAAACAGCCAGCCAGCTGTCTAAGAATCTAGCTGTATTCCTGGCCTCAACACCTCCTCTCGATTCACTGCCCTGTCCTGTGGCAAAGAGAGTGAACTAAGCATCAGTAACACAAAGACTGGGACCAGGTCCGCGAAGATGCTGAATGCCATTCTGAGGCACTTGAACTTAACTTTGAGAATAAAAGGAAATGACTGAGGACTTTGGGCAGACAAGCAGCAAGGATAATAAGAAGCTTCAATGGGGGAATGTCCATGGTTGGAGGGCTAACAGCAGAGTGGGATATCCCATCGGGGGCGAGTGGAAACACCCAGTGAGAGCAATGGAGACACAAACCGGATGAGGCTAAGCAAGCAAGCGGTACAAGGGGCAACCAGCATGCGGTGTCCAGCTGCACCAGCGTGGGTGCAGAGCAGTACTTCAAGACGACACCGATTCGTTGTTGTTCTTCAGTTGCTCAGTCAGGTCTGACTCCTTGTGATCCATGGAGTTCTCCCAGAAAGAATACTGGAGTGGGTTGCCATTTCCTACCCCAGGGGATTTTCCTGACCGAGGGATCAAACCTACATCTTCTGCACTGTCAGGTAGGTTTTCACCCCTGAGCCGCCAGGGAAGCGCAAGAAAGCATTCTAGGCTCCACTTCAACAAAACTGACTTGTGTTTGTTCAACTCTGTCATGCTGCTGCCCCAAACTATAATTTATTTATATGTCGCACAGTCAACCCGTGTTTTTCAAAATTCAGTGTGGGTCAGAATCATCTGCAAGGCTTGTTAAAACAGCACTGAGCCTCACCTCCGGAACTTCTGATTTGCTAGCTCTGAAGCAGGAAATCAAGGATTTGCATCCCTCACAAGTTCTCAGGTGATGCTGAGGGTGCTGGACCATGGTCCACGCTCTAAGAGTCACTAAGGGGCTTCCTAGTGGCTCCATGGTAAAGAATCTACTTGTAATGTAAAAGATGCAGGTTCAATTCCTGGATTGAAAAGAGTCCCGGAGGAGAACATGACAATCCATTCCAGTCTTCTTGCCTGGTAAATCCCATGGACAGAGGAGCCTGGCGGGCTACAGTCCATGGGGTCACAAAGAGTCAGACACAACAGAGGCAACAGCACTGAAGAATTTTCTGTTATGTAACAGTATCTCGATGTTTTATACTTTCTACTGTCAGTGGACATCTCGGTTGTAATCCTTTAGGATCATTATAAAAAAAAAGACTGGGACCAGGTCCGAAGATGCTGAATGCCATTCTGAGGCACTTGAACTTAACTTTGAGAATAAAAGGAAATGACTGAGGACTTTGGGCAGACAAGCAGCAAGGATAATAAGAAGCTTCAATGGGGGAATGTCCATGGTTGGAGGGCTAACAGCAGAGTGGGATATCCCATCGGGGGCGAGTGGAAACACCCAGTGAGAGCAATGGAGACACAAACCGGATGAGGCTAAGCAAGCAAGCGGTACAAGGGGCAACCAGCATGCGGTGTCCAGCTGCACCAGCGTGGGTGCAGAGCAGTACTTCAAGACGACACCGATTCGTTGTTGTTCTTCAGTTGCTCAGTCAGGTCTGACTCCTTGTGATCCATGGAGTTCTCCCAGAAAGAATACTGGAGTGGGTTGCCATTTCCTACCCCAGGGGATTTTCCTGACCGAGGGATCAAACCTACATCTTCTGCACTGTCAGGTAGGTTTTCACCCCTGAGCCGCCAGGGAAGCGCAAGAAAGCATTCTAGGCTCCACTTCAACAAAACTGACTTGTGTTTGTTCAACTCTGTCATGCTGCTGCCCCAAACTATAATTTATTTATATGTCGCACAGTCAACCCGTGTTTTTCAAAATTCAGTGTGGGTCAGAATCATCTGCAAGGCTTGTTAAAACAGCACTGAGCCTCACCTCCGGAACTTCTGATTTGCTAGCTCTGAAGCAGGAAATCAAGGATTTGCATCCCTCACAAGTTCTCAGGTGATGCTGAGGGTGCTGGACCATGGTCCACGCTCTAAGAGTCACTAAGGGGCTTCCTAGTGGCTCCATGGTAAAGAATCTACTTGTAATGTAAAAGATGCAGGTTCAATTCCTGGATTGAAAAGAGTCCCGGAGGAGAACATGACAATCCATTCCAGTCTTCTTGCCTGGTAAATCCCATGGACAGAGGAGCCTGGCGGGCTACAGTCCATGGGGTCACAAAGAGTCAGACACAACAGAGGCAACAGCACTGAAGAATTTTCTGTTATGTAACAGTATCTCGATGTTTTTATACTTTCTACTGTCAGTGGACATCTCGGTTGTAATCCTTTAGGATCATTATAAATAATGATTGTGAATTTCCTTGTACATATCATTTATTCACAGAAGTAACACCTTTCTGTTGGGTCCCCAGGAATTATTGGGTTATAGAGGATATATATGTTCAAAGTCAGTAGATCCTGCCAAGAGGTATCCCAAAGTAGTTGAAAACCTATCTTACACGCTCAGGAGCAGTAGGTATTTGAGAATTTCTGAAACTCAAAGGATCTCTACCAAGATTTAGGCCCATGGAGCTTTCTGCCAATCTGTTGAATTTTTCATTGTGGTTTTAATTTTCATTTCCCTGATGACGAATGAGGTGGAGGCCTTTTAATATGATTATTGGACACTAGGATTCCTTATTATATGAAATAGCTCTTCAAGTTTTTGCCCATTTTTCTAATTGATCTCAATGAGTTCTTTCTATATCATTGATACTAGGTCTTGGTCAATTCTAAACATTTTCTTCTGTTGTGCAGGGTGTCTTCATCTTTCCTGGGCCTTCTTGTGAATAACATTTCTTGATTTTCAAGGAGTCTAGATCAGTGTTTTCAACCTATCTGTGGCAAGGGACTTTTTTTTTTCCTCCCTAAATCAACTGGGAACTGAAATTTTTGAAATACAGTCAAATGACTGGATGTAAACATGAAACTTGTGAAAAGGCATTCAAAAAACTTGAAACATTTTATTGCCAAGCAGTCTGTTCAAGAGACCTCTCCCCTTCTCCCTAAGCCTCACCCAATTTTCTGAGAATGTTGTGCCCAAGAATGAAGTGAAACTCAGGAGAGGGTGGAAATTTTGACCTTAAGTCTTATGAATGAACCCTTAAAAGAACATTCAACTGTCACATTTTTTTAATGCTGAATCAACATTATAAAAGGTATTCTTTCCTTATTCCCCTGAGTTTCTTCTAACCCTGTATTTGATTTTCACTCCATTTCTCTCACCATTCATAACCTGCAATAACCTTGAAGCACAGAGACGGATAAAGCCATGGATGTGTACGCATGATACTTAGCCTCAAAATTATATGACATTGCAATCCCACTCCTCGGTGTATACCTGGAGGAACACCATGGTCTGAAAGGATACAGGCACCCAATATTCATTGCAATACTATTTACAACAGCAAGGACAGGGAAGCAACCTAAATATCATCAACAGAGGCGTGGATAAAGAAGATGAGGTACAGATATACCACAGAACACCACTCAGCCATTAAAAAGAATGAAATAAGGCCATTTGCAGCAACATGGATGGACCTAGAGAGCGTCATACTGAGTGAATTCAGACAGAGAAGGAGAACTATCATATGACATCCCTTATATGTGGAATCTAAAAAGAAATGATACAAATGAACTTATTTACAAAGCAGAAACAGACTCGAAGACTTAGAACACAGCTTATGGTCGCCTGGGGGAAGAATGAAGGGAAGAGATTGTGAGGGAGTTTGGGATGGATATGCACACACTGCTATATTTAAAGTGGATAACCAGGCTTCCCTGGTGGCTCAGTGGTAAAGAATCCACCTGCCAATCCAGGAAACATGGGTTCTATCCCCTGCCTCCCAGCTGTTGAGCTTGTGCACTAGAGCCTGGAAATTGCAGCTACTGAAGCCTGTACATGTAGAACCTGCACTCCACAGCAAGAGAAGCCCCACAATGAGAAGCCTGAACATGGCAACTGGAGAGCAGCCCCCGGTTACCATGACTAGAGGAAAGACCGTGCAGCCACAAAAACCCAGCACAGCCAAGAAATAAAGTTCATTAATTAAAAATTATTTTTTTCAAATGGAGAGCCAACAAGGACCTGCTGTATAGCACAGGGAGCCCTGTTCCAAGTCATGAGGCAGCCTGGATGGGAGGGGAGTTTGGGAGAATGGACACCTGTATACGTATGGCTGAATCCCTCTGCTGTTCACCCAAAAGTATCATAACACTGTTTACCGGCTACACTCCAGTATCAAATTAAAAGTTTGAAAAACAAAAATAAGAGGGATTACCCATTAAAATATTAATTTAAAATTATATCAGAATATTCCCAGAATTGTTTTTTTACTCTGAGTCAGAAATTCCCATAGACTAGATAAGTGACCCTCTCCTAGTGTAGCTTGATTTTTAACAAAGCATTTAAAAATTCTCTTGTAGGACAGATATAACAGTGCCATGAAACAGGAGGATTATACAGTTAGGTCATAGAAACAGGAATGATGGGGCAATATGATTACATAACAAGAAACTAAAATTGGATGACTGATTTAATTGATGTGACTCTTGTTTTCTTCTGTGCTAAGATGACCTAAACATGATTATATGATTCACACCTGCAGCTGTTTCCGTGTTCATCCCCTTCTGGTTTTGAACCCCTTGAGGGCAGAGGTTATGTCTTACTCATCTTCACAGGAGACTTTTTGTAGATAATCTCTGTCAGGTTAAGAAAGCTCCCTTCTATTCCTAGTTCATTACCCATTTACCATGAATGGGACATCCCCTGTGGTCAAGTCTTTAAGACCTCTCCTTCCGGTGCAGGGGTTATTTGTTTAGTCCTTGGTTGGGGCGTTAAGATCCTCCATGCCTCACAGCCAAAAAGCAAAACATAAAACAGAAACAATATTGTGACAAATTCAAGAAGAGACTTTACCAATTAAAAAATATCTTTAAAAGAATTATCATGAATGAATGCTTTATTCCTCTTTTACATGTTTGCCCTGCATCTATTGAAATGTTCATGTGGCTTTCTGCTTTAATCAGTGAATGTAGCAGAATGCATGAATAGAGTTTCTAAAGTTAAACTCTCCTTACAGTCCTCAGATAAGTCTAGCTTGGTTATGATGTACTGTCACCTCTACCCATGGCCTGATTCAGTTTGCTAATTTTTCGTTCAAAAGTCCACGTTTGAAACTGGTAGGAACGTCCCTTTTTCTTACCGTCTTTACCTGATTTTGGTATCAGTGCTATGCTTTCTTTTATTAAGTGAGGAAGAGAAAATTCCTTTTTCTTTCCTATTTTATGGAATATTTTATGTGAGACCAAAACAGTAGGTTCCTTAACTTACACTTAACTGTTTGTTAGATACCAACTTTAAAGTTTTTAGACTTAACTACTTGTTTTGGAAAAAGTTTTAAACTATTGATTTCTTTCTTTAATGGATTGTAGGCAATTTACACTTTTCTTGAGTCAGTTTTGATAAGTTATGTTTTTCTAGGAAATGGTGCATTTTATCCACTTTTTAAAATGGGGCGCAGAATGAAATTAGAATACTTCCTAATACTATACATAAAAATAAAATCAGAATGGATTAAAGACCTAAATGCAAGGCCAGACACTATAAACCTCTTGGAGGAAACTATAGGCAGAGGATTCTTTGACATAAATTACAAGATCCTTTTTGACCCACCTCCTGGAGTAGTGAAAATAAAAACTAAAATAAATAAATGGAACGTAATTAACTTAAAAGATTTTGCACAGCAAAGGAAACCATAAACTAGACAAAAAGACAACCCTCCGGATGAGAGGAAATATTTGCAAGTGAAGCCGCTGACAAGGGGCTAATCTCTAAAATATTTAAACAGCTCAGGCTTCCACGTGGCTCAGAGGTAAAGAATCCCCTACTAGTATCGGAGACACAGGTTCAATCCCTGAGTCAGGAAGAGGCAGGAGGTCATGGCAACCCACTCCAGTATTCTTGCCTGGAGAACTCCACGGACAGAAGAGCCTGGTGAGCTGCGGTCCATGGGGTTGCAAAGAGTCAGACACAACTTAGCAACCAATCAACAATATACACAGTTCATGCAGTTCAGTATCAAACAAACAAACAAACCCAATCAAAAATGGGACCCAAAGTTGCTCTTAATTGTATCTCATTACATTTTGATCTCTGCAGTATATGCACTTATATTGCTTTAAGCCACTTTTGTTATTTGTATGGAAGCCACAGAAAGCAGAAACACAATCCCTTAATGTCAGTATCTCTGAGGCTCTTGACCATGACTCAAATTCAGTTTGCTAATTTTTCGTTCAAAAGTCCACGTTTGAAACTGGTAGGAACGTCCCTTTTTCTTACCGTCTTTACCTGATTTTGGTATCAGTGCTATGCTTTCTTTTATTAAGTGAGGAAGAGAAAATTCCTTTTTCTTTCCTATTTTATGGAATATTTTATGTGAGACCAAAACAGTAGGTTCCTTAACTTACACTTAACTGTTTGTTAGATACCAACTTTAAAGTTTTAGACTTAACTACTTGTTTTGGAAAAAGTTTTAAACTATTGATTTCTTTCTTTAATGGATTGTAGGCAATTTACACTTTTCTTGAGTCAGTTTTGATAAGTTATGTTTTTCTAGGAAATGGTGCATTTTATCCACTTTTTAAAATGGGGCGCAGAATGAAATTAGAATACTTCCTAATACTATACATAAAAATAAAATCAGAATGGATTAAAGACCTAAATGCAAGGCCAGACACTATAAACCTCTTGGAGGAAACTATAGGCAGAGGATTCTTTGACATAAATTACAAGATCCTTTTTGACCCACCTCCTGGAGTAGTGAAAATAAAAACTAAAATAAATAAATGGAACGTAATTAACTTAAAAGATTTTGCACAGCAAAGGAAACCATAAACTAGACAAAAAGACAACCCTCCGGATGAGAGGAAATATTTGCAAGTGAAGCCGCTGACAAGGGGCTAATCTCTAAAATATTTAAACAGCTCAGGCTTCCACGTGGCTCAGAGGTAAAGAATCCCCTACTAGTATCGGAGACACAGGTTCAATCCCTGAGTCAGGAAGAGGCAGGAGGTCATGGCAACCCACTCCAGTATTCTTGCCTGGAGAACTCCACGGACAGAAGAGCCTGGTGAGCTGCGGTCCATGGGGTTGCAAAGAGTCAGACACAACTTAGCAACCAATCAACAATATACACAGTTCATGCAGTTCAGTATCAAACAAACAAACAAACCCAATCAAAAATGGGACCCAAAGTTGCTCTTAATTGTATCTCATTACATTTTGATCTCTGCAGTATATGCACTTATATTGCTTTAAGCCACTTTTGTTATTTGTATGGAAGCCACAGAAAGCAGAAACACAATCCCTTAATGTCAGTATCTCTGAGGCTCTATGACCCACTGATCTTCAAATTTTCCATTTCTCTGGGGATGTTTCCAAGATTTTTTAAAAAAGAATCTGTGTGCTGGTATCTCCCCTGTCAGCATATTCAGTCTGACATTCTTTTCAAGCTTCAAATTTCTATATCCAACTGCTGGCTGGATATGTTCACCTCCACCTTCCATGATTCCTCAGGTTCAGTGCAAACAGAACTCACCCAAACATACTCCTCCTCCCCACTGCTGTTCTTTGAATTAGGGACTTTCTACCCAAATACTTTGGCCACCTGACATGAAGAGCTTATTCACTGGAAAAGACCCTGATGCTGGGAAAGACTGCCGTCAAGAGGAGAAGGGGGCGACAGAGGATGAAATAGTTGGATGGCATCACCAACTCAATGAACATGGGTCTGAGCAATCTCCGGGAGATGGTGAAGGACAGGGGAGCCTGGTGTGCTGCCGTCCATGGGGTCGCAAAGAGTTGGACACACCTGAGGGACAGAACAACCACCGTCCATATGCCATCGACAAAAACCCAAGTTGTCTTTCACTGATCCCTGACTTCCCCCTCACTCCTATCCTTCATTCAGTCATCACATGCTTTTGATTTTACTTCCTAAGCTTATTTTTCCTCAGCTGTCCATCCAGCTATTTACCGCTGTCCTAGTTCTTCACACTCATTGTCTTTTTTTTTCTTTTTTGGGGGGTGGGGAGGGCGGAGGTGGGCAGGAAGGTCACTTCTATTGGTCTTTCATTTATCTATTTTTCATCCATCTTTGTTATTTGGCCCATGTGGGCCTCCCATCACAGTGGCCTCTGTTGTCGCAGAGCACCTGCTCTGGGTGCATGCACTCCAGAGCCCTGGCTCAGTAATTGGACACACTGGTCCAGCTGCTCTGCAGCACATGGGATCTTCCCAGGCCAGGGATCGAACCAGCGCCCCTTGCACTGCAAGGCGGTGTCCTTACTCACTGGACCACCAGGGAAGCCCTCATTGTCTTTTTTGTAACAATCTCTTCTGTCTCTTCACCTCTCAACTTGTCCTCCTGAAATTCATCCTCCATGGCATTGAAAGTAATGTCCTTAAAGTCCAAAACAATAGCCCTTTCTGACTTAAAATGTCCAAAGCCAGGACTTCCCTGATGCTCCAGTGGTTAAGAATCTGCCTTCTACTGCAGGGGATGCAAGTTCAATCCCTGGTCAGGGAACTAAGATCCCACATATGTTGGAGCAACTAACAACAGACATCCCACACGCAACAACTGCAGAAGGCCACTTACTGCAACTCAGACACAACACAGCCAAAAAATAAACAACAACAACAAAAAGTCCAAAGCCTACACTGCTTCACATGACCTTCATGTAAGGTACCACATGACCCTTCCTTTAGCATTCAGTTCTGGGTCATCTCCTTCTCTCTCTCACTGGCCTGTCACCATGCGCTTAACCTCGCTGCTTCGTGAGATACCTCATAGCCTGTTAGAACTGTGAAAGTGATTTTGCAAACAGTATCTCATTTCTCAAAACAACAGACAAGAGAGGGAGAAGAGACTCTTATTAGCCTCACTTGACTATTTAAAACCTGAAGTTCAAAGAGTTAGGTAATTGCTAGACGGCATACGGCCAGGAGGAGGTGTAAGGTGACTAGCAACTCCATGCCTTGAAACCTGCTGGCACCGTGTGCTCTGTTTCAAGGGGACAACTAGGACGGGTGATTGCTACCAGTAAGAATGTACAATTACTTTTTTATTGCATAAGTCATATGCAATGATGAAAAGTAAAAGTAACAAAAGCAAAGCGCGACCCATAGATAAACACTTTCTAATGTTTTGTGGATACCTTTCCAGATTTTACTTCTAGAAAGAGCCTGATGCTGCACCATTTCCTGAAAAGAGCCATGAAAGTTCTGCCCCGCAGGTCTTCCAAATTTTTTCTTTTTGTTATTTGGCCCAGGATCGGGGAGAGCACCTGCTCTGGGTGCATGCACCCAGAGCCCTGGCTCAGTAATTGGACACACTGGTCCAGCTGCTCTGCAGCACATGGGATCTTCCCAGGCCAGGGATCGAACCAGCGCCCCTTGCACTGCAAGGCGGTGTCCTTACTCACTGGACCACCAGGGAAGCCCTCATTGTCTTTTTTGTAACAATCTCTTCTGTCTCTTCACCTCTCAACTTGTCCTCCTGAAATTCATCCTCCATGGCATTGAAAGTAATGTCCTTAAAGTCCAAAACAATAGCCCTTTCTGACTTAAAATGTCCAAAGCCAGGACTTCCCTGATGCTCCAGTGGTTAAGAATCTGCCTTCTACTGCAGGGGATGCAAGTTCAATCCCTGGTCAGGGAACTAAGATCCCACATATGTTGGAGCAACTAACAACAGACATCCCACACGCAACAACTGCAGAAGGCCACTTACTGCAACTCAGACACAACACAGCCAAAAAATAAACAACAACAACAAAAAGTCCAAAGCCTACACTGCTTCACATGACCTTCATGTAAGGTACCACATGACCCTTCCTTTAGCATTCAGTTCTGGGTCATCTCCTTCTCTCTCTCACTGGCCTGTCACCATGCGCTTAACCTCGCTGCTTCGTGAGATACCTCATAGCCTGTTAGAACTGTGAAAGTGATTTTGCAAACAGTATCTCATTTCTCAAAACAACAGACAAGAGAGGGAGAAGAGACTCTTATTAGCCTCACTTGACTATTTAAAACCTGAAGTTCAAAAAGTTAGGTAATTGCTAGAAGGCATACGGCCAGGAGGAGGTGTAAGGTGACTAGCAACTCCATGCCTTGAAACCTGCTGGCACCGTGTGCTCTGTTTCAAGGGGACAACTAGGACGGGTGATTGCTACCAGTAAGAATGTACAATTACTTTTTTATTGCATAAGTCATATGCAATGATGAAAAAGTAAAAAGTAACAAAAAGCAAAGCGCGACCCATAGATAAACACTTTCTAATGTTTTGTGGATACCTTTCCAGATTTTACTTCTAGAAAGAGCCTGATGCTGCACCATTTCCTGAAACCTACTTTCTTCCTAGGTAGACATGGCAGTTCATTGTTAATGTTTGCTGCATTTATTTCCTTCATGAAATTCAACATTTAAACTAGACTGTCTATTTTTAAAAAAAAATATGAAGACAGGGAATTAGGAGTGGGTGAGTGAAAACAAAACAGAGACTAACACGTGGACTTTTTTGGAAACACTATCATTATTCCTTTAACGCTCAACTCCAAACGTCTGTTCTCCCTTGCCTGCTGTCCACACCTCCAGATCCTTTTAAGACAGATGTTTCAGCATGTCAAGCTTTTGGCTCATTTAAAATGGCAACTTACGGTCCCTGATATACTCCATTACCAAAACTACTTGTGCCGTACTTCATAAATCTCCAGTAAGTCGAAAGCACATGGGCAAGGCAGGATGGTAGATGTCACACCACAAGAATAATTACAACAGATGTATCACTACCAAGTCCTTCCTGGAATAGTCTCCACTAGAAAATACACACTCCTGTTTCCTATTCCTTATTTCAAGATAAAAAGTAGAGCATATTCATGAATGATCTGGATTTATAGGGAAAAAATATGTATTATATAATTTGGCCAAATTATCAGAGTTCACAAGACAACCTTGTCCACCCTTGGGATTCCAGTCTTTTTTGTATGATTTTAGCCATCATGGACTAAAGCCTTCAAGGTTTCACTTGCCCTTCCTCTTCTCTTCTGCCTCACCAAGAATCTATAATCACGTCGACAAACATTAAATTCTGGAATTCCTACTCACCCCTTCGTCGGGCAGTGTGACTTACCTGGGCACCTCACACCTCATCTGTCAGGAGGAGGTCACTGATCCTGGTGCCCAAGAGCTGCCCGAACCTCTATGCTAGAGCCGTGGCTTGATTTCCCTCCTCACCCTCTAAGCCAGACTCAGCCCCCAAAGCCACGTGTTCTGGCCCATCCCTGAGACCCAAGTGCCCCTCTCCCTGGTCTCTTCCAATTTCATGGCTTTTCTCATTCAACCATGGATGGAACCTCACCTTCCAGGTTTAAATGTCAGAGGCAGGGACTTCCCCGGCAATCCAGAGGTTACGACTCTGTACCTCCACTGCACAGAGCGTAGCGTTTGGTGGAGGAAGTAAGATCCTGCATGCCCTGCAATATGCCCAAAAAGTTAAATAAAATAAAATAAAACAATTAAAAAATAAATAGATCTCCAAGGCACCCAGGAAGCCCTCACAGAGCTACTGTAGAAAGTTTAACCAGGTGTCATTTACGATCCTGCATTCCTCCACTCCCCAGCAAAGACTCCCTCTATCCAGGGAAGATTGCCCTCCTAGAACCAGCGCTGCTCACGGTGGTCCCAGCTTGAGAAGATGATCCCGACTTTCAATGAGAATTTCGTATGAGGCATCACCTCCTCCAGGGAGGACATGTCCCTCTGAGCCTGTCCTGGTCTCTGGCCTCAGCTGTTGGGTCTTTTGTCTGAGCAGCTTCTCCTCGGCCCCACCCTGTTGGTGCCAACTGAGTGATGAGGATGGTGGTACCTTGAAACATCTTACATGTTACAGAATGGGAACATTACCCAAGAGTCCCAAATCCACTTTTTATTATTTGTTACATCAGAAGGAAGGGTCTGGGTCAGTTCTGCTTGGATGTCTCCCTCCGGCTGAGGACAGCTTGGCTGCTCATGTCTCTACCTCAGCAATGTTCCTCCTGCCTGGCCCACTTTCTTGTCACACGTATCTTTTAGCCTCCCATTTTCTCAGCATGGCTACATTCAATGCTAGCCCACCTCCAATACACTTGTTCTCTATTAGAGCTCCAGGTTCTGAGACAGAGGGTCTTTAATTAACTTCTGCGGGAGTGTGGTTGTGTTAGGTTCCACCATGCAGCAAAGCGACCCAGCCAGAAGTCCAGACTTCCACTCCTCCTTGAAGATAGCTTAGCAGTTGAAACTAGGCTTCCCTCCAGCTCCATCAGGCTCCAAGGTGGACTCCTGGGTGTGAAGCCTGCAATAGCTGAACACACAGTAGAAGCCATGCTGCTACACTGGGGGCTCTGCTCAGGACTTCTTTTGTTTTCAACTTTTTATTTCATATTTCAGTATAGTTGATCAACAGTGTTGTATTAGCTTTAGATATAAAGTAAAATGATTCAGTATATATATACATATATATATATATATTCTTTCAGGTTATTTTCCATACCAACAAAGTAGGTCCTTGTTGTTTATCTATTTACATACAGTAGTGTGTATATGTTCATCCCAAGTCCCTAATTTATCTCTTCACCCCACTCGATATCCCCTGGTACCCAGGAAGCCCTCACAGTGCTACTGTAGAAAGTTTAACCAGGTGTCATTTACGATCCTGCATTCCTCCACTCCCCAGCAAAGACTCCCTCTATCCAGGGAAGATTGCCCTCCTAGAACCAGCGCTGCTCACGGTGGTCCCAGCTTGAGAAGATGATCCCGACTTTCAATGAGAATTTCGTATGAGGCATCACCTCCTCCAGGGAGGACATGTCCCTCTGAGCCTGTCCTGGTCTCTGGCCTCAGCTGTTGGGTCTTTTGTCTGAGCAGCTTCTCCTCGGCCCCACCCTGTTGGTGCCAACTGAGTGATGAGGATGGTGGTACCTTGAAACATCTTACATGTTACAGAATGGGAACATTACCCAAGAGTCCCAAATCCACTTTTTATTATTTGTTACATCAGAAGGAAGGGTCTGGGTCAGTTCTGCTTGGATGTCTCCCTCCGGCTGAGGACAGCTTGGCTGCTCATGTCTCTACCTCAGCAATGTTCCTCCTGCCTGGCCCACTTTCTTGTCACACGTATCTTTTAGCCTCCCATTTTCTCAGCATGGCTACATTCAATGCTAGCCCACCTCCAATACACTTGTTCTCTATTAGAGCTCCAGGTTCTGAGACAGAGGGTCTTTAATTAACTTCTGCGGGAGTGTGGTTGTGTTAGGTTCCACCATGCAGCAAAGCGACCCAGCCAGAAGTCCAGACTTCCACTCCTCCTTGAAGATAGCTTAGCAGTTGAAACTAGGCTTCCCTCCAGCTCCATCAGGCTCCAAGGTGGACTCCTGGGTGTGAAGCCTGCAATAGCTGAACACACAGTAGAAGCCATGCTGCTACACTGGGGGCTCTGCTCAGGACTTCTTTTGTTTTCAACTTTTTATTTCATATTTCAGTATAGTTGATCAACAGTGTTGTATTAGCTTTAGATATAAAGTAAAATGATTCAGTATATATATACATATATATATATATATTCTTTCAGGTTATTTTCCATACCAACAAAGTAGGTCCTTGTTGTTTATCTATTTACATACAGTAGTGTGTATATGTTCATCCCAAGTCCCTAATTTATCTCTTCACCCCACTCACTCTTCGATATCCCCTTGGGCATCCCCTAAGTTTGTTTTCTATGCCTGTGAGTCTATTTCTGTTTAGTAAATAAGCTCATTTGTCTTCTCTTTTATTTCCTCAGGGACAAGTGCACATATTTTAGCCACTACCTCCTCCTCAAAAGGCCTCATGGGATTGACAAAGAACAACCACTAATCAACAAGGGCAAGTTTTAGAAGATTAAAGCTATGGTTGCCCAAATGTGTTTTTAAATTTTCAATAGAAGGGAAGGAAGATAAAAGTGAGGAACTCTCCCAGGTGTATGCATCAAATCTAGAAGATCAAACCATGAAAGCATAAATTCCAGAAAGATGAATTGAAGGAGGAAGAAGCCTATACAAAAATGAAAGACTATTTCCCTAGCTAATGGTAAATATTGACCATCAAATTAAAAGCACGCACAAAGAGCCGGCTGGAATGACTGAGAAATGACTCCCATCCTGACACTTCACTTTGAAGCTTCAGAATATCAAGAATGAAGCCCATGGGGACTGCCCTGGTGGTCCAGTGGCTAAGACTGCACGTTCCCAACGTAGGGCACCTGAGTCTGATCCTTGGAGCAGGAACGAGCTCCCATATGCTGCAACTATTGAGTTTGGATTAATTTATTATATATTTTTAAAATAGAACGAAGTCAATGATCCTAAAACCATCGAATCTAGAGAGAAAAAAGCAAGTCACTTAAACAGACAGAAGAACTCAACACAAGAGTCTCATCAGTGATTCTGGATGACAGAAGACAATAGAACACTGTTCTTCTGATGGAGCAGTGCTTTTAGAAGTTTATTTAACTGATTGGTCTTAAAAAAAAAAGAAAAATGAGAGACAGGAAACAGGAGCTCTAATCCAACAGAGCAAGAAAGAATATCCCTTGTGACACTAAAGCCACGGGTCTAGGGGAAACGCAGTGCAGGTTTCAACAGTCAGGCCGAGATAAACTTACAGGATAAAGCCAATGGTTTCATATCTACCTCATGCTTTCGACATTACTTTGCTGACAAAATGCTATGACTTTTCCCAGTAGTCATGTATGGACATGGGAGTTGGGCCATAAACAAGGCTGAGTGCCAAAGAATTAATGTTTTCAACTTGTGGTGCTGGAGAAGACTCCTGAGAGTCCCTTGGACTGCAAGGAGAGCAAACCAGGCCATCCTAAAGGAAATCAACCCTGAATATTCATTGGAAGGCCTGATGCTGAAGCTGAAGCTCCAATATTTTGGCCAAAGATGCAAAGAGTCCACTTATTGGAAAAGACCCTGATGCTGGGAAAGATTGAGGGTGGCAAAAGAAAAGGGTGACAGAGGATGAGATGGTTGGATGGCATCACCAACTCAAAGGACATGAATTGAGCAAACTCTGGGAGATGGTGAAGGACAGGGAAGCCTGGTATGCTGCAGTCCGTGGGGTCACAAAGAATGGACACAGCTTAGGGACTGAACAAGACTAGATATATACGTGGTAAACTTACCATTTTTACCCAGAATTGAAATGAGCTGAGAGATGAAAAAGAAAAAGGAAGAAAATTGGAAGTTAATTGCTACTTAATAAGGAACTGAGAATGGCCTGCTTTACTTATCATCTGTCCTCCCTGAATTACAAAATAAACAGGATAAAACTTAGTATTTTCTCCATGCAGACTATAAAGTGTGACATTAAGAGGCTCTGCTAATTAAATTTAATTGGAACCAGATTTATAAAACGGGCGGGAGCTGTTGAGGACAAGGGCTGTATCGATCACCTTCCTCCTCACTCCTCTCTGGCTCTTATTACTGTTGTCTAGCTGTTACCTAACTATCACGTGTAACAGGAGTGAGAAATAATTGCTTCAGAGAATGATCACAATGGGATTTTATGTTTACTGATGATCGTAAGATTTTGCTAAGCTCCATCATAGCTGAACTAAAAGAAGACAAACCTCTTTGTAAGGGATGGCTTCTTATGGCAGGACGGATAGTTAAACGCTGCAAATCAAATTTTTGTCAAAGCTCTTAGGAGAGATAGTCACTCAGAACCAATGTCTCCTTTCCTATCAACTGCGCCTTTGATGTTGTTGTTGCTGTTCAGTCCCTAAGCCTTGAAGGGCCGGAGCAGAGGGTCCGTGGAGGAGGACCTGTGTAGGGAGTGAAGAGGATGCTCAGCCATCTGCTTCCGGTTCCCAGGTGGCCTTGGCGGGCCTGGGCGGCAGCCGTTCTCATCCATGGGGCAGCACTACGCATGTGTTATCTAGGACAGTCTGAGGAGGTTTTATGGGTCTTGCCCTCCACCCAGGCCCACTGCACTCTGTTATTCTGCCTCACCAGCCTGTGAGACCGCCTTTATCCTTCTGTTAGGGCCTGGGAAAATCAGTCTGAAGCGGGGTTAAATAATTCTCTTCATGGCTGAACCTAGACTGACGTTTGTGTGTGTTTAAAAAATTCTTGTACTGAACCAGAAGAAGATCTGATGCACTTCTTTTTTTTTTTTTAAAGATTTATTTATTTATTTATTTTGGTGAGGGTGGGGTGGGGAGGGAGGGGAGCAGGCTGGCCACTTCTATTGGTCTTTCATTTGTTTTCATCCATCTTTGTTCTTTGGCCCGTGTGGGCCTCCCATCGCGGTGGCCTCTGTTGTCGCAGAGCGCTGGCTCTGGGCGCATGCGCTCCAGAGCTCCGGCTCGGTAATTGGACACATCGGTCCAGCCGCTCCGCGGCACGTGGGATCTTCCCAGGCCAGGGATCAAACCGGCGCCCCTTGCACTGCAAGGCGGTGTCCTTACCCACTGGACCACCAGGGAAGCCCCCTGATGCACTTCTAAAGCAAAAAGGCAAAGCAACACATGGTCCCTATAGCCATCATTTAAGTTGAAAATTAAAATGATTAAATTTTAAAAATTATCAGTGCTGGGACTTCCCTGGCAGTCTCATGGTTGAGACTCTGTGCTTCCAATGCAGGGGGCACAGGTTTAATCCCTGATGAGGGAACTCAGGTCCCACATGTGTAGCCAAAAATAGAGAAAATAAAATACATTTTTAAAAATTAAGGGCTTCCCTGGTGGTCCAGTGGGTAAGGACACCGCCTTGCAGTATAAGGGGCGCTGATTTGATCCCTGGCCTGGGAGGATCCCACGTGCCATGGAGCAGCTGGACCGATGTGTCCCATTACCCAGCCAGAGCTCTGAAGCGCATGCGCCCGGAACCGGTGCTCTGCGACGAGAGAGGCCACCGCGATGGGAGGCCCACAAGGGGCCAAAGAACAAAGATGGATGAAAACAGGTAAATGAAAGACCAATAGAAGTGGCCAAAAAATATAATAATAATTAAAATAAAATAAATCACACTTTAAAAATTACCAGTGGTAACAATTTGACCAAATGTTCTTTGTCGCTGCATCATGTGGGTCTCCATCTTTCCATCAGCTCATAGTTGTTTTCTTGCTACGTGATTAAGAAAACATATAGATGATCTTGTTTGCAAAGCAGAAACAGAGACACAGACATAGAGAACAAATGGATGGATGCCAAGGGGAGAAGAAGGGGAGAGATGAACAGGGAGACTAGGATTGACATCCATACACTATTGACACTATGTATTAAAAAGATAACTAGTGAGAACCTACTGTACAGCACAGGGAATTCTCCTTGGTGGTGCTCTGTGGTGATCTAAATGAAATCCATAAAAGAGAGCATATATATATACATATGTGTAACTGATTCATTTTGCTTAGAACAGAAATGGACGCAACAGTGTAAAGCAACTATTAACATACTCCAATTAAAAAAAAAGTATTTTACAAAAAAAAGGCGCCAAACACATGTATCTTAGGTTTTTCTTACAGCATCACCTCACTCCAAGATACCAATTTCTGATCTAGATAAGTCACCCCTGCTCACAGCATATAAACCACAAGATCTCAGGGCATAAGAGAACATTGGTTTATTTCTAGATCATAGTAATCCAAAATAGGCATTTCTGACTGTTCCTCAGGGATAATTCAGGAACCCAGAATCCTTCCATCTTGTATCAGTGCTGGGACTTCCCTGGCAGTCTCATGGTTGAGACTCTGTGCTTCCAATGCAGGGGGCACAGGTTTAATCCCTGATGAGGGAACTCAGGTCCCACATGTGTAGCCAAAAATAGAGAAAATAAAATACATTTTTAAAAATTAAGGGCTTCCCTGGTGGTCCAGTGGGTAAGGACACCGCCTTGCAGTATAAGGGGCGCTGATTTGATCCCTGGCCTGGGAGGATCCCACGTGCCATGGAGCAGCTGGACCGATGTGTCCCATTACCCAGCCAGAGCTCTGAAGCGCATGCGCCCGGAACCGGTGCTCTGCGACGAGAGAGGCCACCGCGATGGGAGGCCCACAAGGGGCCAAAGAACAAAGATGGATGAAAACAGGTAAATGAAAGACCAATAGAAGTGGCCAAAAAATATAATAATAATTAAAATAAAATAAATCACACTTTAAAAATTACCAGTGGTAACAATTTGACCAAATGTTCTTTGTCGCTGCATCATGTGGGTCTCCATCTTTCCATCAGCTCATAGTTGTTTTCTTGCTACGTGATTAAGAAAACATATAGATGATCTTGTTTGCAAAGCAGAAACAGAGACACAGACATAGAGAACAAATGGATGGATGCCAAGGGGAGAAGAAGGGGAGAGATGAACAGGGAGACTAGGATTGACATCCATACACTATTGACACTATGTATTAAAAAGATAACTAGTGAGAACCTACTGTACAGCACAGGGAATTCTCCTTGGTGGTGCTCTGTGGTGATCTAAATGAAATCCATAAAAGAGAGCATATATATATACATATGTGTAACTGATTCATTTTGCTTAGAACAGAAATGGACGCAACAGTGTAAAGCAACTATTAACATACTCCAATTAAAAAAAAAAAAGTATTTTACAAAAAAAAGGCGCCAAACACATGTATCTTAGGTTTTTCTTACAGCATCACCTCACTCCAAGATACCAATTTCTGATCTAGATAAGTCACCCCTGCTCACAGCATATAAACCACAAGATCTCAGGGCATAAGAGAACATTGGTTTATTTCTAGATCATAGTAATCCAAAATAGGCATTTCTGACTAACAAGCACTGTTCCCTCAGGGATAATTCAGGAACCCAGAATCCTTCCATCTTGTATCAACAGCCACCATCTCCAAGGTTATGAAAAAGTCAAGAAGAATGCGTGTGAGTTCTGAGTATTAGGCAGATCCCCTGAGCCCACATTTCATTGGTTGGAATTCAAACACATGATCTCATTCATTGCAAAGGAGGCTGGAAATCCCATATTCTTGCCTGAAGAATCCCATAGACAGAGGAGCCTGGCAGGCTACAGTCCATAAGATCACAAAGAGTCAGACACAACTGAAGTGACTTAGCACAAATGCCATATATATATTCTTTTTCAGGCTCTTTTCCTATATAGGTTATTGTAAAATATTAAGTATTGTTCCCTATACTATACACTAGGTCCTTGTTGTTTATCTGTATATAATAGTGTGTATCTGTTACTCCCAAATTCTTAATTTATGCATCCCTCCCCCACCTCGAAGACAAGTTTGCTTGTTTTGTTCTAGATATCATCTCTCAAAACTGATCAAGCCATCCCAAATGAAAACAGCAGCCATGAATATGACCAGTTCAAGGTCCCAGGCCAGTAAAAAAGCCCTGAGTCCATAGAGCACCTGGGGGACCCCTGTGGGGCAGTTCAGGGAAGACCCCCTAGAGCAGAACCCAGGACGGGTGATGTCACGCAGCCACGTCCACATGAAGAGATGCTTGCTTTGCTCCTGCTCAGCACCCTGTCCCCAGCCTCTGCCAGTGACAGACTGAGCCCAGCACCCATGCATCTCTGGTCCTGGTCTTGGCCTTTAAGCTCCTCCCCACCTGGGACTACCTTTGCCTCAGTGTTCAGAGAAGGATCAGAATTGGAACTTGGAGCAAAGGGCCAAGGCAGTCCGCCTTCCTCCCAGCCTCTTGTTTCCTTGCAAGAGGGGCCCAGGGCTTCTGGAGGCCAGCAGAGAGTTCACAGATGCCACCCAGCCACGAGGCATCACCTCACTCCAAGATACCAATTTCTGATCTAGATAAGTCACCCCTGCTCACAGCATATAAACCACAAGATCTCAGGGCATAAGAGAACATTGGTTTATTTCTAGATCATAGTAATCCAAAATAGGCATTTCTGACTAACAAGCACTGTTCCCTCAGGGATAATTCAGGAACCCAGAATCCTTCCATCTTGTATCAACAGCCACCATCTCCAAGGTTATGAAAAAGTCAAGAAGAATGCGTGTGAGTTCTGAGTATTAGGCAGATCCCCTGAGCCCACATTTCATTGGTTGGAATTCAAACACATGATCTCATTCATTGCAAAGGAGGCTGGAAATCCCATATTCTTGCCTGAAGAATCCCATAGACAGAGGAGCCTGGCAGGCTACAGTCCATAAGATCACAAAGAGTCAGACACAACTGAAGTGACTTAGCACAAATGCCATATATATATTCTTTTTCAGGCTCTTTTCCTATATAGGTTATTGTAAAATATTAAGTATTGTTCCCTATACTATACACTAGGTCCTTGTTGTTTATCTGTATATAATAGTGTGTATCTGTTACTCCCAAATTCTTAATTTATGCATCCCTCCCCCACCTCGAAGACAAGTTTGCTTGTTTTGTTCTAGATATCATCTCTCAAAACTGATCAAGCCATCCCAAATGAAAACAGCAGCCATGAATATGACCAGTTCAAGGTCCCAGGCCAGTAAAAAAGCCCTGAGTCCATAGAGCACCTGGGGGACCCCTGTGGGGCAGTTCAGGGAAGACCCCCTAGAGCAGAACCCAGGACGGGTGATGTCACGCAGCCACGTCCACATGAAGAGATGCTTGCTTTGCTCCTGCTCAGCACCCTGTCCCCAGCCTCTGCCAGTGACAGACTGAGCCCAGCACCCATGCATCTCTGGTCCTGGTCTTGGCCTTTAAGCTCCTCCCCACCTGGGACTACCTTTGCCTCAGTGTTCAGAGAAGGATCAGAATTGGAACTTGGAGCAAAGGGCCAAGGCAGTCCGCCTTCCTCCCAGCCTCTTGTTTCCTTGCAAGAGGGGCCCAGGGCTTCTGGAGGCCAGCAGAGAGTTCACAGATGCCACCCAGCCACGAGGCATTCACCTCCTTTCATTCGTTACCTACTGCACCTGATCAATCTACAGATGCCCGCTGATGCCTGCCTTCTGCCAGGCAGGGTGTTCTCCCACAGCCCCCGTGCTCAAACTTCATCCTGGGGGCGGTGGGGAGGGGGCATGGGGGTTTGTTTCCTTCTAGAAGCATCTTAGTCCCTTCTAGCACAATTCCTTTGCAAAAACAGAGACTGGAAGGCTCCTTCTCAGCACTCTGGGCAACAGTCAGAGATTAGAATGTTAATGGGTTTCCCCTGCCTGGAGTTATGGGTGAGGGATTTTAATAAAGACAGTCCCCTTCAGGCCAAATAGCCTTAGATTGCAAATATGCATTTCTTTCTGAATCAGGGCTCTCCTCAACTCTGTGAGGATTCCAAGAAACCATTTCTCTCTGCTCTTGGGGGTGGGGCGATGATGGGAAGAAAGGGGAAGACAGGGGTCCCTACGGGAAGGGAGGTAAACCTGTACTTTCTAAGGCGGCTCTGGTTTCTTCGTGTTTCAGAGAACTGGTTCCCTGGGTCAAAGGTCCGTCCCCTACACTCTCGGCTGACATTCCTAGAACCTCTGTCATCCACCCATTACCCACAGAAATCCCTCTCCCATGTCATAGCAAGGTGAGGCTCGGGTGCTAAACTCTGGGTTCCTGAGGAGGGCCTGCGGAATTCCACCCTCTTCTCTAGTGCCTGCTTGTCATTCTATGGTCAGCTGTTTCGAGCCTCTTCCCAGAACACCTGCTCCTAGGCCAGTCCTGTTGGGCCGCCTGGAGCAGGAGAGGGGATTGGGTGGCCCATTTAAATGTCCCCCATGGGGAGCCTAGGAGAAACAAGACAGAATATCCCCCTGGGTTGATTTCTCTTCCACAGTGGAAGGGCTTTCTCCTTACTCTCACCTTAGGACCTGGGGGTTCCTTGTCTTTTGGCCAAGCCTCCTGTCTCTTGCAGCCTGTCCAGCTGTTTCTCCAGCCTCTGCAGCTGCTGTCTGGGCTCCCCTAACTGCTCTCGCAGGTCTCAACATGTTTCTTTCTTGGCCTGCTCTTATCTCTTGGCAGCGAACCAAGCAACAGAAGCCACTAATAGTAACCAGCTAACTCCAGCCGAGGTCACCACCCAGGGCTTTTCTTTCTCCTCCCTCTCAGGAACAAGTTCTGCTAGTTCAGATTCTACCTTGTCTTCAAGGGTCCCCTTGGAACTGTCCAGGGGTCCAGCGTTCGTTTTGCCTATTGAAGAACAAACACTGCCCTCTCCTGTAAGCCCCAAGGCTTGGTAGAGGAAGGGAACCCATGGAAAACATGGTCCCTGCCTCCCATTCAATGCCCCCCATCCTTTAGGGTCCGCCACTGCTTCTCTGAGGCCTCACAAGTCCAGTTGGTTGGCCTCGAGAAAGACCCCTCCTTCAGTACCCACTGCCCCCTTTCCTGGGTAGATTCTTTGTTTGGAGGATCCAGTCAAGACTTTTCTTCCTCTCTCACAGTGGAAATCCCCTTGAGGTCTCCATATCCACCCCCCTTGTCTATAACGTAGGGAAATTCTCAAGCAGAGGCAATTTGACCCTCCTGCCAAGGAATGTTTGGCAATATCTGAAGACATTCTATAATTTTATATCTTTTTTTCTTGGCTGTGCCGGGTCTTCATTGTTGCGAGTGGGCTTTTCTCTAGTTGTAGCGAGCAAGGGTTACTCTCTAGCTGCCATTCTTGGACTTCTCATGGTGCTGGCTTTGCTTATTGTGGAGCACAGGCTCTAAGGCATGTGGGCTTCAGTAGTTGCAACACATGGACTCAGTAGTTGTGGCTCCCGGGCTCTAGAGCAAGGCTCAGTAGTTGTAGCACCCAGGCTTCGTTGTTCCACAGGATGTGGGATCCTCCCAGATCAGAAACACAACCCACGTCTCCTGCATTGGCTTTATGACTTTATGACTGAGCCACCAGCAAAGCTCTGAGACATTTTGGGGGGGGGGGGGCGGTGGTGCTACTTCTATTGGTCTTTCATTTACCTGTTTTCATCCATCTTTGTTCTTTGGCCCCTGTGGGCCTCCCATCACAGTGGCTTCTCTCGTTGCAGAGCACTAGCTCTGGGCGCATACGCTCCAGAGCTCCGGCTTGGTAGTTGGACACATTGGTCCAGCTGCTCCACCGCACGTGGGATCTTCCCAGGCCAGGGACTGAACCAGCGCCCCCTGCACTGCAAGGCGGTGTCCCTACCCACTGGACCACCAGGGAAGCCCTGAAGACATTCTTGATTGTCACACGAGGGTGGAGGGATGCTATGGACAGAGGTGGTGGAGGGAGGAGCCCAAGCACTCAAGTAAACATCTAAGAAGCACAAGACAGCTCGCTCGACAAAGATTTCCTGTCCTGAAATGTCAGAGGTGGGGAGACTGAGAAGCATTGCCTGAAGTGTTTTGGTCTCAAGGAATCTGTGAGGTTCTTTCCAGCCTGGCACTCTATGAAATCCCATCGACTTTATCCCATTCCAACCCCAGGGCTAACTCTCCCCTCATTTCAAGTTCCGAGTCCCATATATGTGAGGAACATTCAACTAGTGTGTTATTTCAAACAAACTTAATACTAGTAACATCTAATGACAAAATTGTACTCAACTTAAAGAAAACAGGGCTTCCCTGGTGGCTCAGTGGTGGAGAGCTCGCCTGCCAATGCGGGAGACACGGGTTCCATCCCTGATCCGGGAAGATTCCACAGGCTGTGGAGCAAGTAAGCCCATGAGCCACAACTATGGAACCTGTGCTCTAGAGCCTCGAAGCCACAACTATGGAGCCCATAGGCTGAAACTACTGAAGCCCATGAGCCCTACAGCCCAAGTTCCATACCAAGAGAAGTCACCGCAACAAGAAGCCTGCTCACCTCCACTAGAGAGGAGCCCCCATTCCCTGAAGCTAGAGAAGAGCCTGTGGCAGCAGTGAAAACCCAGAATAACCAAAAATAAATAAATAAATAAACTTAAAGAAAATATACCTTGTTTATATATGTTGTGGCACATTTTGTGTTTGGAGAGTACTTACCATTTTAACTTGCCTTTCATTTCAACACTTGGTGTTTTTATCTATCAGATGTGCAAATATTTGTCATTGTCTTTTTAAATTAATTTTAATGGTGGTATAGTTGCTTTACAATGTTGTGCTCGTCTCTGCTGTACAGCAAAGTGAATCAGCCATGCATATATGTGCCTTTTTTGAACTTCCTTCCTATTTAGGTCACCACAGAGCACTGAGGAGAATTCCCTGTGCTACAGAGTAGGTTCTCATTAGATACCTAGTTTGTACCTAGTATCAATAGTGTATATATGTTAATCCCAATCTCCCAATTCATTCTAACCCCCATATTTTTGTTGTTGACTGTTGGATGAAGCTGTCCATCAGGATTTGGGGGAAAAAATTTTTTTTTGTTTGACTGAACCTTCAAAATGCAGTTATATCTCTATTGAGGACTATGTGATTTTCCTCAGTAACTTTCTAGCTTAAGTAGAAGAAATGCTGACCTCTTTAAAGGTAAGACATTTTACATCAGCAATATATTTCAGGCAGGAGGATGGGTCTTATCTTTCTGTTGAGGCTGTCACAAGACTTCCTGGTGCAGAGGTGTTCTTTCCCTCTTGATCATGTTCCAGTGGGTTATCTGTAGACTTGAAGGTAAATGAAATTGCCTCTCTCTGCACATTTCCCTCTCAAGTCAAAGTTCTTATAGTCAGATTAACCCCTAGACAGTAAAAGTGAAAGTCGCTCAGTTGTGTCTGACCCTCTGTGACCCGTAAACCAGTCATGGAATTCTCCAAGCAAGCATACCAAAGTGGGAGGCCTTTCCCTTCTCCGGGGCATCTTCCCAACCCACTGATTAAACTCAGGTCTCCCTCACTGCAGCCAAAGAACACTGGAGTAGGTAACCTATCCCTTCCCGAAGGGATCTTTCGGACCCAGGAATCGAACCTGGGTCCCCTGCATTGCTGATGGGTTCTTTACCAGCGGAGCTATCAGAGAAGGCCCTAACCCTGGAGGGAAGTAAAATCATTGACAACTACTGGGTCTGAAATCTTTAAAGTCAGAAGCTAGTGCCTCTGTCCAAAGCAGGGCCCAGGGAGCTCAGAGGGAAGAAGAGTTTGTGAACGTTTATGTGTGTGACTGTGGTGTGTTAGGATGGTAGAGCTGTGGCAGGAAGCGGGGGGCGTCTGTCAGGAAGGGCAAAAGAAGAGGTAAGGAAGGCAGCCAGAAGAGCAAAAGGGTAAAAGAAAGACTGGGGTCAATGAGAAGCATCTGGAGAAGTCACAGGAAAATGAGAGGCTGGAGGAAGGGAAGGGGGCTTCCCTGGTGACACGGTGGTTAAAAAAAAAAAAAAAAGAAAAAAAATCCACCTGCCAAGTAGGAGACCAGAGTTCGATCCCTGGGTCAGGACAATGCCCTCAAGGAGGAAACAGCACCCCACTCCAGTATGCTTGCCTGGAGAATTCCACAGACAGAGGAGCCGGTTGGGCTACAGTCCACATGGTTGGAAAGAGTTGGACACGACTGAGCGCACGCACTCTCTACTTTATCCTTTATCTTGACCAGAAAAAAAGGTAGATTGTGTTCAAGGCAACGCTCTGTCCAGTTAAAATATTTGATTTCCCAACCACAGGGACGATTCTGGCCAGTGAGAGGCAGTCACTGAGTGAAAAGGCCAAGGCATATCAGGAGCACACCTCTCTGTGGTCTCCTCCTTTGCCCTTTCACCCAGGTTTTTCAGGATAGAACCACAGATAAGAAGCCTGGAGCGGCAGCAGCCATTTTGTGACCCTGAGGCATTAAGCACGAAAACAGATGACAAAGCAGAAAGATAGAAAGAGCTGTGATTCCTGGCTGTGTCTCTGAGCCACCAGATAAGGACTAAACTGCTTCCTCTGGGGCATCTTCCCAACCCACTGATTAAACTCAGGTCTCCCTCACTGCAGCCAAAGAACACTGGAGTAGGTAACCTATCCCTTCCCGAAGGGATCTTTCGGACCCAGGAATCGAACCTGGGTCCCCTGCATTGCTGATGGGTTCTTTACCAGCGGAGCTATCAGAGAAGGCCCTAACCCTGGAGGGAAGTAAAATCATTGACAACTACTGGGTCTGAAATCTTTAAAGTCAGAAGCTAGTGCCTCTGTCCAAAGCAGGGCCCAGGGAGCTCAGAGGGAAGAAGAGTTTGTGAACGTTTATGTGTGTGACTGTGGTGTGTTAGGATGGTAGAGCTGTGGCAGGAAGCGGGGGGCGTCTGTCAGGAAGGGCAAAAGAAGAGGTAAGGAAGGCAGCCAGAAGAGCAAAAGGGTAAAAGAAAGACTGGGGTCAATGAGAAGCATCTGGAGAAGTCACAGGAAAATGAGAGGCTGGAGGAAGGGAAGGGGGCTTCCCTGGTGACACGGTGGTTAAAAAAAAAAAAAAAAAGAAAAAAAATCCACCTGCCAAGTAGGAGACCAGAGTTCGATCCCTGGGTCAGGACAATGCCCTCAAGGAGGAAACAGCACCCCACTCCAGTATGCTTGCCTGGAGAATTCCACAGACAGAGGAGCCGGTTGGGCTACAGTCCACATGGTTGGAAAGAGTTGGACACGACTGAGCGCACGCACTCTCTACTTTATCCTTTATCTTGACCAGAAAAAAAGGTAGATTGTGTTCAAGGCAACGCTCTGTCCAGTTAAAATATTTGATTTCCCAACCACAGGGACGATTCTGGCCAGTGAGAGGCAGTCACTGAGTGAAAAGGCCAAGGCATATCAGGAGCACACCTCTCTGTGGTCTCCTCCTTTGCCCTTTCACCCAGGTTTTTCAGGATAGAACCACAGATAAGAAGCCTGGAGCGGCAGCAGCCATTTTGTGACCCTGAGGCATTAAGCACGAAAACAGATGACAAAGCAGAAAGATAGAAAGAGCTGTGATTCCTGGCTGTGTCTCTGAGCCACCAGATAAGGACTAAACTGCTTCCTCTGGGGCTGTCTGTATGTAAATCCATTCAAATTCTGCTTAAGCCACTATAGGAAAGGTTATAGATTGAATTGTAGCCCCTGGAAAACAACACATGTTGTGGTCCTAACTTCCAGGAGCTCAGAATATGAGCTAATGTGGAGATAGGATCCTTATAGAAGTAATCAAATAGAAATAAGGTTGTGAAGTTAGATCCAAATCCAGTGTGACTGGGGTCCTCATTAAACAAGATTTGAAAATAGAGACAAATACACAGAGAGGGGTTGACTGGTTTGATTAAATCGGTTAATTCTAAAGGAAATCAACCCTGAATATTCATTGGAAAGACTGATGCAGAAGCTCTAGTCCTTTGGCCACCTGATGTGAAGAGACGACTCATTGGTAAAGATCCTGAAGCTGGGAAAGATTGAGGACAGGAGAAGTGGGCGACAGAGCCCGAGATGGCTGGATGGCATCACCAACTCAACGGGCATGAGTTTGAACAAGCTCTGAGAGATGGCGAAGGACGAGGAAGCCTGGCGTGCTGGAGTCCATGGGGTTGAAAAAAGCTGAACACGACTTAGGGACTGAACAGCAGTTTGCCACAAAGCGACAGGACTGGATGCCTTTATCTGAATGTTGAGTTGGAAGCCAGCTTTTCCACTCTCCTCTTTTACTTTCATCAGAGAGGCTCTTTAGTTCCTCTTTGCTTTCTGCCTTTAGGGTGGTGTCATCTGCATATCTAAGGCTGTGGATGTTTCTCCTGTCTACAAATCAAAGGGACCAGCAAGAGAGGCTTTCCTCTGAGCCCTCAGAAGAAACCGCCGCCACTGACACCTTGCTTTCAGACTTCTCACCTCCAGAACCGTAAGGGGATAAATTCCTGTAGCTTCAGCCACTCTGTGTGGTGCTTGGTTAGCCCCACAAGCAACTCCAGGAGGGTTTTCTGTTATTTGAAACAAGATGCCTTTCTGTGCAGCCTCCCATCTCTGCTGTCTCCCCCACACTCACCCTACCTATGACCTCAACCGTCATCTGATCTAATCCAACATTTGGATAAAAGCAACAACAAAAATTCTCCCTGACTTAAGATGACTGTTCACTGAGCTGTGGGGATGATCAGTAAATTGTATTTAAACTTAATGAGCCATTAAGAACAACTGAACCACCAGAGAGATTCCTCAGAGCTCCTAACAAAAGCCGAGAGTCAAGTTCCTCCCACTCGCGGGGGCCCATCGCTTTTGGAAAAGCATCAATTTGTGTACAGACTGCCTGTGGCCACAAAGTCCTGTGAAAGACTTGAGTCAATAAGATAGGGCCACACAATAACATGTTTTTGCATTCTGACTGTCCTAGGCTCTAAATCCTGCTGGTGTGTCTATTGTGAGAAGCTCTCTATGCATTGGAAAAACAGGGGGGACAAAGAAAAGGGAATATTCATTGGAAAGACTGATGCAGAAGCTCTAGTCCTTTGGCCACCTGATGTGAAGAGACTCATTGGTAAAGATCCTGAAGCTGGGAAAGATTGAGGACAGGAGAAGTGGGCGACAGAGCCCGAGATGGCTGGATGGCATCACCAACTCAACGGGCATGAGTTTGAACAAGCTCTGAGAGATGGCGAAGGACGAGGAAGCCTGGCGTGCTGGAGTCCATGGGGTTGAAAAAGCTGAACGCGACTTAGGGACTGAACAGCAGTTTGCCACAAAGCGACAGGACTGGATGCCTTTATCTGAATGTTGAGTTGGAAGCCAGCTTTTCCACTCTCCTCTTTTACTTTCATCAGAGAGGCTCTTTAGTTCCTCTTTGCTTTCTGCCTTTAGGGTGGTGTCATCTGCATATCTAAGGCTGTGGATGTTTCTCCTGTCTACAAATCAAAGGGACCAGCAAGAGAGGCTTTCCTCTGAGCCCTCAGAAGAAACCGCCGCCACTGACACCTTGCTTTCAGACTTCTCACCTCCAGAACCGTAAGGGGATAAATTCCTGTAGCTTCAGCCACTCTGTGTGGTGCTTGGTTAGCCCCACAAGCAACTCCAGGAGGGTTTTCTGTTATTTGAAACAAGATGCCTTTCTGTGCAGCCTCCCATCTCTGCTGTCTCCCCCACACTCACCCTACCTATGACCTCAACCGTCATCTGATCTAATCCAACATTTGGATAAAAGCAACAACAAAAATTCTCCCTGACTTAAGATGACTGTTCACTGAGCTGTGGGGATGATCAGTAAATTGTATTTAAACTTAATGAGCCATTAAGAACAACTGAACCACCAGAGAGATTCCTCAGAGCTCCTAACAAAAGCCGAGAGTCAAGTTCCTCCCACTCGCGGGGGCCCATCGCTTTTGGAAAAGCATCAATTTGTGTACAGACTGCCTGTGGCCACAAAGTCCTGTGAAAGACTTGAGTCAATAAGATAGGGCCACACAATAACATGTTTTTGCATTCTGACTGTCCTAGGCTCTAAATCCTGCTGGTGTGTCTATTGTGAGAAGCTCTCTATGCTTGATGGATTCACATTGGGAGTTTCATTTGAAGGCAGGAGATATTGTAACTATTTGTTGTTGTTCAGTTGTGTCCAACTCTGCGACCCCATAGACTGCAACACACCAGCCTTCCCTGTCCTTCACCATCTCCCAGAGTTTTGCTCAAACTCATGTCCACTGAGTCAGTGATGCTGTCCAACCATCTCATCCTGTGTCACCCCCTCCTCTTCCTGCTCTCCATCTTTCCCAGAATCAGGATTTTTTCCGATGAGTTGGCTCTTAGCCTCAGGTGGCCAAACTATCAGAGCTTCAGCTTCAGTCCTCACCATTAAGGGAGGATTCGTTGGGTTGCCCTGGAAGGGACTTTATTCAGGTTTCCAAATTTAATCTATGGCCTGGTTCCACCAAGCATGTGGAGACCTGGATTGTTCTTCACTCTCTTACAGTGAGTTACTTGGCAGCCCCAACTTTACGAAGCAAAGGGCACCATATTTAGGCAGTAAATTCAAACTCCCACCCATTCAACAAAGTACTACTTAGTCCCAAATTTCTCATAAATGTTTGAGTGAAATTTGAAGTGTTCTTTCTCCCCAAATGGAAAATATAGATTGGAGGTTTTCATTCATTTTGATCTCTTCTTTGAAGTGGAACTGCTGGAATCTAGCTGACACTTAATTCCAAATGTACATGAATGAAGACTGAGCCCTTGAAATTAAACTTTTATGACAGTAACACATTGATGTACCCTGCTACTAATGATAAATGGATCTTAAAAGCTTCCTAGTAACAAATGTTGGTCTTGGAGATTTAATTATACAAGCTGGATCCAGTGTAAGAGGCAACGTTCAGCAAAGTCTAATGGAGACTACTAATCCAGGGCATTTCTTTATGACTACATGTCATTTTAAATACAGTTAGTGTTTTTTTTTTTTTCTTCTCAGATTTTAAACATTTAGTGAATCTGAGGGCCAAATATATTCCCATTACATGCCTTACTGCTTACTCTGCTACAGTATATGTACTAGTACTATAGTTTATAAACCTGCTTACAGGTTACACTGTGGTTCTTATAATCAAATGCATCAGACAGAGCACAAGTTTTAGATGCTACATCGCTCTGCTTTTTAAAAATCTTCAACTTTTGTGTCATAAAGGCTCTGAAACACAAGATTCTTCTAAAAACATTTGTATTCACTATAGTAAATTCAAAATCGATGACAAATATTTAACTCTACCTGTTGTAGAATTTCTAAACAATTTCGTAAAAGATTAAATAAATGAACCCTTAGAAGTGTGCTCATCCCTGTAAATAGAAATCATGTCTCTATCACCTATTAGTATTCATATGTGTATAAAGCAGCAATGGAGATCTTCAGATAATCTCTGAAAATTGTATATTCATTGGTTAAAACAATTATGTAAAAAACACACTCATGGGCTTCCCTGGTGGCCCAATGGGTAAAAGAGTCCACTTTGCAGTGCAAGGGGCACTGGTTTGATCCCAGGTCTGGGAAGATCTCACATGCTGCAGAGCGGCTGGACCGGTGTGTCCAATTTTGAGCCAGTGCTCTGGAGCGCATGTGCCCAGAACCAGTGTTCTGCAACAAGAGAGGCCACTGCAATGGGAGGCCCACACAGGCCAAAGAATAAAGATGGATGAAAGTAAGTAAATAAAAAACCAATAACGGGGCCAAAATTTAAAAACAACAACAACAACAACACACACTAATGGGCTTCCCTGGTAGCTCAGTGGTAAAAAGTTCACCTGCCAATGCAGGAGACATGGGTTTGATCCCTGAACTAGGAAGATCCCCCATGCTATGGAGCAACTAAGCCCATGAGCCACAACTATGCAACCTGTGTTCTAGAGCCTCGGAGCTGCAACTATTGAGCCTGTGCGCCACAAATACTGAAGTCCGTGTGCCCTAAAGTCCAAGTTCCACAACAAGAGAAGTCAGCACAAGAAATCTGCTCACCTCAATTAGAGAGTAGCCCCCACACCCCTAGAGAAGAGCCTGTGGCAGCAGTGAAAACCCAGAATAGCCAAATAAATAAAATAAATACATAAATAAATTTTAAAAATTAAAAAAAATATTTATATTAAAAAAACCACACCCATAAGAGAATGGATACATGTATATGTATGGCTGGGGCACTTTGCTGTGTACCCGAAAGTACCGTCACATTGTACACCAGCTGTATTCCAATACAAAATAAAAAGTTTAAATTAAAACAAGCATTTTGAAGGTATAAAATGATGATGTGGATCTGCATTTATTGGCATAGAATAATGTCTATGACATATTTTTATGGAAAAAAATAGATTTCAATTTTATTATGTGTACTATGACCTCATTAAAATAAGTATTTTAGTATTTATGTATAGGCTTTGTTATTTATTTATTTATTCGTTGGAAGGACTGATGCTGAAGCTGAAGCTCCAATACTTTGGCCATCTGATACAAAGAGCTGACTCACTGGAAAAAACCCTGGTTCTGGGAAAGACTGAGGGCTGGAGGCAGGGGGGTGACAGAGGGTGAGATGGTTGGATGGCATCACGGATTCAATGGACATGAGTTTGAGCAAGCTCTGGGAGACAATGGAGGACCAAGGAGTCTAGCATACTGCAGTCCATGAAGTCTCAGAGACTCAGAAACAGCTGAGAGACTGAACACCAAGAAATTATTCCACGTGTTTTATCATGTGTTTAAAATTGGAGGACAATTGGAGGATAGGTGTTTTACAATGTTGTGCTGGTTTGTCATACAACACTGTGAATCAGCCACAAGTATGCACGTGCCTCCTCTCTCTTGAACCTAAAATAAATATTTTTTTAAAAAGTTAAATATTCAAAAAATACACCCATGAGAAGGCTGGAAAACAGTCTTAAGCCGCACACACACACGTGCATCATTTTGAAATAAAGAAGCCCATGAGACTTTCTCTAGATAATTCACTTCTCCTTTATATGCTTGTCATATGTTTGCTTCCAAAATGCATCGTTTGCCTGAGGATATGGAAATAGACTTTTTAATATACATAATCAAGACAAACCTAGCACAAATTGTTTCAAGTTGTATACAAACTCTGGTCCCCAGGCCTCCTACTGAAGAGCGGTTCTTTTCTTAAGGAACTTTTGATGACTTGAAGCCACCCTCCACAGACGGAGTAAAAAAATAATAAATATTTATATTAAAAAAACCACACCCATAAGAGAATGGATACATGTATATGTATGGCTGGGGCACTTTGCTGTGTACCCGAAAGTACCGTCACATTGTACACCAGCTGTATTCCAATACAAAATAAAAAGTTTAAATTAAAACAAGCATTTTGAAGGTATAAAATGATGATGTGGATCTGCATTTATTGGCATAGAATAATGTCTATGACATATTTTTATGGAAAAAAATAGATTTCAATTTTATTATGTGTACTATGACCTCATTAAAATAAGTATTTTAGTATTTATGTATAGGCTTTGTTATTTATTTATTTATTCGTTGGAAGGACTGATGCTGAAGCTGAAGCTCCAATACTTTGGCCATCTGATACAAAGAGCTGACTCACTGGAAAAAACCCTGGTTCTGGGAAAGACTGAGGGCTGGAGGCAGGGGGGTGACAGAGGGTGAGATGGTTGGATGGCATCACGGATTCAATGGACATGAGTTTGAGCAAGCTCTGGGAGACAATGGAGGACCAAGGAGTCTAGCATACTGCAGTCCATGAAGTCTCAGAGACTCAGAAACAGCTGAGAGACTGAACACCAAGAAATTATTCCACGTGTTTTATCATGTGTTTAAAATTGGAGGACAATTGGAGGATAGGTGTTTTACAATGTTGTGCTGGTTTGTCATACAACACTGTGAATCAGCCACAAGTATGCACGTGCCTCCTCTCTCTTGAACCTAAAATAAATATTTTTTTAAAAAGTTAAATATTCAAAAAATACACCCATGAGAAGGCTGGAAAACAGTCTTAAGCCGCACACACACGTGCATCATTTTGAAATAAAGAAGCCCATGAGACTTTCTCTAGATAATTCACTTCTCCTTTATATGCTTGTCATATGTTTGCTTCCAAAATGCATCGTTTGCCTGAGGATATGGAAATAGACTTTTTAATATACATAATCAAGACAAACCTAGCACAAATTGTTTCAAGTTGTATACAAACTCTGGTCCCCAGGCCTCCTACTGAAGAGCGGTTCTTTTCTTAAGGAACTTTTGATGACTTGAAGCCACCCTCCACAGACGGAGCCCCTCCCCAGGTCCTCACCTGACTCTCAGATTTGATTTCTTGGCATGGTTCGAATATTACCAGACTCATGTATAAAACCTTCTTTTCCATAGACCAAAGTGTTTCTCATCTACCTTCCCCTGGTGGGAAGGAAATCTGTGATAAACAGGAATATGAGAAGAGGGCTGTGGGGCTTCCCTGGTGGTCCAGTGGGTAAGGACACCATCTTGCAGTGCAAGGGGCGCCGGTTCCATCCCTGGCCTGGGAAGATCCCACGTGCCGCGGAGCAGCTGGACCCATGTGTCCAATCACCGAGCCGGAGCTCTGGAGCGCACGCGCCCAGAGCCGGCGCTCTGCAACGACAGGCGCCACCGCGATGGGAGGCCCACATGGGCCAAAGAACAAAGACGGATGAAAACAGAGAAATGAAAGACCAATAGAAGTGGCCCGCCTGCCCCACTCTCTCCCCAACCCGCCCCCCGACCCCGCAAAAAAAGGAATTAAGAAGAGGGCTGTGCCTTAGAATACATAGTCAAATTCATAGAGACAGAGAGTGGAAAAGAGGTTGCCTAGACCTGGGAAGAGGGAGCGAATGCCGAGTTATTTATTGTTTCCTGGCTACAGAGTCTCAGCTTGAGATGATGCAGTTTCTGGGGGGCTTCCCAGTGGTAAAGAATCTGCCTGCCAAGCAGGAGACTTGGGTTCGATCCCTGGGTTGGGAATTTTCCCTAGAGAAGGAAATGGCCACCCACTCTAGGCATCTTGCCTGGGAAACTGTGGGTGGAGGAGCCTGGCGGCCTACAGTCCACGGGGTCACAAAGAGTCAGACACAACTGAGCAACTAAACAACAACAACAACGCAGGCTCTGGAAATGAACGGTGGAGGTGACTGCATAGCAGGAGAATGGACTGGATGCCCCTGAGCTGTACACCGCAGAAGAAAACATGGGGTGTGTGTGTGTAGATACATGATGGAATATTATTCCTCCATTAAAAAAGAGTGAAATTTTTTGCCATTTGCAACAACAGAGATGGACCTGGAGGGTATGATGCTTGGTGAAATAAGTCAGACAGAGAAAGTTAGTGTTTTAACAAGTATTGTTATTGTTTATATTTTGAATCTAAAACACCAATAAAAAAGAAACAAACGAATACATAGAACAAGGCAGAAACAGACTCACAGATACAAAAAACAAACCTGTGGTTCCCAGTGAGGGAAGGAGTTGGTGAGAGGCAAGCTGGGGGGAAGGGACTGAGGTGCAAATTACTACATATAAAATAAACAAGCTCTCAATACACTATTTTGTCATTTGGAAAAGTCAGACTCAGGCTGTCACGCAGACCTATTGCACCAGGAAATCATGAAGGAAAAACAATCATCTGTGCTTCAGATGTTCCCCCAGGTGATTCTTATCCACAGTAAACTTTAAGAACAACCCTACCAAGTAAACAGAAGTACGCTTGAACTCCCAGAGTATGAAGTTAATTCTCTCTACCTTTAGAGTATGGTCTAAGGATAAAGTGAAGGCAGGGGTTCTCCAGCAGGAATGATATTTCCCCAGGGATTTTGGCCAATGTTCAGACCCACTTTAGGTAGTCACATTTCGGAGTGTGCTGCTGGTATCTAGCGGGTATGGGTCAATGCTGCCATAGAAGACCAGTGGTTAAAATGGTGAGTTTGTGCTGAGTATATTTTAACCACAGGGTTTGTTCAAGTGAAACATAAACAAAGAAGGGCATGTTAGTCAAACAACATCTAGACATGTCATGTCCCACTCTCTGCAACCCCATGGACTGTAGCCCACCAGGGACCTCCATCCATGGGATTCTCCAGGCACGAAGACTGGAGTGGGTTGCCATTTCCTTCTCCAGGGATCTTGCTGACCCAGGGATCAAACCCAGTTCTCCTGCATTGGGAGGTGAGTTCTTTACCATTAGCACCACATGGGAAGCCCTCTGCTATTCTTCTCCGATGAGTTCCCTTAGGAATTTGGAAAAAGACGTGAACTCTACTGGCCACTTCTTCCACTGGCCCACAGTCAGGGTTCATGGCAAGACCCAGTCTCCGCATTGGAGATTATTCCTCCATTAAAAAAGAGTGAAATTTTTTGCCATTTGCAACAACAGAGATGGACCTGGAGGGTATGATGCTTGGTGAAATAAGTCAGACAGAGAAAGTTAGTGTTTTAACAAGTATTGTTATTGTTTATATTTTGAATCTAAAACACCAATAAAAAAGAAACAAACGAATACATAGAACAAGGCAGAAACAGACTCACAGATACAAAAAACAAACCTGTGGTTCCCAGTGAGGGAAGGAGTTGGTGAGAGGCAAGCTGGGGGGAAGGGACTGAGGTGCAAATTACTACATATAAAATAAACAAGCTCTCAATACACTATTTTGTCATTTGGAAAAGTCAGACTCAGGCTGTCACGCAGACCTATTGCACCAGGAAATCATGAAGGAAAAACAATCATCTGTGCTTCAGATGTTCCCCCAGGTGATTCTTATCCACAGTAAACTTTAAGAACAACCCTACCAAGTAAACAGAAGTACGCTTGAACTCCCAGAGTATGAAGTTAATTCTCTCTACCTTTAGAGTATGGTCTAAGGATAAAGTGAAGGCAGGGGTTCTCCAGCAGGAATGATATTTCCCCAGGGATTTTGGCCAATGTTCAGACCCACTTTAGGTAGTCACATTTCGGAGTGTGCTGCTGGTATCTAGCGGGTATGGGTCAATGCTGCCATAGAAGACCAGTGGTTAAAATGGTGAGTTTGTGCTGAGTATATTTTAACCACAGGGTTTGTTCAAGTGAAACATAAACAAAGAAGGGCATGTTAGTCAAACAACATCTAGACATGTCATGTCCCACTCTCTGCAACCCCATGGACTGTAGCCCACCAGGGACCTCCATCCATGGGATTCTCCAGGCACGAAGACTGGAGTGGGTTGCCATTTCCTTCTCCAGGGATCTTGCTGACCCAGGGATCAAACCCAGTTCTCCTGCATTGGGAGGTGAGTTCTTTACCATTAGCACCACATGGGAAGCCCTCTGCTATTCTTCTCCGATGAGTTCCCTTAGGAATTTGGAAAAAGACGTGAACTCTACTGGCCACTTCTTCCACTGGCCCACAGTCAGGGTTCATGGCAGAGTCCCCGCTTGGAGAGCTGGTCCAGTCCTCGCCAACCTCCACATCCAGGTGCTCACCAAGCCTAGCCACGCTTCTGGCTGCAAGTGTGGCACAGCCTCCGTGGTTTACGTCGGGACTCCCCAGGCTCGGGCCACCGTGACTCAGCCACCTAGAAGGCAGATGCTTCTCCAGGCCCTGTGACGGGAAGCACATACCCCTGCTCTGCTCCTCTCCACCTGAGGACAAGCGTCCAGTCGTCAGCTACCAGATCACCAGATGATCAAATGCACATCACTTACAGAAAAGTGAAAGCCTCAGAGCTACACAGCATGGACATGAGACGATTCAAGTGTCATAGTCAGTGCCTTCAAGTCATTGACGAGCTGTCAGGTAAAAGGCTAATGTGACTTGGTTCATAACACGAAAGCTGCTGAGTGGAGTTTCAGCTTTTGACTTGGCAAGGACTAGCTTTCTCACTGTTAGACCTGCCCAAAGCCCCAAGGGTGATGACGTTCCAGATAGAGAATGACAAATACCATATGATTTCACTTACACGTGGTATCTAAAAAAAAAAATACTGAGTAAAGATAACAAAACAGAGAAAGTCACAGATTCAGAGAACAAACAGGTAGTGGCCAGAGGGGAGGGGGTGGGAGAAGGAGAAAAATAGGTGAGGGGGATTAAGAGGTATAAACTTTCAGCTGCAAAATGAATGAGTCACCGTATGAGCCATACCGGGTGGGGAACACAGCCAATAGCTGTGTCATATCTTCATATGGTGACAGAGGACAAGTAGACATCATTTTGAAGCATACAGAAATGTTGAAATACTATGTTGGACACCAGGACCTATGTAGGTCAATTACGCTCCCCAAACAAGCAAACTTCTAGAATAAAAGAAAGCCGATGTATGGAAATTGAAAACAGGCACAGTGGAAAACAGTCCCATACGTTCCCTCCTCTCTGAACCCCTTCTCCTTAGGTCACCCCTGAACAGTAGGCAGAGTTCCCTGCGCTCTCCAGGAGTTCTCACTAGCTATCTATTCTATCGGTTAGTCACATCCGACTCTGCAACCCCATGGACTGTTGCCTGCCAGGCTGCTCTGTCCATGGAATTCTCCACACAAGAATATTAGAGTGAGTGGCCATTTCCTTTTCCAGAAGGTCTTCCCAGACCAGGGAACAAAACCAGGTCTTCTGAGTATCTCCTGCATTGGCAGGTGGGTTCTGTACCACTGAGCCACCTGGGAAGCCCATCATTGGGTCCATATGATCTAAACTCCCTTCTTGCAACAGGCGTCTCTAAGCCACAAGCCACCTCATTTCATCCCATCCCTCCCACACAGCTTCTGTTGCCCGGGGGCGGGAGCGAGTCTCACCACCTCACCTTGGGTCACTGATCTTCTCTGTGGGTAGTCAACCCTGCCTATCACCAGCAACTTCATCTTCCTAAAATACCATGCCCTTTTGGGTGCTGCTGTTCAAAATCCCATCCCAAGTCGAATGTACAGGTACTCTCTGCCTTCCAAATTTTTTGAATAATCTTCTTCCACTCCAGTGAGTTTATAAACTCTGCTCCAGGTAATTTCAGGTCTTTCTTTTCTCTGTTTTAGCAGGCTGCCACTTGGATCTTAAGTGTGTGTGTGTGCGTGTATGTATATATATAAAGGCACAATTTCCCTGGCAGAGGGAATAGTTCAGACAAAGGCATAAATATGTAAAATAAAATACAATAAAAAAACCAAAATATAGTTAGGAAGTAGTAAGCAAAAGCTCATTCTAAGTTTGCTCTAAAATTTCGTGACACTCCATTTAGTCACCACCTCAAACATCCTCGTTCCTCTATTTTTAAAAACAGTGTTCTAGCCACTGAGACTTAAATCCTCAAATCAACCTGCCTGACCTCACTCTCCAGAGATGCCCTCTGCCCACTTACACTGTCGATTCAATTAGGTTGAACACATGTAGTAACGGCCCAGTATCGGCAATGTCACGTGACTCAACTTAATACTTTTTCAAGGCTCTCTCCTCTTCTCTCCTCATCCCAGATGCTCTGCTACTCAGCATCTTACTGTCTACCTCCTGGCTCCCCACTCCAGCCTGTCCTGGAGTTTTCCCAACCCATCTGGCTCATGATGCTCAGAAAACAGGGGCTTCCCTGGTGGCCCAGTGGTTAAGAATCCACCTGCCAATACAGGGGATACAGGTTCAATCCCCAGCCTGAGAAAACTGCCACACGCCTTGGAGCCACTAAGCCCGTGTGCCACAACTCCTGAAGCCTCAGGCTCCGGAGCCTGTGCTCCGCAAGAAGAGAAGCCACCACACTAGGAATCTGAGCCCTGCAGTTGGACAGCAGCCCCTGCTCCTCGCAGCTAAAGAAAGTCACTGAACACAGCAGCAAAGAACCAGAATAGCCAAAATAAAGAAATAAATAAACGCATACTTCTAAAGAAAGAAGAAAACACTACGGACACCATGTCCCCTGTTGCCTGAGACACACTAAAGCCCCTGTAGAGCATTCCAGGCTCTCTACCACATATGTCCAACCTTCTTTGACAAACTTACCTTCTCCTCTTCTGTTCACCTGGAACCCTTGGTGGAAAGGGCCTGAGGCTCACCTGGTCCATCGATTCCCAAACTCACTGCACATTAGAGTCTCAGGGGGAGCTTTTACTTTATCAGCCATCCATCAGTCCTTATGTTCAATCATACATGGATCGGCCATGCCTAGCGCTTAAAATGTTCTCCTTAGTAGACTTTATTTTTAGAGAATTGTTAGGTTCACACGAACACTGGGGGGAAAATGCAGAGTTCCCACCTCTCCCACAAAACCCCGCCCACCCCACCATAGAGGTGCACACACTGCCACCTCCCCCATCAACACAATACAGATCATACTCAAGGAACCCAAACTGACACATCACTATCAACTACAGAAAATGTTTTTGAATAGGTAACCTACAAATTTTTTTTTTAAAGATCCAAACACTATACAAGGGTATACAACAAGTAAGTCTCTCTCCAGCCCCTAGCTTCTGGCACCCAGGCTCCCTCCCCAGAGGTCTATTCTATGTGTATACAATTATACTTCTAAGTCTCCATACATAATTTTAATACAAATGACTAGCTTGGCATACCACATACACCCAATGTTAAAACTTTCCTCCAAGAATACATACTCTCCCAGATGCTCTGCTACTCAGCATCTTACTGTCTACCTCCTGGCTCCCCACTCCAGCCTGTCCTGGAGTTTTCCCAACCCATCTGGCTCATGATGCTCAGAAAACAGGGCTTCCCTGGTGGCCCAGTGGTTAAGAATCCACCTGCCAATACAGGGGATACAGGTTCAATCCCCAGCCTGAGAAAACTGCCACACGCCTTGGAGCCACTAAGCCCGTGTGCCACAACTCCTGAAGCCTCAGGCTCCGGAGCCTGTGCTCCGCAAGAAGAGAAGCCACCACACTAGGAATCTGAGCCCTGCAGTTGGACAGCAGCCCCTGCTCCTCGCAGCTAAAGAAAGTCACTGAACACAGCAGCAAAGAACCAGAATAGCCAAAATAAAGAAATAAATAAACGCATACTTCTAAAGAAAGAAGAAAACACTACGGACACCATGTCCCCTGTTGCCTGAGACACACTAAAGCCCCTGTAGAGCATTCCAGGCTCTCTACCACATATGTCCAACCTTCTTTGACAAACTTACCTTCTCCTCTTCTGTTCACCTGGAACCCTTGGTGGAAAGGGCCTGAGGCTCACCTGGTCCATCGATTCCCAAACTCACTGCACATTAGAGTCTCAGGGGGAGCTTTTACTTTATCAGCCATCCATCAGTCCTTATGTTCAATCATACATGGATCGGCCATGCCTAGCGCTTAAAATGTTCTCCTTAGTAGACTTTATTTTTAGAGAATTGTTAGGTTCACACCAACACTGGGGAGAAAATGCAGAGTTCCCACCTCTCCCACAAAACCCCGCCCACCCCACCATAGAGGTGCACACACTGCCACCTCCCCCATCAACACAATACAGATCATACTCAAGGAACCCAAACTGACACATCACTATCAACTACAGAAAATGTTTTTGAATAGGTAACCTACAAATTTTTTTTTTAAAGATCCAAACACTATACAAGGGTATACAACAAGTAAGTCTCTCTCCAGCCCCTAGCTTCTGGCACCCAGGCTCCCTCCCCAGAGGTCTATTCTATGTGTATACAATTATACTTCTAGTAAGTCTCCATACATAATTTTAATACAAATGACTAGCTTGGCATACCACATACACTCTAATGTACCTTAACACTTTCCTCCAAGAATACATACTGTTTAATAGCAACACAAATCAACCCGCTTAATTCTTTGTAACAGTACCCTGCAGAATTGTCCAAGGTCTAGTATTTTTATCTTTCACTAACCATCCCTACTGAAGGTGTTGCTTAGTCGCTCAGTCGTGTCCAACTCTTCTGTGACCCCATGGACTGTAGCCCACCAGGCTCCTCTGTCCATGGGATCCTCCAGGCAAGAATACTGGAGTCGGTTGCCATGCCCTACTCTAGGGATTCTGCCTGAGCCAGGGCTCAAACCCAGATTCTTTCCCACTGAACCACCAGGGAAGCCCTCTTGAAGGACCAGAAGGAGCCTTCTAGACTGCAGATTTCTAGACCTCATCCCAAATGGGCTGAATAAGAATTCCAAAAGGGGAGACCCAGGAATATCCATGTCACTTACCTTTTCCAGGTTCTTCTCGTGGAGGGATTCATGTGCTGAGAAAACTAGAAGAGGAGGCTGTAGAGTGAATTTTCCCAAAGTCTCAGAGCAAAGGCAGAGGTAGGAGAACCATGGGTCTTCCTGAATAGGAAGTGTGGATGAGTGGGCAGATCCAAGAGGTACACCCCACAACGGCGACTGTGCTAAGCGACCCCAACATCCTAGTTCTTCAAATTGAGAGATCTGGTGACTTTCCTGCCACACAGTTCACTGGTGTCGGAATGCCTTCTGAGTCATCGAGGGAATACTAAGGCAATGTCATCATGATTTTTAATGAGAAGTATGTTTTACTCCCACAAACCGCCCACCACCATAGAGGTGCACACACTGCCACCTCCCCCATCAACACAATACAGATCATACTCAAGGAACCCAAACTGACACATCACTATCAACTACAGAAAATGTTTTTGAATAGGTAACCTACAAATTTTTTTTTTAAAGATCCAAACACTATACAAGGGTATACAACAAGTAAGTCTCTCTCCAGCCCCTAGCTTCTGGCACCCAGGCTCCCTCCCCAGAGGTCTATTCTATGTGTATACAATTATACTTCTAGTAAGTCTCCATACATAATTTTAATACAAATGACTAGCTTGGCATACCACATACACTCTAATGTACCTTAACACTTTCCTCCAAGAATACATACTGTTTAATAGCAACACAAATCAACCCGCTTAATTCTTTGTAACAGTACCCTGCAGAATTGTCCAAGGTCTAGTATTTTTATCTTTCACTAACCATCCCTACTGAAGGTGTTGCTTAGTCGCTCAGTCGTGTCCAACTCTTCTGTGACCCCATGGACTGTAGCCCACCAGGCTCCTCTGTCCATGGGATCCTCCAGGCAAGAATACTGGAGTCGGTTGCCATGCCCTACTCTAGGGATTCTGCCTGAGCCAGGGCTCAAACCCAGATTCTTTCCCACTGAACCACCAGGGAAGCCCTCTTGAAGGACCAGAAGGAGCCTTCTAGACTGCAGATTTCTAGACCTCATCCCAAATGGGCTGAATAAGAATTCCAAAAGGGGAGACCCAGGAATATCCATGTCACTTACCTTTTCCAGGTTCTTCTCGTGGAGGGATTCATGTGCTGAGAAAACTAGAAGAGGAGGCTGTAGAGTGAATTTTCCCAAAGTCTCAGAGCAAAGGCAGAGGTAGGAGAACCATGGGTCTTCCTGAATAGGAAGTGTGGATGAGTGGGCAGATCCAAGAGGTACACCCCACAACGGCGACTGTGCTAAGCGACCCCAACATCCTAGTTCTTCAAATTGAGAGATCTGGTGACTTTCCTGCCACACAGTTCACTGGTGTCGGAATGCCTTCTGAGTCATCGAGGGAATACTAAGGCAATGTCATCATGATTTTTAATGAGAAGTATGTTTTACTGGCCTCTAAATCCATGAGTGGTAGGTTTGGATATTTTCAGCACACAGTCCATTAAATTTACTCATCACTCATTGGCGTCACTTCGGGCTGTTCTGTAAAAGCAGGAGTCTTCTGTGTGTCAGCCCAGGGCATGTTTAGAAAGAACCAGCTTTCCAGAAATCTCTAGTCTCCACCACACCATAGATGCCCTGTTGGGCAAGGCATTTAAGCTCCGTTTCTTCGGCTGTAAAATGAGGACAATATGAAAGCCATATTATTCACCACGTCATGGGATGACTGTGAGCTGATTCACATGAAAGCATTTTAAAAAGTGTAATGTCTCCTATACAAAACAGAATCATAAAATAAGCATCGTATCACTCTGAAAGATATGCTGTGCATCCAAATGGTCAGGGGCTTCTGTGACGGCTCAGATGGTAAAGAATCTGTCTGCAGTGTAGGACTGAAAAACAGATACAGACATGCCATGAACTGTGAAACAGTGGTCATCCTTGGAGAATAAGGCCGGCACATGGGGGTGAAGACAGAAAACCAGCACACCCACTTCCTGGCTCTGTATCTTGGGAAAGTTACCAAACATCCCAGAGCGTCGTTTTTTTTAAATTAATTTTTATTGGAGTGTCGTTGCTTCATAGTGTTGTGCGATATACTTCACTTTTATCATGTACGAAATGGGGATAATAATAATAACATACCTCAAAGGGTTGCTTTGAGGAGCACTGAGGATAAGGCATGACTTACGATGCATACCCTCTATCTATCAATCTTTATGCTATTTTTTTTTTTCACTTAATATCCTCATGACCTTTGGGGTTTTTTTTTTTTTTGGTGATTTTATCACTTTCGTAAATCAAAAGTAATTTTTTTCTTTTTTTGGCCACTTCTATTGGTCTTTCATCTATTTATCTTTGTTCTTTGGCCTGTGTGGGTCTCTCATCGCGGTGGCCTCTCTCGTTGCAGAGCACCGGCTCTGGGTGAATACACTTCAGAGTTCCGACTTGGTAGTTAGAGACATCGGTCCAGTTGCTCTGCGGCACGTGGGATCTTCCCAGGCCAGGGATTGTACTGGCACCCCTTGCACTGCAAGGTGGTGTCCTTACCCACTGGACCACCAAGGAAGCCCGGTCAAAAGTAATTTTTAAAATTTAGACTCGGATAGATGAGTGGTGTTAGTCACTCATCTTGTCTGGGCCAGATTGCCTACATCTGAACATTTTAGTGCAAGAAAGCGTTAGCTGCACAGTCACATTCAACTCTTTACAACCACGTGGACTGTAGCTCCTCTGTCCAGGGAATCCTCCAGGCAAGAATACTGGAGTGGGGTGCAGTGCCCTCCTCCAGGGGATCTTCCCAGCCCAGGGACTGAACCCTCGTCTCTTACATCTCTTGCAACTGCATCCTCAATGCCGTGTCTAGACCACATCCAGATTCTAAAAGGTCTAAGAAATGCCCTGGAAAAATGAAATCAGTGCAAAAGAAGAAAAAACCAATGAGCTTAGCATTCTAGAAACCAAATAAATGACTGCATTTCACTTTTAGTCAGGGTTTTGGTATCTTTTAGTCACTGTCTAAATTTTGGGGAAAAACAGATACAGACATGCCATGAACTGTGAAACAGTGGTCATCCTTGGAGAATAAGGCCGGCACATGGGGGTGAAGACAGAAAACCAGCACACCCACTTCCTGGCTCTGTATCTTGGGAAAGTTACCAAACATCCCAGAGCGTCGTTTTTTTTAAATTAATTTTTATTGGAGTGTCGTTGCTTCATAGTGTTGTGCGATATACTTCACTTTTATCATGTACGAAATGGGGATAATAATAATAACATACCTCAAAGGGTTGCTTTGAGGAGCACTGAGGATAAGGCATGACTTACGATGCATACCCTCTATCTATCAATCTTTATGCTATTTTTTTTTTTCACTTAATATCCTCATGACCTTTGGGGTTTTTTTTTTTTTTGGTGATTATATCACTTTCGTAAATCAAAAGTAATTTTTTTCTTTTTTGGCCACTTCTATTGGTCTTTCATCTATTTATCTTTGTTCTTTGGCCTGTGTGGGTCTCTCATCGCGGTGGCCTCTCTCGTTGCAGAGCACCGGCTCTGGGTGAATACACTTCAGAGTTCCGACTTGGTAGTTAGAGACATCGGTCCAGTTGCTCTGCGGCACGTGGGATCTTCCCAGGCCAGGGATTGTACTGGCACCCCTTGCACTGCAAGGTGGTGTCCTTACCCACTGGACCACCAAGGAAGCCCGGTCAAAAGTAATGTTTAAAATTTAGCCTCGGATAGATGAGTGGTGTTAGTCACTCATCTTGTCTGGGCCAGATTGCCTACATCTGAACATTTTAGTGCAAGAAAGCGTTAGCTGCACAGTCACATTCAACTCTTTACAACCACGTGGACTGTAGCTCCTCTGTCCAGGGAATCCTCCAGGCAAGAATACTGGAGTGGGGTGCAGTGCCCTCCTCCAGGGGATCTTCCCAGCCCAGGGACTGAACCCTCGTCTCTTACATCTCTTGCAACTGCATCCTCAATGCCGTGTCTAGACCACATCCAGATTCTAAAAGGTCTAAGAAATGCCCTGGAAAAATGAAATCAGTGCAAAAGAAGAAAAAACCAATGAGCTTAGCATTCTAGAAACCAAATAAATGACTGCATTTCACTTTTTAGTCAGGGTTTTGGTATCTTTTAGTCACTGTCTAAATTAGTTCATGTGACATTTTTATGGACTTTTTTTGAGAGAGAGAATTCTGTCCTACTCTTTTCAAAGGCTAATTTGTTTTGTCTACCTGGAAAGACTATACTACAGAATTAGCTTAACATTCATTCTTCAGTTGGTCACAAAACAGTCAAGAGATGACAAGAGTTTAGAACACACATCAAAGAAACACCCCTGTGAGCGTAAGGTGCGACCCCTGCTTTGGGTCCTTGGCAGCACTGCTGTGTGCTCTAAAGTCAAGATCAGTTGCACTTACCAAAAAGAAAGGAACATCGTTCCCATGGTTGATCATTTTGTGACAAATGAGGGCTGGCATTTTCCTGAAAATATCTCATTAAAAAAAAAAAAAAAACCCAAAAGCACTTTTCTCAGGACTTTCCTGGGTGTCCAGTGGCTAAGACTCTGTGCTCCCAATGCAGAGGGGGGTTCGGTTCCATCCCTGGTTTTGGAACTAGATCACACCTGTGGCAATTAAGACTTGGAGCAGTCAAATAAATACCTATTTTAAAAGACATTTTTTTTTTTTTTTTGGCCACTTCTATTGGTCTTTCATCTATTTATCTTTGTTCTTTGGCCCGTGTGGGCCTCCCATTGCCGTGGCCTCTCTCGTTGCAGAGCACCAGCTCTGGGCACACGCGTTCCAGAGCTCTGGCTCGGTCGTTGGACACATCGGTCCAGCCGCTCCACAGCACGTGGGATCTTCCCAGGCCAGGAATCAAACTGGCACCCCTTGTACTGCAAGGCGGTGTCCCTACCCACTGGACGACCAGGGAAGCCCCTATTTTAAAAGACTTTTTTTCTCAAGTAGTAAACATAGGAGCTTTGGATTTAGGTACTCAAATTGGAATCCTAGGTCCAAAGCTTAGGACGGTGTGATCAAGGTAAGTCCTTTAACTTCCTCCAACTCAGTTTCCTTATATTTGAAATGGGCTTATTCGCACTTACCCCAGAGGGTTGGATTCATGTAAAGGCCTTACACAGTACCTGGTTCGGAGTGAAGCCTCCTTAAACTAAAGCAATCATCTCTGACGTCCACTGGCCCTAAAGGATGCTTAATTCTCTCTCACATTCTGCTTCCTAGAAAGCAGGTAGGTCTTAACAGCGGCAGGAGAGAGACATTAGCTCTTTAAGTCAAGTTTTAACGGGGTCAGGGAAAAGAGGAAGGCAAAAAGAGGGCAGGATTCAGTACTAGAAGGGCCCTGGCTGCCTTAGCCCAGGAGGGAGGGATTCCCTTAAGGTAAGAGTGAACTCACGTGTGTGTTATTCAGTTGTGTCTGAGTCTTTGTAACCCCATGGGCTGTAGTCCTCTGTCCATGGGATTTTCTCAGCAAAAGGATACTCTCTAATATTTGAGTGGGTTGCTATTTCCTTCTCCAGGTGATCTCCCTGACCCAGGGATCAAACCCATGTTTTCCACACAAATCTAGTCTCTTCTTAAGTTGCCTTGGTCCGGTAAAGCTTTAAGGACAATGACTACCAGCATTACACTGGCCAGGAGCCTCAAACCGCCTTGAGATGGGGCAAATTTGTTTGTATTTCTTGGAAAGATGAGGCTTAAGAGATGAAAGCTCTGGGTCACTTAGTGCCTGATAGTCACTGGCAATGACAGAGCTTTCCCCAAGAGCAAGTGCTGGTAGGGTAAGGGGACCCCGTGCAATCAGCAAAGGAGGGGAAAGAGCTGCTGGCCCAGGCCCACTTCTAGAATTTACCCATAAATCGGCCTCACACCCGACAAGGCAGAAAAAGTGCAAACAGGGGCTAGAAAACCCAGGTTTGTGTTCAGAAGAGCTGTACTTCGTGTATTCGTGTTTTACTACGCATACACACCGTAAAATAGCGATGGTTTCTCCCCTCTGGTTGTAGAAAGGACCACAGGAGAGAAGCGGAAAGAAAGCACTTGGAACATTCCATGCAAACATTTCAATTTTTATTTTAAAAACAAAAATTGTGGTGAAACCGGTGGAGATTTTCGCAGCTGTGACTGAGCCAGGAGAAAACCATCTTGGAGATGAAAGAACTAAGACGAAAGCAAGCTGACTGGATTCACATGGGCTCATGAGCGGGGGTGATACTGACCAGCCACAGGTGAGCGATCTGCTGTGGACTCTGGGACGCCGGGTCAGCGCACGTCAGAACGCTGCGCGCGCACACGGAACAGACGCCTTCGCTTCTTGCCGGTCTAGCTGCCCCCCAGCTGTAGTGAGCCTTTTCCATTAAGGAAATAACACACACAACTTGAGAGGCACGAGGGTGATCATTGATCAGGGCTGTGACTGACTCCCAGCCCGTGTTAATGTCATTCCCTGCAAACACCTGGATGCTTAAGCTCTCAAAAAAAGGTGGACTGGTGAATGTGTTCAGGGCTTTGACCCAAGAGGTCTTGAGCTCCCGGTTCCCATCCTTTCTGTCTGTATGTCTGTGTGTATTTCTTAAAGTCTCATCAAACCCACTATTCTCTATGCGCCTGGCTGACAAGCTGCGGCAAAACATCATTAGTAAGTCCCAGCTACCACTCTTTGGTGAATAAAAATAATTTCCTTCATTCGGACCTCCTGTGCTCAAACCTTAGCTTTTGACTCCCCTCATAATATCCCCGGCGGCTCAGTTGGTACAGAACCTGCCTGCAACACAGGAGATGCGGGTTCTATCCCTGGATCGGGAAGATCTCCTAGAGGAGGAAATGGCAAACCACCCCAGTATTCTTGCCTGGAGAACCCCATGGACAGAAGGGCCTGGCGGGCTATAGTCACTGGTGTCACAAAGAGTCAGACACAACTGAGTGACTAAACCACCTAACCCACATAATATACCTGACATCCCTAGAGCTACCTGGGTCTTGGGCAATTCCAGAACATCACTGAGGGTCCACCTTTATGCATGTAAAAAAATTTTTAAAAATTTTTTAAATCTGGCTACACTGGGTCTTAGTTGCAGTGTCTAGCTCCCTCACTGGGGATTGAACTCAGACCCACTGCCTTGGCAGCATGAAGCCTTAACCATTGGACTACCACAGAAGTCCCACCCTTTATGTCTTTAAATGTCAGAACAATGTCACCAGTTTCAAGGCAGTGAAAAGACAGCAGGGGAGGTCTGTTTTCTTTGTCTAGATCAGGGTTTCTCGACCTGAGCTGGATAAATCTTTGTTGGGCTTTGTAGATGTTCAGCAACACTCCCAGCTGCTACCCACTAGACACCCAGCACCAACCACAGGTGGTCATGACCCAAAGGGTCTCCAGCGATTGCCAAATCAGGGGCAAAAGGGGTTTGCAACTCACCCCTGTTGAGAACCATTAGGTCACATAAAGGACACATGCAGAGATGTAATTCAGTGCAGAGAGGTCTGTTAGCTGATGATTTGTTGCTGCAGAAAGACAGATTTCAGATGGGTAGATCCCCTGGAGAAGGGGATGGCAGCTCAAAAAAAGGTGGACTGGTGAATGTGTTCAGGGCTTTGACCCAAGAGGTCTTGAGCTCCCGGTTCCCATCCTTTCTGTCTGTATGTCTGTGTGTATTTCTTAAAGTCTCATCAAACCCACTATTCTCTATGCGCCTGGCTGACAAGCTGCGGCAAAACATCATTAGTAAGTCCCAGCTACCACTCTTTGGTGAATAAAAATAATTTCCTTCATTCGGACCTCCTGTGCTCAAACCTTAGCTTTTGACTCCCCTCATAATATCCCCGGCGGCTCAGTTGGTACAGAACCTGCCTGCAACACAGGAGATGCGGGTTCTATCCCTGGATCGGGAAGATCTCCTAGAGGAGGAAATGGCAAACCACCCCAGTATTCTTGCCTGGAGAACCCCATGGACAGAAGGGCCTGGCGGGCTATAGTCACTGGTGTCACAAAGAGTCAGACACAACTGAGTGACTAAACCACCTAACCCACATAATATACCTGACATCCCTAGAGCTACCTGGGTCTTGGGCAATTCCAGAACATCACTGAGGGTCCACCTTTATGCATGTAAAAAAATTTTAAAATTATTTAAATCTGGCTACACTGGGTCTTAGTTGCAGTGTCTAGCTCCCTCACTGGGGATTGAACTCAGACCCACTGCCTTGGCAGCATGAAGCCTTAACCATTGGACTACCACAGAAGTCCCACCCTTTATGTCTTTAAATGTCAGAACAATGTCACCAGTTTCAAGGCAGTGAAAAGACAGCAGGGGAGGTCTGTTTTCTTTGTCTAGATCAGGGTTTCTCGACCTGAGCTGGATAAATCTTTGTTGGGCTTTGTAGATGTTCAGCAACACTCCCAGCTGCTACCCACTAGACACCCAGCACCAACCACAGGTGGTCATGACCCAAAGGGTCTCCAGCGATTGCCAAATCAGGGGCAAAAGGGGTTTGCAACTCACCCCTGTTGAGAACCATTAGGTCACATAAAGGACACATGCAGAGATGTAATTCAGTGCAGAGAGGTCTGTTAGCTGATGATTTGTTGCTGCAGAAAGACAGATTTCAGATGGGTAGATCCCCTGGAGAAGGGGATGGCAGCCCACTCCAGGATTCTTGCCTGGACAATCCCATGGACAGAGGAATCTGGTGGGCTACAGTCCACGGGGTCGCGAAAGAGTCGGACACGACTTAGCAGCTGGGCATGAGGAAGTAGAGTGGGAAGCTGATGGCGCCTCTCATGTCCCCAGCTGGAGAACTGTCACCTCCACAGCCAGGGGCCATCTCCACGGTTGTCATTTGTTGGGGTAAAAGGCCTGCCTTGGATCAGAAGTCGATGCCATCTGATGTCACCAGCAGGGCCTCCCCGGTGGCTCAGGTGGTAAAGGGTTCGCTTGCCATGCAGGAGACCTGGCCTCAGTCCCTGGGTGGGGATGGACGTGTCCACACCCGCCACTGGTGACAAGGGCTTTCCCAGCAGAGGAAACCAGTGGTGGAAAGCTACCTCTCGTCTCAGCACCCTGGCTTTATGAACACATCCCCAAACTTCAGGTCAGCCCAGGGCGCCCCTGGCAGTCAAGAAATACAAGTCATCCAAGGGTGTGTCAGTAGCCTCCTGATTTCTTTTTCTAAGGCTCTTCAAAATACAATTTTTTTTTTTTTTTCATTTTTATGGACCATAAAACAATCTCAGTGAGCAAGAGCCCATCGAGGCTTTGATTTTTCCTCACCTTCTCTGGAGTTATTCTGCTAAAAGCAGCAATGCAAAGCTGCATTCCTAAAGAAGTTAAGTGCAAAACAGACTCTTGGTTCTGTTCTAGGCACTTTGAAAGAGCTGAAAAAAAAGGGGGATTGGATGGTCAGATCTCTCCTTGCCAAGCCTCAGCTAACTTCCAGTCCTTGAGGGAGCGAAAAATGCGGGTAAACACTGCCTGGGAACTTTCCAGAGCTGAAAATGATGCCAGAAAATCCCCAAGCAAGGTCGCTCCTTTCTCTCCTCCCACCCCAAAGGCTGTCTCCTGCCTTTGCACAGAATCATTCAAACCAGACAAATCAGGAGCTCTGACATAGGCAGTGACTACATCTCTGGAGAAATAGAAATGAATACAAAAGAGAAAAGAGGAATAGTCAATATAGGTTAAAGTCTGGTCTTTGGACTCACCTGCTAAATGTTACCCATCAGCAAAGGTTAAAATAAAAGCCTGCCACATTCCAGGAAGACGCGGTTCTCCAGGGTAGTTCAGCCTGGAAGTCTGCCTGTAGTTCAGAGGTATGGTCTGGTCATTCCTAAGTATTCTCTAGAAGGCAGAGTTTCGGGTCAAGTGAAAAGCATGCTGGCTCCAGCCCTTGACAAGGCCCCACAGCCAGGGAGCAGGTGTAGCCTGCCAAGAGCAAACAAAAACTTCTCCCAAACAACAACAAACAGTTAACACCCTCAGCCTGTCAACACCAATTAGCCTGCCCGACAAGCAGAAGCCTATTAAGACCAGAGCTCAAATCCAGCCAGGTCCTCTGAAAGCAGAAGCCTGCCATCTCCAGGCTTCCCCCAAGGAAGTGACCTCGGGTGGAAACTCACCGCAGCCAGCATAGCCCTCAGGCCCCTGTACTCTGAGGGGGCCTCTCTGGCTGAGATTATGACTTTCCTGGGCTCTAGGCACTTTGCTTGCTTCCTCCATAATATTATTAAAATTTATTTCTGATACAACTTTCAATACTTTGATACCCGGTTTCCTTAAATATTTTAGGCAAAATCAAATAGACTTTTATGGGCCTGAAAACAATTGCCTTTCAATACTTTCAATTCCTTATTTTTTTTCTTCTTCTTCTAGAGAAATTAAACATTTTCCTGGGCCCCTAAAAGTATTGTAGATCCTCAGACCTGTGTCCACAATGTGCAACAATGAAGACAGCTCTGATGCAACAGGTAACTTGCAATTAAAAAAGAAATACCGTTACCCACTGCCTAACTATCCCACCAATTAACCTCGGCCTCTTTCTGAAGTTCATTCCATGGAAGTCACTGGGAAGTTGTATCTTTCAATTCATCACTTAAGAGTGATTCCTTACAAAGAGAGACACCGAGAAGCTTAAAAAAAAAAAAATCAAGTCGCCACACAAGATAGATTTTCTTCAATATTTTATTTATATAGAAATACTTAAAAAATGAAGTAGCACCATTACTTAAGTTTTACCTTTATTATGTAGAACTTTAAATGTCAGAAAAATAAAACTCTTGATACAATTTCAAATCTTGTCTCAGCAAATATAATATTAGTATTTGACCATGAGGTTAAAGGCCCTTTATCATAAAATAAAATATACTTTTTTTTTTTAAACTTTGCTCAGTAAAGTACATTTAAGCTCAAGTAACGTCACCTACATATACATAAACAAGTGGTAAACAAATGTATTAAAATAGACATACTAAAACTAGAGTGGTGCAACAGAACCTTTGTAACTTGCACTGAAATCTATTTATACAAATGTTAGAAAGCATCGACAGTTCCTTTTGACAGGTTTATACATTTCCGTTTTTTCGTAATAATATAGAATAAAATATGCTTTATATCATCACTGAATAGAAAATATGCTGGGTGAAGCAGTTCTAGAAGATTTGTCTGAACCTATAAAATCTCCATCCCAACAGAATACTGTTGAAAACATTACACGTTTTATGGTTTGTAATTCCGTCACAATTGTGTGATTATTAAAAATAATACAGTGTTCTTTGCCATAAGGCCATACTAAAATAAAAAGATTTAACCCAGCTACAAAAAAGTTCACTGAACTTAAATTAAAATACTTGTAAACATCTTTGCAATATGAAATATAATTTTTCAAGTCAAAAGAATAAAATACTTCAATCTGTATTAATGCAATTTCTCTTTAAAACTTTTAAACGTTTTTTTTTTAATATATAAGAGATATGTTACAGTTTCTTTAACTTTAATAAAGCTGCAGTATCCTGGTATCACAGGAAGCCTGGCCTTTCTACGAACATTCAGAAAGGATCCACTGTGTTCTCTAATAAGCATCGTAGGAACCCAGCCACAAAGGGGGAACACACAGAAACAGTCCACACATATCCCATAGCAGTATTCATATTCTCTTCATCATAGTAATTATTGTTCTTTTTTTTTCCCTCTACGTTTAAGAAAATGGAAAACTTTTGGGGTTTCCTTTTGGAAGCTTCCTATTAAGTACAGTGTAAAAACTATCATGACTAGAAGGTCGCCGTTCCTATTATTTATAGAGCATGCATTTCAGGTGGTTCGGAGGTTTCCCAGGCTACAGACGCTGATATCCTGGCAAGTTCCTTGGTTTAAAAATTAAAATTTTTTTTTTTTTTAAATGAGCGGATACTACAGCTTTCCACGTCCCTCTTCGGATCTCCGAGTGTGAGCAGGAGGGCGGGGAGGAGAAGGTGGTCCACCTGGGAGCAGGCAGAGAGTGAGGACCCAGAGAAGGGGTCCTCCCTCCCCCGCCCGGGGCGCGCAGGCGCGCTGCCTTCAGGAGAAGATGCGGATGGCCTGAGTGACCGCGGTGTGGCAGACCGGGCACTCCGGGTCGCTCTTCTCGCAAATGCGGTTGGCGCACTCCATGCAGAAGAGGTTGTGGCCACAGGGCACCAGGGCGGCGATGACTTCGCTCTCGAAGCATACGGAGCAGTCGCGGCTGCCTTTCCGCCGCAATCCGGAGGAGGACGACGAGGAGCTGGAGGAGGAGCTGGAGGAGGACGAGCACCCGGAAGTGTCCGACGGCGGCAGGCCCGGCAGCGGCGCCCCCAGCCCGTTGGCGTAGGCGGCGTAGGCCAGGCCCCCGCCGCCGGGGTCGCTGCGCACGCGGCGCGCCAGGTGGTGCTCGCCCGCCCCCGGGGCCATGTGCAAGGGCGGGGACAGGCGCGGGCAGCTGCTGCCCGGGTGCAGCCGGCGGTGCACCAGCAGCCCCAGGTTGGCGTTGGAGGGCGCGCTGGCGCCGCCCCCGGGAAAGACCACGGAGGAGGACGAAGCGGACGAAGAGGCAGAGGAAGAACAGGAAGAGGACGCGGGAGCTGCGGGCCCGCCTCCCGGGGACCTCTCGAACTGGGCCCAGAGAAGCGGCGCCCCGGGCGGCGGGGCGGGAGCCGGGTCGAAGGTAGGCTGAAGCTCGGGACAGCCGTCGGGGGAAGGCACCGACGCTTCCCCCGCCGCCGCGTACGTGTATCCGTTGCCGTTGTTGTTGTTTCCGTTGTGAGCAAAGCTGAGCGCCGGGCTCGGGGGGCTGTAGTCCGCCAGGCGCGGGGTGGCGGCCGCGCTGCCGCCGGTCCCCCCGCCGAAGTAAGAGTCTGTGGAAGCGCTGCCCAGCGAGCTGGAGCTGTCGTTGCGGTAGCTAGAGAAGGGCTTGCGGCCCGGGGTGGGCGTGATGCTGGGGGTGGGCTTGCTCCAGAGGCTGCCCGGGCCGGACCCGCCGGACCCGTGGTGCAGGTCGAAGCCCACATCCGTGCCGTTGGCGTGGAAGTCGTTCTCGTCTGTGAGCTCAATGATGCCGCCGGTGCGCAGGGCTATGTGCGCCTCGATCTCCTCGCGGGCGCGGTCCACGTTCTCCGGCATGCCGGTCACCTCGAACACCGGCTCCTTGTCGCGGCTGGGCGTCACTATGTACGTGTGCGTCTGCTGCTGGATCCGCTTGATGGTGGCGCCCTTGGGCCCCACCACGAGCCCCACCACGCGGTAGGGCACCCGCACCTGACTTCGCTCTCGAAGCATACGGAGCAGTCGCGGCTGCCTTTCCGCCGCAATCCGGAGGAGGACGACGAGGAGCTGGAGGAGGAGCTGGAGGAGGACGAGCACCCGGAAGTGTCCGACGGCGGCAGGCCCGGCAGCGGCGCCCCCAGCCCGTTGGCGTAGGCGGCGTAGGCCAGGCCCCCGCCGCCGGGGTCGCTGCGCACGCGGCGCGCCAGGTGGTGCTCGCCCGCCCCCGGGGCCATGTGCAAGGGCGGGGACAGGCGCGGGCAGCTGCTGCCCGGGTGCAGCCGGCGGTGCACCAGCAGCCCCAGGTTGGCGTTGGAGGGCGCGCTGGCGCCGCCCCCGGGAAAGACCACGGAGGAGGACGAAGCGGACGAAGAGGCAGAGGAAGAACAGGAAGAGGACGCGGGAGCTGCGGGCCCGCCTCCCGGGGACCTCTCGAACTGGGCCCAGAGAAGCGGCGCCCCGGGCGGCGGGGCGGGAGCCGGGTCGAAGGTAGGCTGAAGCTCGGGACAGCCGTCGGGGGAAGGCACCGACGCTTCCCCCGCCGCCGCGTACGTGTATCCGTTGCCGTTGTTGTTGTTTCCGTTGTGAGCAAAGCTGAGCGCCGGGCTCGGGGGGCTGTAGTCCGCCAGGCGCGGGGTGGCGGCCGCGCTGCCGCCGGTCCCCCCGCCGAAGTAAGAGTCTGTGGAAGCGCTGCCCAGCGAGCTGGAGCTGTCGTTGCGGTAGCTAGAGAAGGGCTTGCGGCCCGGGGTGGGCGTGATGCTGGGGGTGGGCTTGCTCCAGAGGCTGCCCGGGCCGGACCCGCCGGACCCGTGGTGCAGGTCGAAGCCCACATCCGTGCCGTTGGCGTGGAAGTCGTTCTCGTCTGTGAGCTCAATGATGCCGCCGGTGCGCAGGGCTATGTGCGCCTCGATCTCCTCGCGGGCGCGGTCCACGTTCTCCGGCATGCCGGTCACCTCGAACACCGGCTCCTTGTCGCGGCTGGGCGTCACTATGTACGTGTGCGTCTGCTGCTGGATCCGCTTGATGGTGGCGCCCTTGGGCCCCACCACGAGCCCCACCACGCGGTAGGGCACCCGCACCTGGATGGTGGTCTGCCCTGGCAGGTTAGGCGGCCCGGGCACTGCGCCGTTGAGCGCCGTGTTCTTATTGCGGGAGGCGCGAATCATGGAGAAGTGCTCGGCGGCAGAGATGATCTCCCTCCGGGCCATGGCCACATCCTCCTTCCTGCCCGTCACAACAAAGACAGGCTCCTCCCCACGAACCGGGGTCTTGATGTACGTGTTGGTCTTCGCCCGCAGCGCTTTGATTTTACAACCTGGGAGGCAGCGTGCCGGGGAGGGTGTGGGAGAGACAGACAGACACGCCCATTATCCCAGGGTAACGGCGGAGACCCGGGACGGCCCGTGTCCGGGGCAGCGGGAAGACACAACGCGCGATGGGCGGAAAGGGGGCGGCTCCCTCGAGACCCTCCCGGGCCGCGCCGCGGGCTGGGAAGCTAGTTCCACCCGCGAGGCGCTGGAGGGACAGCCCACTGGCTGCCTAGCCCTCCCCCAGGGACTGCAGTCGCATCCGAGAATCCCAGCAAAAGTCAGCTGGGGAGATGCCGCTGGGATCCAGAGGGACGCGCCGTCCGCTCTGAAGACGCGGCAGAAGGGCTCCGGAAAGGCGACCGAAAGCTGCGATCCTCCGGCGAGGGGCACTAGTGGGAAGGGCGGGCAGTCCCGGGCCCCAGTGTCCCTTCTCTGGGCTCCATTCCGCTCTGCAGAAACCCAGAACCCTCCTCCCCTCCAAGGCTCCCTCCTCCTTCGCCCCCCTCCCCAAGGACCGCTCGAAGGCCCCTCCCCAAGCCAAAACCCTCCTCTGGGCGTGATGCTGGGGGTGGGCTTGCTCCAGAGGCTGCCCGGGCCGGACCCGCCGGACCCGTGGTGCAGGTCGAAGCCCACATCCGTGCCGTTGGCGTGGAAGTCGTTCTCGTCTGTGAGCTCAATGATGCCGCCGGTGCGCAGGGCTATGTGCGCCTCGATCTCTCGGGCGCGGTCCACGTTCTCCGGCATGCCGGTCACCTCGAACACCGGCTCCTTGTCGCGGCTGGGCGTCACTATGTACGTGTGCGTCTGCTGCTGGATCCGCTTGATGGTGGCGCCCTTGGGCCCCACCACGAGCCCCACCACGCGGTAGGGCACCCGCACCTGGATGGTGGTCTGCCCTGGCAGGTTAGGCGGCCCGGGCACTGCGCCGTTGAGCGCCGTGTTCTTATTGCGGGAGGCGCGAATCATGGAGAAGTGCTCGGCGGCAGAGATGATCTCCCTCCGGGCCATGGCCACATCCTCCTTCCTGCCCGTCACAACAAAGACAGGCTCCTCCCCACGAACCGGGGTCTTGATGTACGTGTTGGTCTTCGCCCGCAGCGCTTTGATTTTACAACCTGGGAGGCAGCGTGCCGGGGAGGGTGTGGGAGAGACAGACAGACACGCCCATTATCCCAGGGTAACGGCGGAGACCCGGGACGGCCCGTGTCCGGGGCAGCGGGAAGACACAACGCGCGATGGGCGGAAAGGGGGCGGCTCCCTCGAGACCCTCCCGGGCCGCGCCGCGGGCTGGGAAGCTAGTTCCACCCGCGAGGCGCTGGAGGGACAGCCCACTGGCTGCCTAGCCCTCCCCCAGGGACTGCAGTCGCATCCGAGAATCCCAGCAAAAGTCAGCTGGGGAGATGCCGCTGGGATCCAGAGGGACGCGCCGTCCGCTCTGAAGACGCGGCAGAAGGGCTCCGGAAAGGCGACCGAAAGCTGCGATCCTCCGGCGAGGGGCACTAGTGGGAAGGGCGGGCAGTCCCGGGACCCATTGTTCCTTCTCTGGGCTCCATTCCGCTCTGCAGAAACCCAGAACCCTCCTCCCCTCCAAGGCTCCCTCCTCCTTCGCCCCCCTCCCCAAGGACCGCTCGAAGGCCCCCTCCCCCAAGCATCTTCTATTTAAATTCTGTTTCCCGGGCTGGACTGGGTCGGTGGCCCTAGGGGAGAAGGCGGTGATTTTCTTGGGAGAAAGTGCATCCCGCCGTGGCCGCGGCGCAGCCCAGGGAGGCAGCCTGCCCGCACTTTCTTTGTCTGGGGCGCCGGCTCCTCGCGCGGCTCTTGCTCCCTCCTCAAGGCTCTCCCCGCGCCGCGGGTCTCGTGGTCTCCCTCTCCCGCCCTCCCCGTGGGGCGGTGGCTCGAGACCCTCTCGTCTCCATCCCCGCGACTCACCTTGCCGCCCCACGATCTCGGCGACATGCTCGGAACTGGGCACGGGCACGCACTCGGTCATGTTCACGCTCTTCTTCCGCGGCTCGCTGTCGTACAGAGACGCGCCCTCGTCACCGTCCAGCCCCAGTAGGGAGAGCTGGTCGAGCGCGAGCTGCAGGGCTCTTTGGTCATCCAGGGTCTCTCCCCCGCCGCCGCTGCCGCCGCCGCCTCCGCCGCCACCCCCGCCGCCGCCGCCGCCGCTGCCGTTGCGCTCCAGGTCTGCAAACAGCGAGCTGGGCATCGCTCGGCCGTGCGCGCCGCGCCCCCACCGGCCCTCGGCTGGGCGGCGAGAAGCTGCGGCCACAAAGGCAGCCGGGAAGCGAGCGGTCAGGGGCGGGGAGGCCGGCCGGCTGCAGAGGGCTCCGTGGCTCCTTTCTCGACGCCGGGAGGGTGGGTCGCTCCTGGCGGTCCGCGCCGGGCAGTGACTGCGGGAGCCGCCGCCTGGGTCCCCACCCCAGATCTGCTGCCGGGTGGGGTGGGGCAGAGCTCGAGCGGCCGCCGCGCGTGCCCCCGAGTGCCCGGCTGGCCTCCCAGCAAAAGTCAGCTGGGGAGATGCCGCTGGACCAGAGGGACGCGCCGTCCGCTCTGAAGACGCGGCAGAAGGGCTCCGGAAAGGCGACCGAAAGCTGCGATCCTCCGGCGAGGGGCACTAGTGGGAAGGGCGGGCAGTCCCGGGACCCATTGTTCCTTCTCTGGGCTCCATTCCGCTCTGCAGAAACCCAGAACCCTCCTCCCCTCCAAGGCTCCCTCCTCCTTCGCCCCCCTCCCCAAGGACCGCTCGAAGGCCCCCTCCCCCAAGCATCTTCTATTTAAATTCTGTTTCCCGGGCTGGACTGGGTCGGTGGCCCTAGGGGAGAAGGCGGTGATTTTCTTGGGAGAAAGTGCATCCCGCCGTGGCCGCGGCGCAGCCCAGGAGGCAGCCTGCCCGCACTTTCTTTGTCTGGGGCGCCGGCTCCTCGCGCGGCTCTTGCTCCCTCCTCAAGGCTCTCCCCGCGCCGCGGGTCTCGTGGTCTCCCTCTCCCGCCCTCCCCGTGGGGCGGTGGCTCGAGACCCTCTCGTCTCCATCCCCGCGACTCACCTTGCCGCCCCACGATCTCGGCGACATGCTCGGAACTGGGCACGGGCACGCACTCGGTCATGTTCACGCTCTTCTTCCGCGGCTCGCTGTCGTACAGAGACGCGCCCTCGTCACCGTCCAGCCCCAGTAGGGAGAGCTGGTCGAGCGCGAGCTGCAGGGCTCTTTGGTCATCCAGGGTCTCTCCCCCGCCGCCGCTGCCGCCGCCGCCTCCGCCGCCACCCCCGCCGCCGCCGCCGCCGCCTCCCCCTCCGCCGCCGCTGCCGTTGCGCTCCAGGTCTGCAAACAGCGAGCTGGGCATCGCTCGGCCGTGCGCGCCGCGCCCCCACCGGCCCTCGGCTGGGCGGCGAGAAGCTGCGGCCACAAAGGCAGCCGGGAAGCGAGCGGTCAGGGGCGGGGAGGCCGGCCGGCTGCAGAGGGCTCCGTGGCTCCTTTCTCGACGCCGGGAGGAGTGGGTCGCTCCTGGCGGTCCGCGCCGGGCAGTGACTGCGGGAGCCGCCGCCTGGGTCCCCACCCCAGATCTGCTGCCGGGTGGGGTGGGGGCAGAGCTCGAGCGGCCGCCGCGCGTGCCCCCCGAGTGCCCGGCTGGCTGGCCACAATGCCGAGCGAGAAGCGAGCAGGCGAGCGACAGCAGCGTTTCTTTAAGGAGCCCCTCCCCGGCTCCTCCACTCGCTCCCGCCCGCCCGCCCTCACTCAGCGCTTTTTCCTCCTCTCCTCCCCGCCTCTTGACTGAGCCTCTGCAGCCAGACAGCTCCGGAGGGGGACGAGGGAGGCGCAACGTCACCGGCGGGAGCTGACACTACAAAGCTACTGACACTATCGCTGGGGGAGGCGATTGGCGCGCGCCGGGCCGGGGGCGGGCGGAGGACGCCGGCTGGGCGAGCGGAGAGCGCGCCCCCCACCCCCGCGCTCGCCGCAGCCCGCCCCGTCCTCCTCCCGGCCGCGCCCCTCCCCCGCCGCCGCGAACGCCTCTCTTTGTTGTCTAATGCGGGACCGGCCGGCTTGGGACACTTCCCTGCACCTATCAGCCGAGGACGGTCACTATCCCCAGGTCTCCTCCCTCGCCAGATTGAGGAAAAGGAAACACTCCCAACTCTGTTGCCAGGGCCCCGGCTCTAAGAGAGCGGTCCTTTAGAAAGTCCCGTTAGCGTCCCTAGATAAAGCACCCCTAAAGCCAAGGTGCCACCGGGAAGAAGGGTCTATTTCTGCCTCCAAAGCCGGCCGGATCCCTCGGACACGGAAGACAGGTCTCCAGCTCCTGGTGTGCGCTGGCAAAGCGGCTCCCGGCGCGGGCTGCCCACCTGCACTGGAGCGCAGGAGACACAAAGGCACACGCCTTCCCGCATCGCCACTCGTGTGCGCGCGTGCCCGCAATTCTGTCCCCTTGGGCGGCACTTCGCGCAACGGGGCCTGAAACTGCGGATCAGATAGCCAGATCCCGGCTGCAGCGCGGACCTGGCCCGCCCAGCCTCCGGCGACCTCTGGAATGCACCGCGCAGGGGTCCTGCCAGGGCTCCCAGCGCGGCCGCCGAGTCCCCGCGGGCGCTGACACGCGCACGGGCGCCGCGCCGCTCCGCGGGGACGCCGGCCATGCCTCCGGCGGGCGCGGGCGTGCGCGCCCGCGGCTCTCAGGTCCCACCCCGCCCCACGGTCGGGCATGCGCAGTGCGCGCGGCGAGCGGGCGGGCCCTTTAAGGCGGGCGCGACGGAGCTCGCCAGCCCCTGCCGCGGCCCCGCCCCGACGGGAGGTGTGCGCTCGGCGCCCGGCCGCTCTTTGTGCGCGTCTCGGGGTGGGGGTGGCGGCGGAGGGAGGGTGCGACGGGACCGGCCGGCGGGGACGGCGAGCGGCGCCCTCTCCCGGGTCTCCCGCGGCCGCCTCCGAGAGCCAGGGAGAAGAAAGGCGGCTTTGAGGGGCGGGCCGGAACGGGGCACGGTGCCCGGCCGGCCCGCTGCTCCGTCCCTCTCCGCCCGAGCCCCCTGCGCCGCCGCCGGCCCCGGCGGATGCCCTCGGGTCCCGACGCCCGCTCCCCTCTTTTGTTCAGGGCGCCGCCTGGCTCGCCGGGCCCCCTGCGCCTGACCCGGGCTGCACCGCAGAGCGGCCGGAGCCGCGGTTCCCCGGGGCGGACAGGGTCCGTGCGGCGGGGCTCCTGCTGAAGACAATGAAGCCATGTGGCCACAGTCGCAGACGGGTTTCCTCGGGAGTCCTCGCGGGGCGATCTCGGGGCTCGAAGGCGGAGGCTCCCCTTCAGTGTCCCCTCCGTGACCCAGGGGCAAGTGAGGGAGCGCCCTGGCTGGGCCTCGGGTTTTTGTGTTGTGTTTTTTTAATCCATAAAATAGTGGAAATCGTACTGCCCTCCCCACGTCGTGGGTTCTGGAAATTAGATGTGACAAGAGATGGGAGCGCGCCGGGTAGGCAGTCAGGCGCACGCCTGGATTTTGGAGAACCCGAAGGTGTTTTTCCGGCCTCGCTCACCTGGAGCTGTCTTGGCGGAGAGGTGCTGATTATGTCCTTCGGAAAAGGAGCCTTGAAAGCCACTGACAGTGCGCACACAAAGGCACACGCCTTCCCGCATCGCCACTCGTGTGCGCGCGTGCCCGCAATTCTGTCCCCTTGGGCGGCACTTCGCGCAACGGGGCCTGAAACTGCGGATCAGATAGCCAGATCCCGGCTGCAGCGCGGACCTGGCCCGCCCAGCCTCCGGCGACCTCTGGAATGCACCGCGCAGGGGTCCTGCCAGGGCTCCCAGCGCGGCCGCCGAGTCCCCGCGGGCGCTGACACGCGCACGGGCGCCGCGCCGCTCCGCGGGGACGCCGGCCATGCCTCCGGCGGGCGCGGGCGTGCGCGCCCGCGGCTCTCAGGTCCCACCCCGCCCCACGGTCGGGCATGCGCAGTGCGCGCGGCGAGCGGGCGGGCCCTTTAAGGCGGGCGCGACGGAGCTCGCCAGCCCCTGCCGCGGCCCCGCCCCGACGGGAGGTGTGCGCTCGGCGCCCGGCCGCTCTTTGTGCGCGTCTCGGGGTGGGGGTGGCGGCGGAGGGAGGGTGCGACGGGACCGGCCGGCGGGGACGGCGAGCGGCGCCCTCTCCCGGGTCTCCCGCGGCCGCCTCCGAGAGCCAGGGAGAAGAAAGGCGGCTTTGAGGGGCGGGCCGGAACGGGGCACGGTGCCCGGCCGGCCCGCTGCTCCGTCCCTCTCCGCCCGAGCCCCCTGCGCCGCCGCCGGCCCCGGCGGATGCCCTCGGGTCCCGACGCCCGCTCCCCTCTTTTGTTCAGGGCGCCGCCTGGCTCGCCGGGCCCCCTGCGCCTGACCCGGGCTGCACCGCAGAGCGGCCGGAGCCGCGGTTCCCCGGGGCGGACAGGGTCCGTGCGGCGGGGCTCCTGCTGAAGACAATGAAGCCATGTGGCCACAGTCGCAGACGGGTTTCCTCGGGAGTCCTCGCGGGGCGATCTCGGGGCTCGAAGGCGGAGGCTCCCCTTCAGTGTCCCCTCCGTGACCCAGGGGCAAGTGAGGGAGCGCCCTGGCTGGGCCTCGGGTTTTTGTGTTGTGTTTTTTTAATCCATAAAATAGTGGAAATCGTACTGCCCTCCCCACGTCGTGGGTTCTGGAAATTAGATGTGACAAGAGATGGGAGCGCGCCGGGTAGGCAGTCAGGCGCACGCCTGGATTTTGGAGAACCCGAAGGTGTTTTTCCGGCCTCGCTCACCTGGAGCTGTCTTGGCGGAGAGGTGCTGATTATGTCCTTCGGAAAAGGAGCCTTGAAAGCCACTGACAGTGCTTATTTACACAGGATGTTTGTATCCGCTTCCTGGTGTGTGTACTTCTTCAAAGGGAAAGCTTGGTGAAAGGATGGGGGTCAGGGGGCTGGGGCTGCTGAGTCTTCGGAGATAACCACCACCTAGGCCTCCAGTAGAGAATTCTTACGTTTTTTTAACCTGGTTTATGGATGCAAGTCCTACCAATTTGAGGACTAGGAGGGAGTGCCCTTGAAGATTCTTGCAGAGGTGGAAGGTTTGAGGATAAAGGGTCCTGGCTGGGGGAGGAGGGCACCGCAGAGAAGGCCCAGCTCCTCACCGCGCTGTGCTGTGCCAGGTCGACTCAGTCGTGTGGGACTCTTTTCCACCTTATGGACTGGAGCCCGCCAGGCTCCTCTGTCCATGCGATTCTCCAGGCAAGAGTACTGGAGGCGGTGCCCTTCTCTAGGGGATCTGCCTGACCCCAGGGGTCAAACCCCAGTCTCTCACCTCTCCTGCATTAGTAGGTGGATTCTTTACCACCAATGGGTCTCTAAGGCAGACAGAAAAAGCCCTCCTATTCATGGCCTCAGCATTTGCATCTTGCCAACACAACAAGGTACATTTGACCTCTCCGTTTCTGGGAGTTTCATACACTCCGGATTAGGCCAACTGAGGTTTCTTTTTTCCAATCATATACTGGTGATGAAGGTCCAGTTATTGCTCAGTGTCCATGGCTGATGAGGCCTGTGTCCAGGTACATGGAGCCCCTCCTCCCCCATCCCTTGGTTGCTAGACAGTAGTCCTGCGATACCTCCTCCCCCTCATACCTGCCGAGTGAGGCTCTCAGATGGTCAGTTCAGAAGTTGGTTTGGAGATCTGGATACCTCTAAGTCCCTGAGTCCTCCCCAGGAAGGTGAATATGCTTTGTGGAAGTGACATGTGTAATAGTTTCCTTCCTCACTAAATCAGGAAGCCAGGAACTCTGCCTGTCTGTAGTGGAAATGCTCCATGAAAATCACTCGTCTGAGTCCCCCCACCTCCCGAAGGATAAGGTAAAGCTCTGACCCCAGAAATTCATAGCAAGCTGCCAGTCCTGAGGTGTCCATGACCTGCATGTAGCCAAGGTATGAAACCTGGGCAAAGATCAGCCTGGTTTTCTGAAGACACCCAGGAACTCTAAGGGCCTCCCGAGAGTAGGAGGGGGATGGTCCTGGTGGCAGGACCATTCCCCTTCTGGCCCAATGTTTCTTGCCTACACAAAGTAGCTAGTTTTCAGCTCTCCATCTACTTCCGGAGAGAGGTGGTTTACCAGGTGGATAAAGAGAGTGAGAGATGGTTCATCGTGTGTTGCAAAATCCTAAGCAGTGGTAAATGGGTATTTCCCCACAGACTTAACTACTTGTATTTATTAATAATACTGATGGCTCAGGGTATTTTCTGACACTTGAGTGCTATTATAAAAGTAACAATCTGGAAATTTTAATTCCCAGTAGACGATTTTAATAAGCCAAGGCACCATAAAGCTTGCAAGTCCAGTTCTGTTTTTAAATAGATAATACACCCAACCCCAAAGTTTCTGGTTAGACTTTCCCAGGCTCCTTCGGAACCCCAGAGCTTAACTACTTTTCCTGACACAGGACATGTTCCCTAAGGACGTCCCTGATGTGGCCATATTATTTTTTTGCTAGCACAAGAGGGAAGCTTGCAGAAAAGACCTGGTAAGATAATAAGGAAGTTCCGTTGTCACAAGAAAAGGTAAAGTCATGCAAAGACAACCCAGATTAGCAAGAGACTGCCTTGTTGTTTCCAGAACTCCAAAGAGCTTTGAATACATCTTTCATCCCCTTGCAAACTACAGAGCTGGCAAAAGAAACTAAAATCTCTCGGGAACACAAGCGCAGTTTCAATCAACTTACTCGGAATTAACAAGAACCTCCATACTTGATTATAGGTGCAGAGGAAAGTGCTGATGCTACAGAAAGGAACAACGCAAAGGAGTCCCTTCCCTTAGCCCGTGTGCATGCATGCATCCTAAGTCACTTCATCGTGTTTGACTCTATGTAATCCCATAGACTATAGCCTGCCAAGGCTCCTCTATCCTTGGATTCTCCAAGCAATAATACTAAAGTGGACTGCCATGCCCTCCTCCAGGGGATCTTCCCCACCCAGGGATCAAACCCGTGTCTCTTGCATCTACCTATATTGGCAGGCGGGCTCTTTACCGCTAGCACCACTTGGGAAGCCCTCCCTTGGGCTTCTGTCATGTCCAAATCTAGTTCACACAGCAGGGCTGAGTGCCCATATGGTAGTGAATCTACCCAGGGTCCCAGGAAGGCTTCTCAGTGGACATTGGAGCTGCGGTTTCAAAGGATGAAGTGGGAGAATTAATTGAAACTAGTGCTATGCTACCTATGCATAGCATAGGTATGTTAGAAGCTCAGTAAGTATTTAAGTGATTGAGTGAACTGGGTTGAAAAGGCCTGAGGCGTAACTTTCCTAGTTGTATGGATGAATAGCAGTGTTTGGGGGAAATAGCTCAGATGACTTCAGCCACAACTGTGTGATTTTGAATAGTAATATTCACAGGTAACTAAGCACTTACGTGCCCGGCAGCTTTACCAAAACTTTATAATACAATATCTTACTGGGCTTCCCACGTGGCTCAGTGGTAAACAATTCATCTGTCAATGCAGAAGATGTGGGGTGGATCCCTAGGTCGGGAAGATGCCCTAGAGAACGAAATGACAGACCACTCTGGTATTCTTGCCTGGAGACTCGCATGGACAGAGGAGCCTGGCGGACTGCAGTCTGTGAGTTTGCAAAGAGTCACAGTGACTGAGCAGGCAGGTACACCAGGTACAGCTTAAGCCTCTGGACCCTTCCCTTACACAAGCTCTTCCTCAGTTCTGGGAGGACTCCTAGCCAGTTATTGACAGGATCACATGTCTTAGCAGAATTTTCAAGAGTAAGGTTTTTTATTCTTTTCCTCATGGAGTACTCCTAAAATAAGGTGACCTTCAAATCTCAGATCCAGTGCTGCACTCAAGTTCTTGATTATAGGTGCAGAGGAAAGTGCTGATGCTACAGAAAGGAACAACGCAAAGGAGTCCCTTCCTTAGCCCGTGTGCATGCATGCATCCTAAGTCACTTCATCGTGTTTGACTCTATGTAATCCCATAGACTATAGCCTGCCAAGGCTCCTCTATCCTTGGATTCTCCAAGCAATAATACTAAAGTGGACTGCCATGCCCTCCTCCAGGGGATCTTCCCCACCCAGGGATCAAACCCGTGTCTCTTGCATCTACCTATATTGGCAGGCGGGCTCTTTACCGCTAGCACCACTTGGGAAGCCCTCCCTTGGGCTTCTGTCATGTCCAAATCTAGTTCACACAGCAGGGCTGAGTGCCCATATGGTAGTGAATCTACCCAGGGTCCCAGGAAGGCTTCTCAGTGGACATTGGAGCTGCGGTTTCAAAGGATGAAGTGGGAGAATTAATTGAAACTAGTGCTATGCTACCTATGCATAGCATAGGTATGTTAGAAGCTCAGTAAGTATTTAAGTGATTGAGTGAACTGGGTTGAAAAGGCCTGAGGCGTAACTTTCCTAGTTGTATGGATGAATAGCAGTGTTTGGGGGAAATAGCTCAGATGACTTCAGCCACAACTGTGTGATTTTGAATAGTAATATTCACAGGTAACTAAGCACTTACGTGCCCGGCAGCTTTACCAAAACTTTATAATACAATATCTTACTGGGCTTCCCACGTGGCTCAGTGGTAAACAATTCATCTGTCAATGCAGAAGATGTGGGGTGGATCCCTAGGTCGGGAAGATGCCCTAGAGAACGAAATGACAGACCACTCTGGTATTCTTGCCTGGAGACTCGCATGGACAGAGGAGCCTGGCGGACTGCAGTCTGTGAGTTTGCAAAGAGTCACAGTGACTGAGCAGGCAGGTACACCAGGTACAGCTTAAGCCTCTGGACCCTTCCCTTACACAAGCTCTTCCTCAGTTCTGGGAGGACTCCTAGCCAGTTATTGACAGGATCACATGTCTTAGCAGAATTTTCAAGAGTAAGGTTTTTTATTCTTTTCCTCATGGAGTACTCCTAAAATAAGGTGACCTTCAAATCTTAGATCCAGTGCTGCACTCAAGTTCTGGAAGCGAGTCAGTGGCTTCTGAGCCTGTGATCTTAATTCTTCTTAAGTTCCTTTTCATCTCGGAGCCATGGCTCCTCAGCTGGAAGCTGAAAATTTTTCCCTGCCCTGCTTCTGTAACAATCACATGTGTGAGGGGACTCAACAGCGTTTGTTTTCCTGATGATCTGTGGTTTCTATACCTTCAACCTGTGTGTGACAGTAACACGTGGAACATGCACGTATAGTCTAAGAATATTTTAATAATACGGAGAATGTTCTCCTTATGTTGAACAAACGCACAAAAAAGAGATAGGGTGTGTGTGAGAGAGAGAGAGAGAGAGTGACTAAACATTTAATAAGTATTAGAAAAAGCAAATGAATAGGCTAGAAATAGACATCCAAGTTTGACGATGAATATTCTTTAAGAGGGATTCCCAGGTGGCGCTAGTGGTGAACAGTCTGCCTGCCAACACAGGAGCTGTAAGAGATGTGGGTTCAGTCCCTGGGTCGGGAAGATCCCTTGGAGAAGAGCATGGAAACACACTGCGGTATTCTTGCCTGGAGAATATCCCATGGACAGAGGAGCCTGATGAGCCACGTTCCATAGAGTCACATAGTCAGACGCAACTGAAGTGACTTTTTAGGTAATAAGTCACAATTTTATTTTCATTTTAAAAAAATTTTTACTTATTTAATTTTGGCTATTCAGGTTTTCACTGCTGCTGCAGGCTCTTCTCTAGTTGCAGGGAGTGGCGGCTACTCTCTAGGTGAGGTGAGCAGGCTTCTTGTTGTGGTGACCTTTCTTGTTGTGATGACCTCTCTTGTTGTGGATCCTGGGCTCTAGGGCACACGGGCTTCAGTAGTTGTGGCACATGGGCTCAGTAGTTGTGGCTCTGAGGCTCTAGAGCGCAGGCTCCATAGTTGTGACTCATGGGCTTAGTTGTTCCACAGCCTGTGGGATCCTCCCAGATCAGGGATCAAACTCATGTCTCCTGCATTGGCAGGCTAACTCCTCACCACTGAGCTACTAGGGAAGTCCTTATTTTCATTTTATTTTTCTGTATGTTTCAAGTTCTGGATATGTTATCTTTATTCAATTAGGTTTTTAAAGTAATGCATGCTTAGTTTAAAAATTAGTATTAAAAGTCTTAATAAAAGAGCACCCCATCCTTGCTATAAACAGAAGCAAAAATTTTTTAAAAAATCATCTAAGCTAATCCTGGCACACATTTGTTCATTTATTTTTAGTAAAGCTTCTGAAATTATGAGAGGAAAGAGGAAGACATTTTCATACAGTTTACTAGATGAGCCTTTAAAAGTAGCTTGACTTCTAAAATTTAGACAACACTTAGTTAATAATTAGTAGCAACCATCCTGCAATATCAAAAAGGAATAAAAACAAGAGAAAGTTATAATTTAAAAATCTCTGATACACCGGAATTCAAAGAGCCTGGAAGCTCACCACTCTCCAGAGAGAAGGTATTCTTCTTTCTATAAATCCATGGAAATCACACATTTTTTGGCAGTTGATTCCCACTTTTTATTTTAAGTCTTAAGTTGAACCCTATCTATGAAACTGACAACGGAAGGTTAAGATCTGGGTCGGGAAGATCCCTTGGAGAAGAGCATGGAAACACACTGCGGTATTCTTGCCTGGAGAATATCCCATGGACAGAGGAGCCTGATGAGCCACGTTCCATAGAGTCACATAGTCAGACGCAACTGAAGTGACTTTTTAGGTAATAAGTCACAATTTTATTTTCATTTTAAAAAAATTTTTACTTATTTAATTTTGGCTATTCAGGTTTTCACTGCTGCTGCAGGCTCTTCTCTAGTTGCAGGGAGTGGCGGCTACTCTCTAGGTGAGGTGAGCAGGCTTCTTGTTGTGGTGACCTTTCTTGTTGTGATGACCTCTCTTGTTGTGGATCCTGGGCTCTAGGGCACACGGGCTTCAGTAGTTGTGGCACATGGGCTCAGTAGTTGTGGCTCTGAGGCTCTAGAGCGCAGGCTCCATAGTTGTGACTCATGGGCTTAGTTGTTCCACAGCCTGTGGGATCCTCCCAGATCAGGGATCAAACTCATGTCTCCTGCATTGGCAGGCTAACTCCTCACCACTGAGCTACTAGGGAAGTCCTTATTTTCATTTTATTTTTCTGTATGTTTCAAGTTCTGGATATGTTATCTTTATTCAATTAGGTTTTTAAAGTAATGCATGCTTAGTTTAAAAATTAGTATTAAAAGTCTTAATAAAAGAGCACCCCATCCTTGCTATAAACAGAAGCAAAAATTTTTTAAAAAATCATCTAAGCTAATCCTGGCACACATTTGTTCATTTATTTTTAGTAAAGCTTCTGAAATTATGAGAGGAAAGAGGAAGACATTTTCATACAGTTTACTAGATGAGCCTTTAAAAGTAGCTTGACTTCTAAAATTTAGACAACACTTAGTTAATAATTAGTAGCAACCATCCTGCAATATCAAAAAGGAATAAAAACAAGAGAAAGTTATAATTTAAAAATCTCTGATACACCGGAATTCAAAGAGCCTGGAAGCTCACCACTCTCCAGAGAGAAGGTATTCTTCTTTCTATAAATCCATGGAAATCACACATTTTTTGGCAGTTGATTCCCACTTTTTATTTTAAGTCTTAAGTTGAACCCCTATCTATGAAACTGACAACGGAAGGTTAAGATCTCAGGTGCTGGGGACTTCCCTTGTGGTCCAGTGTCTAGAAATTCAAGTTCCCAGTGCAGGGGGTCTGGGTTCAAACCCTGGTCAGGGTACTAGATCCCACATGCTGCAACTAAGAGTTCAAATACTGCAACTAAGACCTGGTACAGTCAAATAAATAAATACTAAGTTGTTCTTAAAAAAAAAAAAAAATCTCAGCTGTTAGGGTGTGGTCCCAGAACTCTTACTTGATCGTGACCAAACTGAGGTCCAGGAATGGATCTTCTGATGCAGCATCGAGTGTCCAGCCCGGAGCCCTCCCTTCCAGGGCGATGCCCCCTGTTCTCCTATGGTTTTAGGAAGCCTGGCTTGGCCCCAAGTGAACCCCTCCCAAGTTTCATGGTCCTCTTTGCGGTCATCTCAGAGTCAGCATCTCTAGTATCCAACCAAAACCGAGGGACTTCTCTGGTGCTCCAGGGGTTAAGTATCTGCCTTCCGATGCGGAGGACATGACTTAGATCCTTAGCTGGGGCACTAAGCCCAGCCCATGCTCGAAAGCCTGAAATAATTGTTATTTTAAAAAACAAACGAAAAATCTAAAAGGAGCTTCATGATTGCCCCCCACATTTGGGTGATAAAGAATAAGAAAGCAGAGCGTGAGGGAGAAGATTTAGAGAAAAGAGGGGCCACTCTCTGTTGCTCCCCGGTCTCCATTTCTAAACAGAACTAAACAGAGTCTCTTCAGTGAAGGGACGACTGCAAGGAGCTGTGTGACCCTGCGCGGGAGAGGCCGATGCCACAGCACCATCGAAGGTGCCTGCCGCTCCAGCGGTGCTCTGCCCTCCCAGAGGGACCTGAGGCAGTGAAAGTTGGTCAGCCGTGCCCAACTCTGTGTGACCCCATGGGCTGTAACCCACCAGGCTCCTCTGTCCATGGGAGTCTCCAAGCAGGAAGACTGGAGCGGGTTGCCACGCCCTCCTCCAGGGGATCTTCCCAATCCAGGGGTCAAACCCAGGTCTCCCGCATTACAGGTGGGTTCTTCACCAGCTGAGCCACCAGGGAAGCCCTCTGTACCGTAAAGAAGCCAAGTCAATGCTCTGCATGGTGATATGATAGAAGTCAAGCCACACCGCTGGCGGCTTCGTCATTCAGTTCTCACAGCACATCCATAAAGTAGGCACTGCCATTTCTGTTATAGACGTCGACTTTCCCAAGGTCACATGTGTAAAAGACTTGGAACTAAGATTGGAATCCAGCCACTCCAGAATGCAAACTTTGAGTTTGCAGTCTTCTGCAAACTCAAACTTCTCACATATAAATATGGCCAGAAAACGACCACCAGGACAGTGGAAAGCCTCAAAATCACGATATAAGAGAAATAAAGGAAGGAATTTCGACTCTTTGGACAAGAGAAGCTTGGGGCTAACAATATTTATTCCTCAGAGTTAAGAATGACAAACAGATTAAAATCACAAAGTAGGGGCTTTCCTGGTGGTCCAGTGGTTAATACTCTGTGCTTCCAATGTAGGGGACACAAGTTCAATCCCTTGTCAGGGAGCTAAGATCCCACACGCCTTGCAGTCAGAAAACAAAACAAACAAACATAAAACAGAAGCAACGTTGTGACAAATTCAATGAAGGCTTTAAAAATGGTCTGTATCAAAAAATCTAAATAATAATAATAAAAGATTAAGTACCTCATAGTCATTAAGTCAGTCCTGAAGGAAATCAACCCTGAATATTCTTTGGAAGGACTGATGCTGAAGCTGAAGCTCCAGTCCTGTGGCCACCTGATGCAAAGAGCCAACTCACTGGAAAAGACCCTGCTGCTGGGAAAGACTGAGGGCAGGAGGAGAAGGCGGTGACAGAGGATGAGATGGTTGGATGGCATCACGGAGTCAGTGGGCATGAGTTTGAGCAAGCTCTGGGAGATGGTGAAGGACAGGGAAGCCTGGTGAGCTGCAGTTCATGGGGTTGTAAAGAGTCAGATGTGACTGAGAGACTGAACAACAAACAGTCCTAAGTGCTCAGTAAATAGACGTTTAAAAAATCAAAAGTGGGAAGAGATGAGGCAGAGAATGGATGGTTTTCTGATATTTAAAGAACTGCTCCATGGGAGGGGTGTTCTGTGTCACTCTGTGGGGCAGGGCAAGGATAGAAGCTACTGGAAGGCATATTGGCAAAGGATAATAATTTGCTTAAGCAGCGGGGGGGAGGTGGGGAGGAGGTGAGTCACCTCACAGGAGATGGTCACAAATGCATGTGGACCAAGGGACCCTACAGAGGGTTCATGGCCTGGCAGGGCAGACAGATGAATTTAATCAGAGGTGAAATTTTTTTTTTTTTTAGTGGTGAAATTTTAAGTTTTTTTTTTTTTTTTCAGTTGGTCTGTTGACATTAGTCACGTAGTTTCTGACTGTTGGTTTTCTCTTGTCCAATAGGAACATTTGTCCTTAAGTAGGCAGGTAACAAATGTGGGATAGTTCTTCCTGCCAGGGGGATGTAGGCATCCTCTGATAGATGTGGGTTTTCTTATTTTCTTGTCAGGCTTCTTAACAAGTGACAGAACCTAGAATGGAAAAAGTAGTAAAAGCTCTTTAGTCTTTTCCAAGACTTTCTATGAGCACATTGTCTCTGTTCTCATAACTTCGTTTTTAAATGTAAGGAATAGGGCTTCTCTGGTGGTCCAGTGGGGAAAGAGTCCGCCTTGCAGCACAGGTGGCGCCGGTTTGATCCCTGGCCTGGGAAGATCCCACATGCCACAGAGTGGTGGACTGGTGTGTCCAGTTACGAGCCGGCGCTCTGAAGTGCATGTGCCCAGAGCCAGTGCTCTGCAATGAGAGAGGCCACTGTGATGGGAGGCCCACACTGACCAAAGGATAAAGGTGGATGAAAATAAATAAATAAACAGTAAAAAAAGGCCAAAATTTTTAAAAAGTAAGGAATACCTATATAACCTAGAGAATTTTTGTGTGTATATTAAGCATCATCCCCAAAGTTGAGATGGTAATTAATGAAATAAAATGAGGACTTCCCTGGTGGTCCAGTGTTTTAAGACTTCCCCTTCCAATGCAAGGGTTGCGGGTTCAATCTGTGGTTGGGGACCTAAGATACCACATGCCTCAGGGCCAGGAAAAAAACCCATAAAATAGAAGCAGTATTGTAACAAATTCAATAATGACTTTCAACATGGTCCATGTCAAAAAAAAAAAAAAAAACAAATCTTAAACACAGCTGTGATATTCTCAGAAAGGACTCTAGGAACTGCTGTCTAACTCATCCTCATGATAAAAGTGTTTTTGCCATGCGTTTGAGTTCAAACAATAAAAATTATGTCAACGAGGCTATTGAAATGTTAGCTAGTGATATAATCGGTTTTGTTGTGTTATTAAAAAAAAAAAATCTTGGGAACTTCCCTGATGGTCCAGTGGTTTAAAATCCACTTTGCAAGGCAGGGGACGAGGATTTGACTGAGATACTAGTCAAGGGACTCACATCGCACATGCTGTGGGCTTGCTGCAACTGAGATCCGATGCAGCCAAGTGAATAAATACAGACATTTAAAAAATAAAACAAACCTCCTGAAATTTTATTAAAATTCTACTATTATCACTATGAAAGCGTTTAGTAGCAGTACTTAGTTGCATCCTCTGATAGATGTGGGTTTTCTTATTTTCTTGTCAGGCTTCTTAACAAGTGACAGAACCTAGAATGGAAAAAGTAGTAAAAGCTCTTTAGTCTTTTCCAAGACTTTCTATGAGCACATTGTCTCTGTTCTCATAACTTCGTTTTTAAATGTAAGGAATAGGGCTTCTCTGGTGGTCCAGTGGGGAAAGAGTCCGCCTTGCAGCACAGGTGGCGCCGGTTTGATCCCTGGCCTGGGAAGATCCCACATGCCACAGAGTGGTGGACTGGTGTGTCCAGTTACGAGCCGGCGCTCTGAAGTGCATGTGCCCAGAGCCAGTGCTCTGCAATGAGAGAGGCCACTGTGATGGGAGGCCCACACTGACCAAAGGATAAAGGTGGATGAAAATAAATAAATAAACAGTAAAAAAAGGCCAAAATTTTTAAAAAGTAAGGAATACCTATATAACCTAGAGAATTTTTGTGTGTATATTAAGCATCATCCCCAAAGTTGAGATGGTAATTAATGAAATAAAATGAGGACTTCCCTGGTGGTCCAGTGTTTTAAGACTTCCCCTTCCAATGCAAGGGTTGCGGGTTCAATCTGTGGTTGGGGACCTAAGATACCACATGCCTCAGGGCCAGGAAAAAAACCCATAAAATAGAAGCAGTATTGTAACAAATTCAATAATGACTTTCAACATGGTCCATGTCAAAAAAAAAAAAAAAAACAAATCTTAAACACAGCTGTGATATTCTCAGAAAGGACTCTAGGAACTGCTGTCTAACTCATCCTCATGATAAAAGTGTTTTTGCCATGCGTTTGAGTTCAAACAATAAAAATTATGTCAACGAGGCTATTGAAATGTTAGCTAGTGATATAATCGGTTTTGTTGTGTTATTAAAAAAAAAAAATCTTGGGAACTTCCCTGATGGTCCAGTGGTTTAAAATCCACTTTGCAAGGCAGGGGACGAGGATTTGACTGAGATACTAGTCAAGGGACTCACATCGCACATGCTGTGGGCTTGCTGCAACTGAGATCCGATGCAGCCAAGTGAATAAATACAGACATTTAAAAAATAAAACAAACCTCCTGAAATTTTATTAAAATTCTACTATTATCACTATGAAAGCGAAAGGATTAGCCACTTGGTCCTAAAATGTCTGTGCAGTCATATAAAATAGATTTCCTGGCCCTCGAAACCGAAGAAACCTAAGTGAAAGAATGCTTTTGAGTCAGCCCACTCCCTAGTAAACCTAACCAAAGAATTAAAATAGAGGGCATAAAGTCAATTTCACATCTCAGGGATAAAAAAAGAAATACGGTCTCTAGCTGGGAACATTATAAATGGGAAGTATAAAACAAAACACAATAAAGAATAGAAAAGCATTAAACAACCAAGTGAAGCAAATGCCAACAAGCCGGTCATCACAAAGTATGAGGAGAAAATACTCCTTCTTGAAGAGATTGATTCTCAGGTATAATTTGACCTTGTAAAAGGTCAGGGTGTGGGTGTCTGGAACCAGACTGCTTGGGCTGGAGAGCCTGCAGCCCTGATCAGTGTCCTCCTCTGTACAGCAGTGGCTGTGGCCCCTGCCACCCGGGGCGGTGCTGAAGTGTCAGGAGGGATGCCTGAAGCACAGAGTGCTGCTGGTGCGACCCATCAGACAAACCCTGGAAGAGAAGAGCAGCTCCTGCACTCTCTTGTGTTTAAGGATGTTTTGCAGCTGTAGAAAATTAAAACAGCATATGCCCGCCTCAGCTGAGGACTGGATAAACACAACGGACATAAACATTTAGAAACAAACTGAAGGATATTTACCACAGGAAAAGGGTAGAAATGCAGATGGGGGGGTGGGGCTCAGATGACTCCGAAGATGACGGTGAGATAACTGGATTTTTAGAAGCTCCGCACTGGGCTGATTCTTTTTTTAACCTTACAGCCTGAGTCAAAAGTTCTAAGTGAAAGTCGCTCAGTTGTGTCCGACTCTTTGTGACCTCATGGACTGTAGCCTGCCCAGGCTCCTCTGCATGGAATTCTCTAGGCAGGAATACTGGAGTGGGTAGCCCTTCCTTTCTCCAGAGGATCTTCCTGGCCCAGGAATCAAACTGGGGTCTCCTGCATTGCAGGCGGATTCTTTAACCAGCTGAGCTACCAGGGAAGTCCTTCCAGCATGCAATGGAATAATTCCAGGTGGGTTGGGAAGTTAAGTATGAAAAATAAAATCAGAAAAAAGCTCTGAAAGGGAATCACTGTTTCTATGATTTCTAAGATGGAAACGGGCTTTGTGAGCGTGATCCCAGTGGTGGAGATCACTTAGGGAAAGGCTTGGGCAAAGAAAGTATAGGACAAGATAATGTACAGCGGGGGCTTCCCGCCAAGTGTGATGTACCAGTGAGGTTGTTGAGAGGCACACAGATGAGTCTACTTTGTTTTAATCATCGTATGTTTCTTTTATTGCATTATAGAATATTAATATACCAAACCTTAGAATTCACTGACATCAAGGCAAGGAAGAAGCTGAAGTTAGTATATATATATATATGCTTAAAAGGAAGTCAATCTGAACAAAAATATTACATGAAAAATATTTGCGGTTGTTCTTAAATATGGTAACAAATATATAATGAAAATGTTTACTCTTTACAATAGCTAAGACATAGAAGCAACTAGCCATCAACAGGTGAATGGATAAACAGGATATGGCAAATATATATATATATATATATTCATATTTACTCTCTGAGCCACCAGGGAAGCCCTCATTACAAAATAAAAAGTTGTTTTGTTTGTTTGTTTGTTTTTTAAAAAGAAAGGCCTGGATGGACCCTCAGGGGAGGTTCACACAGACACTGAGAGTTTCCTGGGGCCTCTGAGCAGGAAGTCCTATTGTGAGGTTATACCCTGGTGGGGGCAGGGCCTAGCCAGGGGAGAGCTAAAGCAGGACCCTCTGAAGCATGGGGCGCAGGGCCGGGCTCTTTTGTGTCCGACATAAAAATAACTTAAAATACTTGAAACGACTATTGACGGTTGGTTGGGCTTCCCTGGTGGCTCAGATGGTAAAGAATCTGCCCACAGTGCCAGAGACCTGGCTTCCATTCCTGGGTTAAGATTCCCCTGGAGGAGGAAATGGCAGCCCAGTCCAGTCTTCTTGCCTGGAGAGCCCCACAGACAGAGGAGCCTGGTGGGCTGCAAGTACATGGAGTCACAACGAGTCAGACAGGACTGAGCGACTGTCACTTCACTTCTGTTCATTTTAGACATAGCACCTGATGAGTGGCACAGGGGACTCTGCTCGCTGTATGTGGCAGCCTGGACGGGAGGGGAGCGTCGGGGAGAGCGGATCCGTGGATGTGGATGATTGAGTCTCTTTTCTGTCCACCTGGAACGATCACAACATTGTTAATCAACTACACTCCAATATGAAATTGAACTTTTTAAAAAACAAAATAAAAAACTATTTGAATTATGTTATAAAAATTGAGGTAGGACTTCCCTGGTGGTCCAGTGGGTAAGCACACCGCCTTGCAGGGCAAGGGGCGCCGGTTTGATCCCTGGCCTGGGAAGATCCCACGTGCCGCGGAGCGGCTGGACCGATGTGCCCAATCACCGAGCCGGAGCTCTGGAGCGAGAGGCCACTGCGACGGGAGGCCCACACAGGCCAAAGAACAAAGATAAATGAGTGAAAGATGAATAGAAGTGGCCAAAAAAAGAAAAAAATTGAGGTAGATACTAGATAGCATCAATGGACCTGAGTCTGAGTAAGCTCCAGGAGATGGTGAAGGACAGGGAAGCCTGGTGGGCTGCAGTCCGTGGGGGCACAAACAGTTGAACACAACCAGTGAACAACAACAGCTAGTATTATCTCCGTTTTCTATGTGGTTAAAGATTACACGTAGCCCTGTAATTGTTGGATGGGATGGTTTTAAAGGATCTTTCCACTCGTAACATTTCTCACTAGCTACTTCCTTCCTTCCTTTTCTTCCCCCTCTCCCTCCCTACCTCCCTCTCTCCCTACTCTCCTTTCCTTCCTTCTAGACAGGAATATTCAGAGAGGGCCCTGTGCAGCAGGCCCTGCCTGGGCCCCGGGGTTCAAGGATAATCAAGACAAATGCTCTCGGGGTGTCTACAGCCTAATGAGGAGACTGGCATTGATCACACAGCAATAAATGGATAATTATAAACAGGGACAAGTGTGCTGACAGATAAGCATGTGTTGATCTGTTGGTTGGCTTTGATTTAAGGTTTCCTGTGGAGGTGGGAAGGAATGTAAATCTGTTTTTCTCTTAAAGCCAGGGGCCGTACATATTTCCCCAAACCTCCCAGCTCCCTCTGTCCACATCCAGGGTAGTGAAAGTGAAGATTCTCCAGCCCCTCCAGGTGGATTTAGGCAGAGAAGACCTGGAAGCTTAAGGATTTTAGAGAGCTTTGTGCTGAGGAGGAGAATCCTAGAAGGAAAAGCCGTGTGTCCCTCTCCCACTGGCAGTTGAGCTGTCTGATTGCCTGTTGATCTTACATCTTTTCACCAAATGTTTATGGTTTCTGGTCTTGCGAAAGGAGTGATTATATCTTTACCTAAGTGATGTTTAGGCAAATGCTCTCTAAGAGTCACAAAGGCTGACTTTCCCTCTCCTCCCCGTCCCATACTGAACAGTCGACTGTTTATTTATTTATTTAGCTGCACAAGTCTTAGTTGCCTCATATGGGATTTTTGTTGTTGTTTTCACTAGCTGCAGCATGCAGGATCCTAGTTCCCTGACCAGGGATCGAACCCAGACCCCCTTGGTTGGAAGGACAGAGTCTTAGCCACTGGACCACCAGGGAAGTCCCCTAAACAGTCCAACTTGTAAAAATTTTCTTTCCCTGCCAGGCAAAACCTTATTTGAGAAACGTGTGTGTTTTAGTATACACACAAGACACAACATGTATGTTTTCGTGTACCTTTTTCAGCTTTGGCACAGGTGCCGCAGGCTGGGGGGCACCCCTGAGAAGGGGCACCCCCGCCCCATGGGTTTCCTGTCCCTCACTGGCATGTCCTCTGCTGCCAGACAGCCTCTGAAGGGCCGACCTGGCACGGTGAATGACCCCTTCCTTTCCCCAGGGACTTCCGGATTCACCTCGTCCTCTCGGTTCTGCCCGTGGGACCTGCCTGCCAGGGTCCTCCAAGTTACCTACAGACTGCAGGGCAGGAGTCACTTTGTTTTGGGGGGGGTTGTTTTGTTGCTTTTTCTTTTTTGTTTTAAGCGTTGGTCCCTTTTTTATTGTTTTCCTTTTTTTAAATTTATCTATTTTAATCAAGACAAATGCTCGGGTGTCTACAGCCTAATGAGGAGACTGGCATTGATCACACAGCAATAAATGGATAATTATAAACAGGGACAAGTGTGCTGACAGATAAGCATGTGTTGATCTGTTGGTTGGCTTTGATTTAAGGTTTCCTGTGGAGGTGGGAAGGAATGTAAATCTGTTTTTCTCTTAAAGCCAGGGGCCGTACATATTTCCCCAAACCTCCCAGCTCCCTCTGTCCACATCCAGGGTAGTGAAAGTGAAGATTCTCCAGCCCCTCCAGGTGGATTTAGGCAGAGAAGACCTGGAAGCTTAAGGATTTTAGAGAGCTTTGTGCTGAGGAGGAGAATCCTAGAAGGAAAAGCCGTGTGTCCCTCTCCCACTGGCAGTTGAGCTGTCTGATTGCCTGTTGATCTTACATCTTTTCACCAAATGTTTATGGTTTCTGGTCTTGCGAAAGGAGTGATTATATCTTTACCTAAGTGATGTTTAGGCAAATGCTCTCTAAGAGTCACAAAGGCTGACTTTCCCTCTCCTCCCCGTCCCATACTGAACAGTCGACTGTTTATTTATTTATTTAGCTGCACAAGTCTTAGTTGCCTCATATGGGATTTTTGTTGTTGTTTTCACTAGCTGCAGCATGCAGGATCCTAGTTCCCTGACCAGGGATCGAACCCAGACCCCCTTGGTTGGAAGGACAGAGTCTTAGCCACTGGACCACCAGGGAAGTCCCCTAAACAGTCCAACTTGTAAAAATTTTCTTTCCCTGCCAGGCAAAACCTTATTTGAGAAACGTGTGTGTTTTAGTATACACACAAGACACAACATGTATGTTTTCGTGTACCTTTTTCAGCTTTGGCACAGGTGCCGCAGGCTGGGGGGCACCCCTGAGAAGGGGCACCCCCGCCCCATGGGTTTCCTGTCCCTCACTGGCATGTCCTCTGCTGCCAGACAGCCTCTGAAGGGCCGACCTGGCACGGTGAATGACCCCTTCCTTTCCCCAGGGACTTCCGGATTCACCTCGTCCTCTCGGTTCTGCCCGTGGGACCTGCCTGCCAGGGTCCTCCAAGTTACCTACAGACTGCAGGGCAGGAGTCACTTTGTTTTGGGGGGGGTTGTTTTGTTGCTTTTTCTTTTTTGTTTTAAGCGTTGGTCCCTTTTTTATTGTTTTCCTTTTTTTAAATTTATCTATTTTCATCCATGTTTGTTCTTTGGCCTGTGTGGGCCTCCCATCGCAGTGGCCTCTCTCGCTGCAGAGCACCGGCTCCGGGCGCGTGCGCTCCAGAGCGCTGGCTCATAATTGGACACACTGGTCCAGCCGCTCTGCAGCACGTGGGACCTTCCCGGGCCAGGGACCGAACCGGTGCCCCCCGCATTGCAAGGCAGACTCTTTACCGACTGGACCACTAGGGAAGCCCTGTGTTGCTTTTTTTATTTTTATTTCTCAGTTTTTTGGAAAGCGCCAAACACTAGAATCAGAGCTAAGAAAGGAACAAGAAAATGACTCAGGAAGGGGGATGCACTTGTCTCCAGGGCATATTTTATCCTAGAAGCCTGCATCTTAAAAAGAGAAAAAAAAACTCTTACATATTCGCAAACAGGGCGCTATCACCAGCTTTTTTTCTTTTTGCGGAGGAGGAGGGGAGGGCCACTTCTGTTGGTCTTTCATTTATCTATTTTCATCCATCTTTGTTCTTTTGGCGGCATGTGGGATCTTCCCAGGCCAGGGATCGAACTGGTGCCCCTTGCACTGCAAGGTGGTGTCCTTACCCACGGGACAACCAGGGAAGCCCCGCAATCACCAGCTTGATCAAGGCAAAGGCAGGGTGGCTGGAAACCGAGCTCCTGGGGCAGTTTGTGAAGTGCATCAGGACTGAACTCCACTCCCGCCCCCACCCACCCCTGTTATTGCTTCAACTACTGTGATCACTCCTGCTCCTCCTGTGCCTACTGTCTTACCAGTACTAGTACTATGTCCTACAAGTACTACCACTGCCAGTACAACTAGTACTATGTCCTACCACTACTAGTACTACTACTACTACTACTACTCCCACAATGACTACTGTGATCGCTCCCACTCCTCCTGTGCCTGCTGTCCTACCAGTACTAGTACTATGTCCTACCAGTACTACCACTACCACTAGTGCTACCACTACTACAACTAGTACTATGTCCTACCACTGCTAATACCACTACTACTACTACTACTACTAGTACTCCCACTATGACTACTGGGATCACTCCCACTCCTCTTGTGCCTGCTGTCCTACCAGTACTAGTACTATGTCCTACCAGTACTACCACTACCACTAGTACTACTACTACTACAACTAGTACTATGTCCTACCACTACTAGTACTAGTACTAGTACTACTAGTAGTACTACCACTGTGACTACTGGGATCACTCGCACTCCTCTTGTGCCTGCTGTCACTGTTACTGTGACTCCTGCCGCACTGTGACACGCTCTCCTCCCCCCTCCCCTCCCCTCCCCTTCATTGTCATGATCCCTTAGCTGTTATCATGAAGCACATTTTTTTTTTAATTTTCTTTCTTTCTTTCTTTTGGCTCTTCTGGGTTTTCAGTGCTGCCACAGACTCTTCTCTAGTTGCAGGGAGTGGGAGCTCTAGTGGAGGTGAGCAGGCTTCTTGTTGCAGTGACTTCTGTTATTGTGGAACTTGGGCTCTAGGGCCCACAGGCTTCAATAATTGTGGCACATGGGCTCAGTAGTTGCGACTCTAAGGCTCTAGAGCACAGGCTCCATCGTTGTGGCTCACAGGCTTAGTTTCTCTGCAGCCTGTGGGATCTTCCTGGATCAGGGATCGAACCCACTGCACCAGCAGGCGAGCTCCTTACCACTGAGCCACCAGGGAAGCCCCTCGTTTTAATTTTGAATTTCTGAAGTCCTTTTCGAGCTTGCCAGTTCTCTGCCACACTTGCTGTGTATAACTGGTCCGATGCTGCCATGCGTCCCTTTCTCGTGTGTGAAGTGAAGGTGGTCCAAGGGCTCACTTCAGAGGGCTATTGCTCGAAGCGAGCTGCTGGCTCTCAAGTGCACCCCGCTGTGCCCAGCATTTAGCAATGGCTCCATCCACGCCAGCTCCTGTCACCTCAACCCCTACGGAGTTTTTCTACCAACGCAGCTTTCCAGAACACTGCACTGAATTCCTCTCTTTAAAAGAAAATGATTTTCCTCATGTCATTTTTTCACCACCCCCTTGGGCTCCATACAAAGGCCACCTCCCCGAGGATGCTTCCCAGATCAAAAGCGATCCCTCTCCTCCTTTTCATCTCCCTGCAAGAGTGAGGGTCTGTCCTCAGCACCCTTTTCCCTCAGCCTGATACAGTAAGGTCCCTGCCTGTGGCCCTTCAGGTTGTGAACTTTCAGAGTGTGAACATGAGTCTGGTCCCGGCTAGGAACGAGGCCCTGTGCCGTCGGCGTCAGGCGTGTGTGACGTGGCAGCTGCCCTCTGTCTCTTGTTGCTGACGACCCTCCAGCTCCACCCGCTCCCACCCCCTCTCCCTCCTCCTCCTCTCGCCTGCTCACTTGATGCCAGCCCCTGGGTGCCGGCCGCTGTACTGTATGTACTCCTGTACTTTTCAAGGTACTGTGCTGTAAGATTAAAAGTCCCTTCTTTATCTTTCTGTGTTTGTTTTTTATGTATTATTTGTGTGAAGAGTATTATAAACCTATGACCGCACAGCACCACATAGCCAACTGTGTTAGTTGGGTACCTAGGCTAACCTTTGTTGGACTCAGGAACAAATTGGGTTTGTTCATTAATCCATACTGTATTTCATGTTCTCAGTGGGTCCTCTGATGTCCCGTGAGAGGCTGCCGGCCGGTTGGAGGAACCTCTACTCCACTTTTTTGCTAACGGTATTACTCCAGAAACTGCTTAACCTCTGGGTCTCAGTCTCCACTTGTGGACCACGGCGAGTGGAGGATACTAATGGCCTGATGCTCATGGAGCTAGCCCAGAGATGTTTGAAAATGTTACCCGCCCTCACATCCTGCAGCCCCTGGCATCCAGGAAGCAGTCTCCCCCAGTAAGATGCTCAGAATCTGCTCGTGGAGGGGTGCTCACAACCGCAGAGGGTGAGATCTCCAGTAGGAGGGCTCAGGGTGGCCACACTGAATGGAACCAGCAGATGTGAGGGCCGCAGAGAGCGCTGACGGTCCCCGCTCACGGGACGAGCCCGCCGCCACGCAGGCGCCGCTGTCCCCGCGGCCCTCCCACTGCAGGCCCCTGTTCAGGGGCCGCACCTGCGGCAGGCCTGGCCCCACCGGCGGCCACCCCGCGCGTGTCGGCCGGCCCTCCGTCCTCCGGGGTCACGTCTGCCAGGGAGCCTGCCCGCCACTTGGGCTCCATACAAAGGCCACCTCCCCGAGGATGCTTCCCAGATCAAAAGCGATCCCTCTCCTCCTTTTCATCTCCCTGCAAGAGTGAGGGTCTGTCCTCAGCACCCTTTTCCCTCAGCCTGATACAGTAAGGTCCCTGCCTGTGGCCCTTCAGGTTGTGAACTTTCAGAGTGTGAACATGAGTCTGGTCCCGGCTAGGAACGAGGCCCTGTGCCGTCGGCGTCAGGCGTGTGTGACGTGGCAGCTGCCCTCTGTCTCTTGTTGCTGACGACCCTCCAGCTCCACCCGCTCCCACCCCCTCTCCCTCCTCCTCCTCTCGCCTGCTCACTTGATGCCAGCCCCTGGGTGCCGGCCGCTGTACTGTATGTACTCCTGTACTTTTCAAGGTACTGTGCTGTAAGATTAAAAGTCCCTTCTTTATCTTTCTGTGTTTGTTTTTTATGTATTATTTGTGTGAAGAGTATTATAAACCTATGACCGCACAGCACCACATAGCCAACTGTGTTAGTTGGGTACCTAGGCTAACCTTTGTTGGACTCAGGAACAAATTGGGTTTGTTCATTAATCCATACTGTATTTCATGTTCTCAGTGGGTCCTCTGATGTCCCGTGAGAGGCTGCCGGCCGGTTGGAGGAACCTCTACTCCACTTTTTTGCTAACGGTATTACTCCAGAAACTGCTTAACCTCTGGGTCTCAGTCTCCACTTGTGGACCACGGCGAGTGGAGGATACTAATGGCCTGATGCTCATGGAGCTAGCCCAGAGATGTTTGAAAATGTTACCCGCCCTCACATCCTGCAGCCCCTGGCATCCAGGAAGCAGTCTCCCCCAGTAAGATGCTCAGAATCTGCTCGTGGAGGGGTGCTCACAACCGCAGAGGGTGAGATCTCCAGTAGGAGGGCTCAGGGTGGCCACACTGAATGGAACCAGCAGATGTGAGGGCCGCAGAGAGCGCTGACGGTCCCCGCTCACGGGACGAGCCCGCCGCCACGCAGGCGCCGCTGTCCCCGCGGCCCTCCCACTGCAGGCCCCTGTTCAGGGGCCGCACCTGCGGCAGGCCTGGCCCCACCGGCGGCCACCCCGCGCGTGTCGGCCGGCCCTCCGTCCTCCGGGGTCACGTCTGCCAGGGAGCCTGCCCGCCACTCGCAGAACGGGATCTGCTGAGCTTGAAACAGGGTCAAGGCACAGAAGTCGGGAGGGAAACCCGGCCGTGTCGAGTCGGTCCGCGGGGAGCGCTCGTTCAGCCTCGCCAGCCCGCCCCCTGTGTGTCACGGGAGGCCGTTCATCACTCCTTTTCTAGACTGTTGATTTTTTGTGTGGTCGGCAGGGTTTTTTTAACTTCAAGTATTGTGATTTTTAATGTGGGGTGTAGTTGCTTGTTATTTTTTAACCTTCTGTTTAAGTCTATTTTTTCCCTTTTGAACTTTTTATTTGGTATTGGAGTACAGCCAATGAACAATGTCGTGATAGTTTCAGGTGCACAGCGAAGGGACTCGGCCGTACACATCCATGTATCTGTTCGCCGCCAAGCTCCCCGCCCATCCAGGCTGCCACATCTACTGAGTTTCCTGTGCTGTGCAGGAGGTACTTGTTGGTTATCCATTTTATTTTATTTGTGTATTTAAATTTTGGCCTCTTTTATTGTTTTATTTATTCATTTTCATCCATGTTTGTTCTTTGGCCTGTGTGGGCCTCCCATCGCAGTGGCCTCTCTCCTTGCAGAGCACCAGCTCTGGGCACATGTGCTCCAGAGCACTGGCTCACAATTGGATACATTGGTCCAGCCGCTGGCCTGCAATGCACATTTTGGGATTGACCAGTCATGGGACCGGCAGTACTAATGGCCTGATGCTCATGGCCCCAGAGATGTTTGAAAATGTTACCCGCCCTCACATCCTGCAGCCCCTGGCATCCAGGAAGCAGTCTCCCCCAGTAAGATGCTCAGAATCTGCTCGTGGAGGGGTGCTCACAACCGCAGAGGGTGAGATCTCCAGTAGGAGGGCTCAGGGTGGCCACACTGAATGGAACCAGCAGATGTGAGGGCCGCAGAGAGCGCTGACGGTCCCCGCTCACGGGACGAGCCCGCCGCCACGCAGGCGCCGCTGTCCCCGCGGCCCTCCCACTGCAGGCCCCTGTTCAGGGGCCGCACCTGCGGCAGGCCTGGCCCCACCGGCGGCCACCCCGCGCGTGTCGGCCGGCCCTCCGTCCTCCGGGGTCACGTCTGCCAGGGAGCCTGCCCGCCACTCGCAGAACGGGATCTGCTGAGCTTGAAACAGGGTCAAGGCACAGAAGTCGGGAGGGAAACCCGGCCGTGTCGAGTCGGTCCGCGGGGAGCGCTCGTTCAGCCTCGCCAGCCCGCCCCCTGTGTGTCACGGGAGGCCGTTCATCACTCCTTTTCTAGACTGTTGATTTTTTCTGTGGTCGGCAGGGTTTTTTTAACTTCAAGTATTGTGATTTTTAATGTGGGGTGTAGTTGCTTGTTATTTTTTAACCTTCTGTTTAAGTCTATTTTTTCCCTTTTGAACTTTTTATTTGGTATTGGAGTACAGCCAATGAACAATGTCGTGATAGTTTCAGGTGCACAGCGAAGGGACTCGGCCGTACACATCCATGTATCTGTTCGCCGCCAAGCTCCCCGCCCATCCAGGCTGCCACATCTACTGAGTTTCCTGTGCTGTGCAGGAGGTACTTGTTGGTTATCCATTTTATTTTATTTGTGTATTTAAATTTTGGCCTCTTTTATTGTTTTATTTATTCATTTTCATCCATGTTTGTTCTTTGGCCTGTGTGGGCCTCCCATCGCAGTGGCCTCTCTCCTTGCAGAGCACCAGCTCTGGGCACATGTGCTCCAGAGCACTGGCTCACAATTGGATACATTGGTCCAGCCGCTCTGCAGCACATGGGATCCTCCTGAGCCAGGGATCAAACTGGTGCCCCCTGCACTGCAAGGCGGATTCTTTACCCACTGGACCACCAGGGAACCCCATTTTGTTTTAATTTAATTAATTTATTTTTGGCTGTTCTGGGTTTTCACTGCTGCTGCAGGCTCTTCTCTAGTTGCAGGGAGTTGGGGCGACTCTTGCTGAAGTGAGCAGGCTTCTTGTTGTGGTGACCTCTCTTGTTGTGGAGCTCGGGCTCTAGGGCACAAGGGCTTCAGCAGTTGTGGCACATGGGCTCAGTAGTTGCAGCTCTGAGACTCTAGAGCACAGGCTCAATAGCTGTGGCTCACAGGCTTAATTCCTCTGCAGCATCTGGGATCTTCTCAGATTAGGGATTGAACTTGTGTCTCCTGCATTGGCAGGCGAACTTTTTAGCACTGAGCTACCAGGGAAGCCGGGTTATCCATATAAATATTATTACAGTGTGCACATGACTGTCCCCAACTCCCTAAATATCCCCTCCTTCATCCCCTACTTCAGCCATAAGTTCATTCTCCAAGTCTGTTTCTGTTTTATGTATTCATTTATAACATTTCTTTCTAGATTCCACATATAAAGGATGTCATAAAACATTTCTCCTTCTCTGCCTGACTCCCTTCCCTCAGCATGACTCTCTAGGTCCATCCATGTTGCTATACGGCAGCAGTGTTTTGTTTCTTTTTTAAAAAAAGTTTTTTTTGGGGGGGTCACTTCTATTGGTCTTTCATTTACTTATTTTCATCCGTCTTTGTTCTTTGGCCTGTGTGGGCCTCCCATTGCAGTGGCCTTTCTCATCACAGAACACCGGCTCTGGGCGCATGCACTCCAGAGCTCCGGCTCAGTAATTGGACACACCAGTCCAGCCGCTCCGCGGCACGTGGGATCTTCCCAGGCCAGGGATGGAACCAGCGCCCCTTGCACTGCAAGGTGGTGTCCTTACCCACTGGACCACCAGGGAAGCCCTGACAGCAGTGTTTTTTAATGTTTCATTTCAAACTTAGAGAAAAGTTGTAAAAACAAGAATCAGTGCAAAGAACCCCCATCTACTCTTTCCCCAGAATTTGCCTATGGCTGACTTTTATCCCTCTTGCTTTATTGTTGTCTCTCCGTCTCCAGACAAATATAGATGCAGCTATAGACAGATATACACAGAGCTAGTGTGTCCATCACAGTGTGTACATCATGGCCTAGACCACTAAATACTTCATTGTACAGTTTCTAAGGATAGGGGTATTTTCCTACAAGCCCAGACTACAATTACCAGCTTCAGAAGACTCAACCTTGATACAATATTTTTATCCAATCTACTGTCCTATTCCAATGTTGTCGATAAGAGTCAGCACCTTTAGAAATTCTCTTCAAAATAAAAAGAGATAGAGGACTTTCCTGGCAGTCTAGGGCTTAACTTCACATTGTGGCACATCTGTTTCAGCTCTGAGACTCTAGAGCACAGGCTCAATAGCTGTGGCTCACAGGCTTAATTCCTCTGCAGCATCTGGGATCTTCTCAGATTAGGATTGAATTTTCCTGCATTGGCAGGCGAACTTTTAGCACTGAGCTACCAGGAAGCCGGGTTATCCATATAAATATTATTACAGTGTGCACATGACTGTCCCCAACTCCCTAAATATCCCCTCCTTCATCCCCTACTTCAGCCATAAGTTCATTCTCCAAGTCTGTTTCTGTTTTATGTATTCATTTATAACATTTCTTTCTAGATTCCACATATAAAGGATGTCATAAAACATTTCTCCTTCTCTGCCTGACTCCCTTCCCTCAGCATGACTCTCTAGGTCCATCCATGTTGCTATACGGCAGCAGTGTTTTGTTTCTTTTTTAAAAAAAGTTTTTTTTGGGGGGGTCACTTCTATTGGTCTTTCATTTACTTATTTTCATCCGTCTTTGTTCTTTGGCCTGTGTGGGCCTCCCATTGCAGTGGCCTTTCTCATCACAGAACACCGGCTCTGGGCGCATGCACTCCAGAGCTCCGGCTCAGTAATTGGACACACCAGTCCAGCCGCTCCGCGGCACGTGGGATCTTCCCAGGCCAGGGATGGAACCAGCGCCCCTTGCACTGCAAGGTGGTGTCCTTACCCACTGGACCACCAGGGAAGCCCTGACAGCAGTGTTTTTTAATGTTTCATTTCAAACTTAGAGAAAAGTTGTAAAAACAAGAATCAGTGCAAAGAACCCCCATCTACTCTTTCCCCAGAATTTGCCTATGGCTGACTTTTATCCCTCTTGCTTTATTGTTGTCTCTCCGTCTCCAGACAAATATAGATGCAGCTATAGACAGATATACACAGAGCTAGTGTGTCCATCACAGTGTGTACATCATGGCCTAGACCACTAAATACTTCATTGTACAGTTTCTAAGGATAGGGGTATTTTCCTACAAGCCCAGACTACAATTACCAGCTTCAGAAGACTCAACCTTGATACAATATTTTTATCCAATCTACTGTCCTATTCCAATGTTGTCGATAAGAGTCAGCACCTTTAGAAATTCTCTTCAAAATAAAAAGAGATGAGAGGACTTTCCTGGCAGTCTAGGGGTTAAGACTCTGTGCTTCCTCTGCAGGGGGCACGTGTTTGATCCCTGGTCAGGGAACTAAGATCCTGCATGTCACACCGGTGGGGTCATACAAATTAAAAAGATGAAAACCTCAAATAGGTTGAATAGAGTCATATTTATTTTAAAACCTTCAGCTTACAAAAAAAACAAAAACCTTCAGCTTTTGGAATAAATGTTAATGCACACTCAAAAGCGCGCGCGCACACACACACACACACAACCAGCAGCACTTTAAGCCGCCTGCCTGGGTTTGCCTTATGTCCCTTTATGTTTCTGTTCCCTAGTGACAAACTGCTCAGCATCCTGCTCTGGGGTGCAGGCTGGGGATCACAGGTGTTTAGGAAGGGAGCCCTGGCAGGTAACTGACACAGAGAACAGTTGAGATGGAGCAGGGGTGGGGTCTCCCAAAGCCTGCAATCACTGATCTGTTCATCCTTTTCAACAATGATCACCTCCCCTCGGCTGGGCGTCAAAGATAACAAATATCAGAGACAACCTCTGTCCCACCTTTGCTTATGTGAGGGCCGAGAGCACACACCTAGGAGCAGGGTGAACCTGGGTTGTAGTGACGTGTTCTAAGATGTGGGCAGGTTACCAAGTGCTGCGCTTCACTTTCCTGAGCTGGAATTGGGGCTGGGGCAGTTCAGACACCTTGCTGTCTCCCCTGGTGGTTCAGTAGTTAGGACTCCGGGCTTCTGAAGTGGGAGACTGCAGGCCTCGGGGCCGGACACCGGTGTTTGTCAAGCAGAGTAAATGTGAGCCTCTGTGCTGACCCAGACACTCCAAGACACTCCAAGGACAAAGCTAGTGGCAAAAGCTGAGCTTTTGGGCTTCCCTGCTGGTCCAGTGGGTAAGGACACAGCTTTGCAGTACAAGGGGCACTGGTTCGATCCCTGGTCTGGGAAGATTCCACGTGCCGCGGAGCGGCTGGACCGATGTGTCCAACTACTGAGCTGTTGGCGCATGCGCCCAAAGCCGGCGCTCTGCGCCAACAGAGACCACCGCGATGGGAGGCCCACACGGGCCAAAGAACAAAGATGGATGAAACTGAATAAATGAAAGACCAATAGAATGGCTTGCCTGCCTCCTTCCCTCCCTACCCCCCCTACACCCCCTCCAAAAAGGCCGAGCTTTGCTGAAGCAGAGATAAAGTGCCCATTCCTGAGGTCAAGGAAGACTTCCCCGTCTGCCCGTGTGCCGGCCGGCCTCTTGGCGGTGGGAAGAGGAGGTGGCTCCACCCCGTAGTAAGTGTGCACAGGCACCCACAGATCTCTGCGGTGGGATGTGGCTTAGCGAAAACTGGCGCACGCATCTTGGGGAGAGTCCATGACTCAGGCAGTGAGTGGTGAAGAAACAAGATGACTGGCCAAATGTAAGCAGCAACCTGGAAGGACTGTCCCATAGAAGCGGAGTTGGTCACCTCCTCGCTGGGCTCGCCCTCACCCGTCTCCTGGGGGGACCTCTGCCTCGTTTCTGGCTCACGGTGCTCCTCACTCAGGATGCCCACGCTCTCTCCCGGTGTGCCCGTCCGCCCTGCTTCTGTCTTAAATAAGCAGCCTATTTCTCTGTGCGCTCTCCCATCTGCTGTGCAGCATCTCTGACAATAAACTTGGTACCAGGTTTTTATAGTTCTTCCCTCCTGGGCACATTCTTGCTGCCCGGCAGAGGCGAGAGCGAGAGCCACCACTTTGCTTCTAGCCTCTGGCCCCGGGTGGTCCAGGGGCTAGGATTCCCGGTTTTTATCCAGGATCCCCAGGTTCACTGCCTGGGCAGGGAACTAAGATCTGTCTTCAGCACCGTTCACTGTTTCGCCTTCCACTGCAGGGGACGTGGGCTGGATCCCTGTCCAGGAAGCTCTGCACACTATCGAAAAAACAAAAACCAAAAAACAAACCACCTTCCAGGGTTGCTGTGAGGATCCAGTGAGAACATGAGCCCCAAGCTAGTACAGCACTCAGTCCTTAGAACACGCCTTAAGTGCCAGCTAGCGTGCTTGGCGGGGAGGCAGCCATGCAATTATTGCACAGTCAGCCTACTGCCTTCATGGTGGTCCAGAGTGCCCAGGGCTCCCAGAGAGGGAGGCGCTGATCTGTCGAGTGGAATCGGAGATGTCTTCAGAGGAGGCAAGACTGGAAAGGACCAGAGGGAGCCTGGAGGCTGGAGGGAAGGGAGGAGGAAGGAAGGGGAGGTAGTCCACGTTCCATGCAGACGAAATCACACTAGCAAAGCATGGACGACCAAGAGATGAGAAATCACTTCACGGTGGCTGGCTCTCAGCCAGGGGGTGGGGCACTAGGAGGCGAGGCTGACACACGTCCAGGGGCCACCGTGGCACCAGTGGTGTGCAGGTAAAAAGTCCCTCCAGCGCTTGCACGCTGATGTCATCGACACACCGCCTCTGGTCAGTATCGGGCAGAGGTGACCGAGAGTGGCTAGAACAGAGTTGGCTAGGCCCTGTGTGTGGTCAGCCTGCCTATCCCTTTTAATAGCTCAAAGCGGCCAGATGCCTTTTCATGAGAAACACTGTTTTTCTGATTGCAAAATGAGTAATATTTATTATTGTTCTGTTACCTGATTGTGTGTGTGTGCTCAGTCGGGTCTGACTCTCTGGGACCCCGTGGACTGTAGCCCACCAGGCTCCTCTGTCCATGGAATCCTCCAGGCAAGAATACTGGAGTGGGCTGCCATTCCTTTCTCCAGGGGATCTGCCCAACCAAGGGAATGAACCCGCAGTCTCCTGCTTCTCCTTTATTGGCAGGTGGATTCTTTACCTCTGAGCTACTGTAGAGAATTGCAAAAACATTTTTTTAATCTCTTTTCTCACTTTCAATTAAGAACCTGTCCGTCGTAGCTTCGTTGTCTGGTGTGTGGAGGTAATTAAAGGCTGGAACTCCTGCAGTCTCCCTGCTTCCACCTTCCCTCCTGTCTTTTCTGTCTAAATGCTGAGCAAAACTCGCCTCCCACCCAGTGCCTTTCTCTTTGGGTCAGGGGGGAGTGTCCTATGAGGCTGTTTTCCCCAAGGTGGCCCGTTTTAAAAGCAGTGAATTTTGCCCAAAGTAAAAACTCAAGCTTTTCAATAAGATGCGTTCACCGCAACTGGCAGCTGAGGTACCAGGGAGGTTTGTTAGGTCTCAGGGCCGCCTGCTTTTCCATCCTGCCTCATGGGGGGCAGGGAGGAGAGTTGGGGGAGGGGACTGTCTATGGGACTCCCCCCAGGTGATGTGGATGATTTAGCCCTGGTTCACACCCTCCCTGTCAGAAGGGCTTTGTTTATACCCCAGAGGGAACTAGTTATGCCAGAACCTGAAGTTGGAGCCCCCTCATTAGAGCTCCACTCACCCATTGTTCCTTTAAATGGCACGGTCCCCTGGAGCTTTGAAAGCACAGTTTACTTTCAAAAAGTCAGTGCCTGCTCCTTCTCTTGCAGTAATAGATTTGCTCAGTGAAGTTGGGCTCTGTAATCTGGCCACCACGTGGCTTGGACAGCAGCTAGTAAAAGCAGCATGAAGCAGAAACTGGGTCCATTTAGACGGTTAGTCCTGGTCACTGGGGCTTTTTCAACATGATGGGTTTGCTTTCTGATTTTCAAAATATGATGGTATGCAAGGGCTCATGAAAAGGTTGTGGTCCACTGTTAAATAAGAGTGGGCTTTTTTTTTTTTTAAGTTCTTTTTTTGGGTGGGGAGGGGTTAGGGAGGGGGGAGGCAGGCGGGCCACTACTATTGGTCTTTCATTTATCTATTTTCATCCATCTTTGTTCTTTGGCCCGTGTGGGCCTCCCATCACAGTGGCCTATGTTGTCGCAGAGCACCGGCTCTGGGCGCATGCGCTCCAGAGCTCCGGCTTGGTCATTGGACACATCGGTCCAGCTGCTCCGCGGCACGTGGGGTCTTCCCAGGCCAGGGATCAAACCCGCGCCCCTTGCACTGCAAGGCGATGTCCTTACCCACTGGACCACCAGGGAAGCCCCAAGAGGGTAGGCTTTACAGGGGGTGCTCATGGTAAAGAACCCACCTGCCAAGGGAGGAGATAGAAGAGACTCGGGTTCCATCCCTGGGTCAGGCAGATCCCCTGGAGGAGGGCATGGCACCCCACTCCTGTATTCTTGCCTGGAGGATCCCGTGGACCAAGCAGCCTGGCGGGCTGCAGCCCACCGGGCTGCGAAGATTCGGACGCGACAAAGCACAACACGGCAAGAGGAGAGCTCAGGTCCCTCACAAGCACTGATAATGCAGTTATCGCCACTGATGCAGTTTATCGCCATTGGTTTTATATAAAGTTCTTGGGGAATGTCATTCACGCATCCGAGAGGCAGAGCTGCCACAGACGAGGCCTCTGTGTCTAGAGCTCTCCAGACTCTACCTTTTAGTGTGGATCATTAAACCCTTTACTGAATTTGTTACAACACTGCTTCTGTTCTGTGCTTTGGTCTTTGACCCTGAGGTCTGTGGAATCTTAGCTTCTCCACCGGGAATCAAACCTGCACCCCCTGTATGGAAAAGCAAAGTCTTTTTTTTTTTAAAGAAATACGTTTTATTTATTTATTTATTTTATTTTTGGCTATTCTGGCTTTTCACTGCTGCCACTGTTTCACTGCTGCCCCCTCTCTAGCTGCAGGGAGTAGGGGCTACTCTCTCGTGGAAGTGAGCAGGTTCTTGTTGCAGTGACTTCTCTTGTCGTGGAACTCGGGCTCTAGGGCACACGGGCTTCAGTAGTTGCATCCCGTGGGTTCAGCAGTGGTGGCTCCGAGGCTCTAGAGCACAGGCTCCATAGTTGTGGCTCACGGGCTTAGTCGCTCCGCAGCATGTGGGATCTTCCCGGATCAGGGATCGAACCCGTGTTTCCTGCACTGGCAGGCGAACTCTTGACCACTGAGCCACCAGGGAAGCCCAAAAGCAAACTCTTAACTACTGTACTGCCAGGGAAGTCTCATGGTCCACTTTTGAAATGAGGACTAAAGACCAGCAGGCAGTGGACTTTTCCCAAAGCTCTATCCTGCACATCCTTCCTCTCGGTCAGAAGTTCTCATCCTAGACTTTGACCGCCACCAGGCCTTGTGGTTACAGATGCCTCCCTGCCCTGTGCCGGGATCTCCTGATGTTTGTAAAAACTAAGACAAAATTAAAATGCTCCTGAGAAACCCTGAATGAATTCTTCAGCAGAGTTAGAAACATCCTTCCTTTCTGGCCAGTTTAGATCCTGGAGGAGGGCGACCCCTGTATTCTTGCCTGGAGGATCCGTGGACCAAGCAGCCTGGCGGGCTGCAGCCCACCGGGCTGCGAAGATTCGGACGCGACAAAGCACAACACGGCAAGAGGAGAGCTCAGGTCCCTCACAAGCACTGATAATGCAGTTATCGCCACTGATGCAGTTTATCGCCATTGGTTTTATATAAAGTTCTTGGGGAATGTCATTCACGCATCCGAGAGGCAGAGCTGCCACAGACGAGGCCTCTGTGTCTAGAGCTCTCCAGACTCTACCTTTTAGTGTGGATCATTAAACCCTTTACTGAATTTGTTACAACACTGCTTCTGTTCTGTGCTTTGGTCTTTGACCCTGAGGTCTGTGGAATCTTAGCTTCTCCACCGGGAATCAAACCTGCACCCCCTGTATGGAAAAGCAAAGTCTTTTTTTTTTTAAAGAAATACGTTTTATTTATTTATTTATTTTATTTTTGGCTATTCTGGCTTTTCACTGCTGCCACTGTTTCACTGCTGCCCCCTCTCTAGCTGCAGGGAGTAGGGGCTACTCTCTCGTGGAAGTGAGCAGGTTCTTGTTGCAGTGACTTCTCTTGTCGTGGAACTCGGGCTCTAGGGCACACGGGCTTCAGTAGTTGCATCCCGTGGGTTCAGCAGTGGTGGCTCCGAGGCTCTAGAGCACAGGCTCCATAGTTGTGGCTCACGGGCTTAGTCGCTCCGCAGCATGTGGGATCTTCCCGGATCAGGGATCGAACCCGTGTTTCCTGCACTGGCAGGCGAACTCTTGACCACTGAGCCACCAGGGAAGCCCAAAAGCAAACTCTTAACTACTGTACTGCCAGGGAAGTCTCATGGTCCACTTTTGAAATGAGGACTAAAGACCAGCAGGCAGTGGACTTTTCCCAAAGCTCTATCCTGCACATCCTTCCTCTCGGTCAGAAGTTCTCATCCTAGACTTTGACCGCCACCAGGCCTTGTGGTTACAGATGCCTCCCCTGCCCTGTGCCGCCGCATCTCCTGATGTTTGTAAAAAACTAAGACAAAAATTAAAATGCTCCTGAGAAACCCCTGAATGAATTCTTCAGCAGAGTTAGAAACATCCTTCCTTTCTGGCCTTTGTGTTTTGATTATGTTTGGTGTTATTTGTGGTTTGCAGAACAACAAACTATTCATTCCAGCTTTAAAATACACCCACGCGGACACCCACACCAGGGAAATGTGTTGGAAGGACCCAGGATTCTCTGTCAAGGGTCCAGGCCTCGAGGCAGTTCTAGCCTGAGGGCACTCACACGTAACTAGAACTTTGTCTGCGGGCCCCAAGCCATGGACTGGATGCTACTTTATTATTGGTATTTCTATTTGACTGGGGCTTCCACATTCTAAACTTGTAGAGAGCTTGAGGATCTCACTTACTGTCTGATTAAGGCCAGGGCACCTGGGTTGCAGGGAACTTAAACTGTCAGGGAAAGCACTTTGCACAACTCTTCCTGACTGTGTCTTCTTGCAGGATGAAACTCTGGTCCCATCAGCTAAAGACATGCTTGCATTAGAAGGTCACTTTCATAGGAATGATCCTACCTGGGCACAGACTCTCCACTGCTAAGACAGTGCTGAGGGGTGAATAACTTGTAGAATCACAACTCATTGACTTCCTGGTTTCTCAAAGCACTTTGGACGATGAGCATATGGAAACAAACGTCTCCATGGGTTTCTGAGACGAGAAAATGAGCATCTGCGGCTATTTTCAAGAGATTCTGGATGATTGTAGTGTTGGATTGGCCAAAACGTTCATTTGGGTTTTCCTAAGATGGTAGGGCAAACTTGAATGAACTTTTTGGCCAACCTGATATGTTACTGGTGGGAATAAGAGTTTGGAAGCAAAGCGAACATAGTGTTAAGGCCCTGTGGAATTCAGCACAGGAACTTTGGAGGTTCTTACAGAGATGGGGGCCTGTAGTGGAATGTATGGCTTTCATCTCTGAGCCTTATCAATGCAGAATGTTCAGGCTGCAGTGGCTCTGAGAGATGACCAAGGCCGTCTTTGGTCTTGCACACAGTGGGCATCTGGGCCAAGGTCATCCAGCCAGCTTGCCACAGGGCAGCATCAGCAGGTCTCAGGGGCTTGCGCATCCCTGCGTGTCTGTGTGTACACCTGTGTGTGTGTGTTTATGTGCTCAGTTGTGTTTGTGACCTCATGGACTGTCACCCACCAGGCTCCCCTGTCCATGGGATTTCCCAGGCAAGAATCCTGGAGTGGGTTGCCACGCCCTCCTCCAGGGGATCTTCCCAACCCAGGGATGGAACCCGAGTCTCTTACATTTCCTGCATTGGCAGGTGGATTCTGAACCGCTAGTGCCACCTTGGACTAACTCACTGTAGAATAACTTCTTGAAGTTACGAGACGTTTAAACTACTTTCAGTGTTGGAAGATTCCAGTGTATTTTGATATGGAGAAGCACCAATGCAGAATTACAAAAATTATCATATATATTAAATGTTTATATCAACCAGTATAATTACGCTAGTTCCCAAACAGTTATAGAATTTATTAAAAACTATTAATAGTACCTCAGAAGCAGTACAGGCCAGTCATGATACACAAACACAAAAGTGTTAAACCCTTCTCCCGATCCTAATGGGGCGTCCTTGTGCCTGTATTTATAACCTCATTTGGAGATAACCCTGTCTGAACTTGAGGCTCTTCCTGAATGGCAGACTTAGTCACATAGTCTCTGGCCCCATCAGGGCCTGTGCCTGTTGGTGAGCCTGACTTTGGGGCGAATGCTCTGACCTCTGGCCTGGTGTGCCCCAGAGACACGCCTACACGATCCCTCCAGCCTAGGGCTGCTCTTCACCTTTGTGGGTTTGCCCACCTGTCTTCAGGTACCCTAAGGTCACCTAAAAGAAAATAGTTTCTGGGACTTCCCTGGCAGTTCAGAGATTAAGACTCCACCTCCCAATGCAGGGGGTATGGGTTCCATCCCTAGTGGGGGAAACTGGGATCCTACATGCCTGGAGGCCAGAAAACCAAACATATAAAACAGAAGCAATATTGTAACAGATTCAAGGAAGACTTTAAAAATGGTTTGCATCAAAAAAAAAAAAAAATCTTAAAAAAATTTATTTTCTGCCCCACGATTCCCTGGTGGCTCAGATGGTAAAGAATCTACCTGCAATGCAGGAGATACAGATGCCATCCCTAAATGGGAAGGAAATGGCAGCACTCCAGCTTCTTGGCTGGAGAGTCTCATGGACAGAGGGGCCTGCCAGTCCATGAGGTCACAGAGTCAGACCCGACTGAGTAACTAACACTTTTCACACAAAATTTAGCAATAGCTCTGAACATAAGTTCTTTTCCTGCTCCTATTTTCCTTACCTTTCTGCTGAATTGATGTACCATACTCCTCTTCAGACCTGCCTTGTCCTAGAAGTGTTGAAGCTCCTAGTGCCACCTTGGACTAACTCACTGTAGAATAACTTCTTGAAGTTACGAGACGTTTAAACTACTTTCAGTGTTGGAAGATTCCAGTGTATTTTGATATGGAGAAGCACCAATGCAGAATTACAAAAATTATCATATATATTAAATGTTTATATCAACCAGTATAATTACGCTAGTTCCCAAACAGTTATAGAATTTATTAAAAACTATTAATAGTACCTCAGAAGCAGTACAGGCCAGTCATGATACACAAACACAAAAGTGTTAAACCCTTCTCCCGATCCTAATGGGGCGTCCTTGTGCCTGTATTTATAACCTCATTTGGAGATAACCCTGTCTGAACTTGAGGCTCTTCCTGAATGGCAGACTTAGTCACATAGTCTCTGGCCCCATCAGGGCCTGTGCCTGTTGGTGAGCCTGACTTTGGGGCGAATGCTCTGACCTCTGGCCTGGTGTGCCCCAGAGACACGCCTACACGATCCCTCCAGCCTAGGGCTGCTCTTCACCTTTGTGGGTTTGCCCACCTGTCTTCAGGTACCCTAAGGTCACCTAAAAGAAAATAGTTTCTGGGACTTCCCTGGCAGTTCAGAGATTAAGACTCCACCTCCCAATGCAGGGGGTATGGGTTCCATCCCTAGTGGGGAAGCTGGGATCCTACATGCCTGGAGGCCAGAAAACCAAACATATAAAACAGAAGCAATATTGTAACAGATTCAAGGAAGACTTTAAAAATGGTTTGCATCAAAAAAAAAAAAAAATCTTAAAAAAATTTATTTTCTGCCCCACGATTCCCTGGTGGCTCAGATGGTAAAGAATCTACCTGCAATGCAGGAGATACAGATGCCATCCCTAAATGGGAAGGAAATGGCAGCACTCCAGCTTCTTGGCTGGAGAGTCTCATGGACAGAGGGGCCTGCCAGTCCATGAGGTCACAGAGTCAGACCCGACTGAGTAACTAACACTTTTCACACAAAATTTAGCAATAGCTCTGAACATAAGTTCTTTTCCTGCTCCTATTTTCCTTACCTTTCTGCTGAATTGATGTACCATACTCCTCTCTTCAGACCTGCCTTGTCCTGAGCTCTGGCTGAGTGTTGAAGACACCAAGCTCAGAAGCCGTGAGTTCTCCAGGCCTCTCTGCTTAGTGAAGGAGACGCCTGTGTAGAGATGATCACTACTCCATTGGATGAGTACGGAATTATTTTTAGTTTATCTTTCACTTGAGTTTACCTTTTATCTCCCCATCTGACTCTCAGCTCTTTGAGGATGTGTGCTACTGGTCAGCCGTGTCTGACTCTCTGGGACCCCATGGACTGTAGCCCGCCAGGCTCCTCTCTCCATGGGATTCTCCGAGAAAGAAGACTGGAGTAGGTTGCCATTTCCTTCTCCAGGGAATCTCCCCGACCCAGGGGTTGAAGCCAGGTGCCCTGTGTCTCCTGCACTGCAGGCAACAGGCTCTTTACCACTAAACCACCAGGGAAGCCCATAAATGGTTATTTTTATGCTATGTGGATTTCAGCTCAACAGAGCACACATACACACACACATGTCCGCGCGCGCGGTTACCCATTTCCCAAAGCATTCTTCCTCTCATCCCCCCATCTGTTTCTGGGGTCTGCCCCCGGCCTCCTGCAGTTCACCCTTCAAATCCCAGGGTGCACCCTGACTCCCATGCCCCTGGTGCGGAGGCCCCACTGCACTGCCTTGGCCCTGGGAACATTCTTTCTCGTCCAATGGCCAACTGCAATGCCGTCCCCTCTCCCAGCAAGTCTGGGTTTTCTGTTCTCCTGTATTTTCCCACGGAGCAGCGTCTAGTGCTTCTGTATAAGGCTGTGCCATGTCCCCAGAGCTCGTTAAACAGCCTCCCCTGAAAAAACCAAAACAAAAAACCCAGCTTGTCTACGTATTCCTCCTGCCTCTGCCTGGATGCCTTCCTTTCTGCCTTGGTGAAGATCCTGCTTCATGGAGCCTCCGAGGTGGTGCAGTCAGTAAAGAATCTGCCTCTCCATGCAGGACAGACAGGAGAGGTGGGTTTGGGCCCAGGGTGGGGAAGATCCCCTGGCGGAGGAAACGCCAGCCCCCTCCAGTAGTCTTGCCTGGGGAATCCCATGGATGGAGGAGCGTGGCGGGCGGCACTCCATGAGGGCACAGAGAGTCAGACACAGCTGAGCGACTAGCATATGTATATATATAAATATCTCATAATAAAAAAGATCCTAGTATCTCAATTGTTTTATTCCCTTGACATGAAATATTTTTATTGAATTCATAAGGATGATTTCCCTTTTAAGAATTTCTTTCAAGGTTCCTCCCCACAGTGTGTTCAAGAATGTCCCTTTAGCCCATGTGCCTGGCATCTGATGATGTACATCGTATGCCCTCTTGCAGCGGTGACAGCCTTGTCTTTCTCCACAATACTGCCCTCCGCTTATTTTTCATGTCCAGTTACGTTGTCTGGTCTTTGTATTGCTTCACACCGTCATCCTCCATCCTCCGCCGGACACGGGAAGAAAGAGGGCAGGAGTTCGGCGGGGTGTGTGATCGACGCTGAGTCTGGGGTGCAGAGGCCCTGAGTTTCCGCGAGGTCCTGTAGGGAGGGTGGGGAGGAGGAGGAGCGGCCCAGGCGGAGGGCCGGAGGGGCAGGGACGCTTTCTTCCACTGAAAGTGATTCAGGCATTAGGCGGTTAAGTCCACCTTCCATTTTGAGGAAGACATTAGCCTTCCTTACCAATCAGGATACTGCACTGTGCACAAACATGAGTCTAGGCTTCATTTTTATACTAAATGTTCTTTAACCCTGAGAGTCAAAAATGTTTCATTTTTTCAGAGACTCACTGAGTTAGAAAATGAACTTATGGCTGCCTAGGATACACTATCCTGCACAGGACAGTGAGGACGTTTGGGATGGATGTATGCACACTGCTATATTTAAAATAGATAACGAACAAGAGCCTGCTGCACAGCACAGGGAGCGCTGCTGCTTGTCATGTGGCAGCCTGGATGAGGAGGGAGCTTGGGGAGAATGGACACACGCCTATGTAGGGCTGAGTCCCTTTGTTGTGCGCCTGAAACTATCACCGCATTGTTAACTGGCTTTGCCCCAATATAAGATTTAAAAGTGTTAAAGAAAGAAGAGAAATCTAAAACAAAATGTTTTCTAAGCTCTCAGATTTTTGAGTAATTTCTAGATTAAAAAGGGTAGACAAAGCATGGTCTTCAAGCAACAAACATCTCCTGTCTGTCGCTGCTGTTCCCACCCCCAGGCAGCGCAGCACCTGCAGGCTCCCCGTGCGGCTCTCCTCTCTGAGCGTGACTTCTCTGGTTGATCCAAAGGGCGCTGGACTAGACCGGTGGTCGCGAGCTTGTAGTAACTGTGTGGAAAGCACATTTCCTACTGGTGTTAGCTGGCTGCCTGACAGGTTTGCTAATGATACCAAAACAGAGGAATGTGTTTATATGGGTGTGGTTGCCAGGAGCTGATGAAAAGCCGTGCTGGAGGGTAGAACTGAGGCTGGGCTAGAGACGGAACTTCCAGGTTCCTTCTGAAAACAAGTGCCAAGTCGAGGATTTTAGAAAGAATTACCTGATGATATGATGATATGATGTTGTTAGACATCATATCTTTTGTGAATATTTTCCAAACCTCCTTCAGACACAGAACTTCGCATGCCTTCCTGAATGCTACTTTGTAACCACTTCTGTTCCTGTACTTTCCACGCTGCACCTGAATTATCTCTGCACTTGTCCTTTGTCCCCACGAGACAGTAAGCTCTCTGTAAGTGTGGGACGGTGGCTTATGACCTCTGTACGACTATCAGCCTTCAGCTCGGCCCGTGGCAGCTAGAAGCTGCTAGGAGAACGCCTGTGGAATAAGTAAGTAAGGCAGAGAGTAGGTGAAAAAACGACTCGGCAGCTCTGGGGGGTAGACCTGTGCTGTGCAATAAGGCAGCCACACGTGGCCACTTAAAATTCAGTAAGATGAAACACGATCAAAAAACCTGTTTCTCCATCACACTGGCCACACCTCAAGTGCTCAGTAGTTCCATGTGAGGCGGTATTAGACATCACAGGTTATAGAAAATTTCTATCATGGCAGGAAGTGCTTTGGGTGCTGCTCCAAACTCTTATCTGTATTACATGTCCCCCGCCACCCCCCCACTCCACACAAACCACAGGGACTCTCTGGTGGAGTGACCAGGAGGGCCATCGCACTCCGAGAGATGTAGCTGAGTCACTGACAGATGGGTAGGGGTCTCCTCCTTCTGATGAAGGGAAACGAATGTTCTAGAGGAAGTAAGAGTGAGTCTTACACTCCCTGTTTCAAACCCGCTTAAAAGTCAAAATGCAAGGAGACACCCAACTGCCGTGATGCTAGATGGGATGTCATTTCTTTCCCAGATGATAAGCCTTCCCTGATATTCCTACCACTCCAGGCTTTGGATTTATAAAGGGAAACTCCCGTGTCTCACATGCTAAATCATCTTTATTTATTTAAGCGCGGAAGGGCCAAAAGCAAACCATCGACGCTGTAACCACAAACACCGGCCCGGAGAGCCCTCGTGGCATGCACGCATTCCCTGCTGATTCCAAAACACCCTTTGTTGCGCAATGTTTGCTGGGACATTTTCAAGTGTGCTGTTATTTGTCCCTGGGGCTTGAGCTTAAGCTCTGCTCATCCATCACCGTCTGAAGGTCCGTTCCTTTGGGAGCGACGCCCGGGGCCCCGGGCATGACAGCCCTCCTCGGCCAGACAGGGCTGTGCTCCGGCACTACCAACCCCGTTCCCTTTGTGGAAACAACAGGCAGTGGTTACTGTGTGCAGCGGGGAAACCCCTGGGGCGATCGCTGGATTCTTAATAAAAGTTCAAAACTGCCCAGGGTCCTCCAGGCAGCAGCTCCTGGGAATGGAAGGTTTTTACATGCGAAGAGCTCAGAATGCTACTGCACAAACCAGTGCCGCAGAAGGCCCCCCAGCTAGAAGCTGCTAGGCCGGGAATAAGTAAGAAGGCAAAAAATGGGTAGACCTGTGCTTCAATAAGGCAGCCACACGTGGCCACTTAAAATTCAGTAAGATGAAACACGATCAAAAAACCTGTTTCTCCATCACACTGGCCACACCTCAAGTGCTCAGTAGTTCCATGTGAGGCGGTATTAGACATCACAGGTTATAGAAAATTTCTATCATGGCAGGAAGTGCTTTGGGTGCTGCTCCAAACTCTTATCTGTATTACATGTCCCCCGCCACCCCCCCACTCCACACAAACCACAGGGACTCTCTGGTGGAGTGACCAGGAGGGCCATCGCACTCCGAGAGATGTAGCTGAGTCACTGACAGATGGGTAGGGGTCTCCTCCTTCTGATGAAGGGAAACGAATGTTCTAGAGGAAGTAAGAGTGAGTCTTACACTCCCTGTTTCAAACCCGCTTAAAAGTCAAAATGCAAGGAGACACCCAACTGCCGTGATGCTAGATGGGATGTCATTTCTTTCCCAGATGATAAGCCTTCCCTGATATTCCTACCACTCCAGGCTTTGGATTTATAAAGGGAAACTCCCGTGTCTCACATGCTAAATCATCTTTATTTATTTAAGCGCGGGAAGGGGCCAAAAAGCAAACCATCGACGCTGTAACCACAAACACCGGCCCGGAGAGCCCTCGTGGCATGCACGCATTCCCTGCTGATTCCAAAACACCCTTTGTTGCGCAATGTTTGCTGGGACATTTTCAAGTGTGCTGTTATTTGTCCCTGGGGCTTGAGCTTAAGCTCTGCTCATCCATCACCGTCTGAAGGTCCGTTCCTTTGGGAGCGACGCCGGGCCACGGGCATGACAGCCCTCCTCGGCCAGACAGGGCTGTGCTCCGGCACTACCAACCCCGTTCCCTTTGTGGAAACAACAGGCAGTGGTTACTGTGTGCAGCGGGGAAACCCCTGGGGCGATCGCTGGATTCTTAATAAAAGTTCAAAACTGCCCAGGGTCCTCCAGGCAGCAGCTCCTGGGAATGGAAGGTTTTTACATGCGAAAGAGCTCAGAATGCTACTGCACAAACCAGTGCCGCAGAAGGCACCGACTGTCACCAGCTTAGGCTGGGCAGAGAGAAGGGGACCTTCACATCAACAAGAGAAACATCAGACTTCCCTGAGGCCCCAGGGGTTAAGCCTCCCCTCTCACAGTGCTGGAGGCATGAGTTTGATCCCTGGTTGGGGAAGTTTTGCCATGCCAAAAATTAAACATAGGTTTCTATCATGAAGAAAGTAAGTGTCCCGCTCTGCCTGGCTCACATCAGTCCAGAACTGAGGGCCACACACTGGGGAGTTGTCCAGAGCACTGGTCCTGATGAAAGTGGCAAAGATGATAAGGGACCATGGCCCTGCTGGGGGGTGCAGAGGTGGAGAACCGCCTGCCAGGGCAGGAGACGCAAGGGATGTGGGTTTGATCCCTGGGTCGGGAAGACCCCCTGGAGGAGGGCATGGCAGCCGCCGCCAGTATTTTTTGCCTGGGAAACTCCGCGGACAGAGGAGCCTGCAGGGCTGCCGTCCACGGGGTCCCAAAGAGTTGGATACACGGAGAGCGCGTGCACTCGACACGCACACAGCCGTCGCCTTCGCTGCAGACATCACTGGCTGATGTTTCTCTGGACGGAGGATGAGGATGCAAAGCAGGCTGACACCGTGCCGTGGCGGACCTCATCCAGTGGGGTAGAACTCTGGCCACAGAAGAACTTACCTGGTGCCCAAACTACATTTGTTCTAGAGCCTGTTGTACAGAGGGAGAAAGGTAGCTGTCATACACTAACATAGACATACGGAATCTAGAAGGACAGCACTGATGAATGCATATGCAGGGCAGCAGTGGAGAAACAGACATGGAGAACAGACTTACGGACATGGCGGGGAGGCAGGAGTGGGTGAGAGGTATGGAAAGAGGAACAAGGAAACTTACGTTACCGTATGGAACACAGATGCGCAGTGGGAATCTGCTGTGAGAAGTAGGGAACTCAAGCAGGGGCTCTGGGACAGCTGGAGGGGTGCGATGGGGAGGGAGATGGGAGGGACTCAGAAGGGGGGGAACCTATGTCTACCTGTGTCAGGCTGATGTTGGGCTGGATTCTTAATAAAAGTTCAAAACTGCCCAGGGTCCTCCAGGCAGCAGCTCCTGGGAATGGAAGGTTTTACATGCGAAGAGCTCAGAATGCTACTGCACAAACCAGTGCCGCAGAAGGCACCGACTGTCACCAGCTTAGGCTGGGCAGAGAGAAGGGGACCTTCACATCAACAAGAGAAACATCAGACTTCCCTGAGGCCCCAGGGGTTAAGCCTCCCCTCTCACAGTGCTGGAGGCATGAGTTTGATCCCTGGTTGGGGAAGTTTTGCCATGCCAAAAATTAAACATAGGTTTCTATCATGAAGAAAGTAAGTGTCCCGCTCTGCCTGGCTCACATCAGTCCAGAACTGAGGGCCACACACTGGGGAGTTGTCCAGAGCACTGGTCCTGATGAAAGTGGCAAAGATGATAAGGGACCATGGCCCTGCTGGGGGGTGCAGAGGTGGAGAACCGCCTGCCAGGGCAGGAGACGCAAGGGATGTGGGTTTGATCCCTGGGTCGGGAAGACCCCCTGGAGGAGGGCATGGCAGCCGCCGCCAGTATTTTTTGCCTGGGAAACTCCGCGGACAGAGGAGCCTGCAGGGCTGCCGTCCACGGGGTCCCAAAGAGTTGGATACACGGAGAGCGCGTGCACTCGACACGCACACAGCCGTCGCCTTCGCTGCAGACATCACTGGCTGATGTTTCTCTGGACGGAGGATGAGGATGCAAAGCAGGCTGACACCGTGCCGTGGCGGACCTCATCCAGTGGGGTAGAACTCTGGCCACAGAAGAACTTACCTGGTGCCCAAACTACATTTGTTCTAGAGCCTGTTGTACAGAGGGAGAAAGGTAGCTGTCATACACTAACATAGACATACGGAATCTAGAAGGACAGCACTGATGAATGCATATGCAGGGCAGCAGTGGAGAAACAGACATGGAGAACAGACTTACGGACATGGCGGGGAGGCAGGAGTGGGTGAGAGGTATGGAAAGAGGAACAAGGAAACTTACGTTACCGTATGGAACACAGATGCGCAGTGGGAATCTGCTGTGAGAAGTAGGGAACTCAAGCAGGGGCTCTGGGACAGCTGGAGGGGTGCGATGGGGAGGGAGATGGGAGGGACTCAGAAGGGGGGGAACCTATGTCTACCTGTGTCAGGCTGATGTTGGGCAGTAAATAAGACAACTCTGCAAAGCTGTTACCCTTCAACTGAAAACAAAAAAACCTTTTAGACAGACTGACCTCTGAGGGGTTGGGGGGACGGGAGATACGTAGGGAGAGAGGAGTCAAGGTCTCAACAGTTATCGGGAGAGAGGAGTCAAGGTCTCAACAGTTATCTATCGGGCCCAACTGTGCTAGAGAGCCAAAGTCGATACTCAGAACACAGCCAATGTGTTCTTTAATTCTGTGCCTCAATGATCACATTTTTCCATTCGGAAAACAGATACTCCTAGGACCCCTACAAGGAGGAAGACTCAATGCATTTTTCAGTTGCTTAGCAAAGGCTATCTTCATTCCACACATAAAAAATGCACTTTAGGGCTTCCCTGGTGGTCCAGTGGGTAAGGACACTGCTTTGCAGTGCAAGGGGCGCCGGTTCGATCCCTGGCCTGGGAAGATCCCACGTGCCACGGAGCGGCTGGACCGATGTGTCCAATTACCGAGCCGGAGCTCTGGAGCGCATGCGCCCAGAGCCGGTGCTCTGCGACAACAGAGGCCACCGCGATGGGAGGCCCACACAGGCCAAAGAACAAAGATGGATGAAAATAGACAAATGAAAGACCAATAGAAGTGGCCTGCCTGCTCCCCTCCCTCCCCAACCCACCTCGCCTCCAAAAAAATTAAAAAATGCACTTTATAAAAAAAAATTTTGTAAAAGTAAATGCCTAAGAGTTTCAGATAACCACAAGCTCATTATAAGGTAATAGAATAATTAGAATATTAAAAATAAAAATGTAAGTGCCCATGAATGATTTGGAGTGAGTGAGGGCGGCTAAGAGTGTTCACCTCCGAGTGCTTTCGTAGAAAAGGGGTTCGGAGCAGCATGATCAGGATGCCACGGGCCAGGAGTGCTGAGTTCGGAGAGAGTGTGGACAGTACGCATGGATCTCTGAGCATCTCCTGAGGGTCCCCTTAAAGGGGAGACCCTCGATAGACCTTTTACCCTCGTGGTTCATGGTTCTCAAAGGATCACTGAGCTGAGAATCGAGATGCTGGGGAACCACCCTAGTGCTAGGGCACTGTTTCATTTAGTCCTAGGGTAACTCCAGCAGGTCAGTCCTGTTATCCTCAGCTGACATGTGAGAAAGCTGCTTATGAATTATCAAGCTCAAGGCCACAAGCTTGTTGTAAGGGCAAAGCTATGATTCAGACCTGCACCTGCCTGACACCCCTTCCTCCAGGAAGTCTCCCCTGATGCTGTCCCCACTAACTCTCCAGGAAGTCTCTCCCCTTGACCTCTGACCTCTCTCTCAGGTATCACCTCTCCTCTAGGACTGCTGCTTCCTCTCTCTGCATCCATTTCCTGGGAGCTTGCCTCCTCTCGCCAGAACCCACATATTCACAGAGTTTCGATTTTCATCACTGCCTGTTGGCAAGTCCCAGTATTACCTCCTCAGCCAACTGCTTACCAATTTCCATTGCCCCATTTCTACCCCTTAGGGCTGCTTTACCACTGGTGGGTGCAGAAGTTTCTAGAGAATGATAGAACACAATCATCAGCATTGCGTGAACATCCGCCAGGTTCAGGGGGAGCTGGCCAGGGGATGGGGGGGATGACAGTGATCAGAAAGCAACCAAAAAAGAGAGAAAGCAACCAACAGGAACAAATGATGCTCAGAGGCCATCACTGGGCTGTCAAAAGAGCACGTTCTCTGCATAATCAGTAGTACTCAGTCCCTGTCTTCCAGGAATTCTTCATCTGTTGGGAGAACAGAGACAGAGACATGCTCACAAACACTTTCAGGTATTGTGAAGGGATGCGCGGGAACTCTGAGAGGGGAGAGTGAGGGCCTGCCGAGACGTCAGGAGTGTGGTTCTGGGGGAGTCTGAGGGGCAGACAACAGCGAGGAGGGCTTTCCAGGCAGAGGAGCGCTGCAAACAGAGGCTGTGGAGCACCATGCCTGGGGGCTGCACTGCTCAGAGATGCCAGCATGTCGGGGGCTCTGGGGTGTTAGTCACACAGGTCAGCCTGCCAGCTACTTAGGAGCAGAGGTGGGGAGATGGGCATTTGGCTGGCACGTGACTTAGGCGCACACACTTGTTACTCATTGAGTTTGTTTATAACAGCCCAGAGACTTTGAGGAGGGAATCTGGACAGAGCCAGCTGGTCAATTTCACAGGAGATACACTCTGATCCAGCCACTCCACTCTCTGACTTTGCCCATTGTTCAGCTTAGCAGTTGTTGGGTTTTTTTGGGGGGGGCAATAGTGGAACACTGGAAAAATTGCCAAAAAAAAAGAAAAAAGCTTTACATCATACAATGGAATACGATGGAGCTGATGAAAAGGGATGAGTTAAATACATATGTACCCACATGGAAGAACTCCCCTGGGGGCTCAGTGGTAAAGAACCCACATGTCAATGCAGGAGACGCAGATTCAATCTCTGGGCTGGGAGGATCCCCTGAAGAAAGAAATGGCAACCAATTTAATGTTCTTGCCTGGGAAACCCCACAGACAGAGGATCCTGGCAGGGTACAGTCCATAGGGCTGCCAAGGGTTGGATACAAGAAGCAACTCAGCATGCACTCACCACGATCCTGAGGACAAGGCCATACCAGGCACTCATTCAGCCTTTCACCGAGCCCCTGACGCTATGCCAGGTCCTTTGCTAGATATCTATTGTTTGGGGCTGCTAGTTACAGGGACCCAAATAAGAATAGTTTAAGTAAGCTGTAGTGGGTATTTTTCTCTCACATAACAGAAAACCCAAAAGTAGGGATCCCAAGACTGGTATAGTGGCATCTTGATCTCGTTAATAGCATTCTGTATTTCTGCTTTGCCTTTTTTCCACCATTCTCAGCATGTGTTTAGTCTAAAAGCTGCCTCATGATCACAGTACAGCTACCACAATTCCAGTCATCACACCTAACTTGCAGTCATGCAAGGGATGACTTGACCCTTGCAGTCATGCAAGGGATATTTTCCATCGGAACCCACCTCTTTCAAAGCCGCTTTAATGGAAATGTGACCCAATTTCATTTGTATCTCACTGACCATCTCTCTGTGCAAGGAGAGTGGGGAATGTAGGCTTTTCCTCTGTCTCGGGACAATGCAGAGCTTCTGTCAGCGAAGAAGGACAGAAACCGAGCTGCTGGGGAAGACACTCCTCTCCAGCTGGCGCTGTGAGTGATGCAGAGATGCACACACGGCTCTGCCCTCAGGGAGCTCAGGCTTCAGGGAGAACGACTTCCTTCCAAAATGGTTAAAAGAATAATTACATCTTGAGGCATAAATTTTCATCTCGAGAAAGAGACTCTGTAATTTACAACGGCACCATCCCAGAAGATTCTAGACTGCAGAGAATTTTGCTGAGTGTGTGTTCGTTTTCGTTCGCTACCAACTGCATTTCTGTCTATGGAATCCACTCAGGCCCTGTTTCTACCCACCGGCATTCACGCTGCTTATAACTGTGGCAGGACAAGTATTTGCTGAGAGCAAATGTGCACAGTTTCTGGGCAGACGTCCCTGCGAGACCAGTGGCAGGCAGCGGCAGACGGTGCGGCAGTCCTGCCTGTTCCCTCCCCCTCCCTGAGGCTAACTCCAGTCGTGTTCAGGCTGTGGGCGCTGCGGCTATATTAAGAGGGGGACTCCCCTAGTAGGATGGTGATGATGGCACACGCCGTCCGTGAAGCGACGGAAAGACAGACATGGACAGTGGACATATGGACATTGTGGGGAAGGAACGGAGGGTGGGAGGCATAAAGGAAGTAGCATGAAGGCCTGTACTATCATAAGTGAAGAAAATAGCCATAGTCATTGCTCTGTGAGAAAAGGAGATCCTTCACGGGTGCTGTGTGACGGTCTGGAGGGGTGGGATGGGGGGGATATACATATGACTAATCTGAGAACATACATATCCGTAGACAACAAAACTCTGTAAAAGTTAAAAGTAAAATAAAAGTTAAAAAAAAAGGGTGATTCCCTTCGGAGGGGTGCCAGCCCCCCATCTGTGTGGTATGTAGCTCTAACTCCAGACACAAGAGAAACACATTGTTCTCTCCATTTTGTTTTAAGCAGATCCCTTGTTTTCTTAGACAAAGTCAACCTGGTGGGCTCTGGTGGTTTTCTGGCCCCAGGGCAGAGGGGTGGCTTGCAGGCTGGTTTCTTCGATCTTGGCCAAGGGTGAGGATTTCCCCTGGAGCGAAGAATAGAGAGGTCCAGCCTGGAGGCCTCCCTGGGCCGGCAGCATGGTGGTGAGCACCCAGGGCTGGCACCGTGACCTCTGCCCCCCGACTGAACGTGGAAGTGAAAAGGTAACTTGCCCAGTCCTCTCTGACACCTGGCGACCCCATGGACTCTAGCCCACTGGGCTCCTCTGTCCACGGGACTCTCCAGGCAAGAATACCAGAGTGGGTTGCCATTGCCCATGCCAGGGGATCTTCCCGGCCCAGGAATGGAGCCCGAGTCCCCTGCACTGGCAGGCGCATTCGTTACCACTGAGCCACCTGGGAAGCCCTTGTCTTTTGACCTGTGGGGCAGTGGAAGAGAGGAAATAGGCTGCCCAGAGCCCAGATCTGATCGAGGGGTCACAGAGCTGATCCACAAACCTCCAACTCACGAAGACCCTCTCTGGACTTATCTTTGCTCTGAAAGAATGGGAGGCTGGGGTCCTCAAACCAGGCGTCCTCCTCCATGGCTCCCACCCGCCGTCACCCCCCAGTGGTGATCGGTTCATCACCTGCCCCCTCGTCTCTAGTGTCCTGACTAGTCTGAGCTCAGGCTCTACTCCCCAGCTGTTGCCTGACTGCCTGGTGGCCGTGCTCCAAAGCTGTGCTTTACCCAGTCAGCTACACAGATCTTTGGCCCTTACTTGCTTAAAAAATGGGACTTCCCAGGTGGCTCAGTGGTAGAGAATCTGACCGCCAGTGCTGGAGCCATAGGAGGCTGGGCGTTGGATCCCTGGGTCGGGAAGATCCTCTATAGAGAAGAAAGGGCAACCCACTCCAGTTGGAGAATCAGACACAACTGAGAGAGTAAACAACAACGTGAGCATGAAGTGCTGCAGCAATGAAGCCGACTCTTTCGACGCCGCGGGGGTGGTGATGGGGGAAAATGGACGTGGAGACTTTCTTGTCACTTGCAACGGGAAACGCATTTCTTCAGAACACCCTGAGAGGTGAGTCCTAGAGAGCGCCTTACTCAAGGTGACCCAGCTGATCACACACACACACACACACACACACACACACGCGCCAGGTCTTGCGACCCGTGGACCTGCAGGTTGAGGGCCAGGTCTCCACCTCCTCACAGGGATGCTGCGACGGGGCGGAGGTGAGACACACGGCAGCGCCCCTCACACTGCGCCTTGCGCGGGAGCCGCCCTGTGGCTGCCGTGACTTCGTAAGCGGAGGGAAGGGACGTCCCTGGAGGTTCAGGGGTAAAACTTCACCGTCCAGTGCAGATGGTGCCGGCTGGATCCCTTGTAGGGGAGCTGAGATCCCACATGCCTCCAGACAAAAACAAAACAGAACATAAAACAGCAGCAATACTGTAACAAATTGAAGACTTTCATTTCTTTTATGTGGACTATTTTTCAAAGGCTTTGTTGTTGTCCTTCAGTCCCTCACAGAGAGTGGAACTGACTGAGCGACTGAACAACAGCAGCGAAGGTCTTTTAAAACAGTGCATTTAAAAAAAAATCTTAAAAAAAGAAATGAGGGCCCCAGAGTGGACCCTGCCCTGACCCGAGGCCAGGATGTCAGAGAGAGCCGGTCAGCAGAACGGAGATCTCCACTGGCTTGTTTCTCTTCCCCCAGGGACCAGAGAAGCCGAGTTCACCCTCCCTCCAAAGCTTCATGCAAACTAGAGTCTGGCCCCCAGCTGGGAAAGGGGGAATTTAAAACCCACCCTCCAGGTGGGCCTGACTTAGCCCGAGGCGGCAGCGCAGGACACTCCCGGCCGGGCCGACCCTCGCCAGGCTCCCTGGCGACCCGCTGGGCTTGGGCTCCGCCCACACTTCCCAGACCCTCCTCCCTCGGCCCACAGTCGGTACGCAAAACTTCCCAGGTGGCTCAGTGGTAGAGAATCTGACCGCCAGTGCTGGAGCCATAGGAGGCTGGGCGTTGGATCCCTGGGTCGGGAAGATCCTCTATAGAGAAGAAAGGGCAACCCACTCCAGTTGGAGAATCAGACACAACTGAGAGAGTAAACAACAACGTGAGCATGAAGTGCTGCAGCAATGAAGCCGACTCTTTCGACGCCGCGGGGGTGGTGATGGGGGAAAATGGACGTGGAGACTTTCTTGTCACTTGCAACGGGAAACGCATTTCTTCAGAACACCCTGAGAGGTGAGTCCTAGAGAGCGCCTTACTCAAGGTGACCCAGCTGATCACACACACACACACACACACACACACACACGCGCCAGGTCTTGCGACCCGTGGACCTGCAGGTTGAGGGCCAGGTCTCCACCTCCTCACAGGGATGCTGCGACGGGGCGGAGGTGAGACACACGGCAGCGCCCCTCACACTGCGCCTTGCGCGGGAGCCGCCCTGTGGCTGCCGTGACTTCGTAAGCGGAGGGAAGGGACGTCCCTGGAGGTTCAGGGGTAAAACTTCACCGTCCAGTGCAGATGGTGCCGGCTGGATCCCTTGTAGGGGAGCTGAGATCCCACATGCCTCCAGACAAAAACAAAACAGAACATAAAACAGCAGCAATACTGTAACAAATTGAAGACTTTCATTTCTTTTATGTGGACTATTTTTCAAAGGCTTTGTTGTTGTCCTTCAGTCCCTCACAGAGAGTGGAACTGACTGAGCGACTGAACAACAGCAGCGAAGGTCTTTTAAAACAGTGCACATTTAAAAAAAAATCTTAAAAAAAGAAATGAGGGCCCCAGAGTGGACCCTGCCCTGACCCGAGGCCAGGATGTCAGAGAGAGCCGGTCAGCAGAACGGAGATCTCCACTGGCTTGTTTCTCTTCCCCCAGGGACCAGAGAAGCCGAGTTCACCCTCCCTCCAAAGCTTCATGCAAACTAGAGTCTGGCCCCCAGCTGGGAAAGGGGGAATTTAAAACCCACCCTCCAGGTGGGCCTGACTTAGCCCGAGGCGGCAGCGCAGGACACTCCCGGCCGGGCCGACCCTCGCCAGGCTCCCTGGCGACCCGCTGGGCTTGGGCTCCGCCCACACTTCCCAGACCCTCCTCTTCCTCCCTCCCCGCCGGCCCTCGGCCTCCTGGAGTCCGGCTCCCTGGGCCCGGGCCAGGAGCGGGCGGCCTCAGGCAGGGCCGCGGGCAGGGAGAGGGCCGCCAGCGCTGGGGAAGCATCTCCTCGGGCCCCGCCCTCGGCGGAGTCGGTGCCAAGGCAAGCAGACCTGACTCAGCCCAGCTGCTTCGTCCACGGCCTGTCACGTGCTCGCGGTCGGGACCACAGGCCCCGGCGACGGTGGCACGTCACCGTGAGCGATCCAGCTGACGGCCCCGCTGTCCCACTTCTGGGAGGGCCCCTGAGGATTGCTTGAAATCTTGTTCCTGTGGTTGCAATGGACCAGACACTCTTTTGAGTTCTAAAGTTCAAATGTAGCCTTTTCTTTTCAAAAAAAAACCTGCCACAATTCAAAGTGAGCTGTGTTTCTATAAAAAGGAAAAAAATAGTACTTTTTCAGAAAAACCATTGCCCAAGCTGGAACATTTAAATATGAGACTGATGTATAAATATGCATAGCATCTCATAAAAATAGAGTGGTTTTGGCATATGCAATTTTTTCCCTTCATTTGTTGAGTGTCACTGAAAATCCACCAAAAGCCATCTTGCAGTCCTCCCGTGCTGAGGGAGACAATTTCTTAAAGCATTATTTACTATTAACCATTTTATTCACTTGGCCACAGGGGATCTTAGTTCCCTGACCAGGGATGGAACCCATGCCCTTTGCATTGGCGGTGCAGAGTCTTAGCCACTGGACCACCAGTGAAGTCGCCAGGAAAAACTGTGAATCCGGGGAGCGGATCTTGGGGCTGCTCACAGGAGCCCGATCTGCAGATGACACGGTCCTCCACTCACCCGTTTCTGCGGTCTTGCCTGGAGGTGGCTTTCCAAACTCCCCGGAGAGGAGCGGTGGGCGGAGCCTGAAAGGGGCAGCATGGAAGAGCCCACAGGGAACGGTTCAAAGGAGGAAACCATGAGGAAGACTTGGAGGTCGTGTCCCCCGCCAGCAGGTGCTGAGACCACACCTGGTCCCGGAAGAAACAAAGGGACAGTCTCCTGGGAGGCGAGGCCTCCGCGTCATGCAGGACAGGGCCTGGGCTCAGGTCCAGATCCGTGTCTGCGTGGTTCTGACCCAGTTATTTCATATCCTGACTCGCTTTAAGAGGGGTCGGATGAGGCTGATGCAGAGGTGTGTCGGAGTGAGTAACGGAAAACACGCCTGCTCAGCCAGAGGAGCCGTGGGCATCCCTGGGTCACCCACGGGAAGGGGCTGGGCAGGCTTGGTGCTCTGGCAGTCAAAGCATGTATTTTGTGTCACGGGAAAAAAAGAATTGAGAACAAGACCGAGAATAGCCACGAGGGGGGAAGGACAAGACAAGAAGAAGGCATCACATAGTGCCCCAAACTAAGAAAGTGATTAAACACCCAGGCACACGTGTGGACTGGGGCTTGTCAAAGGACCACAGGGCGGACTGAAAGAGCCCCCACTACGGCCAAATTTGGACCAATCTGAGCATCACAATAAATAAAGACACTGGATTATAAACCAAAGTATAAAATAAATGGGCTTCCCTAGTGACTCAGTGGTAAAGGATCCATCTGCAATGCAGGAGACGCACGAGACAGGTTCAGCCCCTGGGTCAGGAAGACCCCTGGAGGAGGAAATGGCAGCCCACTCCAGTCTTCTTGCCTGGAGAATCCCATGGACAGAGGAGCCTGGAGGGCTACAGTCCATGGGGTCGCAAACAGTTGGACACAACTGAGCAAGTGAACAACATAAAATAAGTATCTCTACCTTACACTGATAAAAATAAAAGATGAGTAAATCAGTAAGTGAGAGGGAAGAGACCAAAGCCCTGTATGGAAGAATCCTAAATCCTTCCTGTTGCATGCTCAGCCCTCCAGGAAATGGGCACAACTCCTCAGCCCTTGAGTGCGGGCTGTGTGTCCTGGCTGCCTTCCAAAGGCCACGGGACGTAAAGGGGAGGGAAGAGTGGGGGCAACAAGAGCAGCTTTGGAACTTCCCTGGTGGTCCGGCGGTTAAGAATCTGTTTGCCAGGCTTCCCTGGCAGCTCAGTGGTGAAGAGTCCACCTGACAAAGCAGGAGACACGGGTGCGATCCCTGATCTGGAAGATCCCACATGCTGTGGAGCAACTAAGCCCATGAGCCACAACTATGGAGCCTGTGCTCTAGAGCCTCAGAGCCACCACTGCTGAAGCCTGTGTGCCCCAGGGCCCGCGTTCCACAACAAGAGAAGTCACCGCAACAAGAAGCCTACTCACCTCAACTAGACAGTAGCCCTCACTCCCTGCAACTAGAGGAGAGCCTGCAGCAGCAGTGAAAACCCAGAAGAGCCCAAAATAAATAAATTAATAATAATTTTTTAAAAAAGGATTTGTTTTCCAATAGATGGGGTATGGCTTTGATCCCTTTTGGGGGAGCTAAGATCCCAAGTGCCTCTGGGCCCCCAAACCAAAACATAAAACAGAAGCAATATTGTAACAAATCCAACACAGACTTCAAAACTGCTCCATATCAGAAAAAGTCTTTAAAAACAAACAAAAAAACCCCATAGCTTTATGGTGGAGAAGCCTGACAAAACACTGCACCTCCTGAGCGAGCGGCCAAGGTCAATGAGGGCAGCCATAAATCACGCTGAGAGGATGCACTATTGATGCTGGAATGGAAGGATCTTTCTTGCAAAAACACATAACCCCACTCTAAACCTAAGTCATCAGATCGGTTCAAAAAGAGGAACACCATACAAAATACCTGACCAGAACTCCTCAAAACTGCCTGATGTGCTAAGTTGCTTCAGTCGTGCCTGACTCTTGGCTACCCCCTGAACTGTAGCTCACACCAGGCTCCTCTGTCCATGGGATTCTCCAGGCAAGAACCCTGGAGTGGGTTGCTACTGCCTCCTCCAGGAGATCTTCCCGACCTAAGACCTCTCTTAGGTCTCCTGCATTGGCAGCTGGGTTATTTACCACTAGGGCCGCCTGGGAAGCCCAAACTGTCTAGGCCACCAAAAGAAGGAAGGTTTGATAAATCATCAGTGGAGAGAAACCTGAGGAGGTGCAGTGACTAAATCCCAGTGGTGGGATTGAATGTCAGTGTAAATCGATGGAATTCTGGAATGGAAAGGTGGACGTAAGGAGAAACGGGGGATACAAATGAACGGTGGAGTTTAATTAATAATAACAGACCACTGGGCATGTACCCAGAGAAAACTATGATTCAGAAAAACACACGCACCCTAGTGTCCATTGCAGTACTGTTTACAATAGCCAGGACATGGAAGCAACCTAGATATCCATCGGTAGAGGCCACTGCTGAAGCCTGTGTGCCCCAGGGCCCGCGTTCCACAACAAGAGAAGTCACCGCAACAAGAAGCCTACTCACCTCAACTAGACAGTAGCCCTCACTCCCTGCAACTAGAGGAGAGCCTGCAGCAGCAGTGAAAACCCAGAAGAGCCCAAAATAAATAAATTAATAATAATTTTTTAAAAAAGGATTTGTTTTCCAATAGATGGGGTATGGCTTTGATCCCTTTTGGGGGAGCTAAGATCCCAAGTGCCTCTGGGCCCCCAAACCAAAACATAAAACAGAAGCAATATTGTAACAAATCCAACACAGACTTCAAAACTGCTCCATATCAGAAAAAGTCTTTAAAAACAAACAAAAAAACCCCATAGCTTTATGGTGGAGAAGCCTGACAAAACACTGCACCTCCTGAGCGAGCGGCCAAGGTCAATGAGGGCAGCCATAAATCACGCTGAGAGGATGCACTATTGATGCTGGAATGGAAGGATCTTTCTTGCAAAAACACATAACCCCACTCTAAACCTAAGTCATCAGATCGGTTCAAAAAGAGGAACACCATACAAAATACCTGACCAGAACTCCTCAAAACTGCCTGATGTGCTAAGTTGCTTCAGTCGTGCCTGACTCTTGGCTACCCCCTGAACTGTAGCTCACACCAGGCTCCTCTGTCCATGGGATTCTCCAGGCAAGAACCCTGGAGTGGGTTGCTACTGCCTCCTCCAGGAGATCTTCCCGACCTAAGACCTCTCTTAGGTCTCCTGCATTGGCAGCTGGGTTATTTACCACTAGGGCCGCCTGGGAAGCCCAAACTGTCTAGGCCACCAAAAGAAGGAAGGTTTGATAAATCATCAGTGGAGAGAAACCTGAGGAGGTGCAGTGACTAAATCCCAGTGGTGGGATTGAATGTCAGTGTAAATCGATGGAATTCTGGAATGGAAAGGTGGACGTAAGGAGAAACGGGGGATACAAATGAACGGTGGAGTTTAATTAATAATAACAGACCACTGGGCATGTACCCAGAGAAAACTATGATTCAGAAAAACACACGCACCCTAGTGTCCATTGCAGTACTGTTTACAATAGCCAGGACATGGAAGCAACCTAGATATCCATCGGTAGAGGAATGGATACAGATGATGTGGTTTATACATATGCAACAGAATACTACTTGGTCATGAAAACGAGCAAAATTGTGCCCTTGGTAGAAATGCAGATGGACCTAGAGACTGTCGTACAGAGTGAAGGAAGTCAGAAAGAGGAAACAAATACTGTGTATTTAATGCATATGTGCATAATCTAGAAAAAAAGGTACAGGTGAACCTATTTTCAAGTAGATATAGAGACACAGATGTAGAGAACAGATGTGTGGACACCAAGGGGGGGTGGGGGGTGGGATAGACTGAGACTGAGAGACATATACAATTGACACTTTGTAGAATACTTAACTAATGAGAACCTGCTGTACAGCAAGGGAACCCTACTTGATGCTCTCTGGTGGCCTAAATGAGAAGGAAATCCAAAAAAAGAACGGATATATATATCCCCTTCACTTTGCTGTATAGCAGAAACTAACACAACATGGTAAAGCAACTATACTCCAATAAAAAAAATAAAACATAATAAAGCACCACTATTACGCCTTTAATTCTCAGAACTGGACCCTGCTGGTAGGTAAAGGGACAACTGTAGGAGACACTTTGTCGGGAGGGAGGTGCAGGGGAGCACCCCACGCTCAATGTTTCCATAAGCCTGAGACTCTTCTATTCTTAAACAGGAAAGTCTATTAATGTCGAGAAGGAAGATGAGGGAAGACAAAGAGCTGACTGAGGGAGGGGATGGTTGGCAGAGGAGCTGAGGGTGACCGAGAGGAGGGGATAATGGGATGTCCCCATGTCCCCAAAGTTTCAAGGAGATGGGGGAACCTCATCTCCCCAGAGGAGATGAGCCAGAGGGAGCAGCCGGCATCAGGGACCTGAATGCAAGACCTTTGTGCCTGGAATTCAACAGGAACCCCCAAGGTGGGAGATTTCTGGTTCTTGAAACTGGATTCTGTAAAGGAGGAAAAGGTCTTTGCTATTTATAACCACAATAGCGCTCTAAGGAAGGGGCGGCTGGCCCACAAAGACCCTTTTGTTCTGCCAAGCGCCTCTATGAATGCAGACCCTGGCTTCTGGAAGGATAAAAGGGAGAGGGAGGAAGAGAAGAGGTGGAACCAGCAAAGGAGAAGGCACCCTAGTGTCCATTGCAGTACTGTTTACAATAGCCAGGACATGGAAGCAACCTAGATATCCATCGGTAGAGGAATGGATACAGATGATGTGGTTTATACATATGCAACAGAATACTACTTGGTCATGAAAACGAGCAAAATTGTGCCCTTGGTAGAAATGCAGATGGACCTAGAGACTGTCGTACAGAGTGAAGGAAGTCAGAAAGAGGAAACAAATACTGTGTATTTAATGCATATGTGCATAATCTAGAAAAAAAGGTACAGGTGAACCTATTTTCAAGTAGATATAGAGACACAGATGTAGAGAACAGATGTGTGGACACCAAGGGGGGGTGGGGGGTGGGATAGACTGAGACTGAGAGACATATACAATTGACACTTTGTAGAATACTTAACTAATGAGAACCTGCTGTACAGCAAGGGAACCCTACTTGATGCTCTCTGGTGGCCTAAATGAGAAGGAAATCCAAAAAAAGAACGGATATATATATCCCCTTCACTTTGCTGTATAGCAGAAACTAACACAACATGGTAAAGCAACTATACTCCAATAAAAAAAATAAAACATAATAAAGCACCACTATTACGCCTTTAATTCTCAGAACTGGACCCTGCTGGTAGGTAAAGGGACAACTGTAGGAGACACTTTGTCGGGAGGGAGGTGCAGGGGAGCACCCCACGCTCAATGTTTCCATAAGCCTGAGACTCTTCTATTCTTAAACAGGAAAGTCTATTAATGTCGAGAAGGAAGATGAGGGAAGACAAAGAGCTGACTGAGGGAGGGGATGGTTGGCAGAGGAGCTGAGGGTGACCGAGAGGAGGGGATAATGGGATGTCCCCATGTCCCCAAAGTTTCAAGGAGATGGGGGAACCTCATCTCCCCAGAGGAGATGAGCCAGAGGGAGCAGCCGGCATCAGGGACCTGAATGCAAGACCTTTGTGCCTGGAATTCAACAGGAACCCCCAAGGTGGGAGATTTCTGGTTCTTGAAACTGGATTCTGTAAAGGAGGAAAAGGTCTTTGCTATTTATAACCACAATAGCGCTCTAAGGAAGGGGCGGCTGGCCCACAAAGACCCTTTTGTTCTGCCAAGCGCCTCTATGAATGCAGACCCGCCTGAAGCTGCCTCTGGAAGGGGATAAAAGGGAGAGGGAGGAAGAGAAGAGGTGGAGAAGAACCAGCAAAGCCGCAGAAGGCCGAGGGCTCCGCGGGCGAAGGGCCACTGCGAAGCCCTCCGGAAGGTCGGCCAGAAGGACTTTGATAACACAAATGTCAAGTGTGCCGTTTCAAGCTGCTTGCACTCAGCCCCACCGCCCGGACATCCCCGCTGACCTACGGCTCGTCCAGAGAAGCTCTGGTAAAGCGACATCCCAGGTTCCTTCCCTGGAGAGGAAGGTGAAGCGTGTACGTGGGTCGTGGCCTGGGAGGAGACAGAGGCAAGCGCAGGCCAGAGACCAGATAACTCCGGAGATGTGGGCACTGGGGCTGGAGGGGACGGTGGGACGGAGGTCCCGGGGGTGCGCCAGGCGTCACAGGGAGCGCGAGCCTTCCGTGCAGCCTCTGGGGCGGGGCTGCCTGGAGCAGGGATGTGAGCTCGTATCTCCTGACCCCGCCCCCTCACCCCCCGGGCCAGGAGACGCCCGCTGGCCTCTGGGCTGGCTGCAGTGCCCTCTCGGGTTGGAGGACTGGGCAGGGTGACCCGGTCCATGTGGACCGCAAGGCCGGGTGCACATGTCCAAGGGAGTGTGCTCAGGGCCTCCCTAGGGAAGACTGGTGCCCAGAGCCCACACTCCGCTCTCACCACGTAGGGCCTCTGTGCACCCAGTTCCTTTCCCAGGGAAGCGCTGCCTGAAGAGCACACCAGCCTGGCCGCACCACAAGGACACCGGGCCGCGCCGTTGCTTCCGTCCGGGCCTGTGGGTGCTCCGCGGCGACGCACACACTACTCCCTAATTAGCACCCCCCAGAAACATCAGTTTCTCTTCTGGTGGATATTTGGAAATAGAAATCACGGAGGCACTGAACCGTCCCTCTGTGTGTGTGTGTGTGCGCGCGCGTGTGTTGGCGGGATGGGGGTGGGACAGCAGGCAGGCAGCCAAGAGGGACTGTATTTAAAATGGCACAGAATGACGGGCGTGGGGCAGGCTTTCAGCAAGTGGCGGCTGGCCCACAAAGACCCTTTTGTTCTGCCAAGCGCCTCTATGAATGCAGACCCGCCTGAAGCTGCCTCTGGAAGGGGATAAAAGGGAGAGGGAGGAAGAGAAGAGGTGGAGAAGAACCAGCAAAGCCGCAGAAGGCCGAGGGCTCCGCGGGCGAAGGGCCACTGCGAAGCCCTCCGGAAGGCGGCCAGAAGGACTTTGATAACACAAATGTCAAGTGTGCCGTTTCAAGCTGCTTGCACTCAGCCCCACCGCCCGGACATCCCCGCTGACCTACGGCTCGTCCAGAGAAGCTCTGGTAAAGCGACATCCCAGGTTCCTTCCCTGGAGAGGAAGGTGAAGCGTGTACGTGGGTCGTGGCCTGGGAGGAGACAGAGGCAAGCGCAGGCCAGAGACCAGATAACTCCGGAGATGTGGGCACTGGGGCTGGAGGGGACGGTGGGACGGAGGTCCCGGGGGTGCGCCAGGCGTCACAGGGAGCGCGAGCCTTCCGTGCAGCCTCTGGGGCGGGGCTGCCTGGAGCAGGGATGTGAGCTCGTATCTCCTGACCCCGCCCCCGCACCCCGGGCCAGGAGACGCCCGCTGGCCTCTGGGCTGGCTGCAGTGCCCTCTCGGGTTGGAGGACTGGGCAGGGTGACCCGGTCCATGTGGACCGCAAGGCCGGGTGCACATGTCCAAGGGAGTGTGCTCAGGGCCTCCCTAGGGAAGACTGGTGCCCAGAGCCCACACTCCGCTCTCACCACGTAGGGCCTCTGTGCACCCAGTTCCTTTCCCAGGGAAGCGCTGCCTGAAGAGCACACCAGCCTGGCCGCACCACAAGGACACCGGGCCGCGCCGTTGCTTCCGTCCGGGCCTGTGGGTGCTCCGCGGCGACGCACACACTACTCCCTAATTAGCACCCCCCAGAAACATCAGTTTCTCTTCTGGTGGATATTTGGAAATAGAAATCACGGAGGCACTGAACCGTCCCTCTGTGTGTGTGTGTGTGCGCGCGCGTGTGTTGGCGGGATGGGGGTGGGACAGCAGGCAGGCAGCCAAGAGGGACTGTATTTAAAATGGCACAGAATGACGGGCGTGGGGCAGGCTTTCAGCAAGTGGCGACTGGGGTGGTTAACTTGTCAGGAGCCACCGGGAAGGGAGATGGCAGGGGATAAACATCCATCTTGGAGGTGGTAGAGGGAAGGGGGCAGTGTGGGATTCGCTCAGTTGTGTCCGACTCTTTGTGACCCCATGAATTATAGCCTGCCAGATTCCTCCATCCATGGAATTCTCCAGGAAAGAATACTGGAATGGGTAACCATTTCCTTTTCCAATTGATACATACAATTATTTTTTATAATATGTTAACTATGTTCTAATTCTTTTCTTGTACTTATTTTCTTAGGCTCAAAAATCACTGTGGATGGCAACTGCAGCCATGAAATTAAAAGACGCTTGCCCTTTGGAAGAAAAGCTATGACAAACCTAGACAGCATATTAAAAAGCAGAGACATCACTTTGCCAACCAAAGACCATATAGTCAGAGCTATGGCTTTCCAAGTAGAAATATACAGATGTGAGAGCTGGACCATAAAGAAGGCTGAGCACCGAAGAACTGAGGCCTTTGAACTGTGGTGCTGAGGAAGACTCTTGAGAGCCCCTTGGACGGCAAGGAGATCAAACCAGTCAATCCTAAAGGAAATGCACCCTGAATATTCATTGGAAGGAAGGATGCTGAAACTGAAGTTCCAATATTTTGGCCACCTGATGTGAAGGGGTGACTCCCTGGAAAAGGCCCTGAGGTTGGGAAAGATAGAAGGCAGAAGTAGAAGGGGACGGCGGAGGACGAGGTGGTGACGGACAGGGAGGCCTGGCCTGTGCAGTCAGTGGGGCCGCCGAGACTCAGACACGACCTGAGTGCCTGAACTGAACTGAACACTCTAATATCTTTATAAATATATGAAAAGTTTTATGACTGTTAAAATAACGATAAAATTTAACAATGTACTCATATAATTTAGACAGGCAATTTCTGAGCCATTTGAGACAAAGTTGAAGCCAAGCCCTTTATCCCTAAATACGTCAGGTCTATTTCCTAAGAATAAGGCTCTCTGAGACCCACAGTGCCAGCATCAACAGCAGGAAATGCAGTATTAAAGTTAGTATGTATTCAAATGATATCAATTGTCCTAATAATCTTTTTAATTAATTCTATTTTATTTTGGCTACACGGGGTTTTCATTGTGGTGCAGGGGCTTCTTTAGGTGTGGCAGGCAGGCTTAGTTGCCCTCGGGTATGTGGGATCTTAGTTCCCTCCGTCAGGGACGGAACCCAGGTCTCCTGCATTTGGAAGGTGGGTTTTTAACCACTGGACCATGAAGGACGTCCCTGCGTTGTTCTCTTTAACCAAAGACCCAACACCACTGATTACCGAGGGAGCAATTATTCACAACTCCACTTACGAGTGTGTGGAACAATGACAAATACATTTCGGTCAGCAGGTTCACGTGTCCCTGTGGACATTAAAAAAAGCTATGTTCTAATTCTTTTCTTGTACTTATTTTCTTAGGCAAAAATCACTGTATGAAATAAAAACAAAAATGTGACAGATTGAAACATCACTTTGCCAACCAAAGACCATATAGACAGAGCTATGGCTTTCCAAGTAGAAATATACAGATGTGAGAGCTGGACCATAAAGAAGGCTGAGCACCGAAGAACTGAGGCCTTTGAACTGTGGTGCTGAGGAAGACTCTTGAGAGCCCCTTGGACGGCAAGGAGATCAAACCAGTCAATCCTAAAGGAAATGCACCCTGAATATTCATTGGAAGGAAGGATGCTGAAACTGAAGTTCCAATATTTTGGCCACCTGATGTGAAGGGGTGACTCCCTGGAAAAGGCCCTGAGGTTGGGAAAGATAGAAGGCAGAAGTAGAAGGGGACGGCGGAGGACGAGGTGGTGACGGACAGGGAGGCCTGGCCTGTGCAGTCAGTGGGGCCGCCGAGACTCAGACACGACCTGAGTGCCTGAACTGAACTGAACACTCTAATATCTTTATAAATATATGAAAAGTTTTGTGACTGTTAAAATAACGATAAAATTTAACAATGTACTCATATAATTTAGACAGGCAATTTCTGAGCCATTTGAGACAAAGTTGAAGCCAAGCCCTTTATCCCTAAATACGTCAGGTCTATTTCCTAAGAATAAGGCTCTCTGAGACCCACAGTGCCAGCATCAACAGCAGGAAATGCAGTATTAAAGTTAGTATGTATTCAAATGATATCAATTGTCCTAATAATCTTTTTAATTAATTCTATTTTATTTTGGCTACACGGGGTTTTCATTGTGGTGCAGGGGCTTCTTTAGGTGTGGCAGGCAGGCTTAGTTGCCCTCGGGTATGTGGGATCTTAGTTCCCTCCGTCAGGGACGGAACCCAGGTCTCCTGCATTTGGAAGGTGGGTTTTTAACCACTGGACCATGAAGGACGTCCCTGCGTTGTTCTCTTTAACCAAAGACCCAACACCACTGATTACCGAGGGAGCAATTATTCACAACTCCACTTACGAGTGTGTGGAACAATGACAAATACAGGTGTGTGTTCGGTCAGCAGTCGTGTCCGACTGTGTCCCTGTGGACGGTAGCCGCCGGCTCCTCTGTCCTGGGACTCTCCAGGCAAGAACACGGGAGGATCGCCCTCCTCCCGGGATCTTCCTGATCCAGGGATGGACCCCCTTCTCTTATGTCTCCTGTGATCACTGGCTGGTTCTTTACTACTAGCACCACCTGGGAAGCCCCTGTACAATACTGATATACTCCACTTACAATAAATGGAGTATATCTTTATTTATAATAAAGGAAAGCTATTTGACAATTTTTTAAAAAATCATGAAGAAGAAAAAGACAAGAAAGCATTCAAAACAATTTACAAAAAAATGTACAAATTGTTCGTCCAATAATAACAAGAACTGTGTGTTATAACAAAAGATCCAAGTGCCACTAAAACCTAGAAAAGTGAAAAAAAAAAGAAAAAAAAATTGGAAAGTATGTGGTTAGCAAACTAAAGAAAAGATGTTAGATAGCATCTGCATTGCTCATGGTAGAATATATTTGCGTAAATGTTACAACTTGGCAAAATAATAGGAGTTATAATAAGTAAATATGACGTCACAATGGAAAACAATGACCTATTAGAATGATTCTGTGCAGGAATATTTAAAACACACCAAACATTTGTCATTAATTGTTAAGTGAAAAAGCAGTTTAGAAAAATGTCCAGTGTAACCCAATGTCCTTAATATCTGACCATCACTCGGTGATGAATGTTTACATCACTAATAGCGAGATACGCCTACTTCATATGCATCCTGATAGGACATACTGAAAGACACACTACCTCTGGGGTATTTGTACCAAAAAATGTATAACCTGAATGGCTTGTACATAAGGAACCATCAGGTTATCCCTGATTGAGGGACTTCCTATAAATTAACTGGCCTGTATTTAAGATAGCAAGGTCATGGAAGGTAAAGACTGAAAGAGATTAAGGGAGACTAAAGAAACATGAAAACTATATGAACTGTTACATTCTCGGTTGGTCTGCCTCCCATTGCAGGGGACTTGGGTTCGATCCCTGGTCTGGTTGGAGTGGGCAGCAAAAGATCCTGCATGCACCAACTAGGACCCGATGCAGCCAAAAACCCAAAGTGGAACACAGCCTAGAAGCAGTGTAGTTAGGTGGTGAAGTGCACAGGCTTTGGGGTCAGGCTGACCTGGTGCCGAGTCCTGGCTCTGCTGGCTGATCTGGGTAGGTCAGTCACGCTGGGTCTGCATTTTCTCAAGGGCAAACTAGGAGATAATAATAGGGTCTAGGTGAAGGTTAAATGAGTGATTGTGTGTTAAATGCCTGCTACTGGGCACTACAGTAAGTGTGGGTTGTAACGATTGTTGTCGTAACCCAGTCTACTGAGGACTGCATCCGAAGAGACTCTGATTCACCAGGAAATGTGTAAAGATCGGGAGAGCAGAGTCCAAAAGGGAGCTGCAAAGCATGAGAAGTGAGGGTTTCAGAGCGTGCGTGGCAGGGAGGGTGTCCTGGGCTTGGGACGCAACAGCCAGCAGTGAACTGCCGCCCTGGCGCCTTCCAGGGTCAGTTAAGGCGTCTGAGTGGTTAGAAAAAGTGCTGAGGTGCTCAGTCGCTCAGTCCTGTCTGACGCTTGGGGACCCCGCGGGCTGTAGCCCACCAGGCTCCTCTGTCCAGGGGGCTCTCCAGGGAAGAATCCTGGAGTGGGCTGCCTTGTGCTCTTCCAGGGGTCTTCCTGACCCAGGGACTGAAATGTGCCTGCTACATTGCAGGTAGATTCTTTTTTTTTTTACCATCTGAGCCACCAGGGAGGCCCTGGGGGGTAGGGGGGTTTCACTGGTTTTCTTTAAAGTATTTTTAAACTTTTTGTTGGAGTAGAAGCCAATTAATAGCCAATTAATAATGCTGTGACAGTTTCAGGTGCATAGCAAAGGGACTCAGCCATACACATACATGTGTCCATTCTCCCCTAAACTCACCTCCCATCCCAGCTGCCACATAGCCCGGAGCAGTTCCTGGTGCTGTGCAGTAGGTCCCTGTTAGTGGTCCATTTTCAATACAGCCGGGTGTACGTGTCCATCCTCCCTAACTATAAGGGATTGTAATTTTGATGGGTTTACTTTTCTATGCTGAACAGGCATCTGGTCCCTTGGTGACATTCGGCAGCTGTTTAAGGTCCCCAGAGGTGCGTCTGCAGACTGCTAGCTTGGAAGTTTGACCTCAGTAGCACTTTGTTGTTTTTGTTTAGTCGTTAAGTCCTGCTGGGCTCCTTTTGACTGCCATGGACTGCAGCATGCCACGCTCCCCTGTCCTCTACCATCTCCCAGAGCTTGCTCAGATTCATGTCCACTGAGTCAGTGATGCCATCCAACCATCTCGTCCTCTGTTGCCCCCTTCTTCTCCTGCCCTCAATCTTTCCAAGCATCAGGGTCTTTTCCAATGAGTCGGCTCTTTGCATTAAGTGACCAAAGGATTAGAGCTTCAGCTTCATCATTCATCATCAGCTTCCATCATTCACTGGAAGGACTGTTCCAATGAATATTCAGGGTGGATTTCCTAGGACTGACCGGTTTGATCTCATTGCAGGCCAAGGAACTCTCGAGAGCCTTCTCCAGCACCACAGTTCAAGGCATCAGTTCTTTGGTGCTCAGCCTTCTTTATGGTCCAGCTCTCACATCTTGTACGTGACTACTGGGAAAACCATAGCTTTCACTATATGGACCTTTGTTGGCAAAGTGACACCCTTAGTGATGTTCTTAATACGTAGGAACTCTTAACTAAGTGAAGAATGAACCGGAAAACACAGAGCCAGGGTCTGGCAACACACTAGGCACTCATCTAAGGCCATCTGCTTCCCTTTCCCCAGGTCCCTCTCTCCCCATTCTTCATGGACACAGCAGACGATGGGAAAACCATGAACTTGCAACCCAGTCCCAGCCTGGTCCTGCTCATTACCTGCTTTACGATGCTGTGCAGGTCAGGTACCGTCCCCTCTGAACTTCTCTTTGCTCCTCTATAAATCACGGTTTGGGGACAACTTGCTTTCAAAGGGCCCTTTAACTCTTAATATTCTGTGATCGTGTCACATAAGATTGACATAACTGCTTTTCCCTGGAAGCTCACACCCTGTTAGTGGTCCATTTTCAATACAGCCGGGTGTACGTGTCCATCCTCCCTAACTATAAGGGATTGTAATTTTGATGGGTTTACTTTTCTATGCTGAACAGGCATCTGGTCCCTTGGTGACATTCGGCAGCTGTTTAAGGTCCCCAGAGGTGCGTCTGCAGACTGCTAGCTTGGAAGTTTGACCTCAGTAGCACTTTGTTGTTTTTGTTTAGTCGTTAAGTCCTGCTGGGCTCCTTTTGACTGCCATGGACTGCAGCATGCCACGCTCCCCTGTCCTCTACCATCTCCCAGAGCTTGCTCAGATTCATGTCCACTGAGTCAGTGATGCCATCCAACCATCTCGTCCTCTGTTGCCCCCTTCTTCTCCTGCCCTCAATCTTTCCAAGCATCAGGGTCTTTTCCAATGAGTCGGCTCTTTGCATTAAGTGACCAAAGGATTAGAGCTTCAGCTTCATCATTCATCATCAGCTTCCATCATTCACTGGAAGGACTGTTCCAATGAATATTCAGGGTGGATTTCCTAGGACTGACCGGTTTGATCTCATTGCAGGCCAAGGAACTCTCGAGAGCCTTCTCCAGCACCACAGTTCAAGGCATCAGTTCTTTGGTGCTCAGCCTTCTTTATGGTCCAGCTCTCACATCTTGTACGTGACTACTGGGAAAACCATAGCTTTCACTATATGGACCTTTGTTGGCAAAGTGACACCCTTAGTGATGTTCTTAATACGTAGGAACTCTTAACTAAGTGAAGAATAAACCCGGGAAAACACAGAGCCAGGGTCTGGCAACACACTAGGCACTCATCTAAGGCCATCTGCTTCCCTTTCCCCAGGTCCCTCTCTCCCCATTCTTCATGGACACAGCAGACGATGGGAAAACCATGAACTTGCAACCCAGTCCCAGCCTGGTCCTGCTCATTACCTGCTTTACGATGCTGTGCAGGTCAGGTACCGTCCCCTCTGAACTTCTCTTTGCTCCTCTATAAATCACGGTTTGGGGACAACTTGCTTTCAAAGGGCCCTTTTAACTCTTAATATTCTGTGATCGTGTCACATAAGATTGACATAACTGCTTTTCCCTGGAAGCTCACACCCTTGAGATATTTACACATACAGGAACCAAAGCATAAGGCAAAGGGTGCAAATTGCCCAGAGAAGGAATGCTCGAGGGTGTTCAAAAGGCCCTCCACATGCTTAGCCTCTTATCATCTGGCCTGCTCACCAGGGGCTAAGTGTCCCTGTAGAAGCTCAAAGCCAGGCTTCCTGCGGGGCGCCGCTCACTCAGTACTTGTTAGACCCCAGTTATGCAGTGGTTGGTAGGGAGGGCAGGATTCTTTCCAGCCTCAGGATGGAAATTTCAAGAAAATCCTGTGAGACCTTCACAGATAGCTACACCCTCACCACCGCAAATGGTAGCCTCACAAAGACAAATATGTAACATTTCAGAACTTGGGAGCGACCCACGCTTTGAGAAAGGGAGCAATCTGGCTGAGGCACAGCCATCCTGCGGCCCAGCGGAGGGGGAGAAAAACACAAAATTTCTGATTACCCGGCCACAATCCTGTATTTCGATGTCAAGGGGAGGAAATAACAGAGTTCTCCTGTAGTCCCAGGCCAGGAGAAAAGCGTTCAGCCGGGACGACTGCTGAGCACACGGCTGGCCCTCAGCCCAGGTGCCCCAGTCGACACTCCTCAGAGGAGCCCCCAGTTTCTCAGAAACTGATGGTGGCCCCCCTTCGTCCTCTGCCCGTCCTGCAGGGGCATCGGCGGCCACTTCCTCCTCAAGACCTCTTCACGCTCTTCCATGTCTTTTCTCAGACACGCGTGTTGGGGTGGGAAGAGCTGGGGTCAGGGAGATCAAGTGACCACCCTGGCTGCAGAGGAAGGAGCTAAATCCCAGCCCATCCGCGTGCGGCGTTTCTGACCTGGGCTCCCTCGCCTCCCTCGCTCTGCTCTCTCTGAAGCTCTGACGCAGCCTTAGCTCTTCTGAATGTCACCTGTGGCCACGAGGTCCGTGAAGGTCTCCTCTCTTACTGGACTGCGACGGTAGCAGACTCGAGCTTCCGTTCCAGGATTTTTAGAGCACGACGCATACCCCATCTCAAGAGTCTGTCAGAAGCATCAGCACAGAGAGTCTGGCGTGAAAGGATGCTGCTGTTGCTGTTTAGTCGCCAAGTCGTGTCTGACTCTTTGCGACCCCATGGAATGCGGCCCGCCAGGCTCCTCTGTCCATGGGCTCCTCCAGGCAAGAAGACTGGAGTGGGTTGCCATGCCCGCCCAGGGGATTTTCCTGACCCACGGTCGAGCCCGAGTCTCCTATGCCCCTGTACTGGCAGGTGGGTTCTTTACCACTGAGCCACAGGCAAACCCAACATGAAAGGATGCTACTTTCCTAAGAATGCTCGAGAAACTCTCAGCTGTGCCTCCGTTTACTTCAGCCCCTGCTGAGCTGCGGGTGCCCGAGGCTTAAGAGGCGCCTGCTGCCCAGGAGAGACAGGCTTTGTGGTGCTCCGTGTCTCGCAGCAATGTCTGCAGCCCTGACTCGGCTCACAGAAACAGAGGCACCCTGCTCCCAGCCTGTCTGGGGTTTACAAGTCACTCATTCAGAACAGCACATGTTTCTGATTACCCGGCCACAATCCTGTATTTCGATGTCAAGGGGAGGAAATAACAGAGTTCTCCTGTAGTCCCAGGCCAGGAGAAAAGCGTTCAGCCGGGACGACTGCTGAGCACACGGCTGGCCCTCAGCCCAGGTGCCCCAGTCGACACTCCTCAGAGGAGCCCCCAGTTTCTCAGAAACTGATGGTGGCCCCCCTTCGTCCTCTGCCCGTCCTGCAGGGGCATCGGCGGCCACTTCCTCCTCAAGACCTCTTCACGCTCTTCCATGTCTTTTCTCAGACACGCGTGTTGGGGTGGGAAGAGCTGGGGTCAGGGAGATCAAGTGACCACCCTGGCTGCAGAGGAAGGAGCTAAATCCCAGCCCATCCGCGTGCGGCGTTTCTGACCTGGGCTCCCTCGCCTCCCTCGCTCTGCTCTCTCTGAAGCTCTGACGCAGCCTTAGCTCTTCTGAATGTCACCTGTGGCCACGAGGTCCGTGAAGGTCTCCTCTCTTACTGGACTGCGACGGTAGCAGACTCGAGCTTCCGTTCCAGGATTTTTAGAGCACGACGCATACCCCATCTCAAGAGTCTGTCAGAAGCATCAGCACAGAGAGTCTGGCGTGAAAGGATGCTGCTGTTGCTGTTTAGTCGCCAAGTCGTGTCTGACTCTTTGCGACCCCATGGAATGCGGCCCGCCAGGCTCCTCTGTCCATGGGCTCCTCCAGGCAAGAAGACTGGAGTGGGTTGCCATGCCCGCCCCAGGGGGATTTTCCTGACCCACGGGTCGAGCCCGAGTCTCCTATGCCCCCTGTACTGGCAGGTGGGTTCTTTACCACTGAGCCACAGGCAAACCCAACATGAAAGGATGCTACTTTCCTAAGAATGCTCGAGAAACTCTCAGCTGTGCCTCCGTTTACTTCAGCCCCTGCTGAGCTGCGGGTGCCCGAGGCTTAAGAGGACGCCCCTGCTGCCCAGGAGAGACAGGCTTTGTGGTGCTCCGTGTCTCGCAGCAATGTCTGCAGCCCTGACTCGGCTCACAGAAACAGAGGCACCCTGCTCCCAGCCTGTCTGGGGTTTACAAGTCACTCATTCTATGTTACTTGATATTTTATAAAGATGTGGGCAGGATTAAGGGAAATTAACGCAGGTGTTGAGGCACCCCCAAGAGCGGCCACTGCTGGAAGCCACGACCACTGCCAAGGACAAGGTGGTGAACCTGGTCCTGGAATCCCGCAGGGCCACCTCATAGAAGCCTCAGGCTTGGGAAGAGGAACACAGAGAACGCCACCTGGCAGGGAGGGCGTCAGGGAATAAGCACCCCAGCCTTTCTCTCTAGCGCCCTCTGCTGTCCGGCTAGTGCCTCCCACCGGAGTGCCGTGTTGCTCAGTCGTGAATACTGGGGTGGGTAGCCGTTCCCTTCTAAAGGGAACCCGGGTCTGCTGCACTGCAGGCAGATTCATTACCGTCTGAGCCACCAGGGAAGCCCGCTGGCTGAACCCAGTAAGAAAACAAAGCAAGGGAACATGCTGATGCAGCCGATAGAGGTGAGCCTCTGGGGGTTCAGAGCAGGTGCTGGAGGTCGGAGAGTGGACCTGGATGGGGGATACAGGGGGCAAAAGGAGGGTCTCCGGCACACAACCTCTCTCCCTTCTGTGAAATTCCAGAGCATAGCATCCAGGTCAGGATCATTCCCAGGACCCATGACAAACCCAGGCTTTACATGATAGAGTAAGTTATTAATACATATTTGGTGAGTGACTCTTTCATCATTAGCTGGTCAGTACGTCTGGTGATTAATTTTCAGACATCTTATGGAATTTGGTCACTCACAGAAGTTTCTCAGAATATTGTAAGAATGGTCATAACTCCAAGAGAAACCTGCCAGCTGAGGCCCCCATGACATGGCTGGGAAAACCAGCTCATTGTATTTCCCAGCCCTGTCCACCGACTTCTCACTTGTCTATCACTTTATCTTTCAAACTAAAGAATATACAAGAGTGATGTATCGGACTTGTGGATGAATGGTTTCTCAGATTTCAAGCCATCAGAGAACAGAAAGGAATGGAATCAGCAACAGGAAAACTAGTCTTTTAAAAGTGAAATATAACTGAACTAAAATTAAAGGGAGAAAACTGTCTGCAAAACATATTTGCATTAGAAGTGATAATGAGTCTAAATGGATTGTTACTGTTCAGTCACTCAGTTGTATCCGAGCAGCACGCCAGGCTTCCCTGTCCTTCACCATCTCCTGGAGCTTGTTCAGACTCATGTCCATTGAGTCAGTGATGCCATCCAACCCTCTCATCCTCTGTCACCCCCTTCTCTTCTTGCCCTCAGTCTTTCCCAGCATCAGGGTCTTTTCCATTGAGTCAGCTCTTCACATCAGGTGGGCAAAGTACTAGAGCGTTAGCTTCAGGATCAGTCCTTCCAATGAATATTCAGGGTTGATTTCCTTTAGAATTGCCTGGTTTGATCTCCCTGCTGTCCAAGGGACACTCGAGTTTTCTCCAGCACCACAGTTCGAAAGCATCAGTTTTTTGGCGGTCAGCCTTCTTTATGTTGAAACTGAAGTACTGAGAAGTAAATTTTCCTGGTTCTCATAGCTGGTAAAAGGCAGAGTTGAAATTTAAATCCAGATTTGCTTAATTAAATCCAGTTCTCACTAGAAAGTAGATAGCTAAACACTGAAACTAATCACTGTACAGATTGAATTCAGTGATGGTCTGAGTGCCATTTACACCTACTAAATTAGTTAACGCTTTTTAAAAACTATTATTCAGTTCCACTGCTGGCCAGGCACTGGTGGAAGTCGTGCCCACGGCGCTGGTGACAGGATGGATGCACGTCCGCTTGGGAGGCAGCACAGCAGAGCCCGTCAAAAACGGAAGCCACACTCGCAGCGTTCCTTCTGTGCTCAGAAGGCTGGTCTGCTGAGCTGTCGGAACAGGATTCTGCATAAGGGGCCAGAATGTGCGGTCTGAGTCTTGGCTTGGCTCTCTCGGGCAGGAGCGATCCACTGTGCTCTTATCTCTGTGACGGAGCCTCGCCTAGGAGCAGCTTCCTCCGAAGGCTCAGGGTAGGGTGGCGTGCAGCATTGGTCAGCCGAGTGGACGACGGACAGGATAGGGTCCTGCTGAAGCCTTGGGAAGGGGTGACCCAGGCACTAGGATCCAGACAGATGGGCACAGCTGTGTTCAGAGGGGTATCCTTCCCAGAAGACTCTTCGTTTGCTCCCAAGCCAGACTCTCACTGACCTGGCCACGGCTGGCCCTACAGGTGGCCCATGTTGACGTCCAGATGTCGAGCAGGTGGAGCCAGGAGGTTCCAGCTAGAGCCTGACATTCCTTCCTGAGCTGGGAGAGAGTATCTCTGCTGCCCCTGCTGGGAACTCTGAGAACTGCAGGGGGCTTTCTCACATCCGCATCCTGGTTTCTTCTGCAAACGAGCAGAAATTGTCCTTCCTTCTGTCACTTCTGCCAATATATTTTGCACTTTCCTGGTGGCTCAGCGGTAAAGAATCTACCAGCCAAGGCAGGAGGCTCAAGTTTGATGCCTGGCTCATGAAGATCCCCTGAGAAGGGGATGGCAGCCCACTCCAGTCTTCTTGCCTAGAGAATCCCATGGGCAGAGGAGCCTGGCGGGCCACAGTCCGCGGGGTCACACAGAGTCGGACACAGTCCGCGAGTGAACAACACCCCTCTGTATTTGGGCGGGAGCAGCAGACCAAGCTCCCCAGCTCGGCCACTCCCGCACCGAGTCTCACTTCCCTGCCCCGTCAGCACCGCTTCCTGCCGCACAGGCCCCTCCTGAGACAGCATGCACAGCGTTTCCTGAGCCTGGCACCTCACGGGGAGCCCATCAGTATTCATCTTCTCTTTTTCCTTATTTCTACCCCTCCAACAGATGACAGGTGAAGACACCTCGGCGTGCTCTTCATTTCGTACAGTAAGGCCCGTCTAGCGCGGGTCTCTCCCTTCCCTCACGGTTTTCTTACAGGGCCAAAGGGCTGGACCACCAGAGTCCCGCCTGGTTCGCCCCCCAGGGGAAGGCGGAGCGGCACACCAGGGCTCCACCAGGGGGCAGCAGAGAGCCCCACGAGGCCCCCAGGGGTCCTGGAGACAGACCTCTAGGCTCTGTCATTAGAGGCTAAAGATTTAGGGGTTATGAGCTGTGTCACCAAACTGAAGAGTCTGAAGACGGAGACCTAGGTGAGATGAGCCCAGCATGGCTCTTAGGTAAAAGAGGAAGTTCTAGAAATTTCCCTCTATATATTTATAAAACGAACATACATTACACATATATTTATATTATATACATTATATCGCATCATACATGTTTTAAATGTATATTTTATGAATACATTTATAGTATAAATTTTTGAGTTTATATTACATGCATTATTTAATATATATATTTATACTTTAAATATATTTATATTTAGGTTTTCTATACATTTAGCCTAAATATAGAGAGAAGTTTAAGATCCCCCAGTAATATCCTTATTGCACATTTGATTAATAGCAGCTATTATTATTATTATTACTCCCCTGAGAGGGCTTCACTGGACCCTATTTAGGCTGCAGCATGTGGATCTTAGTTCCCCCACCAGGGATCTAGCCGGTGCCTCCTGAATTGGGGGTGCAGAGTCATAACTACTGAACCCCCAGGGAAGCCCCACCCATATATAGTTTATCTGTGGCCACGTCTAATGTCAGACCCAGTAAACTCAGGTCACAGAGGTTCTTCTAGAACACTGAGAAGATACCAGCAGTCACAGGCTTTAGGACCTGGGGAGGGCGGAGGTACTGTGCAGGAGGGAGACACGGAAAGCCTGCTCTTTGCTCTCAATGGGCCACGGAAAGAAGAGAGACAGAGGAGGAGACGCAGTGGGTCAGACACGTGTGTCGTGGGTCCCCCTGCAGCTCAGCACCCGGGGCTTGGTGGGGCTGGCTGTTGAGATGAGGGAAAAGCCGAAGTGGAGGGCAGGGCTTGTGCTCTGCAGGTGCCTGGCGTGGAGCAGGCACATGGCGTACACACGGATACCTGGAGGCGTGCGGTGCAGGGGAGGCCTGAGTTAGAGCCCATCTGTCCTCCCTGAGCCCTAGAGGGCTGATGGGAGATAGCCGTGGGTAGAGACCCAGGGACCTGCTGTGGTAAGGGGACGGGTGACCCTGCTGTAAGAGTCCACAGTTTAGTAGGGCTCAGGTGGAGGTGGCCTCTGAGAAGCAGCCAGCTCTGCGGTTCCATGAATAGATGGTCAGGGAGGAAAACAAGACGTCAACTCAGACAAGAACACAGGCTTCAAGTTCATGTCCATACCCAGGGAGAAGGAGCCCATGGCGGGGGCGGGGGGCAGGCACCTCTGCCTCTGTGCCAGTCTTCCAGCTGTCCACCCCGCCCCCGCCCCTCCACAGCAGCCGCCCGGGTGCACTCAGGTTTCAGGGCTCACAGGCTCACTCCAGCCACAGGGCCTTTGCACGTCCCCTCTCTCCTCCTCTGAACTAGCCTCCTGGCTCAGTCATCTCCTCCGCGCTTTCTTTTATGACAACACTTGTCACTTTATTGACTTGTCATTTTGCCTCTTTTTAAAAATTGTATGTTTATTTGGAGCATAGTTGCTTTACAAATGCTGTGCTCGATTCTGCTGTACAACAGAGTGAATCAGCTGTAAGTATACGTATGTCCCCACCCTCTTGGGCCTGCCTCTCTCTCTCCACCTCCTCCCACCCCTCGTCCTCACGGAGTCCCAGGCGGGGCCTCCTGCGCTGGACACCAGCTTCCCACTAGCTGTCTGTTTTCCACATGGCAGTGGATGTGCTTCAGTGCCGGTCTCTATTTGCCCCACCTTCTGTTCACAAGCCTGTTCTCTACATCAGCATCTCTACTCCTGCCCTGCCAGGAACTTCCTCAGTACCATCCTTCTAGATTGCGTATGTATATGTACTAACACACAATACATGCTGTTGTCTTTCTGACTGACTTCACTCTGTATTCAGTCCTAGGTTCATCCACCTCAGTTCTGCCCGTCTTTGACTGACACCCACCTCCCCTGCCAGAGGATAAAGTCCATGGGCACAGGGGACCATGTGTATTTTCACTCACCATTGTGGGCCTCGCACCCCACACAGGCACTGGCAAGTGACAGACCCTCAGCCAGCGTTTGCTGACTGACCAGACGCACAGCAGAATGAGGGAACACGTGGCAACAACTTCGTCTTCATTTTCGGAAGAAGTAACAGAGCTCAGCAGGGAGCTCAGCAGCAGCATCTTCCCGCCCCCCCGGGCCAGAAGATGCAGGCCTGTCCCACATGACACCTGTCCTTCCTTCTCCCCCAGGTCAGAGCAGCATGTTCCTCTTCAGATGAAGAGCCTGAGCACTGGAAGGGCCTTTTGAAGACAATAATGACTACCCACTTCTGTATTCCTGCCTGGAGAATCCCGTGGACGGAGGAGCCTGGCAGGCTAAGGCCATGGGGTTGAAAAGAGAGGGACACGACCGAGCAACTGACACTTTGGCCTCGGCTCTGCATGTACTTCTCGTGATGAAAATTTTCAGCAGACAAGAAAAGTGAGGAGGGCTATATAATATCCACTGGAGAAAAAATGGTTTAAAGTAAATTACGGGGGCTTCCCTGGTGGTCCAGTGGTTAAGACTCCATGTTTCCAATGCAATGGGCATGAGTTCAATCCCTAGCGCCGGAACTAAGATCCCATGTACTTCAAGGTCCAGCTCCCCAAACAAATTTATGGCAGGACAACAGGACTAAAATGATACTTAAACAAAAATTAAGTGAATTACAGATATCAGGACAATTTGCTGTCGAGACTTCAATTTTCATCTTTGTTCTATGTGTCTTCATTCCCTTGTTGGCAGTTGTGTAATAGTTTATGATGTTTCTCTTCTTTGTGACTTGTACCTTTTATCATTACAAATACTTATCTTGTTGAAACAAATAAATCACTGTTTCATTTACAAATAAATAAGTAAATAAATTTTTAAAAAGAAAAATAAGGACACTTCCCTAAATATGGTTATGGAACCTACCAGAATGATCTGGAATTTCTTATCATCTCATACTCGGGCCATGGTCAGATTTCCCCACTGGGCTCCAAAATGTCTTCTTCACTTGGTTTTCTAGACTCCAGAGCCACACGAAGTCTTTGCACAGAGCAGCATGTTTTGAAAACTATCTCAGATGTCTTAATTCAGACCATATGTTGACCGACGTGGAACACAGAACCACAGGTCTTGTGTTGACACGCCAGCATCCTCGGTTCTTCTTCCTTCTCGTCCCTTCCTGAATGGCCTGCAAGTGCAGGGAGGCTTCGCCACGGAGCTCAGATCCCTCGGGACAGAGGGCCCGCGGGCATGTTCCAGGGCCCCACAGCACCCCCGCCTGGCCCCCCACCCCGAGGAGAGGCAGCATGCAAGCCACACTTGACAGGAGCAGAGATGAGCCAGACGGAAAGTATTTTCTTCTTCTGAACTTGCCAAACCCTCCGGAAATCTTACCACCCCTTCTGAAGGAAGGTGCTGCCCCAGGCAGGTCCTGGGGACAGTGGTGAGGTCAGCTTCTGCCAAAGCATCCCTTAAAACCCCCCCTTCCCCCGAAGGAAGGTGCTGCCCCAGGCAGGTCTGGGGACAGTGGTGGTGTTTCGCAGAAAAAAGTGGACTAAAAGGAAAATGGTTTAAAGTAAATTACGGGGGCTTCCCTGGTGGTCCAGTGGTTAAGACTCCATGTTTCCAATGCAATGGGCATGAGTTCAATCCCTAGCGCCGGAACTAAGATCCCATGTACTTCAAGGTCCAGCTCCCCAAACAAATTTATGGCAGGACAACAGGACTAAAATGATACTTAAACAAAAATTAAGTGAATTACAGATATCAGGACAATTTGCTGTCGAGACTTCAATTTTCATCTTTGTTCTATGTGTCTTCATTCCCTTGTTGGCAGTTGTGTAATAGTTTATGATGTTTCTCTTCTTTGTGACTTGTACCTTTTATCATTACAAATACTTATCTTGTTGAAACAAATAAATCACTGTTTCATTTACAAATAAATAAGTAAATATTTTTTAAAAAAGAAAAATAAGGACATTTCCCCTAAATATGGTTATGGAACCTACCAGAATGATCTGGAATTTCTTATCATCTCATACTCGGGCCATGGTCAGATTTCCCCACTGGGCTCCAAAATGTCTTCTTCACTTGGTTTTCTAGACTCCAGAGCCACACGAAGTCTTTGCACAGAGCAGCATGTTTTGAAAACTATCTCAGATGTCTTAATTCAGACCATATGTTGACCGACGTGGAACACAGAACCACAGGTCTTGTGTTGACACGCCAGCATCCTCGGTTCTTCTTCCTTCTCGTCCCTTCCTGAATGGCCTGCAAGTGCAGGGAGGCTTCGCCACGGAGCTCAGATCCCTCGGGACAGAGGGCCCGCGGGCATGTTCCAGGGCCCCACAGCACCCCCGCCTGGCCCCCCACCCCGAGGAGAGGCAGCATGCAAGCCACACTTGACAGGAGCAGAGATGAGCCAGACGGAAAGTATTTTCTTCTTCTGAACTTGCCAAACCCTCCCGGGAAATCTTACCACCCCCTTCTGAAGGAAGGTGCTGCCCCCAGGCAGGTCCTGGGGGACAGTGGTGAGGTCAGCTTCTGCCAAAGCATCCACTTAAGGGACAAGGCACTTCCTCTGGCTCCCGGCCCCAGTGCAGTCAGCCTGAGGTCGGCCGGAGAGGCTGCAGATGGGCGTGTGTCACCAAAATGCCTGGGAGGCCAGCTGGGGGGGTGGACACAGGACTTGGCTGTGCCGGTGAGAATTTTTTTTTTTCATCTTGATGGGAATGTTGTGGTTTTCACATTGCCTCGGGATAAAATAAGGCCTGGGTTCACAGCCCCCAAGTACACGTGGCTGCTGCCCTGTCTCGCAGATGACTCTCTTAGGGCCTCCAACTTAGACTCTGTGCCTCGGGGGCTTTGGGGGTGTGCCTTCCCCGCCCACTACACTTGGCTTCCTAGCCTCTACATGAGGGAATATGCATGCTTAGTTGCTTCAGCCGTGTCCCACTCTTTGAGACCCCCTAGACTGCAGCCCACCAGACTCCTGTCTATGGGATTCTCCAGGCAAGAAGACTGGAGTGGATTTCCATGCCCTCCTCCAGGGGATCTTCCCGACCCAGGGATTGAACCTGAGTCTCTTATCTCTTCTGCACTGGCAGGCAGGTTCTTTACCACTAGCGCCACCTGAGAAGCCCCAAACGCCTATACTCCAGAAGTTAAAAAGCAGCAACAACAAAGGATGGAGAGACGTCCTGCTCACCATCCCCTCCCGCCCCAGGTGGTGCAGACGCTTCTCTGTGGTGGGGCCTGTCCTGGGAGCTAGAGGGTGTTTAGCAGCGGCCCAGCCTCTACCCTGTCCTTCACTGTCTCCCGGAGTTTGCTCAGACTCACATCCACTGAGTCGGTGATGCCATCCAACCGTCTCATCCTCTGTCATCCCCTTTTCCTCCTGCCCAGCATCAGGGTCTTCCCCAATGAGTTGGCTCTGCACATCAGGTGGCCAAAGGATTACCGCTTCAGTTTCAGCATCCGTCCTTCCAATGAATATTCAGGTTGATTTCCTTGAGGATTGATTGGTTTCATCTCCTTGCTGTCCAAGGGACGCTCAGGAGGCTTCTCCAGCACCACGGCTCAGAGGCATCAGTTCTTCAGTGCTCAGCCTTCTTTAGGGTCCAGCTCTCACATCCATATGGGACTAGTGGAAAACCCATAGCTTACACTATATGGTGCTGCGTCAGCAAAGTAATGTCTCCGCTCTTTGGTAGCCTTCCTTCCAAGGAGCAAGTGTCTTAAATTCACAGCCTAGATGTGCTCCAAGGTCACTTTCTCAAGAGCAGATTTTCTTGTCCCCCCAGGAAGTCAGGGTGCTTTGGTCTACATTCCTTCCTTCCACGGCACACCCTAGGTAACTGGAATGTCATCTCCTGCCCAGCTAGAGCCATCGGGATCTCCCGAGTGCCTGGCTCAGCCTTTGGCAGGTGGCTTGGATCTACGTTTAATTGAAGTGCCTTCCCGCCCACTACACTTGGCTTCCTAGCCTCTACATGAGGGAATATGCATGCTTAGTTGCTTCAGCCGTGTCCCACTCTTTGAGACCCCCTAGACTGCAGCCCACCAGACTCCTGTCTATGGGATTCTCCAGGCAAGAAGACTGGAGTGGATTTCCATGCCCTCCTCCAGGGGATCTTCCCGACCCAGGGATTGAACCTGAGTCTCTTATCTCTTCTGCACTGGCAGGCAGGTTCTTTACCACTAGCGCCACCTGAGAAGCCCCAAACGCCTATACTCCAGAAGTTAAAAAGCAGCAACAACAAAGGATGGAGAGACGTCCTGCTCACCATCCCCTCCCGCCCCAGGTGGTGCAGACGCTTCTCTGTGGTGGGGCCTGTCCTGGGAGCTAGAGGGTGTTTAGCAGCGGCCCAGCCTCTACCCTGTCCTTCACTGTCTCCCGGAGTTTGCTCAGACTCACATCCACTGAGTCGGTGATGCCATCCAACCGTCTCATCCTCTGTCATCCCCTTTTCCTCCTGCCCAGCATCAGGGTCTTCCCCAATGAGTTGGCTCTGCACATCAGGTGGCCAAAGGATTACCGCTTCAGTTTCAGCATCCGTCCTTCCAATGAATATTCAGGTTGATTTCCTTGAGGATTGATTGGTTTCATCTCCTTGCTGTCCAAGGGACGCTCAGGAGGCTTCTCCAGCACCACGGCTCAGAGGCATCAGTTCTTCAGTGCTCAGCCTTCTTTAGGGTCCAGCTCTCACATCCATATGGGACTAGTGGAAAACCCATAGCTTACACTATATGGTGCTGCGTCAGCAAAGTAATGTCTCCGCTCTTTGGTAGCCTTCCTTCCAAGGAGCAAGTGTCTTAAATTCACAGCCTAGATGTGCTCCAAGGTCACTTTCTCAAGAGCAGATTTTCTTGTCCCCCCAGGAAGTCAGGGTGCTTTGGTCTACATTCCTTCCTTCCACGGCACGTACCCTAGGTAACTGGAATGTCATCTCCTGCCCAGCTAGAGCCATCGGGATCTCCCGAGTGCCTGGCTCAGCCTTTGGCAGGTGGTTGGAACTTAGAAAATGTATCTCTTTTTAAAATTTACTTTTAATTGAAGGATAATTAGAATATTGTGTTGGTTTCTGCCATCCGTCAACACGGAAGTGTTTCCTTGTTGAATGAGTATCACTTTCAGGCCTTCATTCCCCAAGGACTGTGTCCAGCCTCTCTTTTTCCTCCCTCTCTACCCACACCCCACATCAGAGAGTCCGCTAGAGGTGAACTCATTCAGCCGCCGTTCCCTGCACCCCATGCCCAGCCAAGCTTGCACGTCAGAAGTGGGCATTTGTGCCTCCACAGTCGCTCTGAAGACGACCACGAGAACACGGGGGGGTGGATGCCACAGCTGTTATCGAAAGTCTTTCAGAAAAGCTTGAAAGTCTTTCTGCTGAACACTAGAAAGGGTGAATTTCTTGGAAACAATGTGCCTCTTGCGAAACAGATGAAGTCAAATGTTTCTCAGCAGCTTCTTCCTGATCTGGCTGGCTGGCGAGCTGTGCCCTTTCTGGCTCTCATTTTCATCAGGGAAACCGTGTGCCAACGCCCTGGGGGCCGGTGTTGAGAGCCAAGGCCGAGGAATTAGACAGGCAGAGTCTGAGGCTCTGTGACCTTTTATTAGCTGTGTGACCTTTAGGAATTTCTCCAAGTTTGAGGCATGTTACACCAGCATCTGTCGGTAGGGAAATAACTAATAACCTGAGTCAGCTGGGAGGCAGCCTAGCACAGGGTTTGGGAATATGAGGTCTGCATTCTTTTTTATTTTATTTATTTGGCTGCACCAGGTCTTGGTTGCAGCACGTGGGATCTTTAGCTGCAGGATGTGGGATCTAGCTCCCTGACCAGGGATTGAACTCAGGCCCCCTGCACTGGGAGCTCGGAGTCTTAGCCACTGGACCACCAGGGAAGTCCCAAAAACATCTACTTTCTAAGACCTTAATACTTGTATGTAAATAATGTGAAGACCCAGAGGAGGGTGACAAAAGGTCACTCCATTTAACTGAAGAATCCATGATCAGTGTGTGTGTGTGTATGTGTGTGCATTTCCCCCGCGCCCATACGATTTATAAAATACACAATTTAGGAATAAGCAGAGTTTCTTCAGGCCACCAGCACAGGCAAACAGATGGAATCCCACCCTTCTGGCTCCCATCCACCTGCCATTATATGACCTGTAGCTCTCAAAAAGGGGATCCGTAGTTTTTTCTTGAAGTTCCCTGAGAGTGTCTTCGAGGTGGGCCCGGAGCTGTGCTCCCTCGAGCCCTAGGGGTGTTGAGGCTAAGCTGCGTCTCAGGCACTATGCAGGAGAGGTGTCTTTGCTCTCTCCTCAGCTGCCCTTTGGACCAGGAGGAAGGAACCTGTGTGGTCTTACCAGAGAATTAGCAAGGCAGCTTTTCCAGTGTTTACTCACAGCCTGCAGCGGGCTCAGGGAGGCGGGTCCAGGAGACAATCTGAAATGCGGATCCCAGGTGAACTCGGAGTCGCTCCTGTCTTCTTTCCTCGCCTTGTCAAGGGGGTAAGAGCTCAGAAGCTTCAGTCGTGTCCAAGTCTTTGCAATTCCATGGACTGTAGCCCTTCAGGCTCCTCAGCTCACAGGAGTCTCCAGGCAAGAATACTGGAGTGGGTTGCTATTTTCTTTTCCAGGGGATCTTCCCAACCCAGGGAGGAACCCTAGTCTCTTACATCTCCTGCACTGCAGGCAGATTCTTTACCACTAGCGCCACCTGGTAGGCCACTTGCTTATTTACTTTATTTCATCTAATTTTTTTTTTTTTCTTATTTTGGAAGAAAGCAAACATGTGGATTACAAATGGCAGCCTAGCACGGTTTGGGAATATGAGGTCTGCATTCTTTTTTATTTTATTTATTTGGCTGCACCAGGTCTTGGTTGCAGCACGTGGGATCTTTAGCTGCAGGATGTGGGATCTAGCTCCCTGACCAGGGATTGAACTCAGGCCCCCTGCACTGGGAGCTCGGAGTCTTAGCCACTGGACCACCAGGGAAGTCCCAAAAACATCTACTTTCTAAGACCTTAATACTTGTATGTAAATAATGTGAAGACCCAGAGGAGGGTGACAAAAGGTCACTCCATTTAACTGAAGAATCCATGATCAGTGTGTGTGTGTGTATGTGTGTGCATTTCCCCAGAGCCCATACGATTTATAAAATACACAATTTAGGAATAAGCAGAGTTTCTTCAGGCCACCAGCACAGGCAAACAGATGGAATCCCACCCTTCTGGCTCCCATCCACCTGCCATTATATGACCTGTAGCTCTCAAAAAGGGGATCCGTAGTTTTTTCTTGAAGTTCCCTGAGAGTGTCTTCGAGGTGGGCCCGGAGCTGTGCTCCCTCGAGCCCTAGGGGTGTTGAGGCTAAGCTGCGTCTCAGGCACTATGCAGGAGAGGTGTCTTTGCTCTCTCCTCAGCTGCCCTTTGGACCAGGAGGAAGGAACCTGTGTGGTCTTACCAGAGAATTAGCAAGGCAGCTTTTCCAGTGTTTACTCACAGCCTGCAGCGGGCTCAGGGAGGCGGGTCCAGGAGACAATCTGAAATGCGGATCCCAGGTGAACTCGGAGTCGCTCCTGTCTTCTTTCCTCGCCTTGTCAAGGGGGTAAGAGCTCAGAAGCTTCAGTCGTGTCCAAGTCTTTGCAATTCCATGGACTGTAGCCCTTCAGGCTCCTCAGCTCACAGGAGTCTCCAGGCAAGAATACTGGAGTGGGTTGCTATTTTCTTTTCCAGGGGATCTTCCCAACCCAGGGAGGAACCCTAGTCTCTTACATCTCCTGCACTGCAGGCAGATTCTTTACCACTAGCGCCACCTGGTAGGCCACTTGCTTATTTACTTTATTTCATCTAATTTTTTTTTTTTTCTTCTAATTTTGGAAGAAAGCAAAACATGCTGGATGTACAAATAAACACTTCACAGGGAAACAGTGTTGAGAGAGAAAATGTTCTGTAATTAAGTCCGCCGAGATAGTAAATTTAACAGGCTTGTGAGTGCCTTCAGATTCTTTCTGAGCATTTATTAACTATGCATGCATACATTATAAATACTTAATAAAATGGACTCAAAGTATAGTTTTTCAGCTTTTTAAAAAATATTCCAATATATCTCAGATTTGTCTGTCATCTAGTAAAGACTTTCTTCAAACTTTTTGATGGCTGTTAGTGATCCACTGTAAAAATATTCCATTAATTTAAATATAATTTGTAATAATTTTTTGCTGTGGACCATGTTTTTAAGGTCCTTATTGAATTCGTCACAACACTGCTTCTGTTTTATGTTTTGGTTTCTTGAGATGTAAGAGATCTTCGCTCCCTGACCAGGGATGGAAACTGCAGCCCTTGCATTGGAAGGCAAAGTCTTAACCACCGGACCGCCAGGGAAGTCCCTTTATAATAATTCTTAAAACAATTTAAATAAGCAGTTCTTCATTGGATATTAGGATTTTTTCCCTTTGGCAGCTGTTACTCACAGCTTTATTTGGGTATCTTCATGCACTTGAGTGAATGTTTCCGTAGAAGAGACTTCTAGAAAGACGTCTAGGTTAAAGTATAAGACCAATGTTCATTTTAATACATACGGCCTACCCTTGAACAATGAGGCTTTGAAATACACTGGTCCAGTGATGCCCATTTTTCAGTAATAAACACGACAGAACTGCACGATCATGGTTGGCTGAACTCACTGATGCTGAGCCCTGGGTACCAGGGACCAAGTGTAGTCACATCCGGATGTTTGGCTGCAGGGAGTGTCGGTGTCCCTGAGCACCTGCATGGGTCAAGGGTCAACCGGGTACCAGCCAGGGCCGGGCATGTCTCCGAGTCAACAGCTGCTGAGGGCACTCGGTCCCCTCCAGCTCACTTGTCAAGCGTCACCCTGCTGAAAACAAGGGCTGGCCTCGGTGACAACTCTGCTACCAGCACCTTACAGAAGACAGTGGTGGGGGGTCTCCTGAGAAGGAGCCGTGGGTGTGCCGAGGAGAGGGACCAAGCTATCTGCAGGATATCTGAGGGGTTTTCCTGGAGAGAAACATCCTATAGGAGCACAGCAAGTGAAACTGAGGAAGTAGCAGGTGGGGGTGCAATCGTGAGTAGAGCTGTATGTGTGTCAGTGCTCCGCGTGCCTGACTCTACGCAACCCCATGGACTGTCGCCCACCAGGCTCCTCTGTCCATGGGGTTTCTCAAGCAGAAAGACTGGACAGGGCAGCTACTCCCTTCTCCAGGGGATCTTCCTGACCCAGGAACTGAACGCGGATCCCTTACACTACAGGTGGACTGTTTACCATTTGAGCCATGAGGCAAGCCCTGGGTCGAGCTAGTGATGGCTAGCTGAGTGACAGCCATCTGAATGCATCCCAAGCTACACCTCGGGGACAACTGTCTGGTCCTATGGAGAGCAAGGTACCAAGGAGCTGATTCACTCGAAACTCCACGAAACCCCAGGACACCAGGGCCCAGGGCTTTGAGGTCTTTCAGACACAACACAGAAAGGAAGAGACAAAAAAAAAAACAGGAAAAAGTCCATCTCCACAGCAGTGGCAGGAGCACAGCTCAAGGAGCAACGGTGGCAGCCGGCAGTGGGCTGCGGTGCAGGTGAGACGCGGGAAAGAAGTGACAGTCCAGCAGAGAGGGAGCTGTGGTACCCACAGAACTGCCCAGGAAAGCGGGTCTGACCGTGAGCCTGCATGAGACCCCCGCTCCCAGCTGTGGAGCCTCCAGCAGGAAGGCCGACACGAGGAGGGCCTCGGCACAGTCATCCCTCCAGCCTGGAGGAAGCCAGCACACCATTTATGTAACACTGACCTTGTCTAAACCATAAACAAAAAAGACACATGCACGCCAGTGCTCGTCGTACCACTATTTACAACAGCCTGGACACGGAAGCAACCCAGACGTCCACTGGCAGAGCCTTGGAAGAAGAAGCTGTGGTACCTGGGCACAGTGGACTCCTCCTCCTCCACAGAAAGAAACGCGTTTGAGTCAGTTCCAAGAAGGTGGATGAAGCAAAGAGTCAGAAAGAGAAAAACAAATGTCCTATATTAACACACATACATGGAGTCTAGAAAGATGGTACTGAAGACCCTATCTGCAGGGCAGCAATGGAGACACAGCCGGAGGGGAAGTAGATGGGCTGAATCGAGGGAGCAGCATGGAAACAGAAGCATCACCATATGTAAAACAGCCAGCCAGCGGCCCAGGGAGCTCAACCTGGTGCTCCATGACAACCTAGAGGGGTGGGAAGGGGTGGCAGGTGGGGGGGAGGTCAAGAGGGAGGGGACATACACACACCCATGGCTGATTCATGTTGACATATGCATGGCAGAAACCAATACAATATTGTAAAGCAACTATCCTCCAATTAAAAATAAATAAATTTAAATTTAAACAAAAAAGAAATATTAATTATTCCTGGGAAAGGGAGTTCTCACTCCAAGAGAGAAGCCTGGGAAGTCTCAGACTTGAGGGTACTTTTGCCTTCTTTGGAGGAATATCTGACCAGGAAGCACTGCTTTGTCTATATCAAATTCCATTCCCAAGGCTCAGTCCTATGTGTTCGGAAGGGCTGAAGGTGTGGTGGTGGCGATGGCAACTTTAAAAATTTCGAAGCCTCTGAAAACAGCCAAACGAATTCACCTCTCATGGACATTCTCAAAAGTACAATTGTTTTAATAAAGGAAAATCAGTTTGGAAAGGGTTGGCTATAAAATTAAAAGTGTGCATTTTCAATGATCTCATGTGCTTTGCTAGACAGAAAAACTCTCCCAGCCCTAATTTTTCTAGATGCTCTTTTAAAAAAAGATAAAAGAAAGGGAGTAAACATTCATAACTAGACATCTCATAAGGTCACATCTTTTTTCTTTTTTGAATTAGGGCACATAAAAAAAGAAGCATCTAAATTTGATGTTCAAACAACCTTTCCAGTTTGATCCAGTCCTCTTGCCTTTAAAAGTACGTTTTATAAGTGCCCCAAATCTTTGAGCTGGTTACTCCCTTTTTCTGCTCCTACCAGGTTTGAAAGGCAAGTAACTTCTTCCTCCGTCAGTGTTCTGTCCAGAATGAACACCACATGGATGCTCTTTTTCAAAATGAATATTTTTGGTTAGTTCTGATCCTTTGACCTTTAGCCTCCCGACCCTAAAATAACTATACACATTTAGAAAAACCCAAGAGTTCCCGTATCTACCATAAGGTAGGAGAACACTAATTATCCAAATGAGCCTTGCAAATGCTACTTAAAATTAGACCTAAGATATACAGTGTGCATTTTCACTTGTAACTAATGAAGCAGTTAAGCAAATTTTCAGTGTAAAGTATAATTTTATCTATTAGGATTTTTAATTTATAATTTTAAATAACTGTCAATTAAAATCTCTATGGAGGTTGCTTTCAAACTTAAGTAAGCATCAGAATCAGTTGGAGGGCTTGTTAAAACAGCTTACTAAGCCCACTTAAGTTGAGGAAGTCTTAGATAGAGACTGAGAATTTGCTTGTTCCACAAGCTATGACAGACCTAGCCAGCATATTGAAAAAGCAGACATCAATTTGCCAACAAAGGTCTGTATAGTCAAAGCTATGGTTTTCCAGTAGTCATGTACAGATGTGAGAGCTGGACCATAAGGAAGGCTAAGCACCAAAAGAACTGATGCTTTCGAAGACTGCTGGAGAAGACTCTTGAGAGTCCCCTGGACAGCAAGGACATCAAGCCAGTCAATCCTAAAGGAAATCAACCCTGAATATTCACTGGAAGGATTGATGAAGTTCCAATACTTTGGCCACCTGATGCAAAGAGCTGACTCATCGGAAAAGACCCTGTTGCTGGGAAAGACTGAAAGCAGGAGGAGAAGGCGGTGACAGAGGATGAGATGGTTGGATGGCATCACTGACTCAATGGATGTGAGTTTGAACAAATTCTGGGAGATGGTGAAGAACAGGGAAGCCGGGTGTGCTGCATTTCACGGGGTCACAAAGAGTCTGACTCAACTTAGCACCTGAACAACAAGCTTGTAGGTGAGACCATCTGGGGACCATACCCTGAGAACTGCTGCTGTTGGACACCTCTACTCTACTATGACCTCTCTTTCAGGAAGGAGGAAGTAGGGCCTTCCAGATGTCCTGGAAGGGTTGGGAGAACTGTGTTCCCGTTGTGGTTCTATGTCACTAAGTGTCCTCGCTTAGGCTGATCAGTATACTTCCCCCAAGACTTACTGAGTATCTACTATGTGCAAGGCACAGATGGTATAAAGTGTTCACCTTCAAGCTTCCAAATAAGTAAATGGGGCAGGACCTGTACACAAATCACATTGAACAGAATACCCTGGGTACTGTCTAAGGAGATACAAATAATACTATGGGTATCTCAGAAAAAGATAGCTGCATTTGGCTGGCAATGAAAAGCACCCTTTTCATCTTAATAGAGATGGCATGGACCTTTGAGAGATGAGAGGGACTGAAGGTGAGGCTGTGGGGACAGTGTTACCACAAGACGTTCCTGAGCAGGAAGGTGTCAAGATCAAAGGTGCTGCTGTGTTGGTCAGGGTTGTTCACTTATTGTGACTTAAACTCAAGTTGATTTTAGCAGCAAACAGGCAAGATACTTACTGCCTCATGTACTTGAAAAGTCCAGCAAGAGCTTTGGTTTAAGGTATAGGATTTATTATTATTATTATTTTGGGCCATATGTCAAGGCATGTGGAATCTTAGTTCCCTGACCAGGAATTGAACCTGCACCCCCTGCATTGGAAGGTGGAGTCTCAACCACTGGACCACCAGGTTAAGTCCTAAGATGAAGAATTTAGATGCTCAAAGTTGTTCAGGAAATTGATCTCCCATCCATTCCTGTGAGGCCAAGAGTTAAATACACTGGTCCCATCCTGAGTCACATGCAGGTGTGGTGAGGTCCAACCCATTCAAACTTTATGGATTGAGATGGAATGAGGTGGTTTCCCCAAAGAAGAGCAGGGTGTTATTTCCAGAAGACTTATATCTACCGGGGACCTCGTAGAAAGCAATTAAGGACTCTTATACAGTTCAGACGTGGGTACAGCCCAGACGTGGGATCCGACAGGTGACTGTCAGTTGTTTTTAGTCACTCAGTCGTATCTGACTCCTTTCAACCCCATGGACTGCAGCCTGCCGGGCTCCTCTGTCCATGGGATCCTCTCTTTCAGGAAGGAGGAAGTAGGGCCTTCCAGATGTCCTGGAAGGGTTGGGAGAACTGTGTTCCCGTTGTGGTTCTATGTCACTAAGTGTCCTCGCTTAGGCTGATCAGTATACTTCCCCCAAGACTTACTGAGTATCTACTATGTGCAAGGCACAGATGGTATAAAGTGTTCACCTTCAAGCTTCCAAATAAGTAAATGGGGCAGGACCTGTACACAAATCACATTGAACAGAATACCCTGGGTACTGTCTAAGGAGATACAAATAATACTATGGGTATCTCAGAAAAAGATAGCTGCATTTGGCTGGCAATGAAAAGCACCCTTTTCATCTTAATAGAGATGGCATGGACCTTTGAGAGATGAGAGGGACTGAAGGTGAGGCTGTGGGGACAGTGTTACCACAAGACGTTCCTGAGCAGGAAGGTGTCAAGATCAAAGGTGCTGCTGTGTTGGTCAGGGTTGTTCACTTATTGTGACTTAAACTCAAGTTGATTTTAGCAGCAAACAGGCAAGATACTTACTGCCTCATGTACTTGAAAAGTCCAGCAAGAGCTTTGGTTTAAGGTATAGGATTTATTATTATTATTATTTTGGGCCATATGTCAAGGCATGTGGAATCTTAGTTCCCTGACCAGGAATTGAACCTGCACCCCCTGCATTGGAAGGTGGAGTCTCAACCACTGGACCACCAGGTTAAGTCCTAAGATGAAGAATTTAGATGCTCAAAGTTGTTCAGGAAATTGATCTCCCATCCATTCCTGTGAGGCCAAGAGTTAAATACACTGGTCCCATCCTGAGTCACATGCAGGTGTGGTGAGGTCCAACCCATTCAAACTTTATGGATTGAGATGGAATGAGGTGGTTTCCCCAAAGAAGAGCAGGGTGTTATTTCCAGAAGACTTATATCTACCGGGGACCTCGTAGGAGAAAGCAAATAAGGACTCTTATACAGTTCAGACGTGGGTACAGCCCAGACGTGGGATCCGACAGGTGACTGTCAGTTGTTTTTTAGTCACTCAGTCGTATCTGACTCCTTTCAACCCCATGGACTGCAGCCTGCCGGGCTCCTCTGTCCATGGGATCCTCCAGGCAAGAATACTGGAGTGGGTTGCCATGGCCTCCCTGAGGGGATCTTCCTGACCCAGTGATCGAACCCGCATCTTTCATCTTCTGCACTAGCAGAAGGGCAAGGGGACAGCTGCAGTGGTGGCCCCTCGAGGTCAGGCCTGGAGAGCCGGTCCCTGGAGGCTGTGTCGTCTCCACGTGTCTGAGCCGGGCAGGGGCAGCTCAGTCACTACATCTTCCCCCACACCTGGATGCCTGCTGTCACTTCCCGGAAGGCTCTGGGCAGTTCCTGTTCCTAACGAGGCTGCTGAGTGCCTACAGGCTGGAGCAGGAGCGCCTGCGGCTCCGGCTCCTCCCTCTGCCCTCAGTCCTGCTGGGCACCAGGCTGCTCTGCACGCTGGGCTCCCCGGGGAGCCTGTGTCTGAGGGCCCACAGCACCAGGACTTGCTGCCTGTCCACGAGCTGGTTCCTTCAAGGCTCTGTTGACTCACTTGTTCTTTGAAAAGGGGAAGGCATGGCCCCTTGCCAGAGGTACTGCAGTAGCCCAGAGGTACCAGCTGGCTGGAGAAAGCCTTGGGTCTGGCTGCAAAGGTGACGTGAATGTCTGGACCCTAGCACGTCTGCACAGGGATGATTGGCGGATGTGGCCGGCTGGGGACCAGGCTGGGGAGAAAGGAGAGTAAAGCCAGTGGAGGGTAGAAAGGTGGAAGGAAAGGGTGGCTGGCAGAGCGATGGGCAGTTACAGCCTGCCAGACTCGGGCAGGTGGCAGGCTGGTGTGGGTGTAGGGGTGCAGTGGAGCTCACGGGTTCCAGGTGGGCATCGAAGGCTGTTTCTTTACGAGACATCACATGAAACCTGGGACAGCAGATGTAGAGCTGCTAATACTTTTTGCCAGGAATCGAAATCATATGAAACACTCTCAGCCAGACCAAAGGCCTCGTGGAAATGTGCCAAGATTGACCCCCAAACCAAACGCTCCAGGCCCTGAGAGGCCAAGGGAGACAGGAGGGGCCTGCATGGTGGACTGCAACTGCATGCCCCACCCTGGAGCGCCAGAGGGAGGCGACGCCTGGGCTGGAAGAAGTCCCACCCCGGGCTTGGTGGTTCAGTGGTTAAGACATCATCTTCCAGCGGAGGGGGTGTGGGTTCAATCCCTGGTTAGGGAATTAAGATCCACATGCCTCATGGCCAAAAATACCACAACATACAACTGATGCAATATTGTAACAGATTCAGTAAAGACTTCAGGTTTGTCAGTACCAGCTTTAGAGAGTTCATGAAAGTCGTGCAGTCATGTCCGACACTGTGATCCCATGGACTGTAGCCTGCCGAGCTTCTAGATTTCATATATACGCATTAATATACAATACTTTTCTCTTTCTGACTTACCTTCAGTCTGCATAATAGGCTCTAGGTTCATCTACCTCATTAAGGCTGACTCAAATGCATTCTTTTTTATGGCTAATATTCCATCGTATAACAACACTTCTTTGTCTGTTGATGAACATCAAGGTTGCTTCTGTGTCCTGGCTATTGTGAATGGTGCTGCAGTGAACACTGTTTGATGCAGAGAGCACCAACTCCGTGCCCTGTGATAACCTAGAGGGGTAGGAGGTGGCAGGGAGGCTCGAGAGGGAGGGGACATTCGTATACCCTATGGCTTACCCCTGTTGATGTATGGCGGAAATCAGCACAATAGTGTAAAGCAATTTTCCACCAACTAAAAGTAATTAAAAAAAAAAAAAAGACTTTGAAAATGGTCCATATTTTTAAAAAAATCTTGAAGAAAAAAACCAAAAGAAACCCCACTCCCTCAACTTAAGATCAAGTCCCTGGCTCTCCAGTCCTGGGCCAGGAGCGGCCGAGTTGGGAGGGCTCTGGCCCCTTCCCCTCCCCCCTTGCAGGGAGCCCTTCCCCGTGTCCTACCCGCTCTTCTGCCCTGGAGCCTGCGGCACGTGGCTCTGCGGGGGCTCTGAGGGGCACACAGGCCGCAGGCTGAGAAGCCTCCCCACTCCTCCTCCCTGAATCGCGAGATGATGCTCCCAGTGTCACGGGCTCTGTCTGTGGAAGAGGATCAAAGGAAAGTCTTCTAGACTCCCACAGTCTGGCTTTTTAGGCTGACATTAATAATCCTGTTTTAGAATCTGAACTCAAGGCACCCCATCAGTGAGGGCCCTGCATGGTGGACTGCAACTGCATGCCCCACCCTGGAGCGCCAGAGGGAGGCGACGCCTGGGCTGGAAGAAGTCCCACCCCGGGCTTGGTGGTTCAGTGGTTAAGACATCATCTTCCAGCGGAGGGGGTGTGGGTTCAATCCCTGGTTAGGGAATTAAGATCCACATGCCTCATGGCCAAAAATACCACAACATACAACTGATGCAATATTGTAACAGATTCAGTAAAGACTTCAGGTTTGTCAGTACCAGCTTTAGAGAGTTCATGAAAGTCGTGCAGTCATGTCCGACACTGTGATCCCATGGACTGTAGCCTGCCGAGCTTCTAGATTTCATATATACGCATTAATATACAATACTTTTCTCTTTCTGACTTACCTTCAGTCTGCATAATAGGCTCTAGGTTCATCTACCTCATTAAGGCTGACTCAAATGCATTCTTTTTTATGGCTAATATTCCATCGTATAACAACACTTCTTTGTCTGTTGATGAACATCAAGGTTGCTTCTGTGTCCTGGCTATTGTGAATGGTGCTGCAGTGAACACTGTTTGATGCAGAGAGCACCAACTCCGTGCCCTGTGATAACCTAGAGGGGTAGGAGGTGGCAGGGAGGCTCGAGAGGGAGGGGACATTCGTATACCTATGGCTTACCCCTGTTGATGTATGGCGGAAATCAGCACAATAGTGTAAAGCAATTTTCCACCAACTAAAAGTAATTAAAAAAAAAAAAAAGACTTTGAAAATGGTCCATATTTTTAAAAAAATCTTGAAGAAAAAAACCAAAAGAAACCCCACTCCCTCAACTTAAGATCAAGTCCCTGGCTCTCCAGTCCTGGGCCAGGAGCGGCCGAGTTGGGAGGGCTCTGGCCCCTTCCCCTCCCCCCTTGCAGGGAGCCCTTCCCCGTGTCCTACCCGCTCTTCTGCCCTGGAGCCTGCGGCACGTGGCTCTGCGGGGGCTCTGAGGGGCACACAGGCCGCAGGCTGAGAAGCCTCCCCACTCCTCCTCCCTGAATCGCGAGATGATGCTCCCAGTGTCACGGGCTCTGTCTGTGGAAGAGGATCAAAGGAAAGTCTTCTAGACTCCCACAGTCTGGCTTGTGTGTTTAGGCTGACATTAATAATCCTGTTTTTAGAATCTGATCTAAATTCTTGGCTTTTATTATTAATTTCATCTTTTTTTTTTTTCTAGCTTTGGAATTCTCGAGCACTCTTCGCCTTAAAAAGAAAGGATTCCTTGGAGTGCTTCATAAGGGCACACTCGATCATCTGTTCACCTGGACGGCTTTGGCCCTGAGACAAGAGCTCTGGGCCTTACTTGCTATTGTAACACAGGTCGTTCGGTTGCTAAGTTGTGTCTGACTCTTTGCAGCCCATGGACAGCAGCACACCAGGCTTCCCTGTCCTTCACCCTCTCCTGGAACTTGCTCAAACTCATGTCCACTGAGTTCGTGATGCCATCCAACCATCTCGAGTGAAGGGATATTTCTCATCCAGTTCCAATGGCACAGGTTAACCTAATATCTGAAACCAATTATTTTTTTCAACCTACCAGCCATATAGCTGAGCCACATAGATAATGATCTTGGACACTGGTGGCTTCACCTAAGTTTGAGGGACACAATATAAATACCATCAGCCTGAAGACCCTCCCCTCGTCCTCTGCCCTACTGAAGACGCGGCTTCTGTGGGTGATTTCTCTGACCTCGACACCAGTCAGGCCGCCGCGCCTGGAGTTCTTTCGTGATGTTCTCAGAACCCGGCTTACCAAGAGGTGCAGCTGACTGAGACATGGACAGTGGCCGTGTGTGCAGCTTGCACCAGGTCCTAATGCGTCCTAGCCCTCTTCTCACACAGCATGTGTGAGAATTCAGCAATTCTCTCTGTCCACACACTGGTCCCCCCTGCCCCACACCCAGCGTCGTAACAGGAGACGTGTCTTTCCCCTCAAGCCTATGAAAACTCGGACCCACCCAGACTCCCCCGCCCTGGTGCATTGTGCCTGCCCTGGGGTTGTCTTGGAAAAGGCACGAGGTTGATGTTGCCTATGTTTCCGTCCTCTGAGAGCTCAGGACCGCAGTGCCGAGAATCCTCCAGGAGTGAGGGTCTCGATTTCATGGTTTCCTCATTGCCCCCCTGTCTACAAATGACTGCTAGAAGCCAAGCCCTGTGTAAGAACAGGAGGGCCCCCATCCCGTTTTGGGACTGGTAACTACTTGGTTCCAGCTTCCAAGACAGTCCGGTGGTAAAGAATCTGCCTGCCAGTGCAGAGACAAGGGTTCAAACCCTGGGTCGGGAAGATCCTCTGTCGGAGGAAAGAGCTACCCCCTAGTCTTCCTGTCTGGAGAATCCCATGGACAGGCGAGCCTGGTGGGTTCTACGAGGTCACAAAAGTCGGACAGGAATGTGTGTCTGAGCTCGCACAGCTTCTTGATTCACTTTCACTACATTTCATACGTGTAGGCGAGGGTCTTAGCATGGCCTGAGGACATGAAGGCGACACACCTCGCTGAGCTGTCACATGTGACAGGGCATCTGTGCCCAGGGCTCCATCACCAGCTACACGACAGGGCAGACAACTCACTGGTGGATCAGCTGCGTCGTGGCCGGCCTGCCCGCGCCATAACCTAGAAGGGATATTTCTGAATGGCACAGGTTAACCTAATATCTGAAACCAATTATTTTTTTCAACCTACCAGCCATATAGCTGAGCCACATAGATAATGATCTTGGACACTGGTGGCTTCACCTAAGTTTGAGGGACACAATATAAATACCATCAGCCTGAAGACCCTCCCCTCGTCCTCTGCCCTACTGAAGACGCGGCTTCTGTGGGTGATTTCTCTGACCTCGACACCAGTCAGGCCGCCGCGCCTGGAGTTCTTTCGTGATGTTCTCAGAACCCGGCTTACCAAGAGGTGCAGCTGACTGAGACATGGACAGTGGCCGTGTGTGCAGCTTGCACCAGGTCCTAATGCGTCCTAGCCCTCTTCTCACACAGCATGTGTGAGAATTCAGCAATTCTCTCTCTGTCCACACACTGGTCCCCCCTGCCCCACACCCAGCGTCGTAACAGGAGACGTGTCTTTCCCCTCAAGCCTATGAAAACTCGGACCCACCCAGACTCCCCCGCCCTGGTGCATTGTGCCTGCCCTGGGGTTGTCTTGGAAAAGGCACGAGGTTGATGTTGCCTATGTTTCCGTCCTCTGAGAGCTCAGGACCGCAGTGCCGAGAATCCTCCAGGAGTGAGGGTCTCGATTTCATGGTTTCCTCATTGCCCCCCTGTCTACAAATGACTGCTAGAAGCCAAGCCCTGTGTAAGAACAGGAGGGCCCCCATCCCGTTTTGGGACTGGTAACTACTTGGTTCCAGCTTCCAAGACAGTCCGGTGGTAAAGAATCTGCCTGCCAGTGCAGAGACAAGGGTTCAAACCCTGGGTCGGGAAGATCCTCTGTCGGAGGAAAGAGCTACCCCCTAGTCTTCCTGTCTGGAGAATCCCATGGACAGGCGAGCCTGGTGGGTTCTACGAGGTCACAAAAGTCGGACAGGAATGTGTGTCTGAGCTCGCACAGCTTCTTGATTCACTTTCACTACATTTCATACGTGTAGGCGAGGGTCTCAGCATGGCCTGAGGACATGAAGGCGACACACACCTCGCTGAGCTGTCACATGTGACAGGGCATCTGTGCCCAGGGCTCCATCACCAGCTACACGACAGGGCAGACAACTCACTGGTGGATCAGCTGCGTCCCGTGGCCGGCCTGCCCGCGGTCACGTCACTGCTGGCTGCTGCCTGCCTGCACACGGAGAAGGAAGCACGGCCATCTATCAAGACGGCGTTCCCCCCCCACTGGCACATCTGGCAGGGCTGGCAGAACACCGCGAGCGCTCCAGCCCTCTTGGGCTGTGCCTCTTCTATTAAACACAGCGCTTGTGGATAAAGTGGAGAGTCTAAGAATACTTTTTTATGGCACATCTGGCATTTTGGATGATGTTATTTACAAATGCTGTCAATCTATAGGCTAGCTTTTCCTGTGTGATTCAAGTTTTTAGAGAAACCAGTATGTGGTATAACCCTCCTAAACTCACTCACATGGCAGCATCTGCTCAGTCTAGACATGAATTATCCAGCAACACTCTCTCTGGTTCCGACTCAATTAAACCTGACCAGATATGCCAGGGCTCTGCTGGTAAGAGTGGCCCTGTTTATAAAAACAACAACAACAGACACCGTAAACAAACAAACCAAAAACCATTAAAAGCACGTTGAGTCCTATTTTATAATCTCATGCATTTTGAAAAAGAATCCCTCTTTGAAGTGGATATAAAAGGTATTAGGGCAACATCAGAAATTATAAAATCTACTTTTGACTGGATTCCATTTGTCCCTTATATGGGGATCTCCCTGAATGGGGCAACAGAGGAGATTCAGGGAAGATATTTACAATAAAGGTAATAATCTCATCATATTAGAATTACGGAAATTTACTTTTTTTTTTTTTTTCAAACAACGAGGTATAGGGCATGACTTTAACGAACATTTATTTAAATTTAAGTGATGCATTATATGAGGGGTGTGAAAACAGAGGGTATAAAGGTTAACAGCTGGACATCACACTGTTTGGATGGACAAACAGACCGTGAGATGAATCAGCCGTAACAGGGATTTGACTACCCTCAAGGGAGCTGGGCTCCCGAGTTTGTGGTCTCTCCAAAGGATGTTAAATGCTGCAAGCCAATGATTAAATGTGAAACACATCTAAGTGGAGGATGTGTGGCGTGGACAGGCAGAGGGGCGGGTCCTCCGGGCGGAGGGCAGATCCGCACACCCGGAGCAGGTGGCCCTGCTGACTGCGGGGAGGCGGGCGGGGCGCGGGGGTTACACACAGGGGAAGCAGAAGGCACCACTGCAGTATTTATTACAGCTTCTAGTCTTGTAGTAGAATCGATTACACACACATTCTGGAACGCGCTCTGTAAAGCAGTATACGGATCAACTTTATTGACAGTGAATGCAGAGCGGGTGCAGCATAAACACATGGGTGGCCCACCCTAGTTCATTCCCAGGGAGGCGTCGGCCGGCAGCAGTCACTTGTTTTTGCTGAGGGTCCTCTGCTTCTCGGCGTGCTCCACGATCTTCTCTTCCACATAGAGGCCCTTCCGCTTCCGCACCGCGTTCATGTACTTCCGGGCCTGGTTCTCGGAATCGGCCTTCTCCCCAAAGTGCAGGTACTCCTCCTCGGTGGTTGGTACCCAGAAGGGGTCGCTGGGGATGATCTTGTATAGGAAGGTGACAGAACGTGGTGGATTAGACAAGGATACTTTCACTCCAAGGGCTGATTCATAGAGTCTTAGCTTAAGAAATAAAGGCTACGAAGAGGCAAGCTTGCTAGACACGGCAAGAAACACACAAGAAGGACCACAGGAGGTGTGCACAGAGGGAAGCAGATTCAAAGAAGCTTTTTACATACACATTATTCCTTACTTTTAGAGCCTTCACGTAACACTAAGTAGGAAAACTTAATTTTGAAAAACGGGAAAAACACTCCCCTTCGCTAAGATACCCATGGGCATCTGTGTCATTTCATTAATTTTGCCTCTGTCGCCAGCCAAGATCAACACACAAGAGCCCATTCTTGATTAATCCCAGCTTTTGCTCCAACACTCAGTGCAGCATGAGGAGTTCAGTATTGCCTACAGGCAAGACCACACGCCACAAGATCAAGATCGGCTTTATCAGTAAGGACAGTGAGGGTCTGGCTTTTGTATGCCTCGTTGTCTTTTTTTTTTTTTTTGGCCACTTCTATTGGTCTTTCATTTATCTATTTTCATCCATCTTTGTTCTTTGGCCCCTGTGGGCCTCTCATCGCAGTGGCCTCTGTTGTTGCAGAGCACCGGCTCTGGGCGCATGAGCTCCAGAGCTCCAGCTCCGTAGATGGACACATCAGTCAAGCCTCTCCACAGCACGTGGGAGCAAACTGGCGCCCCCTGTACTGCAATGTGGTGTCCTTACCCACTGGACCACCAGGGAAGCCCTCTTTTTGTTTTTTCTTATTTCTCAACTGGGGGGAAAGAGGTGGTATGTCTCAAAGTGGTCTCAAATCCCAATAATCTTCCATTAAGATACAGAAATGAAAGAAGAATTTATTCTATAATAGTCACTCTTCAATAAAAGGGAAGGAAGTGTCTATGGACCAGGAAGGGAGAGGAGAGCCCACAGTGATAAACGGGGGTACAAGACCCACCCATTTCCCACAGGGAGCCAAGACAGGTGTAGCCAAGAGGCCCAGACTCTTGCTGGCCACTGAGGATGGGCCCCAAACCACACATCCCAGGCTTGTGGAGACCAGAACCACCCATTCTTCTCGGGAGCTGGAATAACTGTGTCTGCCCGGGGCTGTGGCTAGAACAGACTCGGGTCAGGAGAGAAAAGCCACCACGTTCTGAAGATGAGATGCTGCTGGTGCATGCTGGAGATTTCTGCGATTGCTCGGTGCTACCATGCTGGCCCTGGTGCCAGATGGGAACGGACCAGGAAAGCCACTTCCAGGCCAAGGTCACTGAGGATCTAGAGGGCATTCACTGTGCTGAAGCTGAGGCCCCCTTCCCCAAACCCCACCAGAAGGGCCTCTCTTTCTCAGAGGGGAGGAGAAGAAGGTCAGGAAATGAACCATTTACTTGGGCGGTCATCCACAAACACTGTACTTCTAAGAGGCTAGTTCTAAGCCAGTTACCAGAACCCGTTTAACACTCAGTGCAGCATGAGGAGTTCAGTATTGCCTACAGGCAAGACCACACGCCACAAGATCAAGATCGGCTTTATCAGTAAGGACAGTGAGGGTCTGGCTTTTGTATGCCTCGTTGTTTTTTTTTTTTTTTGGCCACTTCTATTGGTCTTTCATTTATCTATTTTCATCCATCTTTGTTCTTTGGCCCCTGTGGGCCTCTCATCGCAGTGGCCTCTGTTGTTGCAGAGCACCGGCTCTGGGCGCATGAGCTCCAGAGCTCCAGCTCCGTAGATGGACACATCAGTCAAGCCTCTCCACAGCACGTGGGAGCAAACTGGCGCCCCCTGTACTGCAATGTGGTGTCCTTACCCACTGGACCACCAGGGAAGCCCTCTTTTTGTTTTTTCTTATTTCTCAACTGGGGGGAAAGAGGTGGTATGTCTCAAAGTGGTCTCAAATCCCAATAATCTTCCATTAAGATACAGAAATGAAAGAAGAATTTATTCTATAATAGTCACTCTTCAATAAAAGGGAAGGAAGTGTCTATGGACCAGGAAGGAGAGGAGAGCCCACAGTGATAAACGGGGGTACAAGACCCACCCATTTCCCACAGGGAGCCAAGACAGGTGTAGCCAAGAGGCCCAGACTCTTGCTGGCCACTGAGGATGGGCCCCAAACCACACATCCCAGGCTTGTGGAGACCAGAACCACCCATTCTTCTCGGGAGCTGGAATAACTGTGTCTGCCCGGGGCTGTGGCTAGAACAGACTCGGGTCAGGAGAGAAAAGCCACCACGTTCTGAAGATGAGATGCTGCTGGTGCATGCTGGAGATTTCTGCGATTGCTCGGTGCTACCATGCTGGCCCTGGTGCCAGATGGGAACGGACCAGGAAAGCCACTTCCAGGCCAAGGTCACTGAGGATCTAGAGGGCATTCACTGTGCTGAAGCTGAGGCCCCCTTCCCCAAACCCCACCAGAAGGGCCTCTCTTTCTCAGAGGGGAGGAGAAGAAGGTCAGGAAATGAACCATTTACTTGGGCGGTCATCCACAAACACTGTACTTCTAAGAGGCTAGTTCTAAGCCAGTTACCAGAACCCTCTTTTAACGAGTTTCATGAAAACCCATATTCACTATAAAGAAGCCACATGTTCTTAGCAGCTCTCAGTGGTAGCAGTGCATACATTTGTCGTTGTGGTTGTTCAATCTTTAGTCGCCCAGTCGTGTCTGACTCTTTGCAACCCCCAGATTGCAGCACACCAGGCTCCCCTGGCCTTCACCATCTCCTGGAGCTGTGCTCATACCCATGTCCATCGAGCTGGTGATGCCACCCATCTCATCCTCCGTTGTCCTCTTCTCCCCTTGCTTTCAATCTTTCCTAGCAGTAAGTGAGGGGCTTCTTGGGAGACACAAGATTCAGAGTGGCCAGTCTGAGACCACAGAGTTCTTGTTTCAAGAATGCAGGACCCAGGAGCCTCAGCAGGGGCCTGGTTCCCTGGGCCCTCGGCACGTATTTCTGAGGTTTGCTCAGTTTGCTTCCTGAGACTCCAGGACTATGTTTTGGGCTCATCTTCCGCTGCCTGGGGGACTCGTCTGACCTGGGCCCAGCTGCCTGAGCCGCCTCTGTCCTGCTCTCTTCACCTGCCGCCCCTCCTGTATCTGTGTGGACATCTGGAAGCTTCTTCCCTTGATGTGCCAAACAAGTTCCCAGAAGAGGAGAGATGCAGTGCTCTTTGTCAGGAAGTGGTTAGCCTGGTTCAGCCCCATCCGATGGCGTTAGAGTCATTTTGAGTTTTCTTAGCGGGGTGGTGACAAGGTGACCCCAAAGGCTGTGCAGGTGGTGCTCCTCAGAAAAGCGTCCCTGAGGCGACCGAGCAGCGCTTCCTATTAGTCTGGAAGGAAAGGTGCTCTGCCTGCTACAGTCCATGGGGTCACAAAGAGCTGAACACAACAGAGCAATTGACACACACACAGCATTCAGACAATCGAGGTTCTGGGGAGCGGAGTAGGTGGGCACACTGTTCTACAAGGCCCAAGACAGAAGATAAAATGGACTGTAGGCCACATGGTCTCTGTCCCAGCTACTGGTGTCCGCTTGAAAGCGGCCACAGAAGACATGCGAATGAACTCACGTGCCTGAGAGGAGGCTGGTTTTTGCAGCTTCACAGTCTGAAGAGGACGTTACCTTCTAATGCACAGGAAGGAAGACACCCAAGTGCTAGCTGTTGCCCTGAGCATTAAAAAAAAAGTCTAGGAAAAACAAAAAAGCTTCTGGAGCTCAATTTCAGTACTTTGTCCAATTCTCCCTATGATGAGAGCCGGCAGGTGGGAAACACCATGTCCCATCCCACGTCTCCCGGGCTCCCGCAAACCCTCCTTCCTAACCCGGCGAGGCCTGCAGTGCCTGCCCAGGGTGATCTCGGTAGTAAGCTGCACGACTCGAGGTTATGCTGACATACACGGGTAACAGTCCTGGCTGGTATCACTTCTCTCCCTGTGTCTCTTATTAGCTCCTCTTCTTCCTTTTTTGCAGCAGGGTAAAACATAGAAAGAGAAATTATGAGACTGCTGACTTCAAAGGTTTCCTCGTGGAAAATGCCTGTAATTTTATTTTCTCTATTTTTCTGAGGCACTCTCTCTCAAAAGCTCTTGATTGTAAATTACACGGTGTGGTAGAATACAAACTCGACAAAGTGCCTTGGAGGGAGAAGCCAGATCTCAACAACTGGGCTATTTCTGAACCTAACTATAGAGGGGGTAGGGGGTGGAGAGGAAGAAACTCAGACAGAAAAGATCACATCAGTGACATTTCATTATAAGGGATTTTCAGGGCTTTCAAAGATTTGAGGCTCTGGGGAATGGGACCGTGACAGGTGGCAAGATGACAGAAGGAAGGTACAAAACTGGAGCTGACTTCTCTTGATACTTTCCCTAGTGTTTATTAAAGGACCAATTTGTAACAACAGACTGCAACCTAAGCCAAAACCTAGTATTTTTTAAAAAAATACTATTAAGTAAGTAAGTCTAACTTTCAGTACCTTCCCACCCCTTTTTACATTTTGAGAGAGAAAGAAGATGGAAAGACCATCATGGTTTTCACACAGACAAAAACTGCCTGTTTTGTCAAAATTTGCTCTTCTGTATTAACTGCTGCTAAATATCCTATCGTCCTCTTTTTCTCTGGTAACAGGTATTTCAGGAGACAGAGGAGCCTAATGGGCTACAGTCCACACGGTCACAGAGAGTAGGACATGACTGAGTGAGTAACACACACACAACACACAGACAACTGAAAGCCGAAGACAGGACACAAAACAGACTGTGGGCCACTCGGTCTCTGTCCTAACTAATGGAGTTCACGTCAAAGCAGCCACATACTGTATGCAAATGAAGGGGTGGGACTATATTTTTGTATATTTTGTTTGCTGAAACAGGTAATGGACCAAAGTTTGCTGACTCCTGACCCAGGCAGAGACCACGCTGCCAGCCTCCTTGTCAGGTGGGGCCTTGGAAGATGCGCCAGATGAGCTGTTTTGGGCAGTGGGATGCGGGACAGTGACTTGGGCAGCATCTTCTTAAAGGGATGGCGTGGGCCCTCCCTCTGCCCTTTTCCCGGACCTTACTGGCTGGAATGCAGGGGGACGGGAGGAAGTGGCACAGCCATTCCCGACTGCCAGTGGATGAAATGTAGCCCTCGGTCAGAAAGAGAGCCTTCTGCTTTATCTGAGCCACTCAGCTTTGGGATCCTTTCAACAGAACAGTCTGATCTGTGTCGTAAACAACATACTTGTCAGTTGGGAAAGGAAGATAAGTTTAATTTATAGACTTTTCAAACGTGTACTATATCACTTTCAAGGAAGAGAGTGACTGCAAGGTCACGAGGTTATTTTAAACAAATAACAGAATAAGTGAATTCAAACAGAATGCTTCCAGTGATGATACCATTTCCAGAGCTCTGAATGTGTGCTTTGCGTCTCCATCTACAGAGAATCCCGATCATCGCACAGCCTACCCTCTCTTTTTTCTGACCCAACAAGCTGTTGCACAGTTTTCTGCACCAGGGTTGATCAAGGGTTGATCAGGGTTGATCACCAGGCTGATCCTAATGAGACGGACTTGTCAACTCTTTTCAGAAGCATGAGCTCTGAGTTCTGAAGGCTGTTTTCGGCACTGGTGACCCAAATGAAGACAGTACTTCAGTTCTCAAGGCTGTTCCCTGAAAGTGGAGTGCGCCTTCTGTTCTAAGTACCATTTAGCTGCACTGTCCTATAATCACACATCTGGTCACTAAAACGTGTGGCAGACAACACTCAGGTTTCTCATTAGGAGGATCATATGTTTATACTATTGACACAGTTCTTCAAAAGTTGCCTTTGTGAATCTATTTGTGTTCACAGGTAAAAGCTGAGTGCTCAAAACCAAAACCAAAAAGCTGTAAGTCTGGATAAGTGGGAAATTATGACCCGTAAGCGTGGGGATTAACAAATAAATGTTTTGTGCCACTGTTTTTTACATAATGAAGTCCAGCAATGGTACCTACTTAGATATAGGCCAATAAAATCATCGAAATATCACTTAGTTCGAGACAAAGATGCAAGAAAAATTTTATAGGAAATCACTGTAAAAAAGTAGTTTGTACCAACAACCAAAAAATGTAATCCCAACTGAAACAACACTAACTTTAGTTATACCAAGCGTGAGGAATGTAACTTTTGTTTTTTAAGGAGATGTGGGCACAGCTTATTGTTGTGGACCAGCAGCTTCACTCCTATCAATGCAGATGATATGAACTTGCCCGATTAAAATAAAATCGGCCCTGTTCAAGGCTGAAGTGTCACCCTTCTTCACTTTGCTAGATTCACTTGACTACGGAACTCATTTTAAAGAGAAAGTGCTCCCTCAGTTCTTTCCATTCCCCAGTACCGTCTAAATTTAAACTGTTCATTTGAAGCGTTCTAGAGAAGAGACCCAGTTGACTAAAGAAAGAAGTGAGAAGAGCTTAGTTCTGAAACTAAACCATGAGCCTGGCTTAAAATTGTTTAGGGAAAGAGGCTGAAGTATTTGTGTGAAGTTGAGTTCCTTGGGCTCCACAGCGGATCCTTGTTGGTAATCCATCTTAAATACAGCAGTGTGTGTAACACGTCCATCCCAATCTCCCTGACTGTCCCTCCCCAGACCCTTCCCCCACGACCACAGGTTCATCTCCCAAGTGCATGTGTTTTCATGAGTCATTTTATCTCACGACACCTGAAGGCCACAGAAGCCCTGAACGGAAACTGAAGAACACGTAACATGGAATTAGTTAAAGCTGTCTCTTGTAAAAAGCACAACTGTAACTGTTTGTCTTTAAATCCTGGAAGTGCTTTTTCACCAGCATAAACATTACCTTTCACGTTCCATTTTCAAAATATCTGATTTTCTTACCTACAATATATCTCTGGAAGGGAAAAAAAGGATTAAATGTTCTGTTTTAAATTTTACATTAAGTGAAAAAAAAAAAAGAATGAAAATGTGTGTGTGTACTACAAAGCACATAAAATCTCAGGTCTTTCGGTCTGGATGAAAAAAATGCCATCTGCTCTGAGCTGTCCATTTCACTGGGCAGGGCCAGAGAACAGTCCTAGGAGGCAGACGGCTCCTCCAGGCGCTGCTGGTGAGGACACACGTCTGGAGATGACAAGGAAAGAACGTGGACTTGGTGTCTTACCTCCCAGTGGCTGAACACCAGCTGCGGGCTGGCCAGGCCGCTGGTCCGCTTCCGGATCTCGTCAGCAAAGCCAAAGCTCTCGGCCACGGGCAGCAGGGCCTTGATGATGAACATGTCGGTGCCCTCCTTCATCTCTTCCTGCAGCACGCGGCCCTCTCTCTTGGACAGGACAGCGTAGACCCGGCCTGCAAAACCACACATCTTTTAGTCTCGCCGGCCAGTTACACGTGCTGTGCTACACTGAGATGTGACTGCTCCTACACCCTGATAACGCTCTATTCAGGACCAACTTGGTTCCCAGCAACTCTGGTTTACAAAAGTGTGGGAAAAATCTAAGCATCTACTTAAGAAGTAAAGTGTGACAATCAACAGAAAAATGAGAACCAAATGACAAGAGGTGAAATCACCCCAAAGCGCATCACACTAGACAATCCCCTCCACACAGTCTGAGAAGTGGGAGGCCTTGAAACAGACCTTGGAGTTCGCTAGGAGCCCCGCTGGATCTGAAATCCAATGGGGTGAACACGACTGGGCTTTGTAAATGTTAAAACATTCTACCAATTACAAGACACTGTTAGTGCGATGATGATAATTATAATGACAGGCTCTTTGGGCCTAGTAAGCAAGCAGCTGACACAATGACTTTTTTAAAAAATTTTTTTGGGGAGCCTCTTTTTTTTTTTTTTTCCATCCAGCTTTGTTCTTTGGCCTGTGTGGGCCTCCCATCACAGTGGCCTCTCTCGTTGCAGAGCACCGGCTCTGGGCGCATTACACTCCACAGTGCCAGCTAACAGTTGGACACATCGGTCCAGCTATTCCACGGCACATGGGATCTTCCCGGGCCAGGGATCGAACCAGTGCCCCTTGCACTGCAAGGTGGTTTTTACCCACTGGACCACCAGGGAAGCCCCACAATGACATTTTTAAACTAAAAATTAAACCTATATATGTGTGTGTGTGTGTGCGTAGATATATATGTAGAAATGCTCGTTCATATTTAAGCTGGTAATATTTCAGTAGCACAAGTATAAACTGAAAACTGACTGTGTTTGGAATTTTTAAGGTCTGGTAAGAATTTTTATTGTGCTTCCCTGATGGCTCAGTGGTAAAGAGTTCGCCAGCAACGCAGGAGATCCAGGTTCGCCTGGGTTGAGAAGATCCCCTGGAGGAGGGCAAGACAACCCACTCCAGTATTCCTGCCTGGAGAATCCCATGGAGAGAGGAGCCTGGTGGGCTGCAGTCCATGGGGTCACACAGTCAGACACAATGGGGTACACACAGTAATCCTGCCACATCTCAAGAATCCTAGCAGATCCTCTTGGCTATCACTTTTATTTCATAATTAGGCACAATTCTGCCCTTCACGCAGGAGGAGGCACCTTCCCTTTCTGGCCTCTGTATTAGCACCCCCAATTCCCGCCCTTAACACGCACAATAACAAAAGTGTGGGAAAAATCTAAGCATCTACTTAAGAAGTAAAGTGTGACAATCAACAGAAAAATGAGAACCAAATGACAAGAGGTGAAATCACCCCAAAGCGCATCACACTAGACAATCCCCTCCACACAGTCTGAGAAGTGGGAGGCCTTGAAACAGACCTTGGAGTTCGCTAGGAGCCCCGCTGGATCTGAAATCCAATGGGGTGAACACGACTGGGCTTTGTAAATGTTAAAACATTCTACCAATTACAAGACACTGTTAGTGCGATGATGATAATTATAATGACAGGCTCTTTGGGCCTAGTAAGCAAGCAGCTGACACAATGACTTTTTTAAAAAATTTTTTTGGGGAGCCTCTTTTTTTTTTTTTTTCCATCCAGCTTTGTTCTTTGGCCTGTGTGGGCCTCCCATCACAGTGGCCTCTCTCGTTGCAGAGCACCGGCTCTGGGCGCATTACACTCCACAGTGCCAGCTAACAGTTGGACACATCGGTCCAGCTATTCCACGGCACATGGGATCTTCCCGGGCCAGGGATCGAACCAGTGCCCCTTGCACTGCAAGGTGGTTTTTACCCACTGGACCACCAGGGAAGCCCCACAATGACATTTTTAAACTAAAAATTAAACCTATATATGTGTGTGTGTGTGTGCGTAGATATATATGTAGAAATGCTCGTTCATATTTAAGCTGGTAATATTTCAGTAGCACAAGTATAAACTGAAAACTGACTGTGTTTGGAATTTTTAAGGTCTGGTAAGAATTTTTATTGTGCTTCCCTGATGGCTCAGTGGTAAAGAGTTCGCCAGCAACGCAGGAGATCCAGGTTCGCCTGGGTTGAGAAGATCCCCTGGAGGAGGGCAAGACAACCCACTCCAGTATTCCTGCCTGGAGAATCCCATGGAGAGAGGAGCCTGGTGGGCTGCAGTCCATGGGGTCACACAGTCAGACACAATGGGGTACACACAGTAATCCTGCCACATCTCAAGAATCCTAGCAGATCCTCTTGGCTATCACTTTTATTTCATAATTAGGCACAATTCTGCCCTTCACGCAGGAGGGAGGCACCTTCCCCTTTTTCTGGCCTCTGTATTAGCACCTCTGGGCTCCAAGTACCCCTCCGACCAGTGAGCAGAACAGACAGCAAAGAGCAGAGGTAAACTGAAAACCACGGACCACCGTGAAGAGCTTGCTTGAGCAAGTGGACACAAGGCCTCCTCCTTCACCCACCACTTGGACAATATACTTCTAGTGACACAAGTGATCTACACACACGTGATCCTGAAGAGTTCACACGTCGCAGTGAAGCAGAGCCCAAGTCTCCTGGAATGACTGCACAGAGGCCTGCACTCTGCCCTCCTCAATAACCAGGAGGGGAGCTGGTATCGAGGCTGCCCGCCCTGACCGAACGTTCTACTTTCTAGACTAGGAACTGAGGACGCAGAGCAAAACTGTCTGACTGGCAGACTTTTCTGAGTCAGATTTACCCCCGGTGGTGGTGACAAGGAAGGACAAAGGAAAACCAATGGCAAGAAACCCATTGTGTCACAAAGCTTAAAGATAACAACAGCCCTTAAACCTCTCTGATGGGCCTTCTCCATCTCCAGGCTTGGCAGAAAAAACAAACGAATTAAAAATGCCCTTAGTGATAAGAGGCGCGTTTGTCCCCTTTCCCCTCTCCACCCACCCACCCCTGGCCTTCACGGCTTCCCCTTCTCCACCCCCAAGTGCCCGGTCAGGCCGCCTCTTCACTGTGTGTTCTGTCTTCAGCACCTAGACTCTACTGGCGGCCCTGAGCTCTATTCAAACTGCTTCTTTGAAATTTCCCAGTCATCTTCATATTCCCCCAGGTGGCACAGTGGTAAAGAATGTGCCTCCAACTGCACGAGATGCAAGAGACGAGGGTTCGATCGCTGGGTCGGGAAGACCCCCTGGAGAAGGGCAAGGTGGCCCACTCCAGTATTCTTGCCTGGAGAATCCCATGGACAGAGGAGCCTGGCGGGCTGCAGGCCAGGGGGTGCAGAGTCGGACACGACTGAGCAACTTAGCACACACAGCATCATCAGCCTGAATGTCTTTTCCTCAGTCCTAACTCTGTGATTTCTCTGCAGTTTCTGCAGCTACTGATCAACACCCTCTCAGACAAATCTTTCCAATCTTAGGGCTACCTTCCTTGGACCCCTCACTCACCCCTGTGACCATCATTCTACTCTCTAGGATCAACAACAATTTTTAAGGGTATAACTTCTTCCTAGGAATATTCCTTGAGGTTCCAAGCTCTTCTCTAAACCAAGTTACCCTTCAGGGAACCTGTTCACTTCTCCTCGGTGTGGTTTAAATGATGACCTCTGTGTCGGGGACACCTGGGACTCCGGGTCTAACCCAGGCCCCTCCTCTGACCTCTGGTTCCACGTTTACTGGCACTGTGGCTGCAGGGGCATCTCCACAGTGGAGCCGGTGCTAAGGCACTTCAGCTGCGTCTGACGCTTTGTGACCCCATGGGTTGTAGCCCACCGGGCTCTTCTGTCCATGGGATTGTCCAGGCAAGAATACCGGCGTGGAGCTTCCCTGGTGGTCCAGTGGGTAAGGACACCGCCTTGCAGTGCAAGGGGCGCCGGTTCCAGCCCTGGCCTGGGAAGATCCCATGTGCCGCGGAGCGGCTGGACCCATGTGTCCAATTGCCGAGCCGGAGCTCTGGAGCGCATGCGCCCAAAGCCGGTGCTCAGCGACAACAGAGGCCACTGCGATGGGAGGCCCACATGGGCCGAAGAACAAAGATGGATGAAACTGAATAAATGAAAGACCAATAGAATTGGCCTGCTCGCCTCCCTCCCTCCCCCACCCGCACCTCCCAAATGAATAAAACCAAAAAAAAAATGTAAAAAAAAAAAAAAATACTGGAGTGGGTTGCCACGCTGAAGCACAACTCCCTTTTAAATTGAATGCGCCTAAGATACATTACTTAGTTGCAAAAGGCAACTCCAGACTTACAGCAGTCACGTTCCCTGCCATTCATACTAGAAATCTCAGAGTCTGAGAATCCCAGAAGGGGGGCCTAGAAGGGAACTCAGGGGTCGAGTTCTACCACAGCAATCATTTAAACCCCGTGTGCACATGTCTAAAACTCACCCCTTCCAGGGCAGCCCGTCCCATTTTTGGACACAGCCTTGACTGGGAGACGATTCTTGAGCCCAGTCTGTTCCCCTGAGGTTTCTAACTACTGCGCCTGAGGTCCATCACACGATGCAGGTCTGACACCTCGTCCACAGACCAGCCTGTAAGCCGCCCGAAGACAGCCTCCAGCCCTCTCTCCTCCCGTCTTTCTCTGACATGACCTCCCCTTTCCTGTTCTATCCTGACCACTCTCCTATTTGAACTACTATTAATATAACTTACATAGTTTTTAGAATACAGCATCTAGAACTGAGAGCAAGATTTTAGGTACAGTCTGAAAAGCTCTTAAGAAAAGCAGGACAATTTTTTCCTGCTTTATGAGTGATTCCCTCTAGGCTGTCTATGATTTCCCTGAGATTCCAAGGTGGGAAAAACCTACTGTAAATGACTACCACGTGTGAGCTAGTCATCTCTATTCAGTCTGCCACCTGATTCTAAGAAAGGTTTGTGGAAGCTGACAGCTAAGAACGGGGTGGGGAAGGCAAAAGGAGTCAACTGGGGCAAGTGGACTGTGAAGAGACTGGCCTGTGGGGACGAGCCGCCAGACCCCTTCCTGCTGCAGAGGCAGGCAGCTCCTCCCCTTCCTTCACGGGTCAGGCCAGTAGGTGTGGATCCATAATTGTAATTAAAACTGAATGTAATTAATCATGTACTTTGGGGCCATTCCATCTTAATTCCGCTAAAACTAAACCCCAAAACCGGGACACAGCGAGGGATCATTGAACAGAGGAAAACAGCTACAATTGAACCTTCCAGATACACGTGGCGCTCATGACAGGTGTGCCCAATGCGTGGGTGCACTCAGGGACCCTCTGCGCTGCCGCTGTTCCATCGAGAAAGGAAGGCGGCAGCACGGATGAGAGTCTTGACGCTGTGGCCCCTGTGAGCATTCTCACACCCTTTCAACTGGGCATCCGCTCCATCACACCTGAGTCGCCTGTCCACCCGCTCAGAGGAAGCTCACCGTGCCCCTGACAGTGCGCAAGGCAGCAGGGGAGAGGCATCCACCAGGAAAGGCGCCGGCAACAGAAAGGCTGTGATCAGGGCTCTGGTCTTAAGGGCTACACCATAAATGTCAGCCTGGACTGCAGCCCCTTTACGACCTGGCGGGAACCCACCACCCCAGCAACCGAGACGGCCAGACCCGAGAGCATAGACTCTGTGTTCAGCCAAGCCAAACCACCAGCCTGTAAGCCGCCGAAGACAGCCTCCAGCCCTCTCTCCTCCCGTCTTTCTCTGACATGACCTCCCCTTTCCTGTTCTATCCTGACCACTCTCCTATTTGAACTACTATTAATATAACTTACATAGTTTTTAGAATACAGCATCTAGAACTGAGAGCAAGATTTTAGGTACAGTCTGAAAAGCTCTTAAGAAAAGCAGGACAATTTTTTCCTGCTTTATGAGTGATTCCCTCTAGGCTGTCTATGATTTCCCTGAGATTCCAAGGTGGGAAAAACCTACTGTAAATGACTACCACGTGTGAGCTAGTCATCTCTATTCAGTCTGCCACCTGATTCTAAGAAAGGTTTGTGGAAGCTGACAGCTAAGAACGGGGTGGGGAAGGCAAAAGGAGTCAACTGGGGCAAGTGGACTGTGAAGAGACTGGCCTGTGGGGACGAGCCGCCAGACCCCTTCCTGCTGCAGAGGCAGGCAGCTCCTCCCCTTCCTTCACGGGTCAGGCCAGTAGGTGTGGATCCATAATTGTAATTAAAACTGAATGTAATTAATCATGTACTTTGGGGCCATTCCATCTTAATTCCGCTAAAACTAAACCCCAAAACCGGGACACAGCGAGGGATCATTGAACAGAGGAAAACAGCTACAATTGAACCTTCCAGATACACGTGGCGCTCATGACAGGTGTGCCCAATGCGTGGGTGCACTCAGGGACCCTCTGCGCTGCCGCTGTTCCATCGAGAAAGGAAGGCGGCAGCACGGATGAGAGTCTTGACGCTGTGGCCCCTGTGAGCATTCTCACACCCTTTCAACTGGGCATCCGCTCCATCACACCTGAGTCGCCTGTCCACCCGCTCAGAGGAAGCTCACCGTGCCCCTGACAGTGCGCAAGGCAGCAGGGGAGAGGCATCCACCAGGAAAGGCGCCGGCAACAGAAAGGCTGTGATCAGGGCTCTGGTCTTAAGGGCTACACCATAAATGTCAGCCTGGACTGCAGCCCCTTTACGACCTGGCGGGAACCCACCACCCCAGCAACCGAGACGGCCAGACCCGAGAGCATAGACTCTGTGTTCAGCCAAGCCAAACCACCCGCTGCCCGCAGGACACATTTGAGGTTTTTCCACTCTGAGCTCACAGTTTCAACTCACAACATGCTCAGTCCAACTTTGGAGTCCAATCCTCTTCATCGTTTAAAACCCAATCAAAGACAACTCCTTCCACCAAGTGTTCTGCTGAGATCCTGAGATCAAAATAATCTCTTCACGGTTTGGGCCTCCCTGAGCCTCATCTGTTCTTCTGTGGCCTATCAAGACCTATTTTTCTTCTTCCACGCTAGGCACTGAGATAGGTCTACAGATCCTGCAACCTTTGGAGCTGAAAGTCTGGCAATTAAAGTTGTTGTTATTATTATTATTATTATTTTTTTTTTTTTCAGAATTCAGCAAAGAAAGCAGTGGTTCATAGCAATGTTTCCTCTAATACCATATAAACAGGAAACAGCGAATTTCCAGTGTGGGCATGATGGGAAGTAAACTACAGCATACCAGGCTGACAGGACTTTATGCAGAGGTTGAAACGCAAATTATGAATACCAAGCAGCCAAACGGAAACGTGATTATAAAACAAACACCCAACCGCTTCTACCATAATGCATAACAGCTATGCAAAATGTCTGGACAAAGATGGCAAAAGAACATGAAGAATGGGGGCCTGACCTCCAGGGGGAGGGTTTTCCTTTCATGTGTGGTTTCTGTTACTGTCAGTACCACTTGTGGTATAACTTCAATTAAACACACACACACAGATCGGCAGGCGCTTCTTACCTATGAGGTCACGCAAACCCCACTTCCTTTTGTCACAGAACACCCAGCCTGCTAGATCGAACCAGTGCGGCTGACAGGATGCAGATGGTCGTCCGGCAAACGTGAGATAAAGTGCGCCATGGGCACGGCGGGGAGCGGGGGCTGCCGGCTACCAGACAGACAGATTCCGCCACAGGTCTAGAGGAGGTGGGCATAAGCCCTCACTCCCACCCAGGAGGGACGTCCCAAGACAAGTGTCAGTGTGTGGGTCACAGCTCTGTCCTTGCTAGGACAAGCAATCCCTGAAAAAATCGGAAGGCACGGGGATCCACTCCCAAGTTGGCATGAAGCTGGCAAGGTAATACATACTTGGGACAGGGTCAGGATCACTAGGGAAGAACCCAACTCAACAAGACAGGTGTGGGCACACGCATGGCTCTGTTGCTGGGCTCAGTCAACCAGTGTCCAGGGTCAGAAATGCAAGGCTGCATTTGCGGCTGTGAAGTCGCTCCGTCTGGCTGACTCCCTGCGACCCCATGGGCTGTAGCCTACCAGGCTCCTCTGTCCATGGGATTCTCCAGGCAAGAGGACTGCAGCAGGCAGCCATCCCCTTCTCCAGGGGATCTTCCCGACCCAGGGATTGAACCCTCATCTCCTGTTTGGCCAGCAGATTCTTCACCACTGAGCCACCAGAGAAGCCCAAGTACATCCCACAGCACTACACCATGTGCACCTGAACTGACGGACACACAGGGCCGCCTGTGAAGTAGCACGAGGATGTGCAGCTGCATAGCCAGGCAGCCATGTTTCCTCTAATACCATAAAAAAAATTGGGCATATAAACTAAGCTAGCTGCAAACATTTATGAATACCAAGCAGCCAAACGGAAACGTGATTATAAAACAAACACCCAACCGCTTCTACCATAATGCATAACAGCTATGCAAAATGTCTGGACAAAGATGGCAAAAGAACATGAAGAATGGGGGCCTGACCTCCAGGGGGAGGGTTTTCCTTTCATGTGTGGTTTCTGTTACTGTCAGTACCACTTGTGGTATAACTTCAATTAAACACACACACACAGATCGGCAGGCGCTTCTTACCTATGAGGTCACGCAAACCCCACTTCCTTTTGTCACAGAACACCCAGCCTGCTAGATCGAACCAGTGCGGCTGACAGGATGCAGATGGTCGTCCGGCAAACGTGAGATAAAGTGCGCCATGGGCACGGCGGGGAGCGGGGGCTGCCGGCTACCAGACAGACAGATTCCGCCACAGGTCTAGAGGAGGTGGGCATAAGCCCTCACTCCCACCCAGGAGGGACGTCCCAAGACAAGTGTCAGTGTGTGGGTCACAGCTCTGTCCTTGCTAGGACAAGCAATTCCTGAAAAACTCGGAAGGCACGGGGATCCACTCCCAAGTTGGCATGAAGCTGGCAAGGTAATACATACTTGGGACAGGGTCAGGATCACTAGGGAAGAACCCAACTCAACAAGACAGGTGTGGGCACACGCATGGCTCTGTTGCTGGGCTCAGTCAACCAGTGTCCAGGGTCAGAAATGCAAGGCTGCATTTGCGGCTGTGAAGTCGCTCCGTCTGGCTGACTCCCTGCGACCCCATGGGCTGTAGCCTACCAGGCTCCTCTGTCCATGGGATTCTCCAGGCAAGAGGACTGCAGCAGGCAGCCATCCCCTTCTCCAGGGGATCTTCCCGACCCAGGGATTGAACCCTCATCTCCTGTTTGGCCAGCAGATTCTTCACCACTGAGCCACCAGAGAAGCCCAAGTACATCCCACAGCACTACACCATGTGCACCTGAACTGACGGACACACAGGGCCGCCTGTGAAGTAGCACGAGGATGTGCAGCTGCATAGCCAGGCAGCTCCCCAAGCCCCATGCTGCTCAAGGGCCAACTGCATTAACCAAGCCCCATGGACGCGGTTGAGCCTTGTGCCTGGAAAAGGCAGGCAGAGATGTGTTCTGCGCCTAAGGCAGAAGAGGGCAGACAAAGAACCCCAAGGGCCGAGGTACACCTCGCTTCCTACAAAGTGCCAGAACGGGCTCTGCTGGCCAGGTGAAAAGTGCCCCGGGAAGGTCAAAGGGCAGCAGGACAAGCAATGCTCCAGGTCACGTGCAGGGGCCTGGGGGTGGTCTCCTAACAACAATGAGCACATGGGCACAGAGGACGGACTCAACAGTCTGCTGGGAACCTGAGAAATGCCAACAGCTGATCCTGGCTTCATGTGTTGTGCTGAAAAGTTGTCTTCTCAGAAAGGACAAATGTCGCTCCAAATGGAGAATTCACGGAGGGACGGCCATGTGGGGAGGAGGCCTGTGTTCCTGCTATTCTGGGAATGCAAGGGAGGGAAAGACGGGCACACAGCTGTATGGGCCCTTGACCCTGGGAAGGATCATTTCAAACACATCCAGGGAGAGAAAAACAACAAATCAGGTTTTAGGATAACAGCCCCTAGGATAAGACTCCTTCTGGGGAGCAACAGGAGTCTGAAAATATCAATCATGAATGATCCCAATGAGAAAAAAGGGAGGAGAGATCCACCCAAAATAAACCTGTGGGGTTACCAGAGGCACACACAGGAGATGGAAGAAGAGGAAGGGGATCGGGTGGGGTCACAGTACGTCCCGGATGCTGAAAAGGAGAACAAGGCGAGCTGACCAAAATGGGTCCTGTCCATGACTTTCAACATGAGGACGAGTCACAGCTTGGAGAGGCCGGTGTCAACGTCTAGAGGACAGCGGGATACGAGGGGCTGGTTCTCAGCACCTGCGCTGCCTCCCTTCTCCCCGGTAAGAAGGTCCAGGAGGAAACCAGAGCAAGCAGAGCCAACTTCACAGAAGAGACGCGGACCTTCCAGATGGCTGAGAGGCTGACAAGCAACTTCCTAAACCGTCCCAGCCCTTCTCAGATGAGCTCAGGCCTCCAAGACCAGAACTGTACCTTGTGGTCCTGAAGGAATCTGCCCTTCTGAGAACTTGAGCTTAGCCGGGGAGCTGCCAAACTACACATAAAATGTAAATAACAAGTAAAGTTTTTAAGGATAAAAGCTACAGACTAGAAAACCACATGCTAATTTCTTACAAAATTTTCAACAAACAGTATAAAGACGTATATCTGTTTATATAAGCATGAGGTAAACTTTTGAAGACAACATGAACTTTCCAACACAAAACCGTACAAACCTAAGGTTATTTCTTCCTCTAAGTAGTTGGTAAAACAAGAATCAGGGGAAAGCTATACACACAAAGAACCTCAACAGTTCACGACTTTCCTTTCCCCGCACCAGGCAGGTGGGATCTTAGTTCCCTGACCAGGGACTGAAACTACACCCTAAGCAGTGTGGAGTCCTAATCACTGGACTGTCCAGGAAGTCCCTGATTCAGTGCTGACTGAGTTTCATTTCTCACCAGGATACATGAAAAAAAACGGAAAAACAAATCAGTGTGCTAAGATTATGGTGCTGAAACTTCATTTTCTTGGCCTTAAAAAAACCACAAAACTGGGCTTCCCTGGTGGTCCTGTGGGTGGAGAATCTGCCTTGCAGTGCAGGGGGCACCGGTTTGATCCCTAACCTGGGAAGATCCCACGTGCCACGGAGCGGCTGGACCAGCGTGTCCAATTACCAGCCAGCGCTCTGGAGCGCATGCGTCCAGAGCCGGTGCTCTGCAATGAGAGAGGCCACTGCAATGGGAGGTCCACACAGGCCAAAGAATAAAAAAAAGATAGATGAAAATAAATATAAAAAAAAATAAAAGAGGCATGATGGGGGTAAGAAAAAAAGAACCACAAAACTTCCTTCACTATTACTGTAATGTTTATTATGCTTTTTACACACAGACAAAATCTAACGAAAAACATTACCTGTATCAACTTAGCTCACTCACATGTAAATACAGCAGTTCTGGTGGGACTACACGACTTCAGTCACTGAAATGTAATTCCAGATTTGGGGGAAACAAAAGAGGAACACAAAAACTTACTAAAAAGAGAAAAAGAGAAGAGAGAAGTCAGTGATCCTGATTCCTTGCGAGTTAACGACAAGATGCACTGCTGAAGCTGTGTTAAAGAAGAATGCTGTACCACACGCCGGAGGTAACAGCGTGTCTGGGCTCGGTCAGCTGAGATGGGTTCTGAGACTGATTTAAGAGGGAGGCTGACCAAACGAAGTAAGTCTAAAAGGCAGCAACTGGCATGACGAAAGGATTTAAAAAGAGCTGTATCCTGAAAACCACTGAAGGATCTGGAGAGTTTTCCCCTAGATGTAAAACTAGAAAATGAATGCTCCCCTCAAGTTCATGAAGTGCTATGCAAGCAAGCTGTGGTTTTCCCAGTAGTCATGTACAGATGTGAGAGCAGGACCATAAAGAAGGCTGAGCGCTGAAGAACGGATGCTTTCAAATTGTGGTGCTGGAGAACTCTCAAAAGCCCCTCAGACAGCAAGGAGATCAACCAAGTCAATCCAAAAGGAAATCAACCCTGAATTCACTGGAAAGACTGATGCTGAAGCTGAAGGTCCAGTCCTTCGGCCACCTGATGTGAAGAGCTGACTCACTGGAAAACACCCTGATGCTGGGAAAGACTGAGGGCAGAATAAGGGGACGACAGAGGATGAGATGGTTGGATGGCATCACTGACTCAATGAACATGAGTTTGAGCAAGCTCTGGGCGATGGTAAAGGACAGGGAGGCATACTGCTATCCAAGGGGTCACAAAGAGTCAGACATAACTTAGTGACTGGACAACAAGGGAAATGGGAAGAACATCTGGGAATGGTCTAGACCAGTATGCCTTGAACTCGCCCATGGATTTTGTGAGATGGTAACAGGATACTGTACTCAAGGAAGGCTGAGAAACCTCCTTATGTTTCAGGCCGTACCTGCAGATCTGACGCACAGCACACACCAGCTTTAAGCCATCCCAGAGCAACCACATCGATATGCCTTGTTTAAGTCAACTCTGAAATGCTGCTTTGTGTGCTCAGTTCCTCCCACAGGAATCTTACTGTGAGGTTATGCCTAAATTTCTTTTTGGGAGAAAACACCACCAACAATTCAGATCTATGCTGTTAGCAATTAATCAGCAAAAGAATCGAACTACAAAGAATGTAAGGTAATCGCCTCCTGCCTCAAAGGACCTCAGAGCTAGAGAAAACCAACAGTTTGGTCCACTCGCTCAGCCAGTGCACAATCCCACGTCTGCCCTCCTCACCAATGAAGCAGCTCCACAATCTCAGGAAGGTAAGAGAACCAAGGGGCCAGGCCTGGATCTAGGGCCCATATGTGCATTCTGATGTTAGTCTCCACAGCCTCCAATGAGCTTTTACCCTCCTTCTCAGAGGTGAAGAAAGTAAGTACCAAGGTAGTCAACTCTGTCAAAAATCAAAATAGGGGGCTTCCCTGGTGGTCCAGTGGGTAAAGACACTGCCTTGCAGCACAAGGGTCGCTGGTTCGATCCCTGGCCTGGGAAGTTCCCACGTGCCACGGAGCGCCTGGACCGATGTGTCCAATTACTGAGCCAGCGCTCTGGAGCGCATGAGCCCAGAGCGGGTGCTCTGCAGCGAGAGAAGCCACTGCGATGGGAGACCCACACAGGCCAAAAGAGATTCTTCTCCCAAAGAAGGAAAAGCCAGGAGCAGGATTTGGCATAACTATTGCTGGTGCTGTGTTAGTCACTCACTCATATCTGACTCTCTGTGACCCTGTGGACTGCAGCCCGCCAGGCTCCTCTGTCCGTGAGACTCTCCAGGTAAGAATACTGGAGTGGGTGGCCATGCCTTTCTCCAGGGGATCTTCCCAACCACCCAGGGATCAAATGCAGATCTCCTGCACTGGCAGGCAGATTCTTTATCACTGGACCACCTGGGAAGCCCATTCCAAGGTCTCAGTTCCCTGGTAAATCAACATACTAAACGAGCCCGGCTGTCTGATCTGGGAGCCTCACTGCTAGCCAGGGCATCGCTCACGGCCGTCAGGTCCCCCGCCTCACCGAGAACGTCGCTGGTGGCCATGATGTCGCAGGTGTACATCGCTGCCATCAGACGCTGAGGCTTCAGCTGCACTGCGCAGCGACACGCTTCCTTCATGGCGGCGATGAGCTGTCCCGAGAAGGGCCCGTAGCAGTCGCTGGCGGACAGTCCTCCCTTCTGGGCAGCCCTCCTCTCCGCGGGCTCGGCGCCGCCGTCCTGCAGCTCCCGGGGCTCACCTCCACCAGAGCAGTCGCCACTGTCCCCCTTCCCCGCCCTCTCTAGGTCACTCGGTTCTTGACTCGGCATGTCACTCGCTGTCTGGCCCTCGAATTGACTCAGGTCCCATTTCTCCAGGACGAAGCACACACCCATGAGCGGCTCCTCACACATGGGGCCGGAGAGGGTGGCCAGCTGGAAGCCGCTCACAATGCTGTTGCCCAGATCGCGGTACCTGCTGGCTTCTTTGGAGGCTTTGCCCTCGGGTCCTGTCCACACCGAGCTCTGGAAGTCTTCACTTCTATTCACCAGTATGTTGGGCCCACATTTTCTTGGGCCAAATGACCAGATCTGGTCCACGGTGTTCCTCCACTTCCTTCCTGTGAGGTGGCGCTCGAGTTTTCCTCTGAACTCCCAGATTCTCTCCTGGGTCTTCTGCTGGACCGTCGGAGTGTCACTCTTGCCCTCATTCAGGGAGGATGCCAACTGCTCCATGGAACGAATCAGGTCGCTGCTCTCTTCCAGAATCCGAGTGACTTCCTCCGGGAGCGGCAGGGCCCGGACACTGAGCGTGGCAAGTTTATTGGGGGTCGTCATGGTGACAAGTCCGTCGGGATCAACCTGGACCCCTTCAGGGATTCTGCTTTGATCCTCCTTTGTTTGGTGGATGACGGCGACTTTCTGTTGCTTGCCGATTTCTTCATTGACCATGTCAACATACTAAACCCCCGGAAAGCTCTCTGCACTGGCAGGCAGATTCTTTATCACTGGACCACCTGGGAAGCCCATTCCAAGGTCTCAGTTCCTGGTAAATCAACATACTAAACGAGCCCGGCTGTCTGATCTGGGAGCCTCACTGCTAGCCAGGGCATCGCTCACGGCCGTCAGGTCCCCCGCCTCACCGAGAACGTCGCTGGTGGCCATGATGTCGCAGGTGTACATCGCTGCCATCAGACGCTGAGGCTTCAGCTGCACTGCGCAGCGACACGCTTCCTTCATGGCGGCGATGAGCTGTCCCGAGAAGGGCCCGTAGCAGTCGCTGGCGGACAGTCCTCCCTTCTGGGCAGCCCTCCTCTCCGCGGGCTCGGCGCCGCCGTCCTGCAGCTCCCGGGGCTCACCTCCACCAGAGCAGTCGCCACTGTCCCCCTTCCCCGCCCTCTCTAGGTCACTCGGTTCTTGACTCGGCATGTCACTCGCTGTCTGGCCCTCGAATTGACTCAGGTCCCATTTCTCCAGGACGAAGCACACACCCATGAGCGGCTCCTCACACATGGGGCCGGAGAGGGTGGCCAGCTGGAAGCCGCTCACAATGCTGTTGCCCAGATCGCGGTACCTGCTGGCTTCTTTGGAGGCTTTGCCCTCGGGTCCTGTCCACACCGAGCTCTGGAAGTCTTCACTTCTATTCACCAGTATGTTGGGCCCACATTTTCTTGGGCCAAATGACCAGATCTGGTCCACGGTGTTCCTCCACTTCCTTCCTGTGAGGTGGCGCTCGAGTTTTCCTCTGAACTCCCAGATTCTCTCCTGGGTCTTCTGCTGGACCGTCGGAGTGTCACTCTTGCCCTCATTCAGGGAGGATGCCAACTGCTCCATGGAACGAATCAGGTCGCTGCTCTCTTCCAGAATCCGAGTGACTTCCTCCGGGAGCGGCAGGGCCCGGACACTGAGCGTGGCAAGTTTATTGGGGGTCGTCATGGTGACAAGTCCGTCGGGATCAACCTGGACCCCTTCAGGGATTCTGCTTTGATCCTCCTTTGTTTGGTGGATGACGGCGACTTTCTGTTGCTTGCCGATTTCTTCATTGACCATGTCAACTCTGGGGGGCTTGGTGATGGTTTCTCTGAACGGAATTATGGGTTCAGATACGCTGATTTGAATCTTTGCAAACCTACAGACAAAGTCGAGAAGAATAACACAAAGTCACACTCAAAATGGCATCAGAACTCCCATGGAGTGGTATTACATAATGAACATTCTGCAAAAACACAGATATATACACATTATTTCACTAGGAAATATTGGTAATTTATATTCTATCAGAATTCACAAACCACTTTCACTTCAGATTGAAAAGACTACCTCCAGTGGGAGCCGACTTTCAGGGAGTTCTCGGCACAGACCAGAATCTCATCGCTTTGCTCACTCATTCTCAAAATAAATAAACTGTGTATTTAGATAAGAATGTTTTGAGTGAAGAATAAATGTTTTAATAAGATTTGACGTATGGGGCTTCCCTGGTGGCTCAGTGGTAAAGAGTTTGCCTGCCAGTGCAGGAGACACAGATCCGATCCCTGATCCGTGAAGATCCCACATGCTGCGGAGCAACCTAAGCCCGTGACCCACAATGATGGAGCCTGTGCTCTAGAGCCTCGGAGCTGCAACTACAGAAGCCCGTGGGCCCTAGAGCTCAAGTTCCACAAGAGAAGTCACTGCAACAAGAAGCCTGTTCACCTCAGCTAAACAGTAGCCCCTACTCCTGCAAGTAGAGAAAAGCCTGTGGCAGCAGTGAAAACCTAGCATAGCCAAAAATAGAAAAATTTTTAAAAAATTTGGGGCATCTGATTTCTTTAAATAGTATTTGCCACTTAAAGAATATGGAGAAGAAAAGCTCAATGATTATAATTCCAATGACAAAAAAATATATATATATATATCACAGAATGTCAGGATATGCAGTTGAATCCCGAGAATGTGCCTGGCTTTGACGAGGCTCACAGGGAGGCCAGTGAGATCGAGGGGCTGGCCGAAAGCAGCTCTCTCCAGGAGACCTGCTCTGAAGGGAATGCTGTGTACCTGTACTGTGGTTACAGGCCGAACTAGCTAGCCTTTTCACACTCGGAACCACCTCAGGGATTCTGCTTTGATCCTCCTTTGTTTGGTGGATGACGGCGACTTTCTGTTGCTTGCCGATTTCTTCATTGACCATGTCAACTCTGGGGGGCTTGGTGATGGTTTCTCTGAACGGAATTATGGGTTCAGATACGCTGATTTGAATCTTTGCAAACCTACAGACAAAGTCGAGAAGAATAACACAAAGTCACACTCAAAATGGCATCAGAACTCCCATGGAGTGGTATTACATAATGAACATTCTGCAAAAACACAGATATATACACATTATTTCACTAGGAAATATTGGTAATTTATATTCTATCAGAATTCACAAACCACTTTCACTTCAGATTGAAAAGACTACCTCCAGTGGGAGCCGACTTTCAGGGAGTTCTCGGCACAGACCAGAATCTCATCGCTTTGCTCACTCATTCTCAAAATAAATAAACTGTGTATTTAGATAAGAATGTTTTTGAGTGAAGAATAAATGTTTTAATAAGATTTGACGTATGGGGCTTCCCTGGTGGCTCAGTGGTAAAGAGTTTGCCTGCCAGTGCAGGAGACACAGATCCGATCCCTGATCCGTGAAGATCCCACATGCTGCGGAGCAACTAAGCCCGTGACCCACAATGATGGAGCCTGTGCTCTAGAGCCTCGGAGCTGCAACTACAGAAGCCCGTGGGCCCTAGAGCTCAAGTTCCACAAGAGAAGTCACTGCAACAAGAAGCCTGTTCACCTCAGCTAAACAGTAGCCCCTACTCCCTGCAAGTAGAGAAAAGCCTGTGGCAGCAGTGAAAACCTAGCATAGCCAAAAATAGAAAAATTTTTAAAAAATTTGGGGCATCTGATTTCTTTAAATAGTATTTGCCACTTAAAGAATATGGAGAAGAAAAGCTCAATGATTATAATTCCAATGACAAAAAAATATATATATATATATCACAGAATGTCAGGATATGCAGTTGAATCCCGAGAATGTGCCTGGCTTTGACGAGGCTCACAGGGAGGCCAGTGAGATCGAGGGGCTGGCCGAAAGCAGCTCTCTCCAGGAGACCTGCTCTGAAGGGAATGCTGTGTACCTGTACTGTGGTTACAGAGCACTTGAACTACAGCTAGAACAACTGAGGAGATGGGGCTTGTTATGTATGAGGCACTGTGGTAGGTGGCTTATATGTGTTACTTAGGAAGTAGATGATTAGCCTCATGTTGTAGAGGAGAAAGTTTAGACCAAATAATTTCTCCAAAGTCACAGAGCTAGTAAGCTGGGTTTCAAATCTAGGTCTGACCTCACAGAATCCACGCTCTCAGCCATTACGCTATCCAGGAAAATCCAATTAAACAGCATATTAAAGGAATAATTCACTCTAACACTAAGTAGTTTTTATTGTAGGTTATAAAAACTGATTTATATTAGGACATCTGTTTAAAATATCACATTATAAGTGTCTAAGAAGGCAATCTATGTAACCATCTTTACAAATGCTAAACTGGCGTTCAAAAAATTCAATATCTACTCCTGGTTTTTTAAAAAAGAAAAGCACTTAAAAGTCTTAGATATAGGAAAATATTTTCTAAATTGCCATTATTTAGAGAAAATACGTTCATCTACGTGAACACTCAGGAAAGCCGACGGCACAGCCGTTGAAGCTGTAAGACCATCCACGGCACCACCTCATTTTCCTCATGTGAGGTCAAAGGGCTGAAAGGAGTGTCTCTGTCCTTCTAACTTCTAAGGCTCCCAAGAATCCTCCCTCAGTCATCACCTGGAGACTAAAGTCACGCCACGCCATGGAGGCTGATGTGTGTAGCTGTCACACCTGCAAAGGGCCTCAGAACTCACACTTCTTTCAGTCAGGGCAGAGCAGAGTGTGTGGACCGCGCCAGACTGCTGCAGGAGGCTCAGACTCCATCAGCAATCCCCTGTGGCTTCCTGCCGCACCTGAGCACTACCACCTGAGAGAGGAGGGCAATAAGAACTCTGACAGTTCCTCTGTCTGAGCCCACAGGTACCCTCAGTCTCCATACCTGTATGGAAGGCATTCCTGAACACGTGTGACAAAGATAAAAGAACTTACATATTAGAAGGCAGATTCTGTCCTATGAAAGTGAAAGTCACTCAGGTGTGCCCGACTCTTCGCAACCCATGGAATTCTCCAGGCAGGAATACTGGAGTGGGGAGCCTTTCCCTTCTCCCGGGGATCTTCCCAGCCTAGGAATCAAACCCAGGTCTCCCACATCGCAGACGGATTCTTTACCATCTGAGCCACCAGGGAAGCCCTGTTATATGAGAGGCATAAAAAACCCTCTAGAATTTTGTATATGTTCTTATTTTAAGTTTGACTAAAATTTAATAGTCATATAGAACAGTACACAAAACTCCACTGGTCTATGGCTTCCCACAACGTGAACACCCATATAAACCACTACACAAGTTAACAAACATTACTGGCCCTCACAAGGGCCCCTGTCATGGCTTCTCCCAACCCCACAAAAGTAACCACTATCTTGGATTTTCACTGTGATCCATTTTAAATTATTTTTTATCATCTAAACCTGTAACCCCTATACTAAATACAGTTCAGGAGAGTAGGGACCAGGGATATGCATATGACTGATCTGGGAACATACATGTCTGTGAACAACAAAACTCTGTAAAACATTTAAAATAAAGAAAAAAAAATACATACAGTTCAGTTTGTCTTCCTGCTTGAAGAAGACTTTATATAAATAGAATCAAACTTTTTTTTTCAATTATTTTCTTTTGCTCAACATTACATTATGAGATCCATTCATGTTTGCACAATTAGCTTGAGATTACTCTATAAAATTCTGTGGTATAGATTTACTGAAATTGGTTTATCCACTTTGAGATTTTTCCAGCTCTTGGCTATTTAAATTTTTATTGCCATGAATATTCTTTTTTTAAAGACACTATTTATTTTTAATTGAAGGATAACTGCTTTACAATATTCGTTTCACTTTTGCCATACATCAAGTTATGAATATTCTTGATACACATTAGCCCAGCCTTGTGTTAAGTATATAGAAAAGAAATGGGAACCAATTTGCCAAGTCATAGGAAACAACTGTCTCCTACGTTAGTAGGTAACACCTATTATTTTCCAGAAGAGCTGTACGAACGCCCACGCTCACAGTGGTGCACCTGGACTTCTGCCACCCCATAGCCTTGCCACCATTTGATGCTGTCACTTAGAAAAATGTCAATCACGTATTAGTAATTCAGTTAAAATTGGCTTTAGGTTTAAAGCGGGAATTTTACTTAAAGTAGAATTCTAAGTACCAAAAAAGCAATATTTTTAAAGATGAATTAATGGCTTGAGAAATGTAAGGTACCTTAACACTGGATTTTAATTTGGTAGCAAAGACTGAAAAGAAAGTGAATAGTCCAAAAACTCCAAAAAGCAGCATTTCAATACTGTTAAATAAAAGCCTGTGAGAGACCTTTCTGGTGGTTTAGTGGTTCAGAATCCACTTGCCAATGCAGGGAACACAAGTTTGATCCTTAGTTGGGGAACTAGGATCCGACATTCCCCGCAGCAGCTAAGCCCATGCGGCATGACTACTGAGCCCACGCGCCCTGGAACCCGTGCTCTGCCACAAGAGAAGCTCCCACAACGAGAGGCTCAAGAACCCCATCTAGAGAGTAGCCCCCACTTGCCACCAGTAGACAAAGCCCAAGCACAGCAACACAGACCCAGCACAGCCAAAAATAAACTTGCGTGTGTGCGCGCGTGGGTGTACTGAGGGAGATACAGAACCCCAAAAGGGCGGTGCCGAGTAGCAGCTCCTCTTCTACGTATTAGCAGCAGCAGTAAAACAGAACCACACCACTAACTACGGCCACCACCACCAAGGTGACTAGGTTGTCTTAAGAATTAAGTGAGACGAGCAGACTGACGGCAACTGGCATGTAACATTTCGGATGTAATTATGTTTGTTATTTATAATTATGATTTTAGCTGTAATGACTATGGCTATTAAATTCCCAATAGACTGAAAAACAAAAGGAAGCAAGGCCACTACAGGGCAATTCATCAAAGAAAAACTAATGGCCAATGAATATATTAAAAAATGTTTCAGTATCATTACTAAGCAGAGAAGGCGTGTATCAACAATGAATAAACATTCGTCTTCCAGACCGATGACATTTTAAAAACTTATGATACACAGGGCTCGAAAACGCCTGGGAAAAGGAATACTTTCCAACAGATTTTGCTAGTTATAATGTAAACTGGTACAGCCTTCAAGGATGATAATATGGATCATAAGCTTAAAATATGCCAGAAATACACTATGCCGCCTCTGAGTCAGCAGTTAAACTTTCAGAAGTTTATCTAAACCAAATAATCAGAGCTGAATACGCAGATGTCTGTAGCTATTTGGGCATGCATAGAGCAGACTATGGATTTATCAGCCCAAATGTAATGGTCATAAGTTTCTCTGCATGGTAACTGAATGAGTCTTTTTATTCTTCTGTATTTGCCTACTTGCTACAATAGACGTACACTACCTTGGGAATAAAGAGGAAGAAAATAATTTACAGAAAGTTATTTTAGATGCCTATTTTACGATGCTTACATATCACCATGATAGAAAAATATAAAGATCTACTGAAGGTTACCCTGTACAGACCACAGCAGTAAGCAAAGGAAGTCGATCCTAATTACAACCTGAGTTCACAAAATACGAGTTTGTTTTGTTGCCCTGATGTGCTGTGTATACACTTAATGTAAAATACGTATTTATGGAAATACGTATGACTCAACCTAAAAATGCAAAATGAGTCAAGTACAACAGTGCCCTTTTAGTAAAATTAAATTTATGATCCCACAACACAGTAACAGTTCCTGTTTAAGTTGAGGGCACTTCATTTTTCGCCAACAATAAACTACAGTGTAAGTTCAAGGGGCTTAGGAAAGGCTCAAATATCCCACTGATTTGGGGGGGTCCCTCTCCGTCATCACCTAACCTTTCTTTTAAGTCGTCCAGGCATCGCTGAAGATGGACTTCCCCTGCTGTGACTAGAACGTGCTCTCCTGTTTCCTGAATTAGAATCTGGACACAGGGATCAGCTTGGTTTAACAGCTTCATTCCTTTGACGAGCTGAGGCATTTCACCTAGGTTAACAAAATGAAACACTGATTAAACAGAAGATAAGGACTGATAAAATCTAAACAGAACATCCATGGGAAAACTGAAGGGAAAAGCATAATGCAATAAACTCTTACAATAATGGCTCACTGTTCAACAATGAATAAACATTCGCCTTCAAGGTTTTTGATACACAGGGCTCAAAACGCCTGGGAAAAGGAATACTTTCCAACAGATTTTGCTAGTTATAATGTAAACTGGTACAGCCTTCAAGGATGATAATATGGATCATAAGCTTAAAATATGCCAGAAATACACTATGCCGCCTCTGAGTCAGCAGTTAAACTTTCAGAAGTTTATCTAAACCAAATAATCAGAGCTGAATACGCAGATGTCTGTAGCTATTTGGGCATGCATAGAGCAGACTATGGATTTATCAGCCCAAATGTAATGGTCATAAGTTTCTCTGCATGGTAACTGAATGAGTCTTTTTATTCTTCTGTATTTGCCTACTTGCTACAATAGACGTACACTACCTTGGGAATAAAGAGGAAGAAAATAATTTACAGAAAGTTATTTTAGATGCCTATTTTACGATGCTTACATATCACCATGATAGAAAAATATAAAGATCTACTGAAGGTTACCCTGTACAGACCACAGCAGTAAGCAAAGGAAGTCGATCCTAATTACAACCTGAGTTCACAAAATACGAGTTTGTTTTGTTGCCCTGATGTGCTGTGTATACACTTAATGTAAAATACGTATTTATGGAAATACGTATGACTCAACCTAAAAATGCAAAATGAGTCAAGTACAACAGTGCCCTTTTAGTAAAATTAAATTTATGATCCCACAACACAGTAACAGTTCCTGTTTAAGTTGAGGGCACTTCATTTTCGCCAACAATAAACTACAGTGTAAGTTCAAGGGGCTTAGGAAAGGCTCAAATATCCCACTGATTTGGGGGGGTCCCTCTCCGTCATCACCTAACCTTTCTTTTAAGTCGTCCAGGCATCGCTGAAGATGGACTTCCCCTGCTGTGACTAGAACGTGCTCTCCTGTTTCCTGAATTAGAATCTGGACACAGGGATCAGCTTGGTTTAACAGCTTCATTCCTTTGACGAGCTGAGGCATTTCACCTAGGTTAACAAAATGAAACACTGATTAAACAGAAGATAAGGACTGATAAAATCTAAACAGAACATCCATGGGAAAACTGAAGGGAAAAGCATAATGCAATAAACTCTTACAATAATGGCTCACTGTTCTTCCAGAGAATAGAGTTATGTGAAGAAAACTACCCTCTAGTAATTTATTTGTCCAGACAGCTAATATGAGACACATGCTACAGACTTACCATCGAGGATCCCAAAGCTGACCTGCATCACTCCTTCAAACCCTCAGCATCATTATACTTGTAGACTACCTAAAACTTACAGATGCATATATACCTAGAATTGTAACAGATCTCTTCCCAAATAGTACCTATAAAACTGTAAAATCAACACTCTTATCACTATGGGAAAAACTGACTGAGATCAGAAACAAAAAAATCACCGTCTGCATTTCATTAAAATTTATGTAACTCAGTAAGTGGGACTGTAAAATGGTATCCTGACTTAGTAAAGGCAGTCGATGATGCACCTTATTCCATGTGGACTGGGTAACTTTGTGAGGTGCATTTTCAGTAATAATACCCACTAAAATCAAGTCCAGCAATAAATGGAGCTTAGACACACACCTGTGCATAAGAGCTGTATCACAAAGTGTTAAGGTAAGACTTTCAGAACTAACGAAGCGCTACTGTGGGAGGCAGCCTCCAAGATGGCTCTGGCCACCCTCGCCCTCTGCTCCGCACACTCCGGGGCAGCCCTCTCATCTCTGAGTCAACCCAGCCTGTCGGCATGAAAACACAAGGGGGACGGGACACATGTGCTATGCAGAAACAGACAATGCACCTGCCCGTGCCTCCTGGGGGCAGCTCTACTGGGAAGCTGAGGTCCAGGAGGGTGGGCACCCCAAGAGTCGTCAGAGGGGCCGTCCAGAGAGAGAGGCCACTGCCCTCAGGTAAGGACACGTGTAAGAAACCAGGATGAAGAGTAGCGACCGTGTCCTCTGAGGCTACGAGGAATGAGGCTAGTTTTAAAGGAAAGGGTCCCCAACATGCTAAAAGGAAGGTAAGATGCCAACATGGTAATGACACCAAGACGCCAGAACAAGGGGCATAACGTTCAGACCTGGGAATACAGGTGGGGCAATATTTCAACAAGACAAAATGAAACACTGATTAAACAGAAGATAAGGACTGATAAAATCTAAACAGAACATCCATGGGAAAACTGAAGGGAAAAGCATAATGCAATAAACTCTTACAATAATGGCTCACTGTTCTTCCAGAGAATAGAGTTATGTGAAGAAAACTACCCTCTAGTAATTTATTTGTCCAGACAGCTAATATGAGACACATGCTACAGACTTACCATCGAGGATCCCAAAGCTGACCTGCATCACTCCTTCAAACCCTCAGCATCATTATACTTGTAGACTACCTAAAACTTACAGATGCATATATACCTAGAATTGTAACAGATCTCTTCCCAAATAGTACCTATAAAACTGTAAAATCAACACTCTTATCACTATGGGAAAAACTGACTGAGATCAGAAACAAAAAAATCACCGTCTGCATTTCATTAAAATTTATGTAACTCAGTAAGTGGGACTGTAAAATGGTATCCTGACTTAGTAAAGGCAGTCGATGATGCACCTTATTCCATGTGGACTGGGTAACTTTGTGAGGTGCATTTTTCAGTAATAATACCCACTAAAATCAAGTCCAGCAATAAATGGAGCTTAGACACACACCTGTGCATAAGAGCTGTATCACAAAGTGTTAAGGTAAGACTTTCAGAACTAACGAAGCGCTACTGTGGGAGGCAGCCTCCAAGATGGCTCTGGCCACCCTCGCCCTCTGCTCCGCACACTCCGGGGCAGCCCTCTCCTCTCTGAGTCAACCCAGCCTGTCGGCATGAAAACACAAGGGGGACGGGACACATGTGCTATGCAGAAACAGACAATGCACCTGCCCGTGCCTCCTGGGGGCAGCTCTACTGGGAAGCTGAGGTCCAGGAGGGTGGGCACCCCAAGAGTCGTCAGAGGGGCCGTCCAGAGAGAGAGGCCACTGCCCTCAGGTAAGGACACGTGTAAGAAACCAGGATGAAGAGTAGCGACCGTGTCCTCTGAGGCTACGAGGAATGAGGCTAGTTTTAAAGGAAAGGGTCCCCAACATGCTAAAAGGAAGGTAAGATGCCAACATGGTAATGACACCAAGACGCCAGAACAAGGGGCATAACGTTCAGACCTGGGAATACAGGTGGGGCAATATTTCAACAAGACAATCAAGAACACAAGGTAAATCCAGAAAAAAAAATACACCTGATGGGAAAAAGTAGCAATACTCTTTTTAAAGACTATGCAGAAAACCGGGCGCCCCTTATCATTTTAGTTTATTTTTTACAAAGCTTGGAAAAATTGAATGCAACACATTTGAGGAAATAAACCCTGGCCCTCTGGTGGACAATCTTAGGTAATTCTATTAGATTACGTTGTTTATGAGAAAGAAGTTAATCTTACGAGAGTCTGACTTGGGACAGAAAGGAGCCGGGCACTAGGAGCCCTCACGCCATGGAGCCAAAGCTGGGCAGAAGCTGGGCCTGCCGAGCGCCCTGCAGCCCTGGGCTCTTCCCTGGCCTGGATAGTGGCACAGAGTGCATCACACAACTACTGAAGAGGCGCCCCAAAACCACACATTTCTAGTCCAACACTATGGCTCAAATTCCTTTAATCTCTATTTTTAAAGTAAGAAATAAGATTTAATAAATGCCAGAAACACCTGAGTATTAATTGTGGTTACCAAACTGATTAGTTACAGCATAAATAAAACTGAGCGTTCTTACAGTGGACGTGCCTCTTAGCACTGGTGGCAGTGAGCGAGGAGAATAAGGGAACAAGCCATGAGGGCCAGGATCTGGACAAGGCCACAGAGAGGAAGCAGGCGTTACACAGAACGGGGTGAGCCCACGCAGCAGCCAAGGCTGTCCGTCCATGTGCCCACGCAGGAAGCAGGCCCGTCTAAGGCCCGAGGCAAACACCTCTTCACTGAGGAGGAGCCCAGAAGGCAGACAGGTCGTTCTCCGCATAGCCGTTCAAGGGCCTCGGGATCCTCGGGGCTAGAACAGGTCTTAGAAACCGGGGCAGGGCCAACTGTCAGAGGGACCTGGCTCTGGGGAGAGGGGGACACACCGACGCAGGGCGACAAGGCCATTACACACCCCAGCAGAGCTCTGCAGCGTCACACGCTTCTCTCCGGTCCCCTAGAGCAGCTGGAGACGCTTCTTGGATGCCCCCTGAGCCCTGGGAACACGGCGTGAGGGACAGCCAGGGGACGTGAAGTACAAGAGGCAGGGAGGACCGGCCCGGCTCGTGGCAGGAACCGAAGACTAAGTACTAGTTACCACAGGGCCTGGCGTGGGTGGGGTCACGAAGCCAGAACGGGCAGGAAGGGCTTTCTAACCCGAAATGCTCGGTGTCCAGGTGACCTAGCAAAGCCAGAGGAGCTGAGTTCTGAATCAAGAAGTCTTGGATGAGATTCTAAGAACCAGTCACATAAAACACGAGCTCTGCTGAGATACCGCCCTGTGCCTGGGTTCTGGGGGAGGCAGAGACTGCCTGTTTCTACTCCCTGGGCGAGTCCAGGTCCTAGAGACATCAGGCTCCTAAGACTGGACTTAGGTTCCCCTAGAAATGGTGGTGGTCGGTATGGCCTCATGGGTAGGTAAGTTACTCCTGTTATATACAACAATGAAGATTCAGACTACTACTGAATCAAATCATGAGGAACCAAGCATTAAACGCATATATTTCCAAACTATGATCAACATCACATTCTTTTAAAAACAAGATCACCTTACCTGGGTGTTTAGGTTCAACAGCAACCCTCACAATAGGCGTGGCTTCAAAGTTGAGAGGTATGAACGGGGGGCAGGACGGTGAGCTGCACAGCGTGGCCGACTTTAGCACAAAGTCCTGAAGGCCTCCGATCCCTGCAGGGACGAAAAGATCCGCAGAGTCAATAAGACCATCCATTCTGAAGGATCTGGACAAGGCCACAGAGAGGAAGCAGGCGTTACACAGAACGGGGTGAGCCCACGCAGCAGCCAAGGCTGTCCGTCCATGTGCCCACGCAGGAAGCAGGCCCGTCTAAGGCCCGAGGCAAACACCTCTTCACTGAGGAGGAGCCCAGAAGGCAGACAGGTCGTTCTCCGCATAGCCGTTCAAGGGCCTCGGGATCCTCGGGGCTAGAACAGGTCTTAGAAACCGGGGCAGGGCCAACTGTCAGAGGGACCTGGCTCTGGGGAGAGGGGGACACACCGACGCAGGGCGACAAGGCCATTACACACCCCAGCAGAGCTCTGCAGCGTCACACGCTTCTCTCCGGTCCCCTAGAGCAGCTGGAGACGCTTCTTGGATGACCCCTGAGCCCTGGGAACACGGCGTGAGGGACAGCCAGGGGACGTGAAGTACAAGAGGCAGGGAGGACCGGCCCGGCTCGTGGCAGGAACCGAAGACTAAGTACTAGTTACCACAGGGCCTGGCGTGGGTGGGGTCACGAAGCCAGAACGGGCAGGAAGGGCTTTCTAACCCGAAATGCTCGGTGTCCAGGTGACCTAGCAAAGCCAGAGGAGCTGAGTTCTGAATCAAGAAGTCTTGGATGAGATTCTAAGAACCAGTCACATAAAACACGAGCTCTGCTGAGATACCGCCCTGTGCCTGGGTTCTGGGGGAGGCAGAGACTGCCTGTTTCTACTCCCTGGGCGAGTCCAGGTCCTAGAGACATCAGGCTCCTAAGACTGGACTTAGGTTCCCCTAGAAATGGTGGTGGTCGGTATGGCCTCATGGGTAGGTAAGTTACTCCTGTTATATACAACAATGAAGATTCAGACTACTACTGAATCAAATCATGAGGAACCAAGCATTAAACGCATATATTTCCAAACTATGATCAACATCACATTCTTTTAAAAACAAGATCACCTTACCTGGGTGTTTAGGTTCAACAGCAACCCTCACAATAGGCGTGGCTTCAAAGTTGAGAGGTATGAACGGGGGGCAGGACGGTGAGCTGCACAGCGTGGCCGACTTTAGCACAAAGTCCTGAAGGCCTCCGATCCCTGCAGGGACGAAAAGATCCGCAGAGTCAATAAAAGACCATCCATTCTGAATTTATGTTAGAAAAATAACACCACCAGCCCAGTATATACGGCATGGAGAAAAAACACTTAATGGATTGGGCTAAAACATACCCATGTTGACCACAGAAGTGATTATGTCCAGATATATACGTATGAAGACACCAATTACTTTTTAAATTGTAACTCTAAATTTTTAGAATAAGTTAATTTGATAAAGATGAGTCTCTACTGAAATCATCTCTTTTGCCAAGTCTACTTGCATGTGGGTAAACAGACTTTAGAAAAGACTCTCAGACAAGAATATCAGTTACTCCCACCCCTCCCTCTCTCGTCCCCCATCTACTTCAGGCTCCGGGCTGACAGCTTCATAAGCCTCTAGAGAGGGGTCTCCAACCTCTTGAGATGCAGATTGGTGGATGCCTTCTGTCTGATTAGTGGTGGCATCAGCCATCAGCGGTCATTAGAGATGAACATAATACGCCTGAATCATCTCAGAATCACCTCCCACCCTGGCCCCTGGTCTGTGGAAACACTGTCTTCTGTGAAACAGGCCCCTGGTGCCAAGAAGGCTGGGAACTGCTGCTCTAGAAGATACGTACTTGGCTTGGACCTGGCAGGAGCATAGAGAATGCCCCCAAAAGTGAGATGAAGACATCAAACTGAATTGACATCCAGAGTAAGCGCAGACAACACTTTAGAACAAACTAAGAAACATACACAGAGGCCACTTTTCTGCTTTGGGTTTAAGGTAAACATTGAAGAGGGCATGGAAGGGGAGGCCACCTGTTTAAGAAGGTCACCGAGGTGAACGGGGCCGGGATACTCAATCAGCACTCTGCTTCTGCATCTGGAGCTGAGAGACAACCATGGAAAGGAAACTGCTCTGCTGCCTTCATTAGACAAATGGATGTAAAGGGACGGGGGGCAGGGGTCACCCCATGGACCACCCAGCCTGAAGGAGGGGTTTCTGACACACGGGAGGTGGCAGAGGTCCGAGTCTGACCACACGGGGAGAGAAGCCCACTCCAGCCACCCCTGCTTCCGGGCCTCACCCTCCCATCAGCTTACAGGTCGCTCCAGCTGTAGAAACACCTTCCGTACACTGGGCTGAAACGTATCCCTACGCATCTCTACTGGGCTGGCCCCATCCCTACACACTGTTCTGAGCTGTGTTTCTTAAAGGTCTGCAGAAAACATGCTTCTTCCATTTTTACCACCTGCCCTTTGGGTTTCAGAGGCATCTGTCAGGCCCTTTAATCCCTTTCTGCCTCACACGAAACCCAAGCAGCTCCTTTAACTGTTAGCTCATTTGTATGTGCTAAGTCACTTCAGTCGTGTCCGACTCTGTGTGACCCCATGGACTGTAGCCCACCAGGCTCCTCTGTCGAAACATGGAATTCTCCCGGCAAGAATCCTGGAGTGAGGTGCCACATCCTCCTCCAGGGGATCTTCCCGACCCAGGCACTGCACCTGGGTTTCTTAGGTCTCCTGCACTGGCAGGTGGATTCTTTGCCATGAGCACCGCCTGGGAAGGCCTCTGAGCTCATGACATAACCTTTAGAACTTCCATGTGCAGAGGACCCTCTTCAGGCTGAAGTATCAAAGGCGGCTGGTTCATTTACTTGGTCAGGGTCTACACTGCTCATGGCTGTACCTACTTGCCCAGCACACAGAGGCACCTATGCCTGAACACAGCTTCCTGTGAACATCCCCAAGCACTGGACTGGTGTCCCCAAGTGTCCAGCAAGTCTACTAGAAATAACAACACGTCCCATGGAGCCAGGGGGTGAGGAAAGCCCCACGGCAAGTCCTCCTCTCTGAACCTCAGCCACCCTGCCCTGGCCTCTGGCGAGCGGGCGCTTCCTTCCTGTACAGACAGCACACGGTTTCAGGGAAAAGACAAGCGCTGGTCTCTCCTCTGTCCCCAGGGCAGCAGCTGCAGATGGGCGGTCTCTCTAACACCGTCTCTTTAACTTCTAGTTTATAGTTTGCTGTTAAATCATCTATTCTTGCTACTGAGATATGGCCAGGTTCTGTGAACATTATGACGCCCTAAAACGGAAGAACAGAGTCAGAGCTACAGGGTTCCCAGTCGAGATGAAGAGTTTAAGGAAGGGCCTTAAAACCTGGCATAAAAATTAAATCGAGTCTCTACTGGGCTTGGCCTCCAGTAGAAACACCTTCCGACACTGGGCTGAAACGTATCCCTACGCATCTCTACTGGGCTGGCCCCATCCCTACACACTGTTCTGAGCTGTGTTTCTTAAAGGTCTGCAGAAAACATGCTTCTTCCATTTTTACCACCTGCCCTTTGGGTTTCAGAGGCATCTGTCAGGCCCTTTAATCCCTTTCTGCCTCACACGAAACCCAAGCAGCTCCTTTAACTGTTAGCTCATTTGTATGTGCTAAGTCACTTCAGTCGTGTCCGACTCTGTGCAACCCTACAGACTGTAGCCCACCAGGCTCCTCTGTCGAAACATGGAATTCTCCCGGCAAGAATCCTGGAGTGAGGTGCCACATCCTCCTCCAGGGGATCTTCCCGACCCAGGCACTGCACCTGGGTTTCTTAGGTCTCCTGCACTGGCAGGTGGATTCTTTGCCATGAGCACCGCCTGGGAAGGCCTCTGAGCTCATGACATAACCTTTAGAACTTCCATGTGCAGAGGACCCTCTTCAGGCTGAAGTATCAAAGGCGCGGCTGGTTCATTTACTTGGTCAGGGTCTACACTGCTCATGGCTGTACCTACTTGCCCAGCACACAGAGGCACCTATGCCTGAACACAGCTTCCTGTGAACATCCCCAAGCACTGGACTGGTGTCCCCAAGTGTCCAGCAAGTCTACTAGAAATAACAACACGTCCCATGGAGCCAGGGGGTGAGGAAAGCCCCACGGCAAGTCCTCCTCTCTGAACCTCAGCCACCCTGCCCTGGCCTCTGGCGAGCGGGCGCTTCCTTCCTGTACAGACAGCACACGGTTTCAGGGAAAAGACAAGCGCTGGTCTCTCCTCTGTCCCCAGGGCAGCAGCTGCAGATGGGCGGTCTCTCTAACACCGTCTCTTTAACTTCTAGTTTATAGTTTGCTGTTAAATCATCTATTCTTGCTACTGAGATATGGCCAGGTTCTGTGAACATTATGACGCCCCTAAAAACGGAAGAACAGAGTCAGAGCTACAGGGTTCCCAGTCGAGATGAAGAGTTTAAGGAAAAAGGTTTGCTCCAATGATGGTCACTGGAATTACCTGGCTGAATCACAATAAAAGGATTTAAAGATCACTTTGAGGGCTTCCCTGGTGGTCCAGTGGATAGGGAGTCTGCCTTGCAATGCAAGGGACGCCAGTTCAATCCCTGGCCCAGGAAGATCCCACGTGCTGTGGAGCAGCTGGACCAGTGTGTTCAGTTGCGAGCCAGCGCTCTGGAGCCCACGCGCCCCGAACCAGTGCTCTGTAACAAGAGGCCACTGCAATGGGTGGCCCACACAGGCCAAAGAATAAAGATGGGATGAAAATGAATAAATAAAAAAACCAATCAAAGAGGCCCAAACTTTAAAAAAAAATCACTTTGAGAATATCTTGATGTACTATCAGATAATTATTCAGTGTACAATTATATTTATACAAAACCCTTTAAAACAAGCTTTCTGTTTTAAAGACGATGCCCGCAGGTACAATTTTGAAGAAAAAATAAAGCTACTATATCCCTAAAACCACACCATTCTAACACTGTCTAACATATTTCTTCCTCCATGGGCACACACAGTGGTAACGCATCCCCTGCCAGTGCAGGAGCTGCAGGAGACTCAGGCTTGATCTCTGGGTGGAGACGACCCCCTGGAGAAGGAAATGGCCTGGAGAATCCTCTGGACAGAGGAGCCTGGAGGGCTGCAGTCCATGGGGTCAGAGTTGGATACAACTGAGTGACTAAACAACAAATCTCCATGTAGCCTCACTGACTCAACTGACAAGTCTGAGCAAACTCCTGTGGGAGACGGTGAAGGACCAGGAAGCCGGGCGTGCCGCCGTGCACGGGGCCGCAGCGTCAGACACGACTGAACAACAGCAGCAAAACCTCCAGAGAACTTTGTGGCTTTTTTTTTTTCT